>JABWTJ010000021.1:2638341-3285444 GCA_016801875.1 Solanum sitiens
AGAAAATCAGTCTGGGGGTGTCTATACTTATAGGTGCAATTTGTCTTTGGTTTTAATATTTTTTCCATATTTGAAAATTCACTTAGGAGTTGAAAAATATACTACTTAAAGTTAGTTATTTAATTTATTAACACATATAGAGTAGAGATATCATTATATTGGGAAAATACATAAATTATATTCTAAATTTGTCCAGAAAAAATTATTTACTCTCTCTAAAAATGTGTGGATTTTCTTACATTTGTATTTTTTCCTAAATTGAATCTCAATGTTTCTTACTAAGCAGATGTTTGGTCATGTGACATCATATTACAATATGGATTATGAGGTGGAATTAGCGTTTATATATTTAATTTTATGTTAATTTTATCTCATAATTTCATATCATAATATATGATTCCATATTCTCCAATGATATGATAATTTCATATCATGATTTAAGATATATTTAATATAAAATTGATCCACAAGTTTATATTTTATTAAGATAACTCCACATTTATATCTACTAACCATTTATTTCATATATAAATAAATTATAATCATATCATTACTTTATAAAAATTATTATTCTCACCGACAAAAATTTATTATTCTCATCAACATATAGCCACTTTAACTCACACCAATCAAGTATTGAGTAATAAATTTGTTCTCTTCATTTACCCCAACACCTAATATTTTATTTCTATCATTTTGTATTTATTACAACTCAAAGTAACAATGTTGGTTCGTCTTTTCGGTCAAATAATCGAGAAATGCAAGTTCAACGTGAGGAAATTGTCCGTACTATATGGGGAATTATATTAAAGACACTTTATGAATAAAAGACACTACCATTTTTTTTATTAAATTAAAGTTAGATGAAACAGTTAACGAATAGGTTTGTAATACTTTATGATGCGTTTTTTAATAATTTTTTCTTTATTTGGTAAGATTGAATAAACAATTGAGGTTATTTTAATAGTTTTACAACTTATGACTAATGATTATTATGCTAATGAGAAAATGTACAACACAAGAATTCGATATCGCATGTCCAAACAAATCTTTAATTTCATTTCATTATTCCATATTATGATATCGATCATATCAATGATTTCATATTATAATATTGTATCGCATGGCGAAACAGCCGCTTAAGAGTTGCGTGTCATGGTTTGTACGTGCTGACGCTAAAAATTATTTCAAAAGAAATTAAAATGTATGTTTTTTTTTAATTAAATAGTTTTTTAAGTACATTTTATTTTACTAGTTTATTTTTCCACATTTCTCACGGATTTATTTTGTGAAAAAAACCCAGCTGTTTTCCGTTGGGATTTTGCCTTTTTTTTTTTTCCTTAAAAAATTAGTATAAACTTAATTAGTTTTTAGTTTTTTACCTTTTCTGAAAGGAAATATCACAAAAAAATTAATATTTTCTCAATGAATTTTTCATTAAAAAGTGTTCGTGGATATTTTCATGAATATTTTGATTGGATGACTAGAAAAGGAAAAATAAATAATATGTTCATATTTGACAATTTTTTGTTTTGGGAGAAAAAAGTTTTAGATATATATAAAATTTAGACCCTTAACTTCCGCTATTCCACATGACGCTTGGTTCAATATTCAGATAAAAAAGATATTTAATTTTTTTCTTTATAATTAGTGTCCAAATAAAAATAGATTAGGGTGTGTTTGGTATGAAAGGAAAACATTTTTTTAGTTTTTCAATTTTCTCATGTTTGGTTGGGACAAAAGTTTTGAAAAATATTTTCTAAATCAACTCATTTTCCTCAAAATTAAGAAAAATGACTTCCCTTATAAAATTAAGGAAAATATTTTTCAAAATTATCCTCCAATTTTAAATTATATTTTTTTTGGGAAAAACATCAATTTTTAAAAACTCTTTTCAATTTCAAAATTTATTTTTTCACCCGATCCCCTCCCCCCTCCCCCCTCCGTCCAGCCCCCCCTCCCCCCCCTAAAACCCCATCCTTTCCTCAAAAAATAAATTTGTGTTTTTTAAAATATTATCAACTTCAAATTTTTATTTTTTCACTCCTACCCCCTCCCACTACCACCCTCCCCACCCCCCCAAAGAAATAATAATTTTGTTTTTAAAAAATATTTTCAATTTCATAAATTATTTTTTACTCGAGTAAAAATAAAATATGTCTCTAAAAAATATTTTTCATTCATAAATCAAACACTAAAAATTATTTCCGAAAAATATTTTCTACTCACTAACCAAACATGAGAAAATAAGTCCAAAATCTACTTATTTTTCAGAAAAACATTTTCCTCCATACCAAACACACCCTAGATTTTAAAGTTTTTATCGATTTTAAAGTTGATTTCTTTAAGTGTGTATTTCTAACAATATTTAAAACTTTGGGATATGTTATATGGTCCGTTAGTAATATAATTTTGACTACTAAATGCCTTGTATATTGTAACAGAAAACATCAAAGTCAAACCGTTAGCACGATTTTATTTATTTTTTGTTTTTTTAAGAACAAACTTTAAAATATATGAAGATTTAGCCCTGACAAGTTTGATCTTAGAATATTAATTTACAACGAAAATTGGAAAATAACATACAATTGATTAATTTGCAGACCAAAATGAACCTATGAGGATAGTATGAAAACCTGCATTGCACTTGAAAGGTTTATGTCCAAATTCAATTTCACAATAACGATAAAGGTGAATTTAAAATTTAAATTTTGAGTTCAACAGTTTAATTTTTTAAAGTTCTTAGTATTAAATTAATTATTTTCTTAAAGTTATAGATCTATATTTATCATTATTACTCTCTTTTTCATTTTATGTGACACCCTTTTCTTTTTAGTTATCCTAAAAAGAATGTCATTTTGCTATAATTAGAAATAATTTATCTTTAAAATTCTTCTATTATCCTAAGTAAAATGATTTGCAACCACACAAATACTCCACCATTCCTATTTACATGTTTTTACTAAATATAAATATTACTTAATACTTGTCATTTTATAAAATTAATGCACAAAATGATACTATTCCTATTATTTTGTTCTTTAAAATTATTAGCCTTTAAAGTATACCTTTGACCAACGTAGGATATTGGAATTTTACTTTGGGTTATTGTGATATAATTGTTATAAATAAAATTAAAAGAAACTATGAGAAAGCCAGAAAGAGGCAAATGTTCATTATTTATTTATTTATTTTTTCATTAAATCAAAATAAAAGACTATATCACTATTTATAGATAACCAAAAGGAATAAAGAAACATAATATGTTGTTCTTCTAAACAAAAGAAAATTATAGAGTATATTCTTTTCAATTAATGTAAATTTAGACTTGAAAGAAAAAGAAGTTATATTATAGAATACTTTTAAACTAGAAATGCAAATAAACATTTAACGATACAGATAATATAGTATTAAGAAAAGTAAAATTTTATATATATAGGAAGTGTAGCAACATATTGATACAATGAATAACGTGACATTACTTAACATTGTGAATTTGCCCTTTCGATTATTTGTTAATTCTTGAAATACTTACTAATTTTATTTGTAATAAAATATCTTTAATTAACCAATAAAGCATACTCATAAAAACAAATGTTGACAACATATATGCTCAAAATATTTATAATATTTAATTAATTTCATTTTCTTTCTACTTTATAATTTGCACTAAAATAAATTAGCAGGTCGTCCGATTATATTATTTATAAGCCAAATTAAATTTAAAACAAATTCTTTTCTTTATCGTGATTATAAATTAGCTAACCAAAAAATCATCAGAAATTTGAGCGCATTAAACAAATTATACTTTCATAAATTAAATCTGTCATACTTAATAAAAAACATAACAATATAACATACTAAAATTATTGTTACCTCGAATCGAATAGATGTAATAGATATCCAACTATACATAGACACACAATCTATAAAGATTATTTCTTAATTTATACCACTCGATAACATACTAATGGTCTTTTTTATTATTAATAATATAAAATCCTCTATTGGAATAAGTACAAGCAAAGACGCTAGACTTTACCTTATCGATCCTATTAAATTCCATTGAAATAAGCAAAGATGCTTGAAATTGAAGAGACATAAATTAAAATAGATACTCACTAAATTGAAATTAAGTGAGAAAATAGGACTATTAATGTTGTTCAACAAATAACCGGTGGGAGAGCAACCTTGTTGGTGTCATCAACAAAAACAACGACACGAGCACAATCCACTGGCAATGGAATTGACTTAGAAATGTTCAACACCTTAACATGAACACTTGGGTTCTCTGTCTGAATTACACTCACTGCTTTGGCCACAGTGCTTCCCATTAGCTCCGGCCACGATGACTTACCTATATATGCATATTAACAAATACAGTTAGATCTCTCTATAATAGTCATTTGTTATAAAAAAATAAAAGCAAAACAAGGTTATAAAAATTAAATAGAAAATTAACTTACCAGTAACCTTGCATGCGGAAGAACAACCAGCGGTACTCATATTTGGCTAATTAATTCTGAAATTCTATTATAAATGTGCAAATGGTTTGTCGAAAATTAGTCTGGAGGTGTCTGTATTTATAGGTGTAATTTATCTTTGGCTTTAATATTTTTTCCATATCTGAAAACTTACTTAGGAGTTCAAAAATATACTACTTAAGGTTAGTTACTTAAATTATCAACATATATATAGAGTACACATCATTATAATGGGAAAATAAATAAATTGTATTGTAAATTTGTCCCAAAAAATTATTTACACTCTCCAAATATGTGGGGAGATTCTTACATTTATATTTTTTCACAAATTGTATCTCAATTTTCCTACTAAGAATTGCACATGAAAAGTGCTTTTGCCTAAAAACCGTTAAAATTGTAAGGAGATTTTACTTTGACTAATGCGCATATGTGAGTTACAAAAATAATATTGTAATAGAATTAATCATTTAATTTGATAATTAATTTTCCTTAATTATTAAGTTGATGCATAAAAATAAATAATACATATTATTATATTCATAAAGTAAGAAAAAAATCTTTATGTATTATCCTAACAAATGTAGCTAATTATTTCAAAATGCCACGTTCTAAGTCATTGAGAATTTTATCTTTCTTTATTTTTTCCCTATTATGTGGTTACCAATTCCAACTTTCATTAGTCATTCAAGAAGAAAACTTAAATAGTTCTAAAAATTAGTATTTTGTTAGCCACATAGTTCTTGCAATACTTGTTCATATGATTTAATCGAAAATCATGATTCATTTCCATCCCGCATTATGTTATTTTAACATTTTAATTTTAATTTGAGTATTGAGTTAAAAATTAATGGTTTCTTTGGGATTATATTATTTTGATTCAAGTACTTTAAATTTGATTACTATTTAAATAGTATAGTTTTTATTTGAATATTGTGGCTTTGAATATCAAAACTTATATTTAATACATATCATTGTATATGTATAATATAGAACTGAGAGTCTTTGGCCAAAAACATCTTTAAACTATACCACCAAACTTAATCTACATTTTTAAAGTATCATTCTTAGCAAAAATTATTCTTTAAATATTTGAAAGTTAACAATTTTCACCCTTCTGTTAGATATCACCAAAGGACTAAGGGATCCTACAAAAACATGAGCAGTTCATATGACTATCAACAAAAGTGTTCCTGCATAATTTCATTACCTGCTATAAGAAGTTCTTGAAAAGAAATATTAATAATCTTAGACATTGTTGCATACTGAAATAAAAAATATTTGGAAGGTGTGAGGATAGATGATTTACTCTTTTTCTTATTTAGTAACGAAATTAAATTGGAGCTTAATTATCTTTACCTTTTTTTATAGCCAAATTGTATTTAGATCAATAAATTTTTGAGTCAATCTGATATAAAAGTGATCAAAATATTGATCATGTCTTGCATTTGAGTTTCATTCTACATTATTAAAACAGGAAGTCTCCAACAAACGCTGGTTCTAGCATATTCAATTAAGAAGAAATTAAACATATTTCAACTATTAATATTCTTAATATAAAATTATATGAAAAATATATTTTTTTTTAAAAACTATCAATTAAATTTTTTGCATAATGCTAAACTCAATTCCAAGCTCACGATAGTATTTTGGTGTATCAAAGAATAATATTTACGAGGGAGACTTGATTTTTGTTGGATCTGTTAGTTTCTAATAAATTCTAGTAGAAGGATGAAAATTGTTCACTTTTAAATATTTGAAGGATATTTTCTGTTAAGAATGATACATTAAGGATGTCGCTTAAGTTTGTGATATAGTTGAAAGATGATTTATATGAAAGGTTATATAACAGTCATTTTTATTAATTTAAATAAAAAGGGATGAGGACTTTTGATCGGCAAGTAGCACGACCCTAAGCTTCTCTCACTAGCCTCTTATATATATATATATATATATATATATATATATATATATATATAAAACCTAAAATGTGTAAAAACTAAATAAAAGATTTGTTGATTCTCCAAATTTCACCAGTGTGAGTGTGTTACGTAAATTGAAGTTTGGACATAGAGAATAACATATATTATTTGAAAATTACATACAAGTGTTATAAATCACAAAAATTAACTGAAAATATTTACAGATTCTACAAAAATCTAAAACTATATGAAAATATTGGTGTCATATAAATTAGAACGACAATAACATATATTATCTTAAAATTAACAACATAAAAGTATTATAAATCACAATAATGAACAGCTTAGAATATTTAAAAACCATACAAAAATTCAAAACTATAAGAAAAAATTGATTGACTATCAAAATTTCATCAGTGCCATATAAATTGAAACAACAAGAGCAACATATATTATCATTAAATTATGTAAATATTATTATATATCACTAATTAACAATTTAAAATAGTTTAAAATCATACAAGATTTAATTGACTCTCCTATTCGTATCACATAAATTAAAATTTTAAAAAATATATCATAGTTGTATATATATTTGATAGTGTAATTTTTGTTTTAGCCACACTGCTGCAAACAATGAACAGTGAAAACTTAAGTTAAACCTGTAAAACATGTTTAATATATGAACCCCTAATTAGGATATCTTAAGTGTAGAACCGATCTGCAGCAAAAGTGCTTATTAGTACGTCGAAACTAAAAGTGTGTTCGGTCAGTAACCATTTTTCATATTCTTAAAGTTTATTTTAAAAGAAAAGCCCTTAATTACCAAGTCTGACTTTGAAAAAAAAAAAAAAAAAAGGAGAAGAATTTTGAATAAAGTGTTTTTTGCACTAATTTTCTTGTCTCACCAACCAATCAATTCAAGAAAATGTTGACTCATTTTTGTTATCTCATTTCCTAATTAGTTAAGTATATTGTATTTGCGTTGCTATATATAGCCCCATCATTTCGTATCTCTCATCACCACACTATCAATTCCATTTCTCTTGTATCTTCATTGGCTACTAAACAAGAAGGTAGAGCTATTGTATTTATTCGTGGGAAAATATATAATGGCTTTGGCTAATGCACAAACATTTTTGTTTCTTGTTGTATTTTCTTTCATGTTTATTCTTAGTATGGCAAACTTTAACTATGGTTGGGGACCAGGAAAGTTGAACAAAACCAATTGCCCTTATGGTAATAATCACCCAAATACTACTCAAACCTCAAATAAATTCAACGTTGGTGGTTCAGAAAATTGGCATTATGGATTCGACTACATGGATTGGGCTCGCAAGAATGGCCCCTTCTTTGTCAATGACACATTAGGTACGTATGTACGATCTTCTTTCATTTTAAAAATTGAAAGGAATATAATCGCTATCTTGCTTGTTAGCTTTAAATTTCTGAATTCATTTATGTATGTAACATGCAGTTTTCAAGTATGATACACCAAACGCAAATGGAGGATTTCCACATAGTGTATATTTATTACCAAACTATTGGAGCTTTATCAAGTGCGACTTGAGAAGAGGATAGCTAATCCAAACCAAGGTGTTGGTGAAGGATTCGAGTTTGTTCTGAAGAAATCACAGCCCTATTTTTTTGCTTGTGGAGAGCATGGGGGCATACATTGCAACAATGGTACCATGAAGTTTGTTGTCATGCCAATCAAACGTTGGACTTTCTGAGTCCATTAGTATGGCACCAAATACAATACTTAGTCACCTTTTGCATTTTTGTTTTGTTTGGAACAAAATAACGAGTCTTAATTTGTTTTGTTTTGTTTGGATCTATACTTAGATATTGGAATTTTACTTTGAATTTATGTGTTGTGATTGAAATCTTGATCAAAAAAAAAGATTGATAATGATATATTATATCGTTTCAAAATGTGTTACGAAGTGAAATTTGTTATAAATAAAATTAAGAGTAATTATGTGAAACTTTTTCTTTAAAAAGTAGTTATCACATATTAGCAAAATAAAATTAAGTTAAACAATTTTTTTATTTTTCAAAAGGAAGATAGATATTGTAGCACTATTGATATTTTTATAATATATTAATTATTTAAACAAACTTTATAATTTTTTTTAGAGAAAATACAAAAATTACTAGATTTTTTTTATAAAAAAAGTCTTGAAGTGGTATATATACTTTTTATATAAATAGATTATGGGGAAATAATTAATAGAGATGACATTTTTATTTTATCTAATAAGAAATGACAGAAAATAAATATTCTTTTTATATAAAAAATAATAATTTAGTTGTTAGTTATAAAAGTATAAATTAGTCAAAAAAGTGAATGAAAGGGTACAAGTGAGCCATAAAGGTGAATGGAAGAGTATTTTTAGTCCAAAACATAAATGAAGAGTATTCTTAGACCTTTTCGTATAGTTCAAGGTAGTTTTGGTCCTTTTCTATTCTAACAATATTTAAAACTTGGGATATGTTATAGGGGTGTCAAATGAGAGGGTTGGGTTGAAATTGGAAATATTAAAATGGGTTGAATAGAAATCGGGTTGAGTCTTGACTCGCCCAAGTTTACTTTGGGCTCAAATGGGCTAAAAAACGGGTTGGGTCTTGACCCGCCCAATTTGATCCGAGTAATCTCAATAATTTAGTATATTGATATTTAACTTGTTATAATCACAATTTGAATTTCTCTTCAAGAATTCTTTGTTAAAAAAGTAACAAATGGATAGATAAATCCTAAAAGATGTTAAATAAATAATAATTCATACCTTCAATATAAGAACATATCTTAATAAGAAAAATTTAAAACGGGTTGAAATTAGAGATTGAATTGGGTTCAATTGAGAATTTTCTTCAAATTGGTTAAGGTTGAATAAGTTGAGATTGAATCCAAATTCAAATTATCTTGAACCCAATCCTTAAAATTCTGGATGAATTAGGCGGGTTACCTAGGTTTGGGTTCATTTTTTGACACCCCTAATATGTTATATTGTAACAGAAAACATCAAAGCCAAACCGTCATCACAATTTTTATTTTTTTTTAAGAACAAACTTTAAAATAGATGAAGATTTAGCCCTGACAACTGACAAGTTTGATCTTAGAATATTAATTTGCAACGAGAAGTGGGAAATTACATACAATTGATTAATTTGCGAACGAAAATGGACCTATGAGGATCATATGAAAACCTGCATAGCAAGTTTTAACGGTCTAAAAATTTCTTTGAAAGATTTTATGTTCAAATTCAATTTCACGTAACGAAAAAGGCGAATTCAAAATTTAAATTTTGGATTTGACAGTTCAATTTTTTAAAGTTCTTAGCATTAAATCAATTATTTTCTTAAAGTTATATTATTTTCCGTCTCATTTCACGTGACACTCTTTCATTTATAGTTTGTCCTAAAAAGAATGTCACCTTACTATAACTAGAAATAATTTATCTTTTAAATTTTTTTTATCCTTAGTAAAATTATTTGCAAATACACAAATACTCCATCCTTTTCTATTTACATGTCATTTTTACTAAATATAAATATTATTTAATACTTGTTATTTTACAAAATTAATACACAAAATAACACTTTTCTTCTTATTTTATCCTTTAAAATTATTAGCCTTCAGAGTATAAGTTTGACCTACATAAGATATTGGAAATTTACTTTGGGTTATTGTGATAGGATTGTTATAAATAAAATTAAGAGAAAGTATGAGAAAGCCAGAAAGAGGCAAGTGTTGACGAACTCATGTCTCATAGTATTGTTTTGTTGCATTAAATCAAAATAAAAGACTACATCACTAGTTACAGAGAACCAAAAGGAATTAAGAAAATTATATGTTGTTTTTCTTCTAAACTAAAGAAAATTATATATTTTTTCAGTTAATGTAATTTTAGACTTGAAACAAAAAGAATTTATATTATGGAAAGAATACTTTTAAACTAAAATGCAAATAAATATTTACGATATGCAGATAATATAGTATAAGAAAAGTAAAATTTTACATAGAAAGTGTAGCAACACATTGATGCAATGTATAACGTGACATTACTTGACATTGGAAATTTGTCCTTTCGATTATTTGTTAATTCTTGAGGTACTTACTAATTTTATTTGTAGTAAAATATTTAATTGTGTGACTTTATTGAATAAAATATTATTAAATAACCAATACATGTGCGTAAAAACAGATGACAACATATATGCTCAAAATATTTATAATATTTAATTAATTTCATTTTGGTTTTTACTTTATAATTAGGACTAAAATAAATTATCAGGTCGTCCGATTATGTTATTTATAAGCCAAATCAAATTTAAAATAAATTCTTTTCTTTATCATGATTATAACGAAGCTAACCAACAAAACATCAAAAATTTGAGCACATTAAACAAATTATACTTTCATGAATTAAATCTGCCACACTTAATAAAAAACATAACAATATAACATACAAATATATAGAGATTATTTCTTAATTTATACCACTAGATAACATACTAGTAGTCTTTTTTATTATTAATAATATAAAATCTTCTATTGGAATAAGTACAAGCAAAGACGCTAGACTTTACCTTATCGATCCTATTAAATTCCATTGAAATAAGCAAAGATGCTTGAAATTGAAGAGACATAAATTAAAACAGATACTCACTAAATTGAAATTAAGTGAGAAAATAGGACTACTAATGTTGTTCAACAAATAACAGGTGGGAGAGCAACCTTGTTAGTGTCATCAACAAAAACAATGACACGAGCACAATCCACTGGCAATGGAATTGACTTAGAAATGTTCAACACCTTAACATGAACACTTGGGTTCTCTCTCTGAATTACACTCACTGCTTTGGCCACATTGCTTCCTATTAGCTCCGGCCACGATGACTTACCTATATACGCGCATTAACAAATACAATTAGATCTTCTCTATAAGAGTCATTCAGCATAAAAAACAAATGCAAAATAATATTTTAAATTTAACTTACTAGTAACCTTGCATGCGGACGAACAACCGGCAGTACTCATAGTTGGATGATTAATTCTAAAATTCTATTATAGATGTGCAATTGTTTGTAGAATATCAGTTTAGGGGTGTCTAAATTTATAGGTGTAATTTGTCTTTGGCTTTAATATTTTTTCCATATTTGAAAATTTACTTAGGAGTTGAAAAATATACTTACAGCTTAAGGTTAGTTATTTAATTTATTAACACATATAGAGTAGAGATATCAAACACCATCATCATATTGGGAAAATACATAAATTGTATTCTAAATTAGTCCCAAAAAGTTATTGACACTCTCCAAATATGTGGGGATTTATTACCTTTATACTTTTTCCTAAATTGTATCTCAATTTTTCCTACTAAGTGGATGTTTGGTTATCCTACATCATATCATAATATGGAATTTGAGATGAAATCAGTGTTTAAACACGATTTTACGTTGTTTTCATCTCATAATTTCATATCATAAGATGTGATTCTATATTTTTCAAAAATCATGATATAAGAATTTTATATCATGATTTGAGATATTTTTAATACAAAATTGATCCACAAGTTTATATTTTGTTAAAACAACCCCACATTTATATCTACTAACCATTTATTTCATAAATAAATAAAATTTATAACATATCATTACTTTAACATATATAATTTATCACAGACATAAAATTTATTATTCTCACCAACATATAGCCACTTTAACTCACACCAACCAAGTATTGAGTAATAAATTATTCTCTTCATTTACCCCAACACACAATATTTTACTTCTATCGTTTTGTATTTATTACAATTCAAAATAACAATGTTGGTTCGTCTTTTCGGTCAAATGATAGAGAAATGCAAGTTCAACGTGAGAAAATTATCCGTACTATGTAGGAGAATTATATTAATGACTAGTTCACTACAAAAATTGTTCTTTTTGTTAATTGGAAAAATTACTTATATACACATTATTATTTTATTTATTTTCTATTATTTCCTTCTTTTTTAAAATATTACTAAAATCCCTTTTTTTACTTCTTAAACTCTACTCCCACATACATAACCTCCCATCTCCTAACCCACGTTTCTCTCTCCAATATTTTACTCCTGAAATCACGCCATATTTTCTCTCCATGATCTTATCATTCTAATTTTGAATTTGTATTTTATTTCTCTCTTCAGTCAAAGAATTTCCCATTCCTTCTAGGTATTGTTTCTATTTTATTACTTTTGTTCATAATTTTTTTAAAAAAGAATCAAAATTTTGATACGTTTATAGAGGATCCTCCTTCATTCATCTTAGGTATTATTCAGATAATGTCATCCGACACTAATCGTGTATATGAACATGAAGACGTAGATTGGGTGAATAGATCGAAAAAATTGTCTGATTCTCTAATTATGGCCAATGGTGAGTATCGAGAAGGTGAAGAAGAATGTGCTTTCTTCTTTAAAATCAAAGATTGGGAAAAAACCCAAAAAAGGAGTAAAAAAATCCTCAATTTCTCGTTCGAATCTACTCGAGGTAATGAGTTTTGATCTGTTTTTGTGTTTTTTTGTTGCTCAAACTTTGAATCAGTTGTTAATTTGAATTTATGATACATTACTGTAGATTAATGTTATCATATTGTAATTATATCATCATAAATTTTAATTTTTGATTCTTAAAACCTCAATTTTTTCATTATGTTCTCAATCAATCAGAACATGAATGATACGTTTAATAAACTTCACGATGTATCAGTACTAACATAGCATATACTTGATACAAATCCATAAAGTTTATGGATATTTTTCTCAAAGCTTTTTTTTTAACTAATACAAAAGTTTGTCAAATTTTCTTCTCAATGTATCAAGTTATAAATATATTCAGCATGTATCATGTTTATATCTATTTTATGTATCATGCTTTCCATTCAATTCATAAAAAAATTTATCAATTTTTCTTCTCAATGTATCAAGTTATAAATATATTCAACATGTATCATGTTTATACTATTTTATGTCTTTAATTTTTGTTCATTTGTCAATTTTTTTTTTCAATGTATCAAGTTATAATATTCAGCATGTATGATGTTTATACATAATTAATGAATTTGAGATTTCGACTAGGTTACCATGGCATTCAGTAGATGATGTTTACATTTCGGTGAATTGTGATGGATAATTTCATTGGATATTGGTTGTTGTTATTTTTTTTAAAAAAGGCTAATACGTATTTACGACTCAACATCTGAATCAAGGAGAAAAATTTATTCGAGTGACATTAAAAAATTATCTTTAATATTGCCTACTTACCTCCAGAACAGTGGATTTTTTTTATCAATCGGAACGAACTAACTGGTTATCTCTTGATACTTATAAGGACAAGGAATTGAAAGTTATTGAAACCAAAGCACCCTTTTCTTGTTGAATATTCACAAGACACTATTCATCAAGGAAGCGACACACTGCAAATTTTATAAAATTTTATTGTGAAGTATATTTTTCAATTTATTTTTGGTGTATCTTCTGCATTTGTAGGGATTGCGGATCGTTTGTGACCGTGTTTTCTGAATTTCTTAGCGATGGAATTTCAATCCAATCTGATGCTTTCTGGTCTGATTATCTCTGCTCAAGATATGCAGCTTTGCTATGAAAATATGACAGTCAAAAGGTAGCAGAAGGATATATTAGTGATAATGACGATCCATCAAAGTCTAGGCGTTATTTCACACCACCAAATCATGATGCGTTAGTTAATCTGGAATAGTTTCTGTGTATCATGGATAGACAATTTTTTTTAGTTAGTACTATTTTTAATGTACATTAACTTAAGTGTTGGAGTGTTTCTCTAAAAACTTATTGTCTGACTTTTAATGTCAATATATTTTGTTCCTTAATCTTAGAATGTATATTTGTCTTCATTTACAAATTTCTAAGATTAGACAAATGTTATCAAATTAAATGTACATGATACATTATCTAATGCACATGATACATTAGCATATACGTTACCCAACAATTTATTTATAATTATAAGTGCATAACATAGTTTATTAAACAAAAGTAATATTGATACATAAGTATTTTTCAACACAAGTCATAACAACCTATTTATAAATATAATTGCAACTTAAAATTTATTTAACACAATGATAACCAGGTGTTTTTTTCAACACCAATACCGATTAACAACAAATGTAAACAGTACTTAAAATGATAAATGTTTACGTGAAAAAATATTCAATAAAAATATTAATGTCCTAAAAAAATTATGATTATTTCACTTTTCTTTTGGGAAGAAAGTACAAGTTCTTCTGTTGTGTCCTTCTTCTCCACAAGACTTTATGTTCACAGTAATCTTTTCATCTGCATTCTTTTTTCTTCTTTTTCTTGGTCGTCGAGATAATCGTTTGTATCTAGGTGGATACACAGTTTCAGCTACCACATCCTCAGGAGTTGACCAATCTTCCTCTGGCATTGATACCATTGCAATCTCATATGTTTTTGCTAAGCATCAGGCTTGTAGTAATTAGAGCAATATGGATGCAAATCTTTGACATTCTTTTCTTTTAAAACAGCGATTGGTTGTGCACAAGGTATCTCATCTAGTTGAAATCTTTCACAACAACATACTTTTCGCTTAAGACAAACAATGTATCTTCTTCCAGCTTCATAAATCGAGAAAATAAATCAGATGATGGAACAACCTGCGTACATTAAAAAGTAAAATATACAATTATATCAAAGAAACATGTTCAAACTGCAGAATGAATCAATGATTTAGATACATATAATATAAAATAATATATCATGATACATACCTCCATCTTTAAACTTTTAAACGCGTTTATAATCAATACCTTCTCAAATCTTCTACCTAATGTGTCCCTTGTATGAGAGGTTATTTCTTTATTTTTGCAATGCAAGAACCAAAAAGAATTCTACACGTATCACAATATTTTGTAAAGTATCAGCTTTATGATTACTGTTTCAGCAGTAGTATATTAAAGTATCAACAGAGTTAACTCAACGTATCAATAATATTTAAGAACTAATGAATCATTTATTAAAACATATTTCACTCAATGTATCAACGAACTAACGAACTAATACTAAATCATTGTTACTATAAAATTCAGTAATATTACAACCATATTCACTTAATGTATCAACAAATACTCTATATACCAAAAATCATATTCATCATCTACACAAAAAATCTTAATCATAGACTTCTTAATTCATAAAGTATCAGACATTCAAACAAAAAAAAAATTGTATCACCATTTAAAGATCTAAAAATTTCAAATACTCCCATACCTTTGTCTATCAGATCTCTTTACTTTACAATTGAAGTTGTTCTTTATCTTATATTTCATCATCACACCTACAAGTGTTGCTTTATCTTATATTTTGCCATCATATCTACTGTTTTCAATTTTTTTCCTTGATACATCGATATCCAACTCGGCTGCAATTGCTGCTTTGAGATTCAAAAACGAAATTGATTGTCCAACAACAATTTCATCGCTTTTGTAACTTTCATATTGCACTTCGCTGACCCAAATTCCTTAATGCCTCAGTAAAATTGATATATTCATCATGAAACAGAAAAAAACAAAAATTTATTCGAATTTCTCACTTTTTCAATGGATGTTCATAACCTTTTCGTGGATCAATTACCCATTAAGATATGGAGTATTTAGGATCAGTTAGCCGTAACTTAAGCTAACTGACACAACAAAATTAATTATTATATTTTTTTCCTTTTTTAGCTCAACAGTTATTTATTTACTGTGTATCATTTACTATGTATCAGATGGTAGCCATGTATCACACACCGGCCTTTTTAAGGAATTTTCTGTAAAATGTAAATTAGTTGGATAAATTGTAATTCTTATCTTACACTATGAAATTCCTTTAATGTTTACATATTAATTTGCAATGAGAAGTGGAATATAACATACAATTGATTAAGGAAAAATTAAATGAATTGGTACATTTTAATAAATAATTACTGATTTTAGCAATACATTTTATTTATTACCATTTATAGCAATACTATGTTAAATCTGCAATATGTATTAAAAGTGAATTATGTATGCAATATATATGAATTATATATAAATAATACTTGTTTTTTAAAATAAATTATGTTTGTTTGGTAAAAATTTGACACATTGTATTATAAGTGTATTAAAATGTGTGATAAATGAATTATCTATCATTAAAATTTGTATTATATGTGAATAAAAAATTGTTCTTATAATATGAATTAAACTTGTATTATAAATGAATTAAAAGTGATTAAGTGAAAAAGAAATATTATTGCTATAAATGATAAATATCTTTTTATTATAGTATATTTATGTAAGTTTCCCATTGATTAATTTGCGAACGAAAATGGACCTATGAGGATCATATGAAAACCTGCATTGCAAGTTTGAACGGTCTAAAAATTTCTTTCAAAGGTTTATGTCCAAATTTCATTTTATTAAAGTTCTTAGCATTAAATAAATTATTTTCTTAAAGTTATAGATCTACATTTACTATTTATTACTCTCTGTCTCATTTTATGTGACACTCTTTCCTTTTTAGTTTGTCCTAAAAAAAATATCACCTTACTATAACTAAAAATAATTAATCTTTAAAATTCTTTTTTTATCAGTACTAAAATTATTTACAACCACACAAATACTCCATCTGTTTCTATTTAAATATTGTTTTTATTAAATATAAATATTACTTAATACTTGTCATTTTATAAAATTAATACACAAAATTACACTATTCTTCTTATTTTATCCTTTAAAATTATTAGCTTTCAAAGTATACCTTTGGCCAACATAAGATATTGGAAATTTACTTTGAATTATTGTGATAGGATTGTCATAAATAAAATTAAGAGAAACTATGAGAAAGCCAGAAAGAGGCCAATGTTGATGAACTTCATTGTATTTTTTTTTTTTTTTTTGCATTAAATCAAAATAAAAGACTACATCACTATCTCCAAAAGGAATAAAGAAAATTATATGTTGTTTTTCCTCTAAACTAAAGAAAATTATTATTTTGCAATTAATGTTAATTTAGACTTGAAAGAAAAAGAAGTTATATTATAGAATACTTTTAAACTAAAAATGCAAATAAATATTTTACGATGTGAATAATATAGTACAAGAAAAGTAAAATTTTAACATAGAAAGTGTAGCAACACATTGATGCAATGAATAACGTGACATTTCTTGACATTGCAAATTTGTCCTTTCGGTTATTTGTTAATTATTGAGGTACTTACTAATTTTATTTGTAGTAAAATATTTAATTTTGTGACTTTATTGAACAAAATATTATTAATTAACCAATAAAGCATATGCGTAAAAACAGATGTTGACAACATATATTCTCAAAATATTAATAATATTTAATTAATTTCATTTTGGTTATACATTAATTTCATTTTGGTTATACTTTATAATTAGGACTAAAATAAATTATCAGGTAATCCGATTATGTTATTTATAAGCCAAATTAAATTTAAAATAAATTCTTTTCTTTATCGTGATTATAACGAAGCTAACCAACAAATCATCAGAAATTTGAGCGCATTAAACAAATTATACTTTCATGAATTAAATCTGCCACACTTAATAAAAAACATAACAATATAACATACAAATATATAGAGATTATTTTTAATTTATACCACTAGATAACATACTAATGGTCTTTTTTATTATTAATAATATAAAATCCTCTATTGGAATAAGTACAAGCAAAGACGCTAGACTTTACCTTATCGATCCTATTAAATTCCATTGAAATAAGCAAAGATGCTTGAAATTGAAGAGACATAAATTAAAATAGATACTCACTAAATTGAAATTAAGTGAGAAAATAGGACTATTAATGTTGTTCAACAAATAACCGGTGGGAGAGCAACCTTGTTGGTGTCATCAACAAAAACAACGACACGAGCACAATCCACTGGCAATGGAATTGACTTAGAAATGTTCAACACATTAACATGAACACTTGGGTTCTCTGTCTGAATTACACTCACTGCTTTGGCCACAGTGCTTCCCATTAGCTCCGGCCACGATGACTTACCTATATACGCATATTAACAAATACAGTTAGATTTCTCTATAACAGTCATTCGTTATAAAAAACAAAAGCAAAAAAATTAACTTACCAGTAACCTTGCATGCAGAGGAACAACCAGCAGTACTCATATTTAGCTAATTAATTCTCTAATTTTATTAAAGATGTGAAATTGTTTGTAGAAAATCAGTCTGGGGGTGTCTATATTTATAGGTGTAATTTGTTTTTGGTTTTAATATTTTTTCCATATTTGAAAATTTACTTAGGAGTTGAAAAATATACTTACAGCTTAAGGTTAGTTATTTAATTTATGAACACATATAGAGTAGAGATATCAAACACCATCATCATATTGGGAAAATACATTAATTGTAATCTAAATTTGTCCAAAAAATTTATTTACACTCTCTATATATGTGTGGAATTTCTTACATTTGTATTTTTTCCTAAATTGTAACACAATTTCCCTATTTGTCCCAAAAAATTATTTACACTCTCCAAATATATGTGGATTTTCTTACCTTTATAGTTTTTCCTAAATTGTATCTCAATTTTCCTACTAAGAATTGCGTGACATGGTTAGTATGTGCTTACGCTAAAAATAATTTCAAAACAAATTAAAATGTATGTATGTCTTTTAATTGAATGATTTTTTAGTACATTCTATTTTAACTAGTATATTTTCCCACATTTCTTACAAATCTATTTTGTGAAAGAAATACGAAGAAGTTGTTTTTCGTTAGGATTTTGCTCTTTTTAAAAAATAATTAAAAGCATAACCTTAATTAGTTTTTAGTTTGGGATAATTGTACAGAAAGACAATCTAATACAGTAATGTAAAATAAATACAGTAGCTATCTTTTGATTTACTTGTGCTCCGTAGCAAACTGTTTGTCAGTAGTCTCTCTCCCTCGAATTCTCACTTGCCACTCTCCCTCTCTCGCCCGCTCACTGTCGCTCGCCTCTCTCGCTTTATACAACATAAATGTATAACTTGTGTTGTTTGTATAAAGTTAGAGAAACATGTATATACACATGCAAATACATATATATTCATCTTATACACTTATAATTATACAATATAAATATTTCCCTGCCCAGTTCTCTTTTGCTTTTCTCTCTTTCTTGTTTTATACAAACACATATTATACAAAATATAATGTATAATTTATGTTTGTATAAAGCGAAAGAGAGAGTAATATATGATATAAAACCATTTTATTTCGATTCAATTGTATAAATTCAAATTTTATTACAAATATACAAACACATAAAATTAAATTTATAGGTTAGAGCGATATTTGATATACAAACGTTTTATTTCGATTCAACTGTATACAAATTCAAATTTTATACAGATATACAAACATATAAAATTTAATTGAGAGATTGTCAACGATTTATACAAACGAACAACAATTTACACAAAAGATCTGCTAGCGAAATTATACAAATATGAAGAGGAGCCATCGAATTATACAATTTTTTCTTCTGTAGTAATGTATAATGAAATAGACATAGCTTTCATTTGTATATTATAGCGAATTATATATATATATATATATGTTTGTCATGGAGCGCAATTATGCATACTATAACTATAGCATACAAATATAATTTTTTTTGTTTGATATATATGAAAGTTACTCTTTTAGTTTTTACCTTTTCTGAAAGGATATATGATTAAAAAATCAATATTTTCCGAGTGAATGTTTCACTGGAAAATGTTCCGTGAATATTTCCACAAATAAATTAAAATATGTTCATATTTGACAATTTCTTGTTTTGGAAGAAAAAGTTATAGACATATATATGCAAACTTTAGACCCTTAACTTCCGCTGTTCCGCATGACGCCTTGGTTTCAATATTCACATAAAAGATATTTGAATTTTTTTTAATTAAAATTAGTGTCCAAATCATAATAGATTCAATTTCAAGTTTTAATCGATTTTAAAGTTGATTTCTGTAAGTGCGTATTTCTAACAACCTTAAAAACTTGGGATATGTCATATGGTCTAATTTTGCATACAGAAATTTGTTAAGAGTTACTTTTGGATATTGTAACCGAACATCAAAGTCAAATCGTTAATTATTTTTTAAAAAGAACAATTTTAAAGTAGATGAAGAACTATAGCATTACTAATCCTTGCACTATTAATTTATGCATTGCTAATATTAATACTCCCTCCGTTTCACAAAGAATGACCTAGTTTGACTTGGCACGGAGTTTAAGAGTATAAAAAAGATTTTTGAATCTTGTGGTTCTAAATTAAAGTTAGGTCAAATGTACAAAATTGCTCTTTGATCTTGTGGTCTTAAATATGTCACGTGGAAAGTTGTTACCAAAAAAAGAAAGAGGTCATTCTTTTTGAAACATACTAAAAAGGAAAGAAGGTCATTCTTTTTGAAACGAAGGGAGTATATTATTAGTCTTTGCACCAAAAGACTTTGTACTCATACCATCCGTGCCCCCTATGTTACAACTATTTAATTCGGTCAGTAACCATTTTCATATGTTGTGATTGAAATTTGAGTTCACTTATTAGATATTGGAATTTTACTTTAAATTTATATGTTGTGATTGAAGTTTTGACCAAAAAAAAAAAAAAAAGATAATGATATATTATATCGTTTCAAAATGTGTTTCGACGTGAAATTTGGGAAAGCCAGAAAGAGGCCAATGTTGATGAACTCATTGTAATATTCATTGTATTGTCTTTTTGCATTAATAAATCAAAATAAAGGAATATATCACTATTTATAGGGAACCAGAAGCAATAAAATAAAAATAGTAAAATGCTAATATGTTATTTTCCTTCTAATTAAACTAAAGCTATTATATTCTTTTTTTCAATTAATGTAAATTTAGACTTGAAATTATATTATAGAATACTTAACTAATTTTATTTGTAATAAAAATATTTAATTTTGTGACTTTATTGAATAAAATCTTATTAATTAACCAATAAAATTATATGCGTAAAAACAGTTGTTGATAAATTGGACTAAATTAACAAGCTCGTCCCATTTTGTTATTTATAAGCAAAATTAAATTTAAAACAAATTCTTTTATTTATAGCGATTATAACGTAGCTAACCACACAAAAATATCATCGCATTAGACGAATTATATGCGGAAAAAAATTATCCGCACCGAGTGTTTACATTAAATCAATGTAATTTTCATTGTTATGTGATTTTATGAAGTAAAATGAACTATAAATTTAAACACATGGTATACATTATAGTTTATTAAACAAAAGTAATATTGATACATAAGTATTTTTCAACACAAGTCATAACAACCTATTTATAAATATAATTGCAACTTAAAATTTATTTAACACAATGATAACCAGGTGTTTTTTTCAACACCAATACCGATTAACAACAAATGTAAACAGTACTTAAAATGATAAATGTTTACGTGAAAAAATATTCAATAAAAATATTAATGTCCTAAAAAAATTATGATTATTTCACTTTTCTTTTGGGAAGAAAGTACAAGTTCTTCTGTTGTGTCCTTCTTCTCCACAAGACTTTATGTTCACAGTAATCTTTTCATCTGCATTCTTTTTTCTTCTTTTTCTTGGTCGTCGAGATAATCGTTTGTATCTAGGTGGATACACAGTTTCAGCTACCACATCCTCAGGAGTTGACCAATCTTCCTCTGGCATTGATACCATTGCAATCTCATATGTTTTTGCTAAGCATCAGGCTTGTAGTAATTAGAGCAATATGGATGCAAATCTTTGACATTCTTTTCTTTTAAAACAGCGATTGGTTGTGCACAAGGTATCTCATCTAGTTGAAATCTTTCACAACAACATACTTTTCGCTTAAGACAAACAATGTATCTTCTTCCAGCTTCATAAATCGAGAAAATAAATCAGATGATGGAACAACCTGCGTACATTAAAAAGTAAAATATACAATTATATCAAAGAAACATGTTCAAACTGCAGAATGAATCAATGATTTAGATACATATAATATAAAATAATATATCATGATACATACCTCCATCTTTAAACTTTTAAACGCGTTTATAATCAATACCTTCTCAAATCTTCTACCTAATGTGTCCCTTGTATGAGAGGTTATTTCTTTATTTTTGCAATGCAAGAACCAAAAAGAATTCTACACGTATCACAATATTTTGTAAAGTATCAGCTTTATGATTACTGTTTCAGCAGTAGTATATTAAAGTATCAACAGAGTTAACTCAACGTATCAATAATATTTAAGAACTAATGAATCATTTATTAAAACATATTTCACTCAATGTATCAACGAACTAACGAACTAATACTAAATCATTGTTACTATAAAATTCAGTAATATTACAACCATATTCACTTAATGTATCAACAAATACTCTATATACCAAAAATCATATTCATCATCTACACAAAAAATCTTAATCATAGACTTCTTAATTCATAAAGTATCAGACATTCAAACAAAAAAAAATTGTATCACCATTTAAAGATCTAAAAATTTCAAATACTCCCATACCTTTGTCTATCAGATCTCTTTACTTTACAATTGAAGTTGTTCTTTATCTTATATTTCATCATCACACCTACAAGTGTTGCTTTATCTTATATTTTGCCATCATATCTACTGTTTTCAATTTTTTTCCTTGATACATCGATATCCAACTCGGCTGCAATTGCTGCTTTGAGATTCAAAAACGAAATTGATTGTCCAACAACAATTTCATCGCTTTTGTAACTTTCATATTGCACTTCGCTGACCCAAATTCCTTAATGCCTCAGTAAAATTGATATATTCATCATGAAACAGAAAAAAACAAAAATTTATTCGAATTTCTCACTTTTTCAATGGATGTTCATAACCTTTTCGTGGATCAATTACCCATTAAGATATGGAGTATTTAGGATCAGTTAGCCGTAACTTAAGCTAACTGACACAACAAAATTAATTATTATATTTTTTTCCTTTTTTAGCTCAACAGTTATTTATTTACTGTGTATCATTTACTATGTATCAGATGGTAGCCATGTATCACACACCGGCCTTTTTAAGGAATTTTCTGTAAAATGTAAATTAGTTGGATAAATTGTAATTCTTATCTTACACTATGAAATTCCTTTAATGTTTACATATTAATTTGCAATGAGAAGTGGAATATAACATACAATTGATTAAGGAAAAATTAAATGAATTGGTACATTTTAATAAATAATTACTGATTTTAGCAATACATTTTATTTATTACCATTTATAGCAATACTATGTTAAATCTGCAATATGTATTAAAAGTGAATTATGTATGCAATATATATGAATTATATATAAATAATACTTGTTTTTTAAAATAAATTATGTTTGTTTGGTAAAAATTTGACACATTGTATTATAAGTGTATTAAAATGTGTGATAAATGAATTATCTATCATTAAAATTTGTATTATATGTGAATAAAAAATTGTTCTTATAATATGAATTAAACTTGTATTATAAATGAATTAAAAGTGATTAAGTGAAAAAGAAATATTATTGCTATAAATGATAAATATCTTTTTATTATAGTATATTTATGTAAGTTTCCCATTGATTAATTTGCGAACGAAAATGGACCTATGAGGATCATATGAAAACCTGCATTGCAAGTTTGAACGGTCTAAAAATTTCTTTCAAAGGTTTATGTCCAAATTTCATTTTATTAAAGTTCTTAGCATTAAATAAATTATTTTCTTAAAGTTATAGATCTACATTTACTATTTATTACTCTCTGTCTCATTTTATGTGACACTCTTTCCTTTTTAGTTTGTCCTAAAAAAAATATCACCTTACTATAACTAAAAATAATTAATCTTTAAAATTCTTTTTTTATCAGTACTAAAATTATTTACAACCACACAAATACTCCATCTGTTTCTATTTAAATATTGTTTTTATTAAATATAAATATTACTTAATACTTGTCATTTTATAAAATTAATACACAAAATTACACTATTCTTCTTATTTTATCCTTTAAAATTATTAGCTTTCAAAGTATACCTTTGGCCAACATAAGATATTGGAAATTTACTTTGAATTATTGTGATAGGATTGTCATAAATAAAATTAAGAGAAACTATGAGAAAGCCAGAAAGAGGCCAATGTTGATGAACTTCATTGTATTTTTTTTTTTTTTTTTGCATTAAATCAAAATAAAAGACTACATCACTATCTCCAAAAGGAATAAAGAAAATTATATGTTGTTTTTCCTCTAAACTAAAGAAAATTATTATTTTGCAATTAATGTTAATTTAGACTTGAAAGAAAAAGAAGTTATATTATAGAATACTTTTAAACTAAAAATGCAAATAAATATTTTACGATGTGAATAATATAGTACAAGAAAAGTAAAATTTTAACATAGAAAGTGTAGCAACACATTGATGCAATGAATAACGTGACATTTCTTGACATTGCAAATTTGTCCTTTCGGTTATTTGTTAATTATTGAGGTACTTACTAATTTTATTTGTAGTAAAATATTTAATTTTGTGACTTTATTGAACAAAATATTATTAATTAACCAATAAAGCATATGCGTAAAAACAGATGTTGACAACATATATTCTCAAAATATTAATAATATTTAATTAATTTCATTTTGGTTATACATTAATTTCATTTTGGTTATACTTTATAATTAGGACTAAAATAAATTATCAGGTAATCCGATTATGTTATTTATAAGCCAAATTAAATTTAAAATAAATTCTTTTCTTTATCGTGATTATAACGAAGCTAACCAACAAATCATCAGAAATTTGAGCGCATTAAACAAATTATACTTTCATGAATTAAATCTGCCACACTTAATAAAAAACATAACAATATAACATACAAATATATAGAGATTATTTTTAATTTATACCACTAGATAACATACTAATGGTCTTTTATATTATTAATAATATAAAATCCTCTATTGGAATAAGTACAAGCAAAGACGCTAGACTTTACCTTATCGATCCTATTAAATTCCATTGAAATAAGCAAAGATGCTTGAAATTGAAGAGACATAAATTAAAATAGATACTCACTAAATTGAAATTAAGTGAGAAAATAGGACTATTAATGTTGTTCAACAAATAACCGGTGGGAGAGCAACCTTGTTGGTGTCATCAACAAAAACAACGACACGAGCACAATCCACTGGCAATGGAATTGACTTAGAAATGTTCAACACATTAACATGAACACTTGGGTTCTCTGTCTGAATTACACTCACTGCTTTGGCCACAGTGCTTCCCATTAGCTCCGGCCACGATGACTTACCTATATACGCATATTAACAAATACAGTTAGATTTCTCTATAACAGTCATTCGTTATAAAAAACAAAAGCAAAAAAATTAACTTACCAGTAACCTTGCATGCAGAGGAACAACCAGCAGTACTCATATTTAGCTAATTAATTCTCTAATTTTATTAAAGATGTGAAATTGTTTGTAGAAAATCAGTCTGGGGGTGTCTATATTTATAGGTGTAATTTGTTTTTGGTTTTAATATTTTTTCCATATTTGAAAATTTACTTAGGAGTTGAAAAATATACTTACAGCTTAAGGTTAGTTATTTAATTTATGAACACATATAGAGTAGAGATATCAAACACCATCATCATATTGGGAAAATACATTAATTGTAATCTAAATTTGTCCAAAAAATTTATTTACACTCTCTATATATGTGTGGAATTTCTTACATTTGTATTTTTTCCTAAATTGTAACACAATTTCCCTATTTGTCCCAAAAAATTATTTACACTCTCCAAATATATGTGGATTTTCTTACCTTTATAGTTTTTCCTAAATTGTATCTCAATTTTCCTACTAAGAATTGCGTGACATGGTTAGTATGTGCTTACGCTAAAAATAATTTCAAAACAAATTAAAATGTATGTATGTCTTTTAATTGAATGATTTTTTAGTACATTCTATTTTAACTAGTATATTTTCCCACATTTCTTACAAATCTATTTTGTGAAAGAAATACGAAGAAGTTGTTTTTCGTTAGGATTTTGCTCTTTTTAAAAAATAATTAAAAGCATAACCTTAATTAGTTTTTAGTTTGGGATAATTGTACAGAAAGACAATCTAATACAGTAATGTAAAATAAATACAGTAGCTATCTTTTGATTTACTTGTGCTCCGTAGCAAACTGTTTGTCAGTAGTCTCTCTCCCTCGAATTCTCACTTGCCACTCTCCCTCTCTCGCCCGCTCACTGTCGCTCGCCTCTCTCGCTTTATACAACATAAATGTATAACTTGTGTTGTTTGTATAAAGTTAGAGAAACATGTATATACACATGCAAATACATATATATTCATCTTATACACTTATAATTATACAATATAAATATTTCCCTGCCCAGTTCTCTTTTGCTTTTCTCTCTTTCTTGTTTTATACAAACACATATTATACAAAATATAATGTATAATTTATGTTTGTATAAAGCGAAAGAGAGAGTAATATATGATATAAAACCATTTTATTTCGATTCAATTGTATAAATTCAAATTTTATTACAAATATACAAACACATAAAATTAAATTTATAGGTTAGAGCGATATTTGATATACAAACGTTTTATTTCGATTCAACTGTATACAAATTCAAATTTTATACAGATATACAAACATATAAAATTTAATTGAGAGATTGTCAACGATTTATACAAACGAACAACAATTTACACAAAAGATCTGCTAGCGAAATTATACAAATATGAAGAGGAGCCATCGAATTATACAATTTTTTCTTCTGTAGTAATGTATAATGAAATAGACATAGCTTTCATTTGTATATTATAGCGAATTATATATATATATATATATGTTTGTCATGGAGCGCAATTATGCATACTATAACTATAGCATACAAATATAATTTTTTTTGTTTGATATATATGAAAGTTACTCTTTTAGTTTTTACCTTTTCTGAAAGGATATATGATTAAAAAATCAATATTTTCCGAGTGAATGTTTCACTGGAAAATGTTCCGTGAATATTTCCACAAATAAATTAAAATATGTTCATATTTGACAATTTCTTGTTTTGGAAGAAAAAGTTATAGACATATATATGCAAACTTTAGACCCTTAACTTCCGCTGTTCCGCATGACGCCTTGGTTTCAATATTCACATAAAAGATATTTGAATTTTTTTTAATTAAAATTAGTGTCCAAATCATAATAGATTCAATTTCAAGTTTTAATCGATTTTAAAGTTGATTTCTGTAAGTGCGTATTTCTAACAACCTTAAAAACTTGGGATATGTCATATGGTCTAATTTTGCATACAGAAATTTGTTAAGAGTTACTTTTGGATATTGTAACCGAACATCAAAGTCAAATCGTTAATTATTTTTTAAAAAGAACAATTTTAAAGTAGATGAAGAACTATAGCATTACTAATCCTTGCACTATTAATTTATGCATTGCTAATATTAATACTCCCTCCGTTTCACAAAGAATGACCTAGTTTGACTTGGCACGGAGTTTAAGAGTATAAAAAAGATTTTTGAATCTTGTGGTTCTAAATTAAAGTTAGGTCAAATGTACAAAATTGCTCTTTGATCTTGTGGTCTTAAATATGTCACGTGGAAAGTTGTTACCAAAAAAAGAAAGAGGTCATTCTTTTTGAAACATACTAAAAAGGAAAGAAGGTCATTCTTTTTGAAACGAAGGGAGTATATTATTAGTCTTTGCACCAAAAGACTTTGTACTCATACCATCCGTGCCCCCTATGTTACAACTATTTAATTCGGTCAGTAACCATTTTCATATGTTGTGATTGAAATTTGAGTTCACTTATTAGATATTGGAATTTTACTTTAAATTTATATGTTGTGATTGAAGTTTTGACCAAAAAAAAAAAAAAAAGATAATGATATATTATATCGTTTCAAAATGTGTTTCGACGTGAAATTTGGGAAAGCCAGAAAGAGGCCAATGTTGATGAACTCATTGTAATATTCATTGTATTGTCTTTTTGCATTAATAAATCAAAATAAAGGAATATATCACTATTTATAGGGAACCAGAAGCAATAAAATAAAAATAGTAAAATGCTAATATGTTATTTTCCTTCTAATTAAACTAAAGCTATTATATTCTTTTTTTCAATTAATGTAAATTTAGACTTGAAATTATATTATAGAATACTTAACTAATTTTATTTGTAATAAAAATATTTAATTTTGTGACTTTATTGAATAAAATCTTATTAATTAACCAATAAAATTATATGCGTAAAAACAGTTGTTGATAAATTGGACTAAATTAACAAGCTCGTCCCATTTTGTTATTTATAAGCAAAATTAAATTTAAAACAAATTCTTTTATTTATAGCGATTATAACGTAGCTAACCACACAAAAATATCATCGCATTAGACGAATTATATGCGGAAAAAAATTATCCGCACCGAGTGTTTACATTAAATCAATGTAATTTTCATTGTTATGTGATTTTATGAAGTAAAATGAACTATAAATTTAAACACATGGTATACATTATAGTTTATTAAACAAAAGTAATATTGATACATAAGTATTTTTCAACACAAGTCATAACAACCTATTTATAAATATAATTGCAACTTAAAATTTATTTAACACAATGATAACCAGGTGTTTTTTTCAACACCAATACCGATTAACAACAAATGTAAACAGTACTTAAAATGATAAATGTTTACGTGAAAAAATATTCAATAAAAATATTAATGTCCTAAAAAAATTATGATTATTTCACTTTTCTTTTGGGAAGAAAGTACAAGTTCTTCTGTTGTGTCCTTCTTCTCCACAAGACTTTATGTTCACAGTAATCTTTTCATCTGCATTCTTTTTTCTTCTTTTTCTTGGTCGTCGAGATAATCGTTTGTATCTAGGTGGATACACAGTTTCAGCTACCACATCCTCAGGAGTTGACCAATCTTCCTCTGGCATTGATACCATTGCAATCTCATATGTTTTTGCTAAGCATCAGGCTTGTAGTAATTAGAGCAATATGGATGCAAATCTTTGACATTCTTTTCTTTTAAAACAGCGATTGGTTGTGCACAAGGTATCTCATCTAGTTGAAATCTTTCACAACAACATACTTTTCGCTTAAGACAAACAATGTATCTTCTTCCAGCTTCATAAATCGAGAAAATAAATCAGATGATGGAACAACCTGCGTACATTAAAAAGTAAAATATACAATTATATCAAAGAAACATGTTCAAACTGCAGAATGAATCAATGATTTAGATACATATAATATAAAATAATATATCATGATACATACCTCCATCTTTAAACTTTTAAACGCGTTTATAATCAATACCTTCTCAAATCTTCTACCTAATGTGTCCCTTGTATGAGAGGTTATTTCTTTATTTTTGCAATGCAAGAACCAAAAAGAATTCTACACGTATCACAATATTTTGTAAAGTATCAGCTTTATGATTACTGTTTCAGCAGTAGTATATTAAAGTATCAACAGAGTTAACTCAACGTATCAATAATATTTAAGAACTAATGAATCATTTATTAAAACATATTTCACTCAATGTATCAACGAACTAACGAACTAATACTAAATCATTGTTACTATAAAATTCAGTAATATTACAACCATATTCACTTAATGTATCAACAAATACTCTATATACCAAAAATCATATTCATCATCTACACAAAAAATCTTAATCATAGACTTCTTAATTCATAAAGTATCAGACATTCAAACAAAAAAAAATTGTATCACCATTTAAAGATCTAAAAATTTCAAATACTCCCATACCTTTGTCTATCAGATCTCTTTACTTTACAATTGAAGTTGTTCTTTATCTTATATTTCATCATCACACCTACAAGTGTTGCTTTATCTTATATTTTGCCATCATATCTACTGTTTTCAATTTTTTTCCTTGATACATCGATATCCAACTCGGCTGCAATTGCTGCTTTGAGATTCAAAAACGAAATTGATTGTCCAACAACAATTTCATCGCTTTTGTAACTTTCATATTGCACTTCGCTGACCCAAATTCCTTAATGCCTCAGTAAAATTGATATATTCATCATGAAACAGAAAAAAACAAAAATTTATTCGAATTTCTCACTTTTTCAATGGATGTTCATAACCTTTTCGTGGATCAATTACCCATTAAGATATGGAGTATTTAGGATCAGTTAGCCGTAACTTAAGCTAACTGACACAACAAAATTAATTATTATATTTTTTTCCTTTTTTAGCTCAACAGTTATTTATTTACTGTGTATCATTTACTATGTATCAGATGGTAGCCATGTATCACACACCGGCCTTTTTAAGGAATTTTCTGTAAAATGTAAATTAGTTGGATAAATTGTAATTCTTATCTTACACTATGAAATTCCTTTAATGTTTACATATTAATTTGCAATGAGAAGTGGAATATAACATACAATTGATTAAGGAAAAATTAAATGAATTGGTACATTTTAATAAATAATTACTGATTTTAGCAATACATTTTATTTATTACCATTTATAGCAATACTATGTTAAATCTGCAATATGTATTAAAAGTGAATTATGTATGCAATATATATGAATTATATATAAATAATACTTGTTTTTTAAAATAAATTATGTTTGTTTGGTAAAAATTTGACACATTGTATTATAAGTGTATTAAAATGTGTGATAAATGAATTATCTATCATTAAAATTTGTATTATATGTGAATAAAAAATTGTTCTTATAATATGAATTAAACTTGTATTATAAATGAATTAAAAGTGATTAAGTGAAAAAGAAATATTATTGCTATAAATGATAAATATCTTTTTATTATAGTATATTTATGTAAGTTTCCCATTGATTAATTTGCGAACGAAAATGGACCTATGAGGATCATATGAAAACCTGCATTGCAAGTTTGAACGGTCTAAAAATTTCTTTCAAAGGTTTATGTCCAAATTTCATTTTATTAAAGTTCTTAGCATTAAATAAATTATTTTCTTAAAGTTATAGATCTACATTTACTATTTATTACTCTCTGTCTCATTTTATGTGACACTCTTTCCTTTTTAGTTTGTCCTAAAAAAAATATCACCTTACTATAACTAAAAATAATTAATCTTTAAAATTCTTTTTTTATCAGTACTAAAATTATTTACAACCACACAAATACTCCATCTGTTTCTATTTAAATATTGTTTTTATTAAATATAAATATTACTTAATACTTGTCATTTTATAAAATTAATACACAAAATTACACTATTCTTCTTATTTTATCCTTTAAAATTATTAGCTTTCAAAGTATACCTTTGGCCAACATAAGATATTGGAAATTTACTTTGAATTATTGTGATAGGATTGTCATAAATAAAATTAAGAGAAACTATGAGAAAGCCAGAAAGAGGCCAATGTTGATGAACTTCATTGTATTTTTTTTTTTTTTTTTGCATTAAATCAAAATAAAAGACTACATCACTATCTCCAAAAGGAATAAAGAAAATTATATGTTGTTTTTCCTCTAAACTAAAGAAAATTATTATTTTGCAATTAATGTTAATTTAGACTTGAAAGAAAAAGAAGTTATATTATAGAATACTTTTAAACTAAAAATGCAAATAAATATTTTACGATGTGAATAATATAGTACAAGAAAAGTAAAATTTTAACATAGAAAGTGTAGCAACACATTGATGCAATGAATAACGTGACATTTCTTGACATTGCAAATTTGTCCTTTCGGTTATTTGTTAATTATTGAGGTACTTACTAATTTTATTTGTAGTAAAATATTTAATTTTGTGACTTTATTGAACAAAATATTATTAATTAACCAATAAAGCATATGCGTAAAAACAGATGTTGACAACATATATTCTCAAAATATTAATAATATTTAATTAATTTCATTTTGGTTATACATTAATTTCATTTTGGTTATACTTTATAATTAGGACTAAAATAAATTATCAGGTAATCCGATTATGTTATTTATAAGCCAAATTAAATTTAAAATAAATTCTTTTCTTTATCGTGATTATAACGAAGCTAACCAACAAATCATCAGAAATTTGAGCGCATTAAACAAATTATACTTTCATGAATTAAATCTGCCACACTTAATAAAAAACATAACAATATAACATACAAATATATAGAGATTATTTTTAATTTATACCACTAGATAACATACTAATGGTCTTTTATATTATTAATAATATAAAATCCTCTATTGGAATAAGTACAAGCAAAGACGCTAGACTTTACCTTATCGATCCTATTAAATTCCATTGAAATAAGCAAAGATGCTTGAAATTGAAGAGACATAAATTAAAATAGATACTCACTAAATTGAAATTAAGTGAGAAAATAGGACTATTAATGTTGTTCAACAAATAACCGGTGGGAGAGCAACCTTGTTGGTGTCATCAACAAAAACAACGACACGAGCACAATCCACTGGCAATGGAATTGACTTAGAAATGTTCAACACATTAACATGAACACTTGGGTTCTCTGTCTGAATTACACTCACTGCTTTGGCCACAGTGCTTCCCATTAGCTCCGGCCACGATGACTTACCTATATACGCATATTAACAAATACAGTTAGATTTCTCTATAACAGTCATTCGTTATAAAAAACAAAAGCAAAAAAATTAACTTACCAGTAACCTTGCATGCAGAGGAACAACCAGCAGTACTCATATTTAGCTAATTAATTCTCTAATTTTATTAAAGATGTGAAATTGTTTGTAGAAAATCAGTCTGGGGGTGTCTATATTTATAGGTGTAATTTGTTTTTGGTTTTAATATTTTTTCCATATTTGAAAATTTACTTAGGAGTTGAAAAATATACTTACAGCTTAAGGTTAGTTATTTAATTTATGAACACATATAGAGTAGAGATATCAAACACCATCATCATATTGGGAAAATACATTAATTGTAATCTAAATTTGTCCAAAAAATTTATTTACACTCTCTATATATGTGTGGAATTTCTTACATTTGTATTTTTTCCTAAATTGTAACACAATTTCCCTATTTGTCCCAAAAAATTATTTACACTCTCCAAATATATGTGGATTTTCTTACCTTTATAGTTTTTCCTAAATTGTATCTCAATTTTCCTACTAAGAATTGCGTGACATGGTTAGTATGTGCTTACGCTAAAAATAATTTCAAAACAAATTAAAATGTATGTATGTCTTTTAATTGAATGATTTTTTAGTACATTCTATTTTAACTAGTATATTTTCCCACATTTCTTACAAATCTATTTTGTGAAAGAAATACGAAGAAGTTGTTTTTCGTTAGGATTTTGCTCTTTTTAAAAAATAATTAAAAGCATAACCTTAATTAGTTTTTAGTTTGGGATAATTGTACAGAAAGACAATCTAATACAGTAATGTAAAATAAATACAGTAGCTATCTTTTGATTTACTTGTGCTCCGTAGCAAACTGTTTGTCAGTAGTCTCTCTCCCTCGAATTCTCACTTGCCACTCTCCCTCTCTCGCCCGCTCACTGTCGCTCGCCTCTCTCGCTTTATACAACATAAATGTATAACTTGTGTTGTTTGTATAAAGTTAGAGAAACATGTATATACACATGCAAATACATATATATTCATCTTATACACTTATAATTATACAATATAAATATTTCCCTGCCCAGTTCTCTTTTGCTTTTCTCTCTTTCTTGTTTTATACAAACACATATTATACAAAATATAATGTATAATTTATGTTTGTATAAAGCGAAAGAGAGAGTAATATATGATATAAAACCATTTTATTTCGATTCAATTGTATAAATTCAAATTTTATTACAAATATACAAACACATAAAATTAAATTTATAGGTTAGAGCGATATTTGATATACAAACGTTTTATTTCGATTCAACTGTATACAAATTCAAATTTTATACAGATATACAAACATATAAAATTTAATTGAGAGATTGTCAACGATTTATACAAACGAACAACAATTTACACAAAAGATCTGCTAGCGAAATTATACAAATATGAAGAGGAGCCATCGAATTATACAATTTTTTCTTCTGTAGTAATGTATAATGAAATAGACATAGCTTTCATTTGTATATTATAGCGAATTATATATATATATATATATGTTTGTCATGGAGCGCAATTATGCATACTATAACTATAGCATACAAATATAATTTTTTTTGTTTGATATATATGAAAGTTACTCTTTTAGTTTTTACCTTTTCTGAAAGGATATATGATTAAAAAATCAATATTTTCCGAGTGAATGTTTCACTGGAAAATGTTCCGTGAATATTTCCACAAATAAATTAAAATATGTTCATATTTGACAATTTCTTGTTTTGGAAGAAAAAGTTATAGACATATATATGCAAACTTTAGACCCTTAACTTCCGCTGTTCCGCATGACGCCTTGGTTTCAATATTCACATAAAAGATATTTGAATTTTTTTTAATTAAAATTAGTGTCCAAATCATAATAGATTCAATTTCAAGTTTTAATCGATTTTAAAGTTGATTTCTGTAAGTGCGTATTTCTAACAACCTTAAAAACTTGGGATATGTCATATGGTCTAATTTTGCATACAGAAATTTGTTAAGAGTTACTTTTGGATATTGTAACCGAACATCAAAGTCAAATCGTTAATTATTTTTTAAAAAGAACAATTTTAAAGTAGATGAAGAACTATAGCATTACTAATCCTTGCACTATTAATTTATGCATTGCTAATATTAATACTCCCTCCGTTTCACAAAGAATGACCTAGTTTGACTTGGCACGGAGTTTAAGAGTATAAAAAAGATTTTTGAATCTTGTGGTTCTAAATTAAAGTTAGGTCAAATGTACAAAATTGCTCTTTGATCTTGTGGTCTTAAATATGTCACGTGGAAAGTTGTTACCAAAAAAAGAAAGAGGTCATTCTTTTTGAAACATACTAAAAAGGAAAGAAGGTCATTCTTTTTGAAACGAAGGGAGTATATTATTAGTCTTTGCACCAAAAGACTTTGTACTCATACCATCCGTGCCCCCTATGTTACAACTATTTAATTCGGTCAGTAACCATTTTCATATGTTGTGATTGAAATTTGAGTTCACTTATTAGATATTGGAATTTTACTTTAAATTTATATGTTGTGATTGAAGTTTTGACCAAAAAAAAAAAAAAAAGATAATGATATATTATATCGTTTCAAAATGTGTTTCGACGTGAAATTTGGGAAAGCCAGAAAGAGGCCAATGTTGATGAACTCATTGTAATATTCATTGTATTGTCTTTTTGCATTAATAAATCAAAATAAAGGAATATATCACTATTTATAGGGAACCAGAAGCAATAAAATAAAAATAGTAAAATGCTAATATGTTATTTTCCTTCTAATTAAACTAAAGCTATTATATTCTTTTTTTCAATTAATGTAAATTTAGACTTGAAATTATATTATAGAATACTTAACTAATTTTATTTGTAATAAAAATATTTAATTTTGTGACTTTATTGAATAAAATCTTATTAATTAACCAATAAAATTATATGCGTAAAAACAGTTGTTGATAAATTGGACTAAATTAACAAGCTCGTCCCATTTTGTTATTTATAAGCAAAATTAAATTTAAAACAAATTCTTTTATTTATAGCGATTATAACGTAGCTAACCACACAAAAATATCATCGCATTAGACGAATTATATGCGGAAAAAAATTATCCGCACCGAGTGTTTACATTAAATCAATGTAATTTTCATTGTTATGTGATTTTATGAAGTAAAATGAACTATAAATTTAAACACATGGTATACATATATCGACTTGATGTAAACAAGCGGTGCGGCTAAGATTTAGCCTAATTATACCTTTATGAATTAAATCTATCACACCGAATAAAAAATACAACAATATAACGTACAAATATTGTTGCATCAAATCCAATCTATGTAGTAGATATCCAACCATACTAGTGGTCTTTTTTATTAATAATAATATAAAATCCTCTATTGGGATAAGTACAAGCAAAGACGCTAGACTTAACCTTATCGATCCTATTAAATTCCATTGAAATAAGCAAAGATGCTTGAAATTAAAGAGACATAAATTAAAACAGATACTAAATCGAAATTAAGTGAGAAAATAGGACTACTAATGTTGTTCAACAAATAACCGGTGGGAGAGCAACCTTGTTAGTGTCATCAACAAAGACAACGACACGAGCACAATCCACTGGCAATGGAATTGACTTAGAAATGTTCAACACATTAACATGAACACTTGGGTTCTCTGTCTGAATTACACTCACTGCTTTCGCCACAGTGCTTCCCATTAGCTCCGGCCACGATGACTTACCTATATATGCATATTAACAAATACAGTTAGATCTCTCTATAATAGTCATTTGTTATAAAAAAAATAAAAGCAAAACAAGGTTATAAAAATTAAATAGAAAATTAACTTACCAGTAACCTTGCATGCGGAAGAACAACCAGCGGTACTCATATTTGGCTAATTAATTCTGAAATTCTATTATAAATGTGCAAATGGTTTGTCGAAAATTAGTCTGGAGGTGTCTGTATTTATAGGTATAATTTATCTTTGGCTTTAATATTTTTTCCATATCTGAAAACTTACTTAGGAGTTCAAAAATATACTACTTAAGGTTAGTTACTTAAATTATCAATATATATATAGAGTACACATCATTATAATGGGAAAATAAATAAATTGTATTCTAAATTTGTCCCAAAATATTATTTACACTCTCCAAATATGTGGGGAGATTCTTACATTTATATTTTTACCCAAATTGTAACACAATTTTCCTACTAAGAATTGCGTGACATGGAAAGTGCTTTTGCCAAAAAAACGTTAAAATCGTAAGGAGATTTTACTTTGACTAATGCGCATGTGTGAGTTACAAAAATAATAGAGTAATAGAATTAATTATTTAATTTTTTTTCTTACTTATTAAGTTGAGGCATAAAAATAAATAAGATATTCATATTCATAAAGTAAGAAAAAATCTTTATGTATTATCCTAACAAATGTAGCTAATTATTTCAAAATGCCACGTTCTAAGTGATTGAGAATTTTATCTTCTTTTCTTTCTTTTTTTCCTATTATGTGGTTAAAAATTCCAACTTTCATTAGTCTTTCAAGAAGAAAATTAAAATAGTTTGTAAAAATTAGTATTTTGTTAGCCACAAAGTTCTTGCAATATTTGTTCATATGATTTAATCGAAAATCATTTCATTCCTATCCTTCATTATATTATTTTTACATTTTAGTTTTGATTTGAGTACTGAGTTGAATATTAATGGTTTCTTTGGGACTACATAATTTTGATTTAAGTACATTAAATTTGATTATTATTTAAACAGTGTAGTTTTTATTGAATGTTTTGGTTTTGAATATCGAAACTTTTATTTAATACATATCATAGAGTCGTCAATATGGGCTAAGCCCGTTGAACCGGCCTGACCTAATACGTAATTCGTAGGGTCAGGTTATGATTTTTGAAGTCCATTTAAGGAAAGGACTTTTTAGCCCGGTCTGAATAAGTCTGTCGATTTGTGAGGCTTGAGAAATATGAATAAAGTCAGCCTATGAGCCAAATAAAAAATAATAAAAAATAAGAATAAAATAGAGTATTAAATATTTCTATTTAGGTTTTTATGTTTTTACTTGAAATCAAACTTAATAAATATTATATAAATAATTTTTTTATGTATTTGATTAACAAGTTGTAACACTAACCCCGTGTAATGTTGTCTTGTCATAATTTATGATAATATTTTTAAATTATAATTTAAATTTAAAAAATTATAAATAATATACTTGTGGGCTGTGCTGACCATTTCTCTGGCTCACACAAAAAAATGTGCTAACCAGCCTGATCCGCTAAATTACAAGGTTTGTATTAATTAACCCAAATAAAATGAATCTGCTCATATTGACAACTCTAATTGTATACGTATAAAATACATAATTATAGTATATTCTCTCTTATATATATAGAAGTGACTTGGCAAGCAGCTCGTGGTTGTCTTGCTAATTTGCCGACCAAGGCCACTTCTGGTATTTAATGATTATGTGATATATGTATTTTAGTTTCTGTGTATGTACTCTTTCATTTTGTACACCAAAAATTATATGTATCAGTAATTATTTACTTGAGGGTATTTTTGAAAATTTAAAAATATGTTTTTCATCTTAATTTGTTTGTCATATCACAATAATTAACAATTTAAAATAGTTTATAAAATAAAAAAATCTCAAAATTTTATCATCACATAATAAATTGAAACAAATTCAAATATTTCATTTAACTAAAAAAAGATTTCAAAATTCTATATACGCCACAAAAATTAAAACATAGAAAATAGGAATAACAGATATTAATTCGAGATGATTTTAAAAGTACTTAAATCACTAAATTCTATTACTGTCAGGTGATTGGGATTAAATGAGTAACATATATCATTTCGAAATCACATAGATAGTATATTAATCATAATAATTAACAATTTAAAATGTGAATTTGTTAATTCTCTAAATTTCACCAGTGTGAGCGTGTCAAGTAAATTGGACATATAGAGTAACATATGTTATTTGAAAATTACATACAAGTATTATAAATAACAAAAATTAACTTACAATATTTAAAGATTCTACAAAAATCTAAAACTATATGAAAAAATTGGTGTCATATAAATTAGAACGAGTAACATATATTATCTTAAAATTAACAACATAAAAGTATTATAAATCACAATAATTAACAGCTTAGAATATTTAGAAACCATACAAAAATTCGAAACTATAAGAAAAAATTAATTCACTATCAAAATTTCATCAGTACCATATAAATTGAAACAACAAGAGCAACATATATTATCATTAATGTTAGAATGAGAAAGATTTTGATAATTGACAAATACAGGAACAGATGGAAGAAACAGGTTGTACAGACATGTTCCTTACAGAACGAATCCGACTTGGATAAGGGGAACGTCAACCACGTGAATTAGAAGTTATAAAGCTATGGAATTATTATTTTTTCGACAAGCAACCAGTACAAAGAGTTTTCTTTTATAAAGGAGTGCAAAGCCAAGTGAAAGAAGGAAAACTAATTCCTATTTAAGGAAATCTATTTAAGGAAATTGTGTTTTCTTATTTATTTAACGAAATTGTGCTTTCTTATTTATTTAAGGAAATTCTGTAGAAAAGGAGTCCAAGTAGAAGTCAACAAGGATTTGAGAAGGCAAATACAAGTTGAATTATACAAGGAGTTGTTGAAGTTCTGATCTATAAATAGGGAGCTATTTGCATCAGAAAAAATTGCGCACTTACACAGAGAGAAGATCAAAACACAATCAAGAGGTTTGAGAGAGTTTTGAAGATTTATTGGGGGTGTTGCAATTTGTGAGGAAAAATTGTAAGATTGTATTCAAGAGTCTTGGTTACAATCTGAGTTTTGTGAGTAGGAGTTGTTCGACAAGTTGTAGAACTTGAAGAACATTAGAAGATATAAAACCGGGGGGTTTTGTGTCTTTGGGTAGCTAGAAATTAGAGTTTATAATTTCTTAGCTAGGAATTAGAGTTTATAATTCCTCTAGGGATTAGAGTTTATAATTCCTTAGGTTACATAGCTTTGTAATCTTTTGTTGAGACTTGAAGTTTAATAAGTGGAGTTAAATCCTACAGATGTGTAGGTCGTGGTTTTTACCCTTGTGAGTTGGGGTTTTCCGCGATAAAATATTGTGTCATTATTTTATTTACTTCACAAAACGTAACTGCTGTAATTCTACAAAGGAACATATAGAACAAACCTGTTCCTAAGGCGAATTTGGGGGTCAGAATTACAACAATTGGTATCAGAGCAGGTTATCTTTGAAGAGTCTAACAACTCAAGATAAGATCATAATGAATTCTGCACCTCCTCTTGGGCATGGTCAAGGGCAACACATCAACAGACCACCATTATTTAATGGAGAATACTACTCTTGGTGGAAGACAAGAATGGAAGACTTCATTCAAGCTGAAGATTACGAACTATGGGTTAGTATTACTAATGGACCATTAATTCCTACTATTACTGATAGTGAAGGGAATAAGGTACCTAAACCTACAGAAAAATACGGGGAAGCCGATTACAAGATGTTAGGAAAGAATGCAAAAGCTAAGTGCATTCTCGTATGTGGATTAGGACCTGATGAGTTTAACCGCATCTCTAGTTGTACCTCTGCAAAACAAATATGGGACACTTTAAAAAACGCTCACGAAGGTACAACTCAAGTTCGTAAATTCAAAATTGCCAGACTTTGTTCTGAATATGAAGCCTTCAAGATGAAATCCGGAGAATCACTTCAAGATATGATCACCAGATTTACCACTGTTGTAAACGAGTTAATATCCTTGGGCAAAGTATACACCACTGAGGAACAAGTAGACAAAGTACTAAGGACTCTGCCTAGATCATGGGAAATAAAAGTTACTGCAATCAGAGAAGCCAAGGATCTAACCAATATGACTTTGGATGAATTAGTAGGAAATCTCAAAACTTATGAGATGAATGTTGACAAAAGAGGTGAAGGAAACAAAGAGAAAAATCTTGGATTTAAAGCAACTGAAAGTGATGAATCAGATATAGATGATGATGATTTGGCACTGATAAAAAGAAACTTCAAGAAATTCTTAAAAAGGGGATTGAATTCTGAAAAGAAAACACCACCTACGAAAGAAAAAATTGTCGAGAAACCACAAGATGGAGGTTGTTTCAAATGTGGTCAAATAAATCATCATATTAAGGATTGTCCTATGTGGGAAGTAGAATGGAAAAAGGAAAGAGCCGAAAAGGAGAAGAAGGAACTTCTCAACAAAAAGAAAAACAAAGAAAAGGAACAAGCAATGTATGCATCTTGGGGAACAGGTTCGGACATGTGTAACAAAAATGAGGAGGACCTCGCTTTGATGGCCATAGAAGAATCAGAAACTGAACCTGAATCAGACTCTGAAGGAATGGAGGTAAATCTTTTTTATTTAAAAGATAAACTAGTGAAGTTCTCTAAGAAAACGCTATCCTTCTTATTACTCACTTCCATGGATACAATTCAAGAACTAGTTAAAACCAAAAATCAATTGCTTGCTTCCATGACTAGTGTAAAGTTTGAGTATATTGATCTTCAAAAAGTTAATTCTGATCTCAAGAAAGAAAATCAACTCCTAAAGGAACAGGTACAACAACTTGATTCCTACACTCTGGCTCTCAAATCTGAAATTTTGAAACGAAATGTTACTAGGAGTGAAAAAGAAAAAATTAGTGGTGACCAAATCAGTTGTGACCAAGATCTAATGAGGTTAAACAGTGAACTATCTTCTGAAATGGAAAATTCTAGGAGAATAAATCTTGAATTATCTAGGATAAAAAGCGATCTGGAAAGAGCTAATAAATGGATAAAATCTTCCATGATAGTAACCCATCTTGGTAACAATACTCGGAACATAAAATCCGAAATAGGGTATGAACAACCTGTGATTGAAAATCCACTGTTTTGTATTATTTGCGGTATCTCAGGTCACTCTAAACAATATTGTCCTAAACACAAAGCTAGTGCAGAAAATAATGCAAGAGGAACTTATAAAACTGTTCAAAGGAACAGGTATACTCAAAGGAAAAATAATCTGCCCAAGTGGGCTTATAGAGATCTTATTCATCCTTTTTATCAATACAAAGGACCCAAGTTAGTCTGGGTTCCTAAATCTAACCTTTGAATTTGCAGGAAAAGTGAGAGGAAGCAGACAACATTCACCAATTGAACATGTTGTTTCAGATGCATGATTGTAACTAGAAAAAAATCCTCTCACTTGAGAAAAAAAAAAGAATGGATGAATAACATTGACTGGAAAAAAAAATTTGAAAAAAAAAAGAGTTTGAAAAAAAAAAAAAAAAAAGACTGAAGAAGCATGTGAAAGGAACAGGTCCAACCTATGCAGTATGTAACATTTATGTGCTCTTAGATGATCAATCAATCAAAAATATGATCAGCCAAGGAAAACACTTTCAAAAGGAAAAATTTGGAACTTGGGGATGATTAAGGTCATGCTACTCATGCACTATAATGTTGTAGTTGCATCTAGCACGAGAGAAAGGCTTAGTAAAATTGAAGCAAAATTCAGCATTATCCATATATCTAAGGTATGTGCACTACAATTATTCATGATTAAATATAAAGTCAATGCACTTGAACCTATTTCTTCCACTTGTCCCGAAAGATATTCATGCCCTAAATACTACCAAAACAAATATCTTCTTAAAAAGCCTTATCCCAATGTGATGGTCTATGGTTGAGATGAAATTGATGGAGGAAACCTCTACTTTGGTGCCTTATAAATATAGATTAAGAAAGTAGAGTGTGCTGGTTCTTAGGGGGAATCTTTTGTATTGAGTAAAGTCTTGGAAGATTTACATTGTGAGGGGGAATATTTTGGGGACCCTACACTTGAACAAGTTCACTTGTTTGGCTCAACTTTGATGCATCTAGTGAGGGGGAATCGATGAGAGACACATCTGTGGACCTAGTTCTTCTATTGGGAATCATATAAACTGAAATTTCAGATTGATATAAAAAAAAAAAAAAAAAGATTATTATTGGTGCTGCACCTGATAGTACCACGTCCAGGGAACAGATTGAGAGAACATGTTCCTCTACAAATGATGTTCAAGAAAATGTGTTCCTCTTATTGTCTCTATTGAAATTAAAGATGAGTGAACTATTGTTTCTGTAGAGGGTACACGACTGATCGAACAAGTTTCTTAAAAGTGATATAAAAAAAAAATTGAGCTTGCATAGGCCAAGGCGACCTTTGAAATTGAGAAGGCTGCTATTTTTGTTAACCCAAAAGATATGTTTTGCTGCTGAAAAATGACTTACCCTCTCAAGCCCGATCTTTTGATATTACCTAGCCACTCTAGCCTTTGACTTCCCAATTTTTTTTCTCATCACAAGTGCTTGATTCTATCTTTAATTTGATTATAGTTGTGGTGTATATGCTTTTGATTAATGCTAATGTTAGGTTTGAGTTTCAAGTTAATGTCTATCTCCTATGTTTGTGCAAATGCTTTGCTATAGCTAATTGAGTTCTTCATTTTTAAGTGTTTGTGTAAGTGATAGCCTCAGTGGCCATGAGTATCGAATTTGCCTAATGTCAAAAGGGGGAAGCAGCTGCATATGAGTTATGTGTACCTATTCAATGCAAGCAGATAAAATTTGCTATAGTCAAAAAAGGGGAATTTGTTAAAGTGTCGTTGTTTTGAAGTATGGCAAAGTTAAGGAGTTGTAGTAGTAACATGACAAAAGAAGGAAGATGTGTGTTATTTGCTGAGTTCGAAATGTATAATTGTCATCATCAAAAAGGGGGAATTTGTTAGAATGAGAAAGATTTTGATAATTGACAAATACAGGAACAGATAGAAGAAACAGATTGTACAGACGTGTTCCTTACAGAACGAATCCGACTTGGATAAGGAGAACGTCAACCACGTGAATTAGAAGTTATAAAGCTATGGAATTATTATTTTTTCGACAAGCAACCAGTACAAAGAGTTTCCTTTTATAAAGGAGTGCAAAGCCAAGTGAAAGAAGGAAAACTAATTCCTATTTAAGGAAATCTATTTAAGAAAATTGTGTTTTCTTATTTATTTAACGAAATTGTGCTTTCTTATTTATTTAAGGAAATTCTGTAGAAAAGGAGTCCAAGTAGAAGTCAACAAGGATTTGTAGAAGGCAAATACAAGTTGAATTATACAAGGAGTTGTTGAAGTTCTGATCTATAAATAGGGAGCTATTTGCATCAGAAAAAATTGCGCACTTACACAGAGAGAAGATCAAAACACAATCAAGAGGTTTGAGAGAGTTTTGAAGATTTATTGGGGGTGTTGCAATTTGTGAGGAAAAATTGTAAGATTGTATTCAAGAGTCTTGGTTACAATCTGAGTTTTGTGAGTAGGAGTTGTTCGACAAGTTGTAGAACTTGAAGAACATTAGAAGATATAAAACCGGGGGGTTTTGTGTCTTTGGGTAGCTAGAAATTAGAGTTTATAATTTCTTAGCTAGGAATTAGAGTTTATAATTCCTCTAGGGATTAGAGTTTATAATTCCTTAGGTTACATAGCTTTGTAATCTTTTGTTGAGACTTGAAGTTTAATAAAGTGGAGTTAAATCCTACAGATGTGTAGGTCGTGGTTTTTACCCTTGTGAGTTGGGTTTTCCGCGATAAAATATTGTGTCATTATTTTATTTACTTCACAAAACGTAACTACTGTAATTCTGCAAAGGAACATATAGAACAAACCTGTTCCTAAGGCGAATTTGGGGGTCAGAATTACAACAATTAAATTATGTAAAAATTATTATATATCACTAATTAACAATTTAAAATATTTTTAAACCATACACAAGATTTAATCGATTCTCCTATTCGTATCACATAAATTAAAATTAAAAAAAATATATCATAGTTGTATATACATTTGATAGTGTAATTTTTGTTTTAGCCACACAGCTGCAAACTATGAACAGTGAAAACTTAAGTTAAACCTGTAAAACATGTTTAATATATGAACCCCTAATTAGGATATCTTAAGTGTAGAACCGATCTGCAGCAAAAGTGCTTATTAGTACGTCGAAACTAAAAGTGTGTTTGGTCAGTAACCATTTTTCATATTCTTAAAGTTTATTTTAAAAGAAAAGCCCTTAATTACCAAGTCGCACTTTGAAAAAAAAAAAGGAGAGAATTTTGAATAAAGTGTTTTTTGCACTAATTTTCTTGTTTCACCAACCAACTTCAAGAAAATGTTGACTCATATTTATTTTCTCATTAGTCATAATTTTTGTATTTGTGTTGCTATATATAGCCCCATCATTTTGTATCTCTCATCACCACAATCAATTCCATTTCTCTTGTATCTTCATTGGCTAAACAAGAAGGTAGAGCTATTATATTTATTCGTGGGAAAATATATAATGGCTTTGGCTAACGCACAAACATTTTTGTTTCTTGTAGTATTTTCTTTCATGTTTGTTCTTAGTATGGCCAACTTTAACTACACTTGGGCCGAAGGAAAATGGAACAAAACCAATTGCCCTTATGGTACTAATAATCACCCAAATGTTACTCAAACCTCAAATAAATTCAGGTGGTTCAGAATATTGGCATTATGGCTTCGACTACATGGATTGGGCTCGCAAAAATGGCCCCTTCTTTGTAAATGACACATTAGGTATGTACGTATATCTTATTTCATTTTTAAATGTTGAATTATTTGTCGTTATCATTTAGGTTACTTGTCATTATTTATTTGTACGGAGTTTTCGCCAACAATGGACTATGTGCATTTTAATTTAAAATTCTGAATTTGTTTTTCTATATGCTACGTGTAGTTTTCAAGTATGATGCACCAAATTCAAATGGAGGATTTCCACACAGTGTATATTTATTACCAAACTATTGGAGCTTTATCAAGTGCGACTTGAGAAGAGGTAAGAGGATAGCAAATCCAAACCAAGGTGTTGGTGAAGGATTCGAGTTCGTTCTGAAGAAATCACAACCCTACTTTTTTGCTTGTGGAGAGCATGGAGGCATACATTGCAACAATGGTACCATGAAGTTTGTTGTCATGCCAATCAAACGTTGGACTTTCTGAGTTATAACTTTTTGCATTTTAGTTTTGTTTGGAACAAATTAAAATAACGAGTCTTAAACTTATTTATTAGTTATTGTGATTTTACTTTAATTTGAATTTATATTGTATTTGGAGTTTTGACAAACAATAATGAGATCGATATATCACTAGTTTTTGGATATTTCATTTGTTGACAAAATTAATATTCTACGCAGATTATTATTATTATTATAATAATCATAATAACAATAACAACAACAACGGCTATAGTAAATAGCTATTCATTAATATACATAATCTTCCCACCTTAATATTCAAACCATCTCTTCACGGTTAGTATACATTTTCAGATTACCAAAAAGGAAAAGGAACATTGTTACTTTTAAGGGTTGTGTAATTTTTTTATTTATAGTTGAAGACATAATTGATCGACTTTTTTATATATAAACAATATAAAAGTTTAGGATAAATTTTGGAATTTTAATAGAACTTCACAAAGTATATTTTTGAACTAAAATCACCTTGTTTTTAATTTTTCTTGATCTTGGTTTTTTACTTAAATATTTTGAACTTAGGTATACTAATTATGTTGGAAAAATGTATAAACTGTATTCTAAATTCGATTGAAAAAAATATTTACACCCTCCAAATATTATTTTGAAAAAAATATTTACACCCTCCAAATATTATTTTTCCTAACTTGTATCAATTTGTACGTGCTTGCGCTGAAAGAATTTCAAAAAAAACTAAATGTATGTTTTTTTAAGTACATCTAGTATACTTGTCCACATTTCTCACAGATTTATTTTTTGAAAAATAATATTATTTTTGTCAGGGAATTGCCTTTTTTTTTGTTTCAAAGTCAAGTATAACCTAAAATAGTTTTTACCTTTTTTTTTTAAAGGAAATACTACTAAAAGATTAATTTTTTCCATTAAATTTTATTTCACTAGCTATTTCCGCAAATATTTTAATCAAATCGATGAGAAAATAAAAAATAATAATGTTTATATAAAAAAAATAGGGAGTTTCTTGCTATTTTAGTGAATATTTGTTCTCCATGATGCATTTTTATCATATTTAGCATTTATTGCAATTTTAATATTTTACAGAAAATCGTATGTAATAGCAAATTAATTCAAATTAAACGTTATAACTATAGTTTGATTTAATTTTACCCCGTAGCAAACTGTTGATATTTCGCTTCTCTCCTTGGTGAATCTCCTTCTCGATGGTTAGTCTCGCTCGCTTCTTTGCTTTCATACAAACACAAATGTATAAAATACATTTGTATTTGTATAAAGAGAGAGAAAATTATCTATATACATATATTTTCTTTCCCAGATCTCCCTTGCCTCTCTCCCAGATCTCGCTCGCCTCTCTCACTTTATACAAACACAAAGGTATACATTGCGTTTGTGTTTGTATAAAACGAGAGAAAATTGTATATATATATATATGTTGACACCCAATTTTGGCCTAACATTTTACAAAATTCATAATTTTATAGTTTCAATTTCGATTTGCTAAAATCACTTAATTCATATTCGAATCAATTAATTTATTTTATTTAGATTAAGAAGCTCTCTAAATTAATTTATGTGAATTCATCCATTAATCAATTACTTTAAATCATTCAAATAGACAAATTTTGGATTTTTTTTGCATTTGTCCCACATCGCTTCCCACATCTATTTTGAACCCAAAATTGGTCCTATATAAGCCCCTCTTCATTACACCAAAGAGGGAAGAGAAAAAAAAAAGAGGAGACCAAAGAGTACCCAGAAATTTTTCGGGAATTCTTGGTTCCATAGTTTAATATTTTTAAAATATTTTCGCGGCTGTTCGAGTTTGGGGAGGTGGTGGATCGTCTCCGTTAAATTCGCAGTTCCGGTTCGCTGTCCAGAACCAGGTAAATTCTTTCTTAGCTTTGTATTATTTAATTTCTAGCTTTTCTATCTGTTATATGTTAATTAGCTTTGTTTTAGCTTTCGTGCATTAGGTTGTGGTATGACATTTTAGTAGCGTTTCTCTTGTTCCTACTGTTTTATTTACTGTTAGTTGTAAATTTATTTATTTATTTATTTTCTTTATTTTTGCTTATGTTTCTTTAGGAATTTATTTGTGTATTAGTTATAGTTTAGGAGTTATGGCCAATGACAAAACTCTTCATCGGTTTTGGAGGCCTACGTAATATTAAAAGACGGAAATTTTTAGTTCAAGTTTTAATGCTTGTTATTGTTTAGATTTATTCTATTTTTTCATTTATTGTTATTGTCTTCAATTGATCCGGATATATTTAGTTGGTGAATATGCTTAGTTATTATTATTAATTATTTATTCTATTATTTACTAGTCATTATTAATTTGTACGGAGTTTTCGCCGATTATAACAAAATAATGGACCATGTGCATTTTAATTTAAAATTTTGAATTTATTTCTATATGCAACGTGCAGTTTTCAAATATGATGCACCAAATTCAAATGGAGGATTTCCACACAGTGTATATTTATTACCAAACTATTGGAGCTTTATCAAGTGCGACTTGAGAAGAGCTAAGAGGATAGCAAATCCAAACCAAGGTGTTGGTGAAGGATTCGAGTTTGTGCTGAAGAAATCACAACCCTACTATTTTGCTTGTGGAGAGCATGGAGGCATACATTGCAACAATGGTACTATGAAGTTTGTTGTCATGCCAATCAAACGTTGGACTTTCTAAGTTACGTTGGCTGCTCTAAACTTATCGAATAATTATGGAATCAAATACAACATTTAGTAACTTTTTGCATTTTAGTTTTGTCTGGATCAAAATAACGAGTCTTAACGTTGAGTTACACTTATAAGATACTCCTATATTGGAATTTTATTTGGGATTTATTGTGATTTGAGATTTCACCGAAAAAATAAATTGATAATGAGATATATATATATATATATGTAACTACTTCAGGTTCAGATATTTGAATTGTTGACATGTCTTCCATATAATTAAGCTTGATAAGTTTGCACGTTTTAATTATTTGTCAAATTACATTTTTCGAAAGTCAATATTACTAATTTTCAAAGTTAAAGTAAATTATATTAATTTGATATGTTAAATAAAAATATCAGATATTTAAAAACTATATAAAAAGTACTATAAATTGTAATATTATAAAATATTAATCAAAGTTTTTATAGTTTTATTCTAAAAAAGAAAATGATGATAATATATGCCTTCTGAGTTTTGCCTATTGTTAAGTTTTGTGCACTGTCAGTGTATAAAATTTTCTACACCATCATATAATTTCAAAGATAAATATGGTAATTTAATTAAGTAATTAATTAAATATCTTTTTGAATATAATTATTAATTATGGTAAAAAAAAAAAAGGTAAGTGCTCTTTCTTCTCTAACCAATATTAATTTATAATTATATTCTTAATTAACCAAATTTATTTGTTTTTCTACATCTGATTTTTTTTCATCAGAAGTTATATTTCAATATCACAAATGTTTTCTTATTTGTCGTTTTTTTCTTTTGAAATTTTGGCAAAGTCATGATCTGTAAACACAAGAAGAAGAATTTTAAAAGATAAGTAGCAATTTATTATTATAATCTGTAATATTACGTTATCCAAATATCCTCAAGATCAAAAGGTTGATAACAATATAATCACTAATACAAATATAATTATCATCCCTTAGAAAATTCACAAACAACTTAAAAACATGATTTAATTGAAAAATAATTACAACAAAAGAAGCCACAAATACTAAAAAATTATAACAAGAAAATAAAGAGATAAAACCAAATAAAATCAGATTAAGAAAATCAAGTAAACTTGGTTAGTTAAAAAAATAACTATGAATTAATTTTGGTTAGAGAGAAGACGATGACTCAACTTTCCTTTGCTATATTTTATCGTAATTATAATTATATTCAAAAATATATTTTATTAATTATTTATTAAGTTACCATATTTATTATAAAAATTATCTGATAATATAAAAAATCTTATACATAATATGAAAAATCTTATACACTTAAACTCTTACTTTAAAATATTTTTTGACTTGAAATTTGAAATAGAAAGTATCAGAGAATCTAGAGAATATGTTGATGAGCTGACTCATTGCATTGTTTCTTGTATTAAATTAGAATTAGACAAAATCACTATTTATAGAGAATTGTAAAGTAAATAAAATAGAAGGGGTATAATGGGAATATGCTATTTTCTTTACTAATTTTAAGCTAAAAAGAAAATGAAATATTCCTAAGTTAAAATTTAATAAATATATTTTATCATTAATGTAAATCATAGAATAGAAGGAAAGAATATAAATTAAAAGGGAAACTTTCACATATAGCCACTTAAAAATAATTAATTACTCTTCATAGCTATAGTTTGATAATTACAATTAGCTACATGTTATTTGGAGGAGAGAGGCGAGCGAGACTGGGAGAGAGAGGAGAGAGGCGAGAGAGAGAGGGGAAAAGAGTGGGAGAAAGATGAATTGTATATGTATATTGGTTAGATAATTGTATATTATACATATGTAATTGTATATATATTAGGAGAGATTGGGAGAGGGAGGAGAGAGTCTAGCGAGACTGGGAGGGAGAGGAGAGGTGAATTGTATATGTATATAATTGTATATAACTGTATATTATACATATACATTTGTATAAATGGCAAGCGAGAATGGGAGAGGAAGGAGAGAGGCGAGCGAGATTGAGAGAGAGGAGAGAGGCAAGAGAGAGAGGGCAGAGAGTGCGAGAGAGATGAATTGTATACATAGGCTAAAAAATTGTATATTATACATATTTATTTGTATATTATGGTGAATTATACATATACAAACATGACTAATTATACAAACTCGAAGTCAGCCCACGTACTTAATGTATAATGTTAGTTACGAGTGATAATTATAGCAAACTATAGCTATGATGAATAATTAAATAGTATAAATTTGCTTATCCGCGTAATTTTCCCTAAATTTTTACACTACACAGACGCAAAATTGCCTTTCTTATTTGTAATTTTTGAGGTCTTCACTATAGTTGAGTAATTTTATTGCGTTAAAAATGTAAATGTTATGACTTTATTGGAATTTCAGTAACCATATGTGAAATAAACAAATACAATGAATTGCTTGAGCCATAATAATTTGAAGTTCAAAAAGGTTAGACTCAATAAACGTTTTAAGTCATATTAATCCGTTTTAAATTTACTTATGTCAAGATTTATGCAAACTAATTTAAACTTAATAATGAGCTAGCTATACATCAACAAAATTCCACTTATTGTTTACTAACTAAATCAAATTCTTTTATAGAAAAATTCATGACTCGTGAGTCGTGTATATATATATATTATATATATATATATATATATATATATATATATATATATATATATATAAACAACAAAATTGTATGTTTTGGTACGATTTTTGTTTGGATCGATTTGATGTACATGCACTATCGACATTGCAAAAGTTTTTAGACTCTAACAATAAATATATGTTCAATTCAACTTATTTTGAATTGAACGAGTTATGTTTTCATAAATTAAATCTGCCACATCAAATAAAAATAACTAAATAGCATATAAATGTTGCTGCCCCTGCAATAGGACGTACGATGTATATATATAGTAGTAAACATAGATCTAAACTGAAAACAACTTTATCGATAATAAAATTCCATTGAGTTAAGGATAGAAATTGCAGACATATTTGGAATTAAAGAGACATAAATTGAAATAGATACTCAATGGAATTTAAGCATAAAACTAGTGAAGTTCTAACAAATAACCGGTGGGAGAGCAACCTTGTTGGTGTCATCAACAAAAACAATGACACGAGCACAATTCACTGGCAATGGAATTGACTTAGAAATGTTCAACACCTTAACATGAACACTTGGGTTCTCTGTCTGAATTACACTCACTGCTTTGGCCACAGTGCTTCCCATTAGCTCCGGCCACGATGACTTACCAATATACACGCATTAATTTTGTGACTATTGAATAAAATCTTATTAATTAACCAATAAAGCATACTCATAAAAACAAATGTTGACAACATATATGCTCAAAATATTTATAATATCTAATTAATTTCATTTTCTTTCTACTTTATAATTTGCACTAAAATAAATTAGCAGGTCGTCCGATTATATTATTTATAAGCCAAATTAAATTTAAAACAAATTCTTTTAATTATCGTGATTATAAATTAGCTAACCACCAAATCATCAGAAATTTGAGCGCATTAAACAAATTATACTTTCATAAATTAAATCTGCCATCCTTAATAAAGAACATAACAATATAACATACTAAAAATATTGTTACCTCGAATCGAATAGATGTAATAGATATCCAACTATACATAGACACACAATATATAAAGATTATTTCTTAATTTATACCACTCGATAACATACTAGTGGTCTTTTATTATTAATAATATAAAAATCCTTTATTGGGATAAGTACAAGCAAAGACACTAGACTTTACCTTACTAATCTTAATAAATTCCATTGAAATAAGCAAAGATGCTTGAAATTGAAGAGACATAAATTAAAACAGATACTCACTAAATTGAAATTAAGTGAGAAAATAGGACTACTAATGTAGTTCAACAAATAACAGGTGGGAGAGCAACCTTGTTAGTGTCATCAACAAAAACAACGACACGAGCACAATCCACTGGCAATGGAATTGACTTAGAAATGTTCAACACCTTAACATGAACACTTGGGTTCTCTGTCTGAATTACACTCACTGCTTTGGCCACAGTGCTTCCCATTAGCTCCGGCCACGATGACTTACCTATATACGCATATTAACAAATATAGTCACATCTCTCGATATCAGTCATTCGTTATAAAAAAACAAAAACAAAAATAATAACTTACCAGTAACCTTGCATGCAGAGGAACAACCAGCAGTACTCATATTTAGCTAATTAATTCTATTATAAATGTTTAATGGTTTGTGGAAATCAGTCTGGGGGTGTCTATATTTATAGGTGTAATTTGTCTTTGGTTTTAACATTTTTTCTATATTTGAAGATTTACTTAGGAGTTGAAAAATGGAGAACTTAAGGTTAGAAGATATCAAACACATAACTATATTGGGAAAATACATAAATTGCATTCTAAATTTGTCCCCAAAAAATACTTTTACTCTCCAAATATGTGTGGAGATTTCCTTACTATATCAATTTTCTAAGTGTTGCGTGACATGGTTAGTCTTACGCTATAAATAATTTTAAAACAGCTTTAAAAGTATGTGTTTTTTAAAAAAAAATTAAGTACATTTTATTTTAATCAGTGTATTTGTCCACAATTCTCACGGATTTATTTTGTGAAGAAAATTACTTTTCGTTAATATTTTGCCTTTTAAAAAAATATCATATTTGAGTTTTCCTTTTATTTTGAATGAAACATTTATATTGAAAGTCAAAAAAATATCCTAATTATTCTTACTCCTTCAAAAGGAAAAAATTAAATCTTTCTCATATTTGACAATTTCTTGTTTTGGAGAAAAAAACATTTAGACATATATAAATTGAAGGCCGCCAAGAATTACAACTATTAAAATCCCAACACTTTAATTATTTGTATATAAATATATATATGCCCAAAACAGAATAGATCATTAGATTTCAAGTTTTAATCGATTTTAAAGTTGATTTCTAGATGTGCATATTTCTAACAACTTTTAAAACTTGAGATAATTTTATTTTTATAACATGTAATATATTTTTTCAAACAGAAATTTTCTTACAGTTACTTCTGAGTTCTAACTTCTAAATAGTTTGTATGTATATTGCAACAGAAAACATAAAGTCCAATCGTTAACACGATTTTTTTAAGTATTTTTTTCTATTTAAAAAAATAGAGTTAAAAGTAGATGAAGAACTTTAGCCCAAACAACTTTTATTCTAGAATATTAATTTGCAACGTTAAGTGGTAACTAACATATAATTGATTAATTTGCAAATGAAAATGGAGATATGAGTATCATATGAAAACCTGCATTGCAAGTATTAAGTATTAAAAGTCAAAAATTTCTTTGAAATGTTTATGTCCCAATTCCAGTTCATGTGTTCGGGAAAGGTTAATCCAAAATAAACAGATAAAGGTCACTTGACTATAATCTATAGGTTGAGTGACTTGGTAAGTAATACATATAGTTGAGTAATTTTCTGTGAAAAGATCTATAATTGAATGACTTTTTAATAAAAAATCAAAATCGAGTGACTTTCTGTGAAAATAGTTCATAGTTGAAGACTTTAAGAGTTGAAAATCAAAATTGAGTGATTTTTTTTTTTTAAAAAAAAAAGTCTATATTTGAGTGAGAATCAGATTATTTCGTAATTTAAATTCTATGGGTTTTACTTTTAAAGATCCTAAAATTAAACATAGTTGTTTTTTAAAAGTTATGTAGGTCTATTTTTACTATATTATTCTCTTTGTCCCATTTTATTTGACACTCTTTCTTTCTTAGTTCATCTCAAAAAGAATGTAAACTCTACAATTAGAAACAATATAACTTTATAAATATAATGATTTATATCTACACAAATAGCCAATACTTGTTTTAAACCACAATTTTTTTAAAAATAAATCTTAAATATTACGCCAAGTCAAAAAGTATCATATAAAATAGATAAAAAGGAGTACAATTTTAATAAGTTTTTATGAATCAATTTACCCTCATGCCGCATCCGTACCGTGCCCACTGTGTAATAACTATTTAATTGATCGTAAACTACATATTCAGCTATCGATTTAAGTCCTATATATTGATATAGTGTAATTTTTTAACATGTGAACACAGAAACCTAAGTTAAAACATGTCTAATTAGTAGGTCGAAATTAAAAGTGTGTAAGCAACTCGGTGAATTCGGTCAGTAACCATTTTCATATTCTTTAAGTTTAATTTAAAGGAAAAGCCTTTATTTACCAAGTCTCACTTTGAAAAACAAAATGAATTTTATAAAAGGCAATCTAAGTGTTTTTTGCACTAATTGTCTTGTCTCACCAACCAACTTCAAGAAAATGTTGACTCATATTTGTTTTCTCATTAGTCATAATTTTTGTATTTGTGTTGCTATATATAGCCCATCATTTTGTGTCTCTCATCACCACAATCAATTCCATTTCTCTTGTATGTTCATTGGCTAAACAAGAAGGTAGAGCTATTATATTTATTCGTGGGAAAATATATAATGGCTTTGGCTAACGCACAAACATTTTTGTTTCTTGTAGTATTTTCTTTCATGTTTGTTCTTAGTATGGCAAACTTTAACTACACTTGGGCCGGAGGAAAGTGGAACAAAACCAATTGCCCTTATGGTAATAATAATCACCCAAATGCTACTCAAACCTCAAATAAATTCAACGTTAGTGGTTCCGAAAATTGGCATTATGGCTTCGACTACATGGGTTGGGCTCGAAAAAAAATGGCCCCTTCTTTGTAAATGACACATTAGGTACGTATATCTAATTTCATTTTTCAATGTTGAATTATTTGTCGTTATCTTTTAGGTTACTTGTCATTATTTATTTGTACTGAGTTTTCGCCAACTATAACAAAATAATGGACTATATGCATTTAAATTTAAAATTTTGAATTTATTTCTATATGCAACGTGCAGTTTTCAAGTAGGCATAATACATATATTGGACCCTAAACTTGGCTTCAAATTTTAACTTTGACCTCAAACTTTCATAGTGCACAAATAGGCACTTTAACTATACTATCTTTCAACAAATAAACACGCGATTCCTACCTGGCAAAATGCGTGAAATACACGCATTCTGCGCGAGTGAGAGGTAATTTTTGAGGCCCAAAACGATAAAAAATTGCTAAAATGACAATTCTACCCTTAATTAGTACATAAATTGGACCCTTAACTTGGCTTCATATTATAACTTTGACCTTTAACTTTGTTTGTGCACAAATAGGCACTTTAACTATCCAAAACTTAAACAAAAAAATACTCGAATCCTACATGGCAAAAAACGTAAAATTCACTCAAATTAGGCGCGTCAGATGTAAAAATCGAGTGCCCAACAGTAAAAAAAAACACTGAAATGACAATTAAACTCTCTTTCTAATTTTTCAACAATTTTCCCCTCTTTTTTGCATTATTTGTTGTTCATTGCAAAATGCAAGTGACATTTAATTACTTTTTTGTTATTATGAAAAAAATTATAATGAAGTATTTTTTGACAAGATGGGGTGAGTATACAATTATACAAATTGAATGCAATTTTTGAAGGCATTTTGATTAGATATCAGACTGCTATTCAAACTTGACAAAAATATGTGAAAAGTTATATTAGACAATTTATCAAATACTTTAAGTGCACCATTTCACTTAATAATTTTTAGTATTGTAAGTTCATTTGTTGGCCTCCAAAATTCATAATTGCAATTCTCTTCACTATGACAATCACAATACACAAAGCACCCTGTTTTTTCAGTCAAATATTTGACAACATAAAGCACAAATATACTTCAAACTAAAGAAAAGAAGGAGAAGTTCATTGAATCTCATGTCTTTCCATATTTATGGGTTACTCTGAAATAATTTTGCAATAAAAACATTAGTTTCTTCTAGAGATTCTCATATTAGTTTGAACATTTGACCAAAAATATGCAAATTCTTGTTTGTAAAATGTTGAATCTTGTTACCTTGACTAAATTGAGGAAGAAAAATAGATAACTCAAAAATTAAATTACAGCAAATATCTTGAACAATTTTTTCTTTGATTTGAATATAAGGAACATGAATTTCAGATTAGGAATTTTTAAGAGAGAGAAGAAAAGAGGTACTAATTTTTTTTTACCTAAAAAATGAATTTGTTTTCACTTCCACCTTATTCTATATTATAATTTATTTTTATAATTTTTAAAATCTAGGTGTATTTATTTTAGTTAGTTGGCAGCAACTGAGTGGTTTACTTTTCCACGTCAGAGCATGTGTGTAACACGCGTTTTGATTGAAATATTCGCGTGTTTTTTTGTTTAAATTTCGGATAGTTAAAGTGTCTCTTTGTGCACTATCAAAGTTAAAGGTCAAAGTTATAATTTGAAGCCAAGTTAAGGGTCCAATTTATGTATTATGCTTAAAAAAATACGTGTAAATTTTTTAATTAGTTGGCAGCCACTGAGTGGTTTACTTTTCCACGTCAGAGCATGTGTGTAACACGGTTTTGATTGAAATATTCGCTTGTTTATTTATTGAAAGATAGGATAGTTAAAGTGCCTATTTGTGCATTATGAAAGTTTGAGGTCAAAGTTAAAATTTGAAGCCAAGTTTAGGGTCTAATATATGTATTATGTCTTTCAAGTATGATGCACCAAGCCCAAATGGAGGATTTCCACATAGCGTATATTTATTACCAAACTATTGGAGCTTTATCAAGTGCGACTTGAGAAGAGCTAAGAGGATAGCTAATCCAAACCAAGGTGTTGGTGAAGGATTCGAGTTTGTTCTGAAGAAATCACAGCCCTATTTTTTTGCTTGTGGAGAGCATGGAGGCATACATTGTAACAATGGTACCATGAAGTTTGTTGTCATGCCAATCAAACGCTGGTCGTTCTGAATCGATAAAAAGTCGTTTGATACTTTAAAGGCATTTAGATTTTATGTTTGGAACAAGACAACGAGTGTTATACTTAGTTGATTTTTGAATTTTATTTTAAATTAATTGTGATTGGAGTAGTTGTGATTAATAAAGTTATACTTGTTGAAGTTCTAGCGTTAAGACTATAATTTTTTTTATATGATTTTAGACGATCGTGGCGTAATCTCAATCTTTAACTTTTAAAAAAACAGTTGAATCGTTACAACTGTTGGCACATGCAATAGTAGACTGACATTTCCAATTATTGACACGTGGATAAAAATTGACAGCCACTTCAAATAAAAATTCCATTGGAATAAAGACAATGTGAATAAGGTTATAAACCAAAGACAAAAAAGGAAGAGAATTGTTCATAGACTTGAAAAAGACATTACATTACAATAAAGTCCCACTTTATACTAGTAGAAAAGCTACTATGAATTTAATAGAACTGCAAAAAACCAATACTATTACTGTTCCGTCGAAGAGATTGAATTAGATCAGAAGGTTAACGAACAATAGGTACCAGAGCAACCTGGTTGTTGTCATTGATAAATACAAGAACACGAGTACAATCCACCGGATCTGGAACATTCTGAGAAATGTTTAACACGACGGGGCGAAGAGTTGGATTCTCTTTCTCTATTATACTCACTGCTTTGTCAACATTTTGCCCTAATAGCTCTGGCCAAGCTGTCTTACCTATACACATTTTTAAATGATGCGTATGAACATTTGAAACAGATTATGAAATAATATAATGAAGTTGTTTAAGGAAAAAAAAGATATATTGTAATAAGAGCATAGGTAAGAAGTAAAGCTTACCTTGAACTGTACAACTCATATTTATTTACCTAATAATAGACCATGTAGATATGTGGATGTGTAATGGTATGGTATGGAGAAGATAGATAGATAGATATCTTCTTTGGTGTGCCTTATATTTATAGGTGCCCACCTCTTTGATTTTTTTTTAATATGTATAGAATTTAATTGATCCTAGTATCAATTTGAAAATTTACTTGGACCATGAGAAGTTGAAATTTTTTTTGGTGAGAATCCATTTGCCCACATTAACTTTTTGGTATTGTTTGATATAATTTTTGTTGTTGAGTTAGATTTGATATTTATTTACTTATAATGTCTCCTATATGTTATATTCAGTCATATTTACTTGTTATATTTGACTTGACACATTCCTTAAGAACTAATAAAAAAAAGAATAATTTTATTATATCATTCTTATTAATTATAAATTATCTAAATATTAGAGAATGGTCATAATTATAAAATAAATATAAAATGATAAACTGTCTCTTAATTTTTTCAATGGAATAAGTAAAGTTGGGCAATTATGGTTAATGTATTTGAAATAACTAGTGTAGTTATAGTAACATGGAAGTTTAAAAGTTAAAAGACATGTATTTGACCTATATACTTCGTACAATTTCATATATATAATTTTCAACGAAGAGTGTTGAATTAAACGTCCTTTATAGTCGAATACAACGGCTTAATTGTTAGGATCGAAAATTAAGCAGGTGTAAACGCGGAAGCTAGCAATGCAAACCTCGAAAGATCACGAGTAAGAAGACAAACGAGAAATATACAAAAAGACACAAAGATTTAACGTGGTTCGGTCAATCGACCTACGTCCACAAAGGAGATGAGCAATCCACTATAAATATGAGAGTACAAAATACAGAGAGAAATAACCTCAACCAATTCACTCGGAATACATGGGAGATTCACACAAGTGATAACGTATCAAACTTGTGACCCATGAATTCTCCCCCTAACCAAAACTCTCAAAGTCATTAAGACTACATTGTGAATGCTGATTAAGTTAGAAGAAACATGCCTCTATTTATAGAGTCCTAAATATTTTTCTACATGAAAAAAAATTAATCAATTCAAAACCTTTTCCTAAAAGAAAAAACTATTTATGGTAAAAAATCAAGGCAAATAAAACCAACATTAATTTCTTAAAATCCAACAAAAAAAACATCAAAGAAGGGAATTATTGATCTTTACTTTGAAATGAAGAAAAGAATAAAGAAGCTTTATTTCTTTTCTCTCTTCTCTTTTTCTAAGGCCTTACGTCTTTACTAAGGCGGAGCATTTGCACTTTACAATCAATTTATGACTAATTTTGCAATGTATGGGAATTAGTTCCCCTCCAAAAAGGACAAACATTTAAAAGTACGATCATAAAGTTGGATAGTATAACTAAAAAAAAAAAATTCTCTCAATATATGCATCATTTTGAAGAAATATATAAGTATAAGATGTACATACAAATCAATTTGATAGGTACGTTTAAGATAAAAAAGAATAAATAAATTACTAGCAAGAAAGATCAAAAGTTCAAGATCCCGACTATTTTTGTAAATTAGTCCTTCTTTTGGTCTCATAACCAACAAGGCCCATTAACGTTTTCAAGTTGGATCTTCAAAAACCTCATCGTGTTTCACATTAATTCCCTTTTATTGACTATCAATTTATACCGATCAATAATCAATTTAGTTAAAAAATTGTAAGATTTTGTTTGGCAAAGGTAGGTAGTTGGATAAAGATGTTTTTGTGTCATATTCCTAGGCTAGTAGTGAGTAATTTGTTGTTGAGCAATCACTATGTTCTTAACATCTTGTGACGGCAATTGAGAAGTTGTAAGAAGACTACTGCTATATATGCCATGTTGCATGACCAAATAATACGTTCACACATACTAACCAAGATTCTGGTGAAATGATAAGTATCCTTTATCTTTAATTAAACGTCTTCGATTTAAATTCCACTGAATACGAAATCACCATTACTAGGGAGTATTTTTCAAGAGGTTTGTTAAAGAAAATCAATTTAAAACGAAAGTAGTAGAGACAGTGAATATTAAAGTCAATCATTTCCCTATGTATTATTTAATGCATTTTGATTTTTTAGGTCAAGCTATGACTAATCAACTGGACCTTGGACTTACTAATCTAGTAGTTAGATTTATTAATTAATTAATTACCCTTACTAATGTAACATGAAATAACTCGATTCTACGTATTCAATCAATTCCTAGGAAGAAAAGTTCAAGTATATTTCTTTAACATTAACTTTTGATTACGATTTAAAATTACACTAATGGAAAGTTTTGCTAAGGGAGAATTGTTATTATTAGCTCAAAAGTTATTAATGAGAGATACCTGGATGAATTAAATCCTTTTCCCTTTTGAAATTTCTATAATTATATGTACGTTTATCTTAGAGTTCTAGTTAATTTGTTGCCGGTAGAAAGTAATTGATCTAATAATTTCTTTATCTAACATAATTTTACTTGTTTATTATATCAAAAATAAATTTTTATTTATTTTTTACTTTTCAAATTTGGAAAATCAAGATAAAATTTATTTATTTTATTTTACACTTATTATTCAGTACTATATATATAATTAATTTCAATTCATTTCTCAACCTATAATTATGATATAGTAAATTTATTATTTTATTTAATATACTTCTCAAGAGACGTGTCAAGTCAAATATAAATAAATAAACAAAATGAGTGGAAATCAATATTCATTCACATTATAGGTATCTTATTTTTCTTTCAACAGTGAAATAGATACCAATAGGCAATAGGTATCACCTAATAATTAGAGGATTTCATTCCTCTTTTTGACACTAAACGCACGCGCACACATTATGATAACTTGTCTTTATTAATGCAATTGTGAAAATTTTCACTATAGCTAATTAATTAAGGTCATAAGGTGGTTTTCATGTGATATGAAAAGTAATTCTAGAAGGATTCAAATGTTCTAATTTTGTCAATCTAAACTTTTTATTTTTATTGCTTGGTTGATATAGTTATCTAATACTTGTTATTGATACCAACCGAACAAAAGTATATGAACATGAAAAAAAATTGGTAGTGACAATTGATTAAGCCACTAAGGGTTGGTAGCTAGCTATAAAGGAGTAGTCAACTATGGTGTATTCCAATTGTATGTTAACAACTGATCTTTCCATGAATTATGAATTATAAGATATGATGATGGCTGCACAAGAAAAAAGAGAGCACCTACTAATATTTTGGTTTGGTTTGGTTCCTTTTTAATAATGGGCATTTTAGTGGGGAACCTACTCATTTTGAAACAGACACACCACTATCATATAATCCATACAACAACTTAATTCATATTTGTAAATTGTGAATGTATGGTTTCCAATGTTTTATTTCTTTGAATTTCTCAAATATTTTGTTCATCAATATATATACTTGGAAGATTTCATGTCAATACAGAGGGGGAAAAAATATTGAGGGAAAAGAAATCTTACATATATCATAAGTTGTTTTAAGGTTCTCTACCAAAATGTAATTTATGATATTTGATTACCATAAAAAGAGGAAAATGATTTTCCTAATTACTTTACTAACTAATAGAACACTTTCCTTGCAAGTCAAGTATCTTTTATCTTTATCACTTTCTTGCTTAATATTATTTAATTAGTTCTCATTGATATGACATGTCACATGTTTTTTAAGAAAATTTTAATTAGAAGTCGTTAAACAATGATAAAAATCTCACATCACATCGGTGTTAATTAGATGAGTGGACATCTTATAAAACTTGGACAATCCTCCTTCAGAGCATGGCCCGTCTCACCCGATGTTGGGCCTCCAAAACTAAAATTATCCATGCACAAGATGCTAAGCACTGGGCGAGCTTGGACAATTCTTCATGTATTTTAATAAATTAAATTTGACTAGTATATACTTATTTAATATTAAGTGTGGTATGAAAAAACAATTTTTTTTTTTTGATTTATTAAGAACAAATTAAATAAAAAACATTTATTTTTAATATAGAGATCAAATAAATTGAAAGGGATAAAGTACTTCTTCAACTAACATCTAGACATTATTTTATTAATTTTTTTCAAAAGTTTTCATCAGAACTCTCTCTAATTTGATAACAATATATTATTGGGACATGGAATACTAATATTTATTACCTCTATATTCATTTTTATTGTCCAGTATTAATTTTATATTTTTCTTTTAAGAGCAATAAATATAAAACAATAATATATTTTTGAATATAATATATTTAATATTTTAAAAAGTGCATTAAAAATGACTTTAATTAATATAACAATTAATTAAAAATTAAGTGATAAACAAATAAAAATGATTATGTATTTTTTGTACAGAATAAAAGTGAACAACGGAGTAATATGCAGTATTTGTTGCGGAGAATATTTTCCAATTACCAATAAAATACTATAGTAATAAACATTTTCCAAGAATTTTTTCAGAAAAACTGCTTTCTAGAAAAATATTTTTCTTGAAAAATGGACCAAACACACTGAATTTCTGCATCGAATAGTTATACTATATGCTACAAATACACCTATTGGTAAGGCTGCTAAGATATACAATATGTTACAATTATTTTTTCTAATGCTTTGTAAATTACGTACTAAGTTATCTTTATGGGGTATGGGTTAGATCTCTCACATAACGGAAACTTACATAAATATATTATAATAAAAAAATATTTATTATTTATAATAATAATATTTTTTTATATTTAATCATTTTAATTCATTTATAATACAAGTTTAATACATATTACAAAAAAGAATTTATTATTCACATATAATACATGTTTTAATGATAGTTAATATTTAATATATTTATCACACATTTTAATACACTTATAATACAATGTGTCAAATTTTTACCAAATAAACATACTATATTTCAAAAAACAATTATAATTCATATAAATTGCATACATAATTCACTTTTAATACATATTGCAGATTTAACATAGTGTTGTTATAAATGGTAATACATAAAAAATATCGCTAAAATCAGTAATTATTTATTAAAATATGGGAAAATTACGCGGCTAAGCAAATTTATACTATTTAATTACTCATCATAGCTATAGTTTGCTATAATTACCACTCGCGACTAACATTATACATTAATTACGTGGGCTGACTTCGAGTTTGTATAATTAGTCATGTTTGTATATGTATAATTCACCAAGACATACAAATACATATGTATAATATACAATTTTTTAACCTATATACATATACAATTCACCTCTCTCCCACTCTCTACCCTCTCTCGCTCGCCTCTCTCCTCCCTCTCTCAATCTCGCTCGCCTCTCTCCTCCCTCTCCCAATCTCGCTTGCCATTTATACAAATGTATATGTATAATATACAGTTATATACAATTATATACATTTACAATTCACCTCTCTCCCACTCTGTGCCCTCTCTCTCTCGCCTCTCTCGATCTCGCTCGCCTCTCTCCTCTCTCTCCTAGTCTCGCTCGCCTCTCTCCTCCCTCTCCCAATCTCTCTTGCCATATATACAAATATATATGTATAATATACAATTATCTAACCAATATACATATACAATTCACCTTTCTCCACTCTTTTCCCCCTCTCTCTCGCCTCTCTCCTCTCTCTCCCAGTCTAGCTCGCCTCTCTCCTCCATATAACATGTAGCTACAAATTGTAATTATCAAACTATAGCTATAGAGAGTAATTAATTATTTTTAAGTGGCTATATGTGAAAGTTTCCCTTAAAATATACCAATTTATGAAATTTTTCCTAATAATAATATATAAACATATGGGATGAAATTCCTTGCGTAACTTATCTACTAGCCACATTACTCTTTCGGTCTCAAATTGTCTGTTATATTTTTTTTATTTGAGAATATAAGATTAAATATTATATCATTAAATAATATTTGTTCTACTAAGATATTTACCGTCTTCAAGCATAATTATTACTAAAAAAAGTAAATTAATTATCTTAATCTTTTAAAATGGAGTATTTTTTTTTAGACAAAAAAGAATATAATTCTTTTTTTTGTTTTAAATATATATAGTAGTACTATTTGTGAAGATATATTCTGAGCAAAGAATATTTGTGAGGGACAGCTTTTACATGGTGAAAAAAGGCACAACGTGGATTTTTCCTGGTAAAGGGACTCACTAAATACTGTGTCAGTGTATAATTTATGGTATCATTACTCATAATTATGGAAATCTATGTAACCATACTCTACATTTCCATTTTGTCCTAATCAAAACAAAAGACTCAAAACACAAGTAAAACAAACATTTCTGTCTCTTATAACTCAAATTTATTATAATCTTGTCAGAAGGAATATTTTACATAATTTAGCTACGACTTTAATGTAGAACTAATAAATGAAGAAGATATTGTAGCTATTCATGAATCATTTTTGCTCATGATTTTAATTTGGTGTTTAATCAACTAAGAGAAATTATTATGTAATAACTAATTAAAAGTTAATCAAACTTGTCTATATATATCAATAATTTGTTTTAACAATATTTTATTATAACGATCTAATTTTATGGACTATGTAATTAGTGATGAGACCTTTTTTTTTTTCAATTTTGTGGTCGTCATGAGTAGTGACCACATAAGTTTACGATACTTTCACCGTCCATATGATAATTTTTAAAAAATAGGCTAATTTTCTTATGGGGACCATCCTTGATCCTACGTTTTTAAGACTATCTAATTAGTTTAAGATAAAGAAATTATTATTCGTGACTATCAGGAAATTCCAATAATTGACTTTTAAATGACTAATTAATCATGTTTTGCAAGAGAACATAACTTTATTTATTTAATTTGTATTATTTTGTTTGTTTGCAAACTTCGGCGGGTTAGGTTCCTTTCTTATGTTGCGGTGTTCCTCAAAATCTGCTTCTTTAATTAATCAAATAATAACAAATCAAAACGACAAGTGTATATATATATATATATACTCACCAAATATATATCTCTATGACGTCACCTATTTAATGAAAATTTCATGTTTTTAACAGAAATAAACAATAAGAAAATAAAATACGAGTAACATTATCTGGGTGGTAAGTGCTTATTGTTGTTTATATCAAACCAAATAACTTAATTTTAATCATTAAAACTTAAATTGAAAATATGTAGTATAATGTAATGATAATCAAGTGATAAGCATGTTACGAAAAAAATATGTCCAGTATTTTCATTAATTTAATATAGAAGAGAGGGAGTTGCTCGGATGATAAGCACCCCTCACTTTCAATCCGAAGGTTGCGAGTTTAAGTCACCAAGAAAGTAAAAGGGGTGACAGTTCCTGGGAAGGTAAAAAATAAAATTAATGTAAATTAGACCAAAATGATGTTTTGTTTGACCAATTGACCGTTATGATCAAAGATTTTCGCTTCTCCAACTTAATTAAGTTGAATTTAAAAAAAAAAGACCTCGAGGTTTACATATATGTTTCTCAGTATTCGATCATTACAATTTTAACATGTAACACGCAAAAATATTAAGTTAGAAGTAAGGTTTCATATATATTCTTTTCAGACTTTATTTATGACTGAATGTGTTGTTATAAACTTATAGTAGTATGTAGCACTTCAATCTAATAAAAAAAAGGTTGAGCATATGGGATTACAAAAAATCAATAGTATCTTGATATTAAGATCCGATTGATACGAATTGTTACAACCTGTTGCAATCACAATTGAAAAGAAATATATATATATTATTGATACGAATTGTTACAACCTGTTGCAATCACAATTGAAAAGAAATATATATATATTTTTTTTCAAATTACATACTATATAGTAAGATCGAGTTATGTGCATGTGTGTGTTGGCTGGCTCATGGCAACGTATCATAATTAACAAAGAAAAGATTTTATTTATTGTTAATTGCTGTTTTTGTCAGTTTATTAAGAGGATACGTAAAGTTGAATATGGTGTCATGTACAAGTAGTCAAAAAGATGATAATTTAAGGAATCCCAAAATATTTGGGCTCCATAAAATAATGTGATTTTCGTGAACTTCAAGTAATAATAATAACACTAATATTTGCGTGTTCTTCTCGCAATATGAAGGTTCTCCCTCCATTAATTAATTCGATCATTAATATCAACATGACTTAGATTAAAATTTTTAAATTTAAAATTTGAACATCAGAAAGATTAATAATCAAATTCAGATTGTTGACGAATTTCAATATAAATACTAAATATCGAGTATGAATTGACTCACTCTCCACATGTATATATTTATATATACATTTTCCTGACTTGTTGGTCTTTGCCAATATGATTTTCGTACTTGTTTTGAATTCGATTAAATCAATTTTCACTTGAGAAGTAAAACTTTTTTATATTAAAGATGATTCTATTTGAAAACCTGAATTATCTAAAAATAATTCTATATTAAAGATGACTCTATTAAAAGCTCTCTAGAATTAGTAATGTTCTAATAATTTCATTAATTTATATACAAATACAATAGCTAGTCGAAGAATATATGTGCTTTTGATTATTATTTTTCCACAGCATTATATATGTATCTCTTTTGTTCATCGATCTATTTAGGTTTTGAGTAAAAATAAAAACTGACACGGATTACCACTTTGAGTTTCTCTTTTTTTTTTTTTTTTTTTTTTTTTTTTACAAAGATCTAAATTTAGTCAAAAGAAAAAAGAAAAAAAAGAAGAAGAGAACAAAACAGGCATTCTAGAAGCTTAACTCATATTACCATTACAGCGTTTATATTTTAAAATAAGCTACTGACGCAGATCCAAACCAATAAAAAAAAAAATGAGTAACGACGATCAAGTAGTCTCAAAATCAGCTTCTTTTTCTTTTAAAAAATTAAAAATATAGGAGTTTTCCGTACGCATTTTTAAAAAAAAAATGTTGTTAATTTAGAAAACTGAACAATTTAATTCTGGTAGGCCAAAAATAATGGGGGCTAAAGGCAGACACAAGTTGAAGAAAATTCTACTTGTACTCCAAAAATGTGGTCACTACAATACAGTATGTCAATGTAATTGCCTAAATTCTATGCAAGTATGACTACTCTTCCCTTTTTACAACACTTTGAACCTTTCAAATATAGAAAATGACACTTACAAATCAAGTAACATAACCACCTACTCCAACATACTACCAAGAGCATTTACTTCCTCCTTCCATTTTTCGAACTGATCAAATAAAAAATAAATTTTTTTATGAAAAAGAAATTACAAAGTGAGAATGGAATAATTATAAATAAAATGAAAGTTTATATAGTTAATCAACGAATCTATTGAGATTTCTCAAAAAATAAGTAAGAAATAACGGAGAAAATATAAAATTATACATTTCTATCAAACTATCGTAATTTTAATGACGAGATAATAAGGTAGGAGAAAAAAAGGTTCATTCTGAATTTGATTATTTTTTTACGAAAATTAAAGCAATATGATGTGAATAGGTAATATAGTTATTTTTGAAATGAAATAACTAATTTTAAGATAACTTGGACCGAACGAGTCATTCCACAAGAGTTTGTGCAGAGGAGATTGGTTCCAATTAGCTAGGTGATAGTTAATTGGGCAGTAAATTATCACGTGGATGAGGCGTGCCTATTTAGACATAAAACACCTTCTCCTTCCTTGTTGAGTCTCCATCCATCCATTAAAACGGAGCTACCCAACACCGTTCCAGCTCAACCATCCACACATCAATCCTCTATTTCACTTACATTATACATAGCTGCCGCCCATCTTCCTTAAAATCTCCGGCAGGAACAGAAATTCTCAATCTTTTAACCACCATTGTTCTTGATTCTTGATTCTTGAATTTATAACTATGTTTTCTGTCTAAGGTTTTGTTGTAATAATCACCATGGGTGCTTGTACCTCAAAACCTCCAAGACCCAATCCTTATTCCCCACAAGAAATTCTTCCACCACCGGAAACACCAAACGTCGCTGAAACCCATAAAGAAAATGAAGCTAAAAAATCACCTTTTTTCCCATTTTACTCTCCCAGTCCTGCTCGTTTTTTTCTCTCCAAGAAATCACCTGCCCGTAAGTCTTCTGCTTCTAAGAGTGCCAATTCTACTCCCGCCAGGTTGTTTAAACGACCTTTTCCTCCTCCTTCTCCGGCGAAGCATATTAAAGCTCTGCTTTTGAGACGGCATGGTAGTGTTAAGCCTAATGCTGCATCTATTCCGGAAGGAGAGGAAACTGTGGGGGCTAACTTGGATAAGAGTTTTGGGTTTTCTAAGCAATTTGCGAGTAAGTATGAAATTGGGGAGGAAGTGGGTAGAGGCCATTTTGGGTATACTTGTTCTGCTATTGTTAAGAAAGGTGAACTTAAGGGTCAGAAAGTTGCTGTTAAGGTCATTCCAAAAGCCAAGGTCTCTTCTTCTCCTCTCTGTTTAGTCCTTAATGCATTGAACTGTATATGCATATTGAATTACTTTACAATGTTTGATTCTTGAAGTGCATAGTGGGAAAAGTGGGTCAATTTTATGAGTCCATTTTCTTTGATTTAAGTTCTGTTGGGGTTTTAGATTTGTTCTCTCTGTATTTCATGAACACCATTAGATCATCCTTTCACTCTGTTAATTCTCCCACCGCCAAGATGTATTTTAAGTTTTTACTTTTTCTCCGAATCTTGAAAATTTAGGGCCTTTTCACTTGTAAATTTGGTGATTCAAAACCAAAGTTCCAGATTCTTAAGCTACTTTTACTTTTCTTTTATTATAATCAACCTCTCCTTTTTATGGGGCATAAGCTATCCTTTTCTAGGAAGTTGCTCTGAAGAGCTGTACTGGTCTTGTTTTGTTGCACTAGTAGCTTTAGTTAGGAATTCCAATTGGAATTTATTGGGGTCCATGAAATATTTGAAAAAAAGTAGAGTGTTATTTACTATTTAATATAGAGTTGGTGGGTTTTGAGCACTATATAGAATTGCAAGCTCTTGTTCTTTTGCTTTTGATGAAGACATGAATTGTAGCAAACTCACCGTGTCTTGTGTCCCTGCCTGAGTCCTAAAGATTTTTACTTTTTGTTCACAAAATCATCTATGCAATTTAAGTTATTCATATCTATCTCAGAACTTCAAGGGCTGACTTTTCCCATGAGACTGTTGAAGTCACTGCATTAAAACTGGGGAGCTTTGTAACTTATTAAAGAGAAAAAATGCATAGGATTATCTTTTTGCGCCAAGAGCTCCTCTTGAAAAGGTTCAGTATCATAACTAGGGAAAGGAAATGAGAGACTCAATCACACTATTATGCTTCATTCTGTTCATAATCAACAATTCTAGGAGCTTCTGCTTTACCAGTAAACTAAAAAACTCTACATAAATTCATGAAAATAAGTAAATAACTATTTGGTTGCTATTCTGTAGCAGATTACTTAAGAAAAAAGAAAAGGTTTCAATAGTAGATAGGTTTAGTGAATTTTGCTACTTGACCTAATTAGACCATGTCATATTTTGTAGCCTTCATATGGAGATATTATTGCTACTGACTTTTGACCCATTATATTTGTATGCAGTAAACTGAATTCACTTCTGGGGGTTTATGTTTGTCAGAAATCATTATAACAATTCTTTTTGGTCAGATGCAATTCTTCGCTTCAATCTCACCCTCTTAACATCAGACTCATACTCCCAATTTTGTGGTCTTTCAGATGACAACAGCTATTTCCATTGAGGATGTCAGACGGGAAGTTAAAATTTTGCGCGCCTTAACAGGACATAACAATCTCATACAATTCTATGATGCATTTGAAGATCGGGATAATGTCTACATTGTGATGGAGTAAGAATCTAAACCACTTAGTGAGATCTAATCCATTTCTTATAAGTCTTTTCCTGTCTGTCTTAGTGACACTCCTTAAGGAATAGGACAAAGTAATATAGCGCACATCAGAGAAGAAAGTACCCCCCCCCCCTTGGCCTGGTGATAAGCACAACATGGAAGAAAGTTTGGGTACTAAGCCACAACTTAGTTACTCAAAGAAAGTGCATAATGCTAAACCTAATAGCATCAGGCTTTAGAAGAATTTCTTTTGAATACCGAGCATGTCCTTTTTAGAATATGAAAGCTAAGGAAATTCTTGAAAATTGTTGTTCAGGTTATGCCAAGGAGGAGAGCTCCTTGATAGAATACTTGCACGGTATGTCTTTGTTTGATTTAGGGAATTTTACTTCTAATTCATTGATTTGTTTTTATAAGATATTTCTATTTGGGGATAGTATTTAATTTCCTTCTCATTTCTTTTGGTAGGGGTGGGAAGTACTCAGAAGACGATGCGAAGGATGTAGTGGTACAAATATTAAATGTTGTTGCATTCTGCCATCTCCAGGGTGTTGTGCACCGTGATCTTAAACCCGAGGTAAACATATTCCTCAAACTGGCATTGCAAGTTAGAGTGTTGGTTACTTTTTATTTAAAAAAGAAAACAGAGAAGCACTTCATTGTTGAGTTTTTCTGTAACGTGTGTGGTATGCTAATGATACCAAAGAGTGCCTTTATCTTATTACTTTGATCGACACTGAAGATCCTTTGAATACAAAGTGGAACTGTTTTAATATCTTTCCTTGCTTGTAACGTAGCTGCTGTGCACATCCATCCTCAAAAAACCTTTATATGATAATTATCATGGTGATTAACTAACAAGGACATGAATTTTTTTTATGTATCATATCTCCTTTTTTTTTCTTTTGGTATTTTTGCAAAAGTATCTCATTTTTATCCTTTTCTTCTTCAGAATTTTTTGTTTTTGTCGAAAGATGAATCCTCCCCGTTAAAAGCCATTGATTTCGGCTTATCAGATTTTGTGAGACCAGGTTAGTTTTTACACATGCAGATTCTATGAATTCTTATATTTGTCTCCATTAAACATTTAATATAAATATGATGTATGCAGATGAAAAGCTTAATGACATTGTTGGAAGTGCATATTACGTAGCACCGGAAGTTCTGCACAGATCATATGGTATAGAGGCTGATGTGTGGAGTATAGGTGTAATAGCATATATTCTTCTATGTGGTAGTCGTCCATTTTGGGCTCGAACAGAGTCTGGAATCTTCAGGGCTGTTTTAAAGGCTGATCCAACTTATGATGAAGCACCTTGGCCTACGTTAACTTCAGAGGCTAATGATTTTGTCAAGCGACTATTGAATAAAGATCCTAGAAAAAGAATGAGTGCTGCTCAAGCATTATGTGAGTGTTTTCTCCTCTGAATTTTCTTGGCATCCTTTTTCTTTATATTGCCTCTTCTCATGACCCCCTTGTTCAGGTCATCCTTGGATGCGTAATCATAGCGGTGCGAAGCTACCACTTGATATTCTTATATTTCGTCTCATGAAGGCATATATGCGGTCATCCTCTTTGCGTAAGGCTGCTTTAAGGGTGTGTATATTATTTAGCTGGAACTATTGATATAACCTGATATATATATCTCTGCCCTTGATAGTGCTATATCTTTTGGTTTTAGGTTTGAAATTGTTTATAAGGTTCTTAAGTTACCTTTGTCTTTTGTCGTTGGTGAAAAACTACCACTTAGTATTCTCATATTTCGTCAAATGAAAGCATATATGCAATCATCCTTTTTTGTGTAAGACTGCTTTTAAGTGTGTGTGTGTATTTTTTAGTTGGAACTATCAATATTACCTAATATATCTGTCTCTACCCTGATAGCCGAACTACTTACGATCACCTATATCTTTTGGTTTTAGGTCTGAAGTAGTTAATAAGATTTTTAAGTTGCGTTTGCCTTTTGTCTTTGGTGAAGGTTTCTGTATACTTTTTCGATAAGTAATTAGGTGTCGTACTAAAGATGGATAATAAGAAAAGCTAGTGCGGGAAAACGTGGTGATCCCCCCATCATAGTTCATATTTTGCATTAGCTTTTGCTGATCACATCAGGGTCACAAGACTCATCATCTGTGAAATCTTAGTTAAAATTGGTATCATCACTTATTCTTTTGCTCTGTAGGTAATGAACTTTTGAAACGTTTTCTATAAAATATTTCTCGTGGCTCATCGGAGAAAATCCATGATTAAATTATAAATAGTTAGGAATGTTCTCTTGTAGCTAATGCTGTACTTTTAAAGTTCTGCTGATTTTTTATAAGTTTGATATGATTATTCGGCATCTAGCAGCTCTGATGCTTATAGGCTTGGTAGCATTTGACTTGGTAAATTGCACCTAATACTTTTCCCTTTGATAGGCGTTGTCAAAAACTTTGACCGCAGATGAACTGTTCTATCTTAAAGAGCAATTTGCATTGCTGGAGCCAGACAAAAATGGCAACATAAAGCTAGAAAATATAAGATCAGTTAGTATCTTGACTCTCTCATCTTACCTATTCTGTGCTGTTTACTCAAGCCTAAAGGTCTTATCTTCTTACTCCTTTTCTAAAAAGGTCTTATCTCCTTGCTTTTTTTTTGTTCCGTATAGGCACTAATGAAATATGGAACAGATGCTATGAAGGAGTCACGGATTCCAGATTTTCTTGCCTCGGTATTGACATAACCACCATTTGTGTGTTTCCCTGCTTCTTGTGTGGTTCTAGATTATGAGAAGTGGTTTCCGATGTTGTCTTTGACAGCTAAATGCACTTCAATATCGAAAGATGGATTTTGAAGAATTCTGCGCAGCTGCCTTAAGTGTTCATCAGCTGGAGGCTCTTGAGCGCTGGGAGCAACATGCTAGGTGTGCATATGAAATCTTTGATAAGGATGGCAATAGGGCTATTGTGATAGAAGAACTTGCATCTGTAAGTTTCCGTTTGTTTGTTACAAATGCCATGTTATGCTCTCATGTTAGTGTTGTATCTCTGCCAGTTGGACTTTTTGAGAATACAGGGTATTGTATGTTTTCATTATACGTTTAATGCCTAATATTATGATCAAATCTCGCTTTCAGGAACTTGGACTGGGTCCTTCAATTCCAGTTCATGCTGTCCTTAATGACTGGATAAGGCATACAGATGGAAAGCTAAGTTTTCTTGGTTTTGTGAAATTGTTGCATGGTCCTTCCACCCGAGGACTTGCAAAGGCGCAGTAACATTTGGACTGGTTTCAAGAGTGCCCGAAATACCAGAGTCTAGACATTGCGGCTGAGATAATCTTCAAGCATTTGAACGTTACAGATATCAGCCACATTGCACTGAAACGTCAAAATTCTCACCTGCTCTAAATTCAATTTGCTGGAGTATGTTTGATTAACGAATTTCAGTCTCAGCACGTATTTGATTGGTTTTACTTCCACACCATGTTGTGTAAAGATTTCTGATGTTGTGCGGGGTAAAGACATGGTTGATTGGACTTGCAGTTGTTTGTAACTAAGGGGAATGGTCCTGGTTGCAACTCCTGCGAACAGGGATTAACAAGATGTAGTTACTAGTTTGCAGTATAGATCATAGGGCCTTAGTTGATTCAGTAGTGGAATTGATTGATTTATATTTATTGTTCAAATTTGTGTCCAGGCTAAAAATTGCCTTGGAGTTGATTTGTATCCTCTTTCCTAGCACAGATAAAAGGTACTTCTGCCTTCCTATTTGGAAACCAAATGACTGAAATAATGCTGTCTCAAGTAATACACATTCCACAATCAATGGGAATGAGCAATATTGACATGATGTTTCACCAGCTCAGTATACCAGTTAGTATTGTGAGTTTGGGACTTCTATGTTTGTACAAGCTTTGTTTGCTGGCTTAAACCTGGTAAAGCACATTTAAGAGTATATGTTATTTACTTTTTTGCTTCAAGGATCAAACATTTTAGATTTTTCTTGTCTTCCACCTGGTGTTCTTACCTATCTTAAGGTCCGGCTACTTCAAATTCACATTAGATTCGTTTTTATTTCATTGTGATTATAACAAAACATGTAATGAAACGAAAGATTCACTTTATTATCCCTTATTGATAAATGAGAATATTGTTGATCATTTAACATTTGATTCCTTAACCTTGTTTGGATGGTTGTTACCCGTGGTATTGTATTGTTAGTTTAAAATATAATATTTATTTTGATTATTACTTAAATTCTATTCTATCGTATTGGTTAAATCCATCGTTAGATAACAAGGAAAAACCGATTTGGTGTGATTGCATAGATAACTTAATACTTTTCTTTCCATTTTGTTTTTATTCATTATTAAATAAATAACCACATTTAATCATTTATTCTACCTTTTCATAGTAGCTCTATCTCATACCCTACTTTTCTTGTAGGTTTATCATTGAAATTATAAATGTGTGACATAATGTAACAACAGAAAATGATACAATCTATGCAAATACAATATTCAATAAAATAATACGATACAATACAACACAAAACATTATAAAATAATAGATAACAACCATCAAAACAAAAGTGTCAGCGGTAATTAATCCTCCAATGACAAATTTTTTTCGATTAAAAACGATATATATTGATATATTAAGTTAGTATCATAAACTCAGTTGTGATTGCATTGCTGCTATAGCATCAAACGGAATTACATATTTTAATACTATACATAATAGGTAGCATATTACATAAATTTGGTCCCTGATTAACAGGAGAACTCTTGTTATCTTCCTTGACTGCATCCAAAACAACATGAGGGCTTCATTCGAGATTTCAAAAAGCTATGCATTAGGTAGATCCCTTCCTTTACGTGCTAGCAGATCAGCCACACTCTTATTACCTCTTTACAGTCCATAAAGATGGTGGTGACTCTGAAGTTCTTGCTTATGGCTAGCCTTAGTCCATGTAGCAATGCTAACAATCACTATTATTGATGACGATATCACTACAATAAGAACAACTTTTAGCGACATTAAATATTGACATTAATAAAGAGTGCTAAAGTCTTTACCGGCATTAGTTAAGTGCCATTAGAGCCAATATCGCTGAAGACTTTAGGGACATATAGAAAGAGTGATAATTACCGCTAAATAGGGTTATAGATATACTCGCTAAGGTAAGAAAAAATAGAAAATACAAATAAACAAAATAAGACTTAAGGAGAGAATGAGAATATGTAGCTTTTTGATAATCTATTTTGGAAAGATATATAATATACTAATATATTGACATATATTAATTTCTAAAAAACAACTCTGCAAATAATTGCTACTAGTTCAAAAATAAATAAATTATGTGGTAGTAACCATAAGGTAGCTTATACTATAAAGCAGTGTCTTAAAAAATGTTTTTGGGGCGAATTTTAGGGCGAGTCTCGGGGGCGGGGCGTAAATGGAAGACGTAGATTTATAAGGCGTAAGTCTCAAGCATAAAAATGTAAATTCCGGACGTAAAAACATATATTGGTGCGTTTTTAATTTAAATCATAGTTTTACGTGTAATGATATTTCTCAAATAGTCATTATAATATTTTTTTTCTTCATTATTGATTATTAATACTTATCTCAAATAAAAATCATAAATCATTCAAAGGTTTACTTTTGCTTATTTTATTAGTAATAAAACTATAAAATTCAATATATATGAATATACGCCCCGCAGATCCATAGAACTTAACGTCCCGTGTCAGGGGGCTTACGCCTCGACATATAATATATAAAACGCCCCGCTTTTTAAAACATTGCTATAAAGTATATTTGTCCTCTTTAATTTTAGGTTTAGTGATATGCTGAATTCCTTAATTTGCAGGGCATTTTTTTTGTAACTGGTATTACATGTTATCACAGTCGCCGTTACTCCGGTTGTAGCTTTTTCCGACATGCTACTTGTTAAACCCTACCGGAGAGCCCTCCATAGCTCAACTCGGCAAATTCAATCTAAAACCCTTGACTCACCACCTCCTTCCTCCAGCACCCTTATTGTCGACAGGGCTGTATCCATTCTTAAAGGCTACGACCCGATTTCCTTGGACTCCATTTCTTCCCAATTCACCCCTCAATATGCTTCTTCCGTGCTTTTCCAATGCCGATTCGATAAACCCCTTGTTCTAAGATTCATCAACTGGGCACGCAACCGCCAATTCTTCAATCTTCAATGCAAGTGTATTTCCATTCATATCCTCACTCGTTTCAAGCTTTACAAGACTGCCCAATCCCTTGCAGAGGATGTTGCTTTGAAATTCGGCGATAACAAGGGTGAATTGGTCTTTTCTTGTCTCAGGGACACTTACTATTCTTGCAAGTCCAGCTCTGCTGTGTTCGATTTGATGGTAAAATCCTACTCTCACTTGAAAATGATTGACAGAGCTATGAATATCTTTGAATTAGCCAAGTTTAATGGGTTTATGCTCACTGTTTTGTCCTATAATTCCATTCTTGATGCGTTGATCAGGGTTTCATATAATGGGTCTTTCGAATTAGCTCAAAAGTTTTATGATGATATGGTTCAATCTGGGGTTTCACCTAATGTGTATACTTATAATATTATGATCCGAGGCCTTTGTGCAAAAGGGGATCTGCAAAAGGGTTTGGTTGTTTTCAATGAAATGGAAAAAACTGGCTGCTTGCGAAACGTTGTAACCTATAACACCATAATAGGTGGTTATTGTAAGATAGGTAAGGTTGATGAGTCAGTCGAATTGTTGAAGCTAATGCAAGTGAGGAGCTTGGAACCAAGTGTGGTCACATATAATGCTATTATTAATGGGTTGTGTCGAGAAGGAAGAATGAAAGAGACGAGTGAGATTTTGGAAGAGATGAGGGGAAAGGGATTAATGCCTGATGAAGTAACCTATAACACACTGGTAAATGGCTATTGTAGAGAGGGTAACTTTCACCAAGCACTTGTTTTGCACTCGGAAATGTTGAGGAATGGGCTGTCTCCAGATGTTGTGACCTATACTTCTTTGATTAATAGCATGTGCAAGACTGGGAATTTGCACCGCGCAATGGAATTCTTTGATCAACTTCATGCTAGGGGATTATATCCCAACGATAGAACTTACACAACATTGATTGTTGGTTTTTCTCAGCAGGGTCTTATGAATGAGGCTTATAAGCTGTTGAATGAAATGATTTCAAATGGCTTTTCCCCTTCAATTGTAACTTACAATGCGTTAATTAATGGGCATTGTGCAGTGGGCAGGATGGAAGATGCTTTACGTGTGACTCAAGAGATGGAACAGAGAAGGCTGGTCCCAGATGTTGTAACTTATAGTACAATAATATCTGGGTTCTGTAGAAACTGTGGGTTGGAAAGAGCATTCTGTGTTAAGCAGCAGATGGTTGAAAAAGGGGTTTTACCTGATGTTATTACTTATTCATCCCTAATTCAAGGTCTTTGTGAGCAGCAAAGACTGACTGAAGCTTTCGAACTTTTCCAAGAGATGTTGAGAGTAGGTCTGCAACCAGATAAGTTTACATATACTACACTTATTGGTGCATACTGTGCAAATGGGGATATTAAAGGTGCTTTTCACCTGCATAACAAAATGATCTATGAGGGTTGCTTTCCTGATGTCGTTACTTACAATGTCCTAATCAATGGGCTTAACAAACAAGCTCGCACTAGGGAAGCAAAGCGGCTTCTGTTCAAGTTGTTGTATGAGCAATCAGTGCCAAATTGTGTCACTTATGACATGCTAATAGAAAGTTGCAAGGATCTTGAATTGAAGAGTGCGGTAGATCTTATTAAAGGATTCTGCATGAAAGGTCTGTTGAATGAAGCTGACCAAGTTTTTGAGTTGATGCTGCAAAAACACAAGAAGCCGAGTGAAGTAGCTTATAACCTACTTATACACGGTCATTCCAGGGGTGGGAATTTGCATAGAGCCTTGAATCTTTTCAGAGAAATGGCTAATCTTGGATTTATTCCTCATACAGTAAGTATTATTGTGCTCATGAAAGAACTTTTTAAAGAAGGGATGAGTGAGGAATTACATCAAGTAATTCAAAGCACATTGGAAACCTGTAAACTTGCTGATGGTGAGCTAGCAAAAGTTATTGTTGAGGTGAACTACAAGGAAGGGAACATGGATGCAGTATTCAATGCACTTACTGAAATGGCCAAGGACGGCCTTCTTCCAAATAGTGGGAAAACCGCATGTTGTCACATGCCACAATAAAGTACTTATCATCTTAAAATAATCATACCAACTTTTCCCCTGCATGAGGTAGAATGCATCAAGCAAGCAGGAAACTTGGTTGCAACAAACTGTTTTCCCCCTCATTTAGGTTTCTCATGCCATTGTGAATGTGGAAGGTCAGATTTTGAACTCCGATGAGCGACATTCTCTCGAGAGGGTTAAATTCCCACTTTGCTTGAAAATTGTAGAAGGTCAGAGTTTGAACTCCTTTTATCTTTGGACTTGGTACATACCTCAATATTTGTCAATATCCTGCACATTGAACTTACATATAAATGGGATTTTTTTACTTTCTTTTGGAAGTTTAATTATATTTAGTCTTAGGTTCAGATGTTTGAAATTTTCAATGTATGGACATTAGCTGCATTTTTTTTTGGGGTTTTCCTCTTCTGAAATGGCATCATCATGCTAAATTGGGAGTTCCTCTTCTGAAATGGCATTATCATGCTAAGTGTTAACTCCCTGCATCTATGTCATATATTCCATCGATACATCGCCTTCTCCCGTTGCTGATTTACTGGCCTTGCCAATGTGATACCTCATGTTCATATTGTCTGTCTCTATTACATCTGCTATATTTTAGTGGTAGGTCAGTTCCATATACCAGCAATGCATTCACAAAAGATGAAAAAATAATTTTGAATTCGTCTCAGCTACATAAGTATGGTGCTTACTTGAAAAGGTGAAACAAGACGAAGAGAAGGAAGTGAGTTTCATTCGAGAAAGTGTGAATACTCCAAGTATGATGTCTTTTACTAGTACATTTGGCTCACATAGTAAAACTACATTAAACAATAACATGATTGTAGATTAAAGAGCAATTTAAGTAATTCTTAAGCAAAACAATTCTGTTATAATTCAATTCTTTCTGCCAGTAATTTGATACATGATTTCCATTGTGAAATCTTCATTCTGTGCAGCCTAAGGTGCTTTTCTGTTCAAGAACATTGTATGTACCATTGATGAAGTCTGTTAATGGATGGGCATGGCTGTTTCGAGAGTAGGATTTGATTTACAGTGTCTTGCCTTCAGATCAGCTATCACTTAGTCTCTGTACTTCTGGACTAACTTTTTCCATTCTAATACCAAATGTAATAATCCTAGTATAGCAAGAACTTTCTGGTTTTGTAACTTTTATCAAAAGAACTTGAAGCTCAAAGTCTATCAGCCCAGAACTGCCAGTTAGAGGTAGAAGGCCTTTTCCATTTTAATAAAAACTCTGGTTGCATAAACTAGTACTGGCTTAAATATATCTTTTGACCAGTTAAACACTCCGTCCATATTTCTCATACATTGAAGTGCAATGTGGTTTTAGTATAATGGTATACAAAAATAATCGAGAACATAACAAGATCACAAAAGACCAAGAATACCATCCCAGGTCTTCTCACTTTCTATATACTGCTAACATATTATGAGTCTCAAGAAATTGTGGTGCATTTGTGTTAAGTAGGCTTCTCACAGGAAGCGACAGGGTGTTTTCATATTTCCCCACAAAAGACTGTTTGCAAGTTCATCCAGAAGTTACATTTGATTGATTTGCTTCCTATGGTTATAACGACACAAGTAGACCAACTGTTCCCTTGCTACCAGTTGACATCTCATCTTACTAGAGTATGATGTTGGTTGTCAGGAGCATCTGTTCCGTGTGCATCATAGCTAGTTTCAAAGTGTTGTTATTCAGTTCAGTGTTTCCTCTAGATTGGGCATGAAGGAAAATTCTCGTTTTTTCATGAATAATCGCTTTGTGCAGATAATACAAAGATGTTGAGGCAATATCTTTTGCAACAAATGAACATCCAGTAGCACTGCTTGCAGAACACACAAAGGACACTTGCAAAGAGATAATACTGTTTACATTCCTATCTTATCTCAAAGGCATTGAAATGCTGCTGCTATTTGTGCATCCATACTTCCCAAGCTTTATGGCATCAAATCGGTAAGTAATGATGAATCTATCTCCCGGAGTTCTAGTGCAAGGGGAAACAGATGTAAAAATTGGTAAGAAAACAGATGCAAAGAAATTGAATGTAGTCATTCTTTTGCTGGATCTGCTCTCAGTAGTGTAATCTGAGGGCCTTGGATTTTTCAAATCTAAATCTGATTCCACAATTGCAGCCTGCAGGCAATTACTGCATTAAATCGTTGTTATTTGGCAACTCGTTTATTTGCTCACTCTTATATATTCAAATTTTCATCTTGAAACTATTTAACACTCCCTTGCCTTCAGATTCATTGCTTAACAAGATTGACCACTAGACTTAAGGCATAACATAATGAGGATTCTCCAAATCCATCTTTCACCCCACCCCCTAAATCCCCACCCCTTTTTCTTTTGATAGAGAATCAAATACTTCTCTCATTGGAGTTATAGTGTAAATAGTTGAGAAATTACAGTAATCAAAGTTGCTGAGCTGTCATAAGGGGAAACAAAATAGTTCAGAATAGATTCCTTCTCAAAAAAAATAAATAGTTCACAATAGATCAAAGTTAATGACAACTCTATCATGATTCATTTGTATCTATGGAAATGACAAGTTGTAGTCTACCTATTTCTTATCTGTTTATATATCTTGTGATCTGTCACCTCACTCCGTCATTTTAGATTTGAGAGCAAAACAAATTAGGTTAGCAGAGGCACATTCAACCTGATTCGAACTGGGATCATTCAAAGCCAGATTTTATGGGTAAAAAGGGGCCATGTTTCCATTGTGGCATCAAGCGTAAGTTCTCCTCTTGATTAATTTTTTCTCCTGAAGTTCTCCACATAATACCTCATAATTAAGGTTTTATAACTCTTTTAGATATTTGAACTATTATTAGCCGAATCCCTCCACCTGTATCAATACTTGGATCCGTATCCTTGAATCTTAAAATTTAGAGCATGAAGGACCCATTCTTTAGATTCGCACCTGTATTGACACATAGACAACACGTACCAAATGTAATCCCACGAGTGGGGTATAGGGAGGTTAGGATATACACAGACCTTACCCTACTTTTGTGGAGTAGAAAGTCACTTTTTGATAGACCCTCGGCTTTAAAGAGGAGTATTTGAAGAAGGGTTGTAAGAAAATGACAAGATATGAAGTAAGTAAACCATCAAATGGTAATACACACCGGAGAATGGTGGGTGGTCCGCCAGTGGTGGGGGATTATTTTACCGTCCAGCACTACAGAAAGAGATAGTCCCTGTTGAATATTGTACAGTTAATCACTGTCGGATTAGATGGTAACTTTCCTCCTTAAAATATCGTGCAAATAAATGCAGTCTGCCAAGAGGGTAACTGTTCTGCATGGTACCTTGAAGTATCAAGCAAATCCTATTCAATCTTTCCACCATAAAGCTCAAAGTTCAACTACTTTGTATGGTTCCTTAAAAACGGTGATGAAAATGTGAGTACAAAAGCTGTAGACACATTCTAAAAGTCTATGCATGTTTCACAGAGATATTTCCTTTTGTTTGCCGAAGAAATTCCCCCTATACATACTCTAGTTTCGGGATGCTTCCGTTCTGGTGAAATGCATTCTATACCTTTTTAAAAGAAATCTTAATTGTCAGTGATCGCTGTGCTTTAATTTCTGAGATAAGCTTCTGCCTGTAAGAATGTTTTCTTATTTTGTCCCAGTTTAAACACTAATTAATTGTGAACTCAAACAGAAACCATTCTTTGGAGAAATGGGCCACCTGAAAAACCAGTGCTCTGCAATGCATGTGGATCAAGATGGCAGGTTAGAAGGACACTAGATGGCTATATTCCCAGACATGGAAACATAGAAATAGAGAGCCATCAGCTACCTTCTGACATGAAGCCGGCTCGTGACGGAAAAAAGTTAAAAGTTGGAATAGAGGTTTCTGGACAGGATGGCTCTTCAGCTTGTCTTGAAGAGGAAATGAATATCATATCAAGCTTAGGTTCAGCAGGATCATCCTCAGAAAACTGCATGCAGATGGAAGAAACAAATGGTAAAATAATTTCACTCATATATAGAGCACTTGACTTGTCGCAGCAAATTTGATGCACGTTCTGAATCAAATCCTTTCTTAAGCACAAGGGTCGTAAAAAGTGGACAACTAATGTCTTCCTATTTCTTTCCTCTGCTTTGCATGATAGTAAGCCCAAAACTCTTAATGTCAAAGAAAATATGAGATAGATGAAATTAGACAACAAAATCATTGTAGATGCACCTTCCCGAAAAGTAATCCTGCAAGTGGATAGTCTTAACTGCATAGTCTTCTGATTCAAAAGAAAAGGAAGAAACAGTTCACCCAATATTATTGTAGCTTCCAATTCAGAACTTCTCTTATTCTATTGATTAAAAATGGATAAATTTACTCACCCCACCCCTACCCCCACAAAGAAGAGCTCTAAGACAACTTGATAAGCATGTATCAAGATTCATGACTCTCGGATTTATTTTTACACTGGAAATTCTTTTTGTTTCCCGATTATTGCTATGTGATTGTCAAATCACATTCAGGGTTTTACTTAAAAAAAGCTGCAGGGAATCAATCACTATATAATACTCTATAGGCAAAATGTTGGGTTTCTTTCTTGTTCATAGATCATTAATTATAGTGTCTCCCCTAAGCTTCAAAAACTTACTTTCCTTTACACAATGAACTGACATCGACAAATTACAGGTATTTTGGATTTTCAATAAAGATATGAACTGATCAGTCCAAACTTTAACCATACAATAATAAAAGCTTTACCCCAAAGTAAAAAGATCTATTATAGTAATACCTTATTGTTTTATGTGCACTAACGAATCCTTTTGTTTGGAGAAGCATACAAAGATCATCTCTGGAATCCTGACAGTGTCCCAAGAAGAAAAAGATCAGAGCGTAGAAAACGCATTTTGTCACCTGTTGAAAGACTCCAGAGGCAACTTCATAACATACTACAGGGAGTCAGACTTTGAAAATTTCTCTGCTGCTGATGAAAATATTCTTATATATGCAAGGAACAAACACTTTCCTCCTAATGAGATTGGTCTTGGAGCTATGCTGCCACCTACTGCTACAGAACACTTGACATCTCTATCTCCAGTGGCAGAAGATAATGATGCCTCTTGCTCAGTGAATGTTCCTGTAGGAAATTCCAATTCCAATTTGTAAGTGAATTTTGAGCTGCATGAACAAGGTTCAAGCTGGTATGTGTGCCAACTCTTACTATTTAGGTAGTACAAATGTTTATTAAAACAATTTGAGCTGTTCCAACTTTACTAGATGTCCCCAGCGGCAACGCTCAATAACTTGTGTGTTTTGAGACCATATAGTTTGCCAGTAGTGCATTTATTTTGGAGATTTATAATTCTGTTGTTTTTATTGGATGTGATTTCAATGAATTAGATATGTGTATTATGCTTTTTGGGTGCATTTAATATGTCAATTCCGATGCCGGTGGCGGTCACAGTGTGCTTGCCTACAAGTTTGTTAGTGTATACAAATGAATTCTGGGCCTAAATCAACCCCACGGGCTAGCTTGTGAGGAAAGGATTGCTCTAGTCCATATAAGGAATTCATAATTTCCTCATCGCACTTATGTGGAACTTAACACCCCGCCTCACGCCCAAGACTGGACATCTAGTCTATGGATTATTTGATATGGGGCCCAACATCGGTAAATCGTAAATTGGGATGAGTTTGACACTGATACCATGAAAAGAAATCAATCTTGGGCCTAACTCTACCCAAAAGTTAGCTTATGAGAGGATGATTGCCCAAAAGTCCATATAAGGAGTCCATAATTTCCTCATCCCATGATGTGGGACTTAAAAAGCCCAGTATCCATTATTTACCATTTGTTTGCATGGACTCCACATTACATGGATACTACATCAAGGGTATGTTGTTAAATTGTTCTCTAAAATGCTTCTGAGATTGCATCTTCCATATTCAGAGATGGGAGTCTGATTATTAAAGAAATAGGTATATCAGCTTTAGGATAAAGTAATGTTCAGCCACAAACTTTGAAAACTAAGTCAACCAAAAAGTCTCTTCGATCTCCTTTTAAGTTATAACGATAGGTCAATAATATTTACACTAAAGAGAAACTAGAGAGCCATTAATACATAATCCAGGAGCAATTAAGAGTCAGAATAATTTAGTATTGAGTTTCATAAATGCCCCCAAGTTGCAACATAAATCTAGAGGGTAGCGAGGGGTTTCACCCGAACTCCCTCAGCAAAAAATTACACGGGTATAAGGTTATTTTCAAATTTTGTTTATATATATAGAGAGAGATTTTGAACCTCTTGGACATGAGATTAGAGGTTGATTAAGTGGTTGAGACAGTGCAAAATTCACCATGAGGTTTCAAGTTTAATCTCAAGCACTACATTTTTATTTTTCGAACCCTTTAGGGAAAACCCTTGATCTGCCACTTTACCCAATATAACTCTTCAAAACTTTATATTATTTGATTGATTTTTAAGTAATACGAAGTAGTTTAATAAAAGCAACAAGCATTGTAGAAACCGGAAAAATGTATTCACTACCATAAGGCCAGGAAATACAAAAGCAGTAGAAAGGAGCAAAGAGAGTAAAATATATTACTACTTAGAAAAGGAAAATAGGACACGGGAAGAAATGAGAACGTTAAAATCTCCATCACTCTTTTACACAGGAGTAGTGTAAATGATAATAGCTGAAAAAGGACACAATAGGAGTGATCCATGGGACTGGATAAGCATCTTAGGCTCCAAGGGATCATACAACTGAAAAAGGCTACTTTTGGGTTTGTTAAAGAATAGGTTCTGGGCCTAACTCAACCCCAAAGTCCAGCTCATAGGGTGAGGATTGTCCAAGACCAATTACCTTCGTATTCTTAGTTTTGTTTGAAATAGAATACTTAATCTACAAAGTTAATTATTTTTCCAAAAAAGGAAGTAGTGTTGGCGGAGATATAATTTTATGCCAAAATATTCTTTACACAAAATAGGGAATTAATCACTGTATAATACTTTTATAGACAAACTATTGGGTTTCTTTCTTGCTCATAGATCATTAATTATAGCGTCTCCCCTAAGCTTCAAAAACTTACTTTCCTTTACACAATGAATTGACATCGACAAATTACAGGTAATTTGGATTTTCGATAAAGATATGAATTGATCAGTCCAACTGTACTTTAACTATACAAATAATAAAAGCTTTACCACAAAGTAAAAGGATCTATTGCATTAATACCTTATTGTTTTATGTACACTAACATTCACCTTTTGTTAGGAGAAGCAGACAAAATCCTCTCTGAAATCCTGGGAGTGTCCCAAGAAGAATGATCAGAGAGTAGAAAACACATTGTCACCTGTTGAAAGACTCCAAGGGGCAGGGGCAACTTCATACTAATCTACAGGAGCAGGCTTGAAAATCTCTCTGCCGATGACAAAAATATTCTAATTTATGCAAGGAACAAATATATTCCTCCTAATGAGATTGTTCTTGGAGCTATGCTGCTCGTATCACCACCTACTACTACAGAACACTTGCTGTCTCTATCTCCAATGGCAGATGCTGGAAGTGAGTTTTGAGAAGCATGCATAAGGTTCAAGCTGGTAACTCTTTTATCTAGCTTGTGCAATGTTCATTAAAACAATTTGAGCTGTTCCAACTTTTCTGGCTGTCCCTAATGGAAACGACAACACCTTGTATGTTTTGGGACCATCTAGTTTGCTAATTTTGCATTTATTTTGGAGATTTATATTTCTTCTGTTTTATTGGATGGGATTTCAATGAATAAGATGTCTATTATGCTTTATGGGTGCATTTAATATGTCAAGTTTGCTAGTGTAAAGAAATGAATTTTGGGCCCAACTCAAACCACTAGCTAGCTTATGAGGGTAGAATTGCTCAAGTCCGTATGAGGAGTCCATAATTCCCTCATTGCACCGACATGGGACTTAACACCCAGCCTCACACCCAAGATTGAACATCTTGTATGTGGGCTATTTAATATGGAGGCCCAACATCGGTAAATCATTAATTGGGATGAGTGTGATTCTTATATCATGTAAAGAAATAAATTTTGGGCCTAACAATTTAGCTTATGAGGGGAGGATGACTCAAATCCATATAAGGAGTCCATAATTCCATCATCCCACAATGTGGGACTTAACAAGTCCAAGATTATTTACGGTTAGTTTGTGTGGACTCCACATTTAATGGATACTACATCAAGGGTATGTCACTAAATAGTTCTCTAAAATGCTTCTGCTGTTGCATCTTCCATATTCGGAGATGAGAATTTATTATTGAAGTAGTAGGTATATCAGCTTTAGGATAAGGTATGCTCAACTGCAAAAAGTTTGAAAGCTACGTCAACCAAAAAGTCTCTTCGATTTCCTTTTAAGTTATAACGACAAGTCGATAATTTTTACACTAAAGAAAAGCTAGAGAGCCACTAATACATAATCCAAGAGCAATTAAGAGTTAGAATAATTTAGTATTGAGTTTCATGAATTCCCCCAAGTTGCAACATAAATCTAGAGGGTAGCGAGGGGGTTCACCTGAACTCGACCCCCTCGGCAAAAAATACACGGTATATATAAGGTATGTTAAAATTTTGTATGTGTATATATATATATATTTTGAACCTCTTGAAATTATGGTTAAATAAAACGGAAGAACTATAAAGAAATGCACAACTTGCAATCTAGATGGTACCAAAACACACAAGTTGTTGTGCATTGCCGTTGGGGACACCCGGTAAAGTTGGAACAACCCAAATTGTTTTTTACCAACATTGCACCAGCTAAATGATAAGAGTTGGTTTCCCATACCAGCTTGAATGTTATGCATGTATCTCAAAATTCACTTACATATTTCTATAGGAACATTCACTGAGGGAGAGGCATTTTCTTCACAGATGTACTGCTGATAGTCTTGAGCATTATATAATGCAAGTGATCGCATCTACTTGTTCTGATGGAGCATCAGATACTTATTGCAAGGTTAGGGAACTCTTCCTGGGCTTCTTTCTTTGTTTTTATATTGCGGTAGCTTAGGTTGATGATTTTGGAAAATTTATATGAGGCAGTTCTAATGGAAAGATTTTTTAGTCAGTAAATTAAGCTTTATTGGATTTATTGTCTTCTGACTTAGGCATTCTAAATGGTCAGAACATTTTTATTGGTCCATGGCGGGATGGTTTTTCTGATAAAGTTGCATGTCTTATGCCCAATATTTTTCTTAATGAATTTGGGAACATTCTTAGCCTTTTTTTTGTTTTAGTTATAGAAGGAAACTGGGTATGTTGTTGTATTGAAACTGCGTTTGGGACGTTGGTACTACCAATGGGTCACAACTTGCAAATTTGGGTTTACCGGGTTATTCAGTAAGCGTTAATAACTTAGGGAGTTGCTAAACGAAGCTTTATATGAACTATTTGTTGCCTCTTTCATTCCCTCCTTTTTTTTTTTTTTTTTAAAAGTTTATAGCAAAAGAAGAAGTTAGTGAGTAGTTGGGAAAGAAGAAATGGATGGGAGGAGCAAAGGGTACCTGAGGGTTTGGCAAGAAAAATGTAGGGGAGGGCTGTCGGGCATCATCTTAAGATAGAATGTAGGAGTAGTACTTATTGCATATTGCAAGTTGGCAACTAGTAGAGTAGTAATAAAATTATACACCTTTCGTCCTCTCTACCATAAATCAAAGGTCATGGGTTCGAAGCTTTACAAATAAATTGAAGAATGTTACACTAATTTCATGGTGTTAAGACTAATTTAATGGTGTTAAGAGTCAATTACATTATATTCTTACTCTTTTCTAAATTATGAAAATCCCTTAAATTTGATGGAATCCGGATACAACCCAAAAACGTTCTTATACATCGCGTCTCGGTTTCTAATACATTCCTCAGCGTCCTGATACATCATGTCTCGACTTCGGATACATCACTCAACGTCCTGATACATCAAATAAAGTGATGTATCCGATCGATACATCACGTAAAGTGATGAATTCTAACCGATAAACCACGTAGTGTTGTATCCGAGAGTAGGAGAAAGGAAGAACTTTTGTAATTTTTTCAAATGATAGAAGATTTTAGAAAATATGGTAAAGGTGTATTTATGTAATTTTTCCATAAATGATCTATTTTACCATATTTTCTCAAAACTCCTGTCATTTGAAAAAATTACAAAAGTTCTTCTCTCCTGTTCTCGGATACATCACTTAAACGCGATGTATCGATGGGATACATCACATTATCAGGACGTTGAGTGATGTATCCGAAACGAGACATGATGTATCAGGTTGTTGAGGGATGTATTCGAAACGGAGACGCGATGTATTAGGACGTTTTGGGTTGTATCCGAATTCCATCAAATTTAAGGGATTTTTATAATTTAGAAAAGAGTAAGAATATAATGTAATTAGCTCTTAACACTATGAGATTTGTCTAACATTCTTTAACTTCATTTCTAAAGCTTTGAACCCATGACCTTTGATTAAGGGTAGAGGATGAAAGGTGGATAATTTTATTACTACTCTACTAGTTGCCAACTGGCTATATGCAATAAGTACTACTACATTCTATCTATCTTAAGATGATGCCTGGTAGCCCTCCCTTACATTTTTCTTGCCAAACCCTCGGGTGCCCTTTGCTCCTTCCCGTCCATTTCTTCTTTCCCAACTACTCACCAACTTTTTCATTTTTGATATAAACTAAAAAAAATAGGAGGGAATAAAAGAGGCAACAAATAGTTCATATATTATACGCAAGGGGGCAGTTCTAAGGGAAAGACGTTTTAGTCAGTAAATTAAACTTTATGGGATTTATTGTCTTCTGACTTAGGCATCTAAATTCTCAGAACATTTTTATTGGTCCGTGGCGGGATGGTTTTTCTGATAAAGTTGTCATGTATTATGCTCAATATTTTTCGTAATGACTTTGGGAACTTTCTTAGCCTTTTCTTGTTTTAATTATAGAATGGAACTGGGTATGTTGTTGTATTGAAACTGGGACTTTGGTTCTACCAACGGGTCACAACTTGCAAAATTGGGTTACCGAGTTATTCAGCAAGCGTTAATAAATTAGGGAGTTGCTAAATCTATTGCTTGTAGTTCTTTGAATAGTTATATCATATATTAGCTTTGCCTTGGTCATTAACTCATTATACATCCTTTTTCTCAATAGATTTTTGTCATATTTTTCTTCCAATCTTTGCTTCGGAAACATTTCTTTTGAGCCAAGGGTCTATTGGAAACAACCTTTGTACCCACAAATGTATGTGTAAAGTATGCATACCATCCCCAAATCCTACCTGTGGTATTACCCTGGGTAGGTTGTTGATACATATATGTAGGATGGTTAAAGACATGGATACTTTAATCAGATTGTCACATGTTAAAGGCTTGGAACACGAACCATGTGCATACGGCATTTTTCATTTGCTTAATGCATGATGAAGATGACGATACTTGAAGTCTTGGTCATAATGTAAAATGGGTATCCTTCGAATTTCTGTGGTCATTGATCATGAAGTTTCTTATATAAACTGGTGAGTACTGCCTCTGGAGTATGATGTACCTAATGTTGGTGCTTAGTGTCAAGCTTGTGAAGCTGAGGATTTTTAGTACAAGCTAGATCAGACATATCCGTTGCATTTTCACAGTGGTGTGGCAAGGCTGTACCTGATTGCTTCATATAGTGCAACATAGGTATCCACAGTATCTGAAGTTTTCAGTTGAATCTGAGCGTTTAATTGCCTGAAATAAGAACTAACACAATTATATAAATGATCTTTCCTTGCTTATCCAGCTGGACGTTGATTATGTTATTAAACAACTGCGCCCTTTTCTGTTCTTCAGGAAGCTCTGAAGCTACTTGGATGAGGCATATGTCCTTGAAGATCATGTTCACGACCACTAAAGCAGCTCAGGAGCACCTGTTCTTTGGAAAATCTAGTTGAGACTAATTATTTGCTTTAACGAAGCTCTATTTTATTACTAGGCTTCTACTTCCAGGGCAACTGAACTGACGAAGTTGGTCGTTAAACTCTGTTTTATATTGAACCGATAGTTTTCCCTATACAAAAACCCTCTACCAAGGAAAAAGGAAAGCTGAATAAATGTTTTTTTCCCGGGAGATGCTAATATATAAGATCTGAGATCTTTGTCAGATCATTCTCTTGTATTCAAATTATAATTTGTAGTGTGGAATCATTTCCTTGGCAATTTGAAGTTTGAAATTTAGAAAAATATTGCAACATGCAATGAAAGAGACACTTAACAAGTAAGTGTAGCAAGATTTTTAAATTGAATTTCCAGAAACAAGCAAGTTTTTGCAAAGATGACTCAATGAGATGTCCCGTCAAGTTCTTGCCTTAGAAATCCTCCATTTCTCTAGGTTCCATTGGCCTTTGATTTTGTTTGCATTTTCTGGGTTCAATTTAGAAAAAACTAAAATCAGTTTCTTGACGACTTTGTCGTTGTTACAACACTCGGCGTCTGTTCCTAACAAAATAAATCCATAAAAAAGAAAGGAAATATTTTAAGCTCATAGTTTTACGTCTTTATCTGAAGCATGGAAGCATAAAGTTTGTCGAATGTACAATACAAAATTTCCCACTAAACTGAATTTACTTCCTTTCCATTCCAAAGCTGTGAGGAATGCAAAATTGCATTAACATCAGCCTTTGGATTTTGCAACTCAAACTTAACTGAAGGCTTCATTTCTTTTCCTGTCCCCCCTTACCATGAACATGAACCTTTTGATCTTCCAAAAGTCAGAGAAATCAATCAAAAAGAATCAAAGTCATAATGGCATATTGGGAAAAGAAATGGCTTCCGCTGAACATATTGGATCATACAAAACAAGGAAAGCACATCCGCATACTTTGTCAAATGTGTTGCAGTAAATCAATCAATAGCACTGAACCATGGAATTATCTACAACTAGTGGGTGTGCCCAAACAACATAAAAGCTCAATTGCACCAAATTTCCTAATTTCAGTATCTACATTGGCTCATTATCACTTAAAAAGGGGAAAAAGAAGAAGACTACTCCAGATTTCATAAAATGACTAATCAATGTATGATTTACTACTCCAGATTTCATAAAATGACTCATCAATGTATGATTTTATCTCTCAATCCTATGTATGATCGATGACTCAGGATGCTGCCTTCTAAATTAGGTCAGGAAAATACAAAAATATAGATAGCTAAAAGGTCATGATAGGCAGAATAAGGTGAAAATGAATGAGTAGCTGAACAAAGAGAGATGATACGACAAGCAGCGGGATGCATACGTGCTCAATATCAATCAGAGACAAGTATATCTTTCTATTTCTTTCAGATAGCAGATTTAGAAAGCAGCAGAGAATTATTCCATCCACACTGGAAGCAATCTATTGTAAAATATTGAGGTGCTTTTAAGGTTGCAAACTAGACTAGAGCAATATTTCAGTACATTGCTACTCCTTGTCAAAGAGCAATATCAGCTACCATGAACCAAAAGCTAGATTTAACAAGTTAAATGATCCTTACATCAAACCAAGCATCCTCCAGGAAACTTCACTCATCTTGAAGAGAGCCGTTGATATAGATCATCAGCCAAGGCCTGCCTCGCGCTTCCACCATAATAATAGAAAGATTTCTCATTTTCTAACACCCTTGGAGGGGAACCATTCTCTTCTGGCTCCCTCCAAAGCTCTGGCTCCGGCTCCCTCGCAATCTGACACAAGTTGTGCAATACACAACAAGCAACAATGGTTTGGGGTGCATGGCTTAGTCCCACATTCAAATTCTGAAGAATTTTCCACCTTCCTTTCAACAAACCTATAGCTTCCTCAACCATCTTCCTCCCCTTAAACAAGGCTTCATCATAGGCATTCTCAGCAGGTGAGCCAGTCCTATTCCCAGAAAATGGAGTCAGCAAAAACGACAACAATGGAAAACACCAATCCCCAACAATGTATGGCCTCACATGTTCTCCTCTAACATTAACCCCTTTGTCCCAAACAATATCACCAGAAATCAACCTATTATACAAAAGACTATCTCTAAAATGCGTAGCATCATCAAATCCACCTGGGGCTTTCACACAAACATCCCAAAAGATCTTCTTGTGATCAGCAACAACCTGAAGCAATACGGATGGGAACCCATGTCGGCTATAGTACATAGACGAGTTTACGGTTTCCGACGGAAGATGCTGCAACCTCACGGCCGTTCCATCTATAGCTCCACATATATTGGGGAGTGAAGTCAGTTCTTGAAACCCCTGAGTGGTCTCCACAAGACGCCGTCGACTCACCGGAATCTTGATAAACTCCGGGTAAAGCTTAGTAGCCAAGAGGCGGGTGACCATGTTAGTAATTTTCGAGATCAGGTAGGGTTCAAGACCATAACGGGTAGCTAAGGTTTTAGCAGAAAAGCCATGGAAGAGTCTAGAAAGTACCATAGCAACGGCGTAATCAGAAGGTAGAGAGAGTTGCGACTGGGTAATGTAGGGTTTCAGCTTATCAACAACAGTGGTGAAAACAGGATACGATAGTCCGTAAAGGGAACGCCACTGAGCGTCACGGAGAGGAGCTTCCATAGCCCAGATATGTTCAGTGGAGAGGGCACGAAAAGCGGAGACGGAGAATTCGGCGGCTGCGGGCGATGGTGAAGAGGGGTTGTTGTTAGGTGAAGAGGTGGAAGTTTTAGGTTTTTTCTTGTGTGGGTGGGTAGCGAGATAGGAGAGAACAGATGCGATGGTGAAGAAGAGGAGAGGTGCGGCGGAGGTTGAGGTGAGGAGGGAAGTAGGGGAGGTGGGTGAAGCAACGGAGGAAGAGTAGGATGATGTGGAATCGGAGAGAAGAGAGGTGGTGGGATCAAGGTGGTTGTGGAGGTGAAGAAGATTTGTTAGCATCAGCAGAAAAGATTGATCCATTGTTTACCGAGAAGGAGGTTGAAGGTCGACTTTGCCGGAGAGGACCGACAGGGTTTTGCAGTCACCGGCGGCAATGTCAATCAAGCCAATTCATATTTGACGACGAGTGGGTGGGAGTGGGGGTGGGGGTGGGAGAACTAACAGCAGAAGAACAAATAAGTCCATGTAGTTTCACAAATGTTGCAAACAAGCCCATCTTGTTCTTTTTGATAAATCGAAGAAAGACGATCTCTTTACCTATTATATACTTTCTCCGTTTAAAAAAGGATAATCTATTTTGATTTGAAACGAAATTTAAGAAAAAAAAGAAGACTTTTTAATTTTGTGATTCTAAATTAAAGTTATGTCAATTGTATCAAAATATCCTTTAATGTTGTGATCTTAAACATGTCATATGGAAAGTTAAAATTAAAATGTTGTCAAAAAAGAAATGGGTCATTCTTTTAAAAAAAGATTATAAAGACAATATGAACATTCTTTTTTAAACGGAGGGAGTAATTTAAAAAGATAAAAAAAATTGAAAATCTTTTAAGTTTTTTAATTCATTATTTCATAATTAATAACAGTAAAATGATAAATTTACTATGTCAATTACTATTATTTTAATAAATATCAATTTAAAAACAAAGAAGTAATTAAGAATTATATTTTTTCGTTTAAATAATTTCGTTCAAAGAAGTAATGAATTTATCTAATAAAGTCATTAAACTTTGTTTTGTATCAATAAAATCATTCAACTTAAACTTTTGTATCAATAAATCACTTAACTTAGACTTTTGTATTAATAAAATCATTTAACTAAATTTATCATTAAAAAGGTAGAATTGACATGACAAAATAAATTAGGGAAAAGGGTCAAAAATATCCCTCAACTTTAGTTTATTAGTAGATTTTGCCCTTGCCGTTAAACTAAAGTTAATTTTACCCATGCCGTTACAAATTTCACCATATATACCCCTCATTAAACAAAAATTTCAAACCATTTAAAGCCCCATGCCCCGACCCGTATAAATCATTCTCTCAAATTAACTTGAATCCTCCATTGAAGCCAACTAGTTCAAACAATCATCAATCTCCGCTCTTAGTCCCCCAAATCCTCTGTTGGCAACCCATACCACAGACTTATCAAGTACATGTGCTTGTACCATAATCCGACATACCAATTATTCGTGAAATTAGCCGGGGGGAAAATCCCATCTCAAAGCTTCCATTAGATTAAGTAATGGTCTTACCATCTGATAGAAAGTCAGTTGCAGTGATATCTTTTGCACTAGAAACTGAGCATACAAAACTACTAAACAATATGTGCAATGTAAGCAGAAAAATTTCCATTAAGAACTCGGTTGTATCACATGCTACCTTACCCAAGATTTATAATTGGAGTTATTAGAATTGAATAAGTTTTTTTGCACCAAATTAAAGCTCGGACATGGACCTACATAAATCTTATTGACTTTGTCAACAATTTTTTCATATTTGTTTCATTTGATTGGAGAGAGGATTTGGGTAGAGATTTGGGGGACAAAGAGAGTAGATTGATGAATGTTTGAACTAGTTGGCTTCAATGGAGGATTTGGGTTAATTTGAGAGAATGGTCTATGTGGGTCGGATATTGGGTTAAATAAGGTTGGGTCATTTTTTAAAATTCGGATTAATTTGAGTCGGAGTTTTTCATCTAATGAGGGATATATATGGTGAAATTAGTAACGGTAGGGGTAAAATTAACTTTAATATAACGATATTAACTAATAAACTAAAATAAAGGGTATTTTTGATCCTTTTCCCAATAAATTATTATATCATGATCATAATTAAAATAATAAATGAATATCTTAAAATTGCTATTTCATTACAAAATAAATTTATAAAGATAATAACAATATTTTCTTTCATAATTTTTTATTTTTTCTTCGTTATCAAAGAATCCCAAACCAATTGGCAATCACCTATTATAAGATGAAAATAACATTTTCGTGTATTCGCATTCCATCATTTACACACAAAAGTTTGAGACATTTGATAATGAGAGAAAATTTTAAAATAGTTTTGATACATTGTTTTTTGTTCAGAGTATCTCTTATACCTACAGAAAAATATTAAAATATTAGCAGACAGTTGGAGAGATTTTTTATTTTTTTTAAATGTATTTAAAGTTAAATTGAAAACAAGTATATGAAAGTTAACTTTGAATTTTAATATTTCAAAATATTCATTGGTCTTTATTATTTTATTTTCTAATAAAATAGTAATTTTGAGCTATTTATTTATAATTTTAATCATGAACATGACATAAAAATAATTTTTTTTAAATGTATTTAAAGTTAAATTGAAAACAAATATATGAAAGTTAACTTTGAATTTTAATATTTCAAAATATTCATTCATCTTTATTATTTTATTTTCTAATAAAATAGTAATTTTGAGCTATTTGTTTATAATTTTAATTATGAACATGACATAAAAATAATTTATTTTGTTATGTCAATTTACTTTAGTGATAAATTTAAGTTGAGTATTTTATTGATAAAAAACAAAATTTAATGACTAATGGAACAAATATCTCAAAGCGGATCGGTCGGGCCCGAATCCGAGTTCTCTTTTATGTATTTTTTGTTCCTCAATTTAATTCTACTTCTTTGATTCAAAATTAGGGTTTAGAAGAAAAGGCCGTTGATTTTGAATAGGAAACAGATTTGAGCTTGAGAATCGCGGTCTTCTCCTTTCATTCAATCCATTCGTGTATCTGTTGCAGCCATGACTGAGGTATCGCTCTGCTAATCTTCCATTTTTTTTTAACTTGCAACTTCAAAATGACTTTTTCCCCCCTTATTTCTACTTGGGAATTCCTACTAATTCTAACTAGATGTTAGGAATGGGTTATTTGTGGTTACTTTTATGTACTCCTCATTGATGATCAACTGTGTCAATTTTTGATCACTTGTGAGATGAGATCAATTTGGTAAAATGATTCAAATTTGTGAGTTGGTTATCTTTAGTTGAGCAACAGCTCAAGTAATGTGAAACCCTCTTTCGGAAAATATTGACCACTGTTGAATTGGTGCAGAGTTTATGACAATTTGAAGTTCTATCACTGATGATTATCTTTCTCTGGGGTTACTTATTGTGCTTCCTTCTTCTTGCTTATTTCATTGTACATTTGTTAAGTGTAATGTGTTTATGTATCTGCCTTCATATCTCATATCATCTATATTGTCTAGATTTCCATTTCACGGGTTCTTTGAGTTGTGCTGGATAAGTATGTTTGGTGATAGGGTAGGATTTCGGATTAATTTGCAGGGTCATGATCTTTCAACTTTCTTGTATTGTAGAAATCAAATGCAATATTCATGTTTTGTTGTGTGGATGTGGGGTGGGGGGGTTAAAAGTTAGCTGTTAGTGTAGTTTCTGGTATTCAGATTTAGCTATGAACATTTGGAAGTTAAATACCTACAACAATTTCATTCCATCCATTACAAAGTTTTTTATTCTTCAAACATCTTTTAGTTGGGTTTGCTTTTGTTTTTGATTTAGTGCTGCTCTACCTTTTTATTACTGTAATAGAATTTCCAGCCTTCTGTCATTGTATTTTGCATATTTCTTGTTTCCTTAACCTGTTACTTTTCTGTATATAGAATTCTTCGTCCTTTTTCCTCCGATTTCAGATTACAGAACCCAAGATAATTATACTGATGTTTACTTTCTAGTGATGAACTTACAATTTTATAAATATGCCTGTTTCATATTTTTCTCATTGTACAGTTTTGGGTTAGCCAAGGAAATAAATGGTGTGATTTCTGCAAAATCTTCATATCAAACAATCCTACGAGCATTAGGAACCATGAACTTGGTACGCGCCACAAGGAAAGTGTGGGCAATAGGCTTAACACAATGCGACAAGATAAAGCTACAAAAGATAAAGAGTTAAAAGAAGCAGCCCGTGCTCTGGAGCAAATTGAAGCGGTAAGTGCTATTATATTGGTATTTATGTTCATATATAAGTTTACACATTTATGACGAGGTATTTCAGTCCTCTGATGACAACCGATAGTATCTGTGGCTTAATATTTTGATGTAAGTATGTAGCATCCTTAAGAAAATAAAACAGTTATGAAGGATTTGTAATATATGTGTGTAAATCTGTTGATGTTTCTTTTTGTAATTACATATAAGTTCTAAAATACTTACCTTACTAAAAAATTATCTGTTCTAAAAAATTATTAAGTCAATTTTCTTAAAGTACCATTACTGCAATTCCTCCTCCATCAGGTGTGATCTGCTCAGCAGCTTTGGAGATTAGTGTAATTTCATTTACAAGAGAAAATGTCTTTGCTGGGCTATTCTTCTTTAATTGTCTAATTAGCAGGTTATGTAGCTGCTCAAAATATGCTGTGGGTACCAACTTATTTTATCCTAAGATATCTCAGAGTGCAACACTTGACAGGATGGATATCCTGATTAAAAAGAAAAGATATCTCTTAATGTGGGTATGCAAGAAGCACAATATCTGTCATTCACAACCTGTAGCCTGTAAGTACTATGGACATTTACATGACCTCCTTTTAGAAAAGATGCATTTCCTCTCCTTAGAAATGCAGTTTTGTCTTTCACTTGCTTCTGTATTAATTGACATGATCTTATTGCATAGGTTCTCTTAAACTTCCACGAATAGAATTATTAATTTTTTTTTTTTTTTACATAATTTCATCCATTGTCTTTTTGACTTGTTTTTATAGTTTAAAGCAGAAATGGATTAACTGAGAGGAGACTGTGAATGAACAAAAATGTTATTGCTTAATTGTGTCTTTCTTTTATTGACCAGAAAGCGCAACGCAGCTATGATAAGGACATGGCTCGAGTAAAAGAGGCCAGAAGTACCAATATACAGGCCCTGGCTACTCATGATAATGGTCAAGCGACTACCAAGGGATCTGCTGTATCAGAAGGTGTTCAATTTCTCTGCTGTCCTGTGACATTATACCTTTTACTATTTGGTTATAATTGTGTTGACTCTGATTAGAAACATTGTCTTTCAATTTGTTTCAAGTAGAGATACTTTTCCGAACAAAAGAAGTTGGTTATAAACTAGAGATATCTCATGAGAGCTCATAGTTTGTATAAATTTGTCAATATTTAGATAAAAACTTTTGCTAAGTTAAATTGAATATGAGTTAAACTATCATTTGACAATATTTCAGTTCTCCCACTTAATTATCTGGATTGCAGATATTTTAGGTTATATAAGTCTTTTAACTTTCATATACAAAGAATACAACATGTTTGTTTCTTCTATTTCGTTTATCTTATTATCTTCTTGTTATTACTGCTTTCTTTTCATCTCTTGTTGGCCCAAGGTCTATCGGAAACCTCCCTACCCTCACAAGGTAGGGTAAGGTCTGCGTACACTCTACTCTCCCTAGGCCCCACCTGTGGGATTATACTAGGGATGTTTTTGTTGTTGTTGTCTACAAAGAAATAATCTCTGGCATTGGTTTTTAATTCTTGTCGTTTGGTTTTTGGCTTTGCATCTACTGCTCGTTCTTTGCAATTCCTTCCTGACTACCTTGGTTAAAGAAATATCGCAATTTGTGGTGTCTAGAGGCAACCTTGATTAATAGGCAAAGTGAACTAATCCTCTTGTTTTATGGGAACCACTCTATCAGGTCATTAATTCACAATATGAACAAAGCAATGAAGCATCATGCCTTTCTTCCATTTTTGTTTATGCTACTGTTCAGTTTCCCAGATGATAAATTTGAAGGGGGTGAAAAATTCTTGTCCTAAAGAATTTACTTATTTTGCTTTAGTGGCAAAGTTCTCTTCTATGTTAGAGGATTCAAAGGGTGGTGAAGTGAAACAGGAAATTAACATTGCTGGGGTGGATTCTAACTGTATTGACAATTAACACAAAAGGTTTATGTCGCCTAAGAGTTCCTTTCTCTTCTAAATTTAGGCTATTTACATCACTTACTTCAAGGTTGAGTCAAAATGGTGGCCTTAATGTTGTCTTGATAAATGTGTGACTTAAATTTGTGTTTGTACAACAGAATGGGAGTATGACAGCTCATCCGGCTACTATTACAATCAAAGTAATGGATGTTCCTATGATCCTAACTCTGGCTTCTATTATACAGATGTTTTAGGTAAATTTGCTTTTCCACAGATCCAATAAGCTACCCCACACTTTTTTTTCTTCTGGCAGTTTGTTTAATTGAATGAAATGTGACAGGTAGGTGGGTAACACAGGAAGAGGCACTTGCTGCAACTCAAGTTTCTTCAACTTCCATTTCAAAGAAACCTTTAGCGAAAGCACCTGTATCAACAATGGGTGCTGGATCTTCAGAAAATAAAAGCACAGAATCTCATCAAAGTGGTCCTCCACCAGGACGTGTTGTTTCAACCCCTCCAAATCCCATGAGATCTGCTAAAGGTAAACCTTCTTCACTAATGGTTAACAAAAGGAAAAGGGAGAATGAGAAGCCAAAAGCTGTTACTGAGGAGGAAGCAGCAGCACGCAAGGCCAGGGAGGCTGCAAGGAAGAGAGTTGAAGAGAGAGAGAAATCACTGCTTGGTCTTTATAAGCATTGATTTGTGTATCTTTGTCAAACATTCTCTCGCTGAAAGGAGGTGAGTTTTCAGTATGATTTTGTCTAGTCTGAATTCTAAACTATCAGTCCGGAAGCTATCAAGGAGCCATATTGAGTCTTTGTATGCTGTAGGACTTCACTGTGATGGGTTCTTCAAGGTGCCTTGTTGGGTCATTTTATGTCCTTATACTTTAGTGAATGATGTTCTTTATTGGAGATTCTATTTTGTGCTAAAGATGTACAATTATCTTGTTATATCATCAAGGCCGTGCTATTTTTATTGAATGATTGCCTAAGTAACTTTTCTAAAGAAAAATCATTATTTTATTAGTTGGATTCTTCTGATATGCAAATCATTAGAGAAAGTTCTCAACCTTGCTATATCCAATTTCCTAAGAAGTACATCTTGCTGGTGTAACACACTAGTAACTACTAGTAAGTTGCATTAGAATGGAATTCTAATTTCATTTTCTTCTCTGTGAAAAGAAAAAATGGGGTCTAAGGGCTGTTGGTTTTGTTATAGGTCATTAGAATTGACCAGAGTTGTCGTCTGAGTATTTTTCATCTTATATTAAATGCAGGAATATTTGACAAGGTGATGCCAAACAACTGTGTTGAGGATTGCTCAGTGACATTTACAACATTCGATCACCCAAAATTCACCACACAATGTTAGGCTGCGAAGGTGGTATTCTAATTGCTTCACCAATTACTTGACTGACAGTTAATTACATTAAATCCCTTACACAAGGAGTCTGGGTGAGGTATATGCAGAGCCTAATCTATTCATCCACTTCCAGCCAGTGACTGCCCCTACATAACAAAGTTGTATGGTGGTTGTAGTATTATGTGCTGTTCTCCCAATTAAAACATTTATAACTGTAAATGTGTGGCTATGAAGATATTTGGTTCAAGAACGAAACTGATTTCTTATTATTTACGTGATGATTTCGAGATCAAGTATCCCTTTGCCTTTTGTCTTCTCCACACCCCCGCCCACCTAGATGAGAGAAATTGAATGATAAGAGAATCAATCTTGTTGGTTTTCATTTCTTTTCCAAAATGTATTAAAATGTGTTTTCATTCTCTATGAGGAGTGCTTCTTTCTTTCGATTTTGTTACTTTGTATGCATGAAATTAATTGTATATGCGTATGAAGACCCAGGCCACCAATATGGGTGACATTGACTTAGGTGGGTCAGTTTTATTTGACTTTGAATGTCAAATAAATCAGCCGTGATTGTGAAATTAGTAGTAATTGGCGTTCCAGTTGGACTATAAAAGTGCTATAAATGCCTAAACAGTACGAGTTCTTTTTTTTTTTTTTTTTCTGGACATCTGATTCTTGTAGCACAATGGGGTCAACTGGTTCACACGAGTCTCTCATTTCATTAATTATTATCTGTTCTGGATTGACTTACGCTACGAAAAAAATACTTAACCAAATGAATGCAAAGACACAAAATTTAATGACTTAAAATGTACCGTTGAATAACATTTGATGCGAATAAGTAATTTTCTTTTAACTTAATGACTTAAAATGTACTGTTGAATAACACATGCGAATAAGTAATTTTCCTTTAACGTCCGTCCTGTAAGGTTTTCATGGCTTTTCTTTTATATTAGCTTTTATTCTTTTGCTTTCTTCTTCAATGTTTTACTTTCCTCCAACAATAACGACTAAACGTATTCTTCAAGTTCAATTTCGAATGAACTTGAATCCAAATTAAAGGGATAAAACGTTCAAATTATTCCTACAATTCTTTTCTTATGTAAAAAAAATCTCATTTTTAGCCATTAAGAATGAATATACAGGACAATAATTGTTGACGTTGATACATTCATAATCAATAAAAAGTCAACATTTTAACCTCATTTTTCTCTTTAAAAAAACAGTACATCTGTGAAGAACATAAATTATAGTAACAACCACCGACACAAACACTGTAAGGTCATGATTATCATGTTAAAAATAAAAATAACAAAGTTATTTTTTATATGAACAAAAAGGGACACTTGTTATTTGTTAACACCATACGATCCAAATAATTACATCCACCTCCGTTTATGCTAATCTAATCCGTCATTTACTCCCTAATCTAATCATTAGAATATATGGTCGATTTTAAGCCAACAACAAAAAAAAAAAAAACATACCAAGAATTGAGAAGAAAAAACAAAGAGAAAAAGCTAAATTATATTCAATGAATTTAATTTCTTCTAAAAAAAAAAGTTTTGATTCCCACGATGGTGGTCGTTTCTACTTTACCCTACAAAATTAACTATTACTTAAATAAAATTTTATACTAACGTAATGATGCTACTTCCCCCTAAAAAAAGCATAAAGTTCTCTTCAATATCTTAGTTATTACATTATTTTATTTTGAAAAAATAATGACACTGGTACATTTTAGCAACTAACCAAGTTATTAAAAATGAAAATGATGATAAAAAAAAGTTGGATTAAAGTGTTGAGTAGATAATCAAAAAATTAATATATCATTGAGCTGTAATGGCATGAAAATTAATTTTGTTATACCAAAAAAGGTCTCGTTTGGCAACTAATTAATTTGTTTATTTGCTATTTATATGAACAACTTGGTACTTCTTAATTTACATACGATATGAATATAAAGTAAAATTAAATAAATTGAGATGTGGTCCTTCTTGCTTAATTGAACTGTGCCAAGTAATAGCAATAGCTGGACCATAATGAAAATTGTACCTCTAAGCTTCCACTTTATATTTATTCAGGTGTAATTTTCTTTTATCATAGATCGACAGACGATTTATCCTTTGCCATCAAGATATAGTAAAAATTAAAAATGGACTAAAAAAGAATTGTTAGATTTAATATCAGAAAATTTGTTAGTTTAAAATTTTTGCACTACACCAAAATTGATCTTTAGCGATAATTAATTAGCAATTGCCATTAAATATATACTTTTAGTGGCAATTAACACTCTTTGTATATGTCCCTAAAAGTTTTAGCGACATTGGATTTAATGGCACTTAACTAATATCAGTAAAGGCTAGAACATTCTTTATTCATGTGTTTATTTATTATCGCTAAAAGTTATTTTTATTATAGTGTTGAATGACCTATAGTTTTTTTTTCTTATATATTAAACAAGGATACCAAGTCCAGTATGTACTTTGTCATATTAATTTTATGCAAAACTTTTTGTGTACTTTATTTTATATTATAAATAGTACATGAATCCGCACAAGTATGGTTGTCGACCGGCCGAAAAATATTTGTCATGATGATCGACCTTTTAGTGTAAAATATTAATTAAAATATTAACATATGCTTTATTCCATTTCAATTCTGATTCTCAAGGGGAATGACATGAATTCCAACTCTTGCAACCAAATTTTAAAATTTATCAGATACAAGCAGGAAATAACATTGAGGAATATGGTGAAATGAGTGAAATTCTTTTATTTTTATTTAGAGATGTTAGAATTTAAATTTTGAAATTGAAAATCATATGAGAGAGTATTTATGTTATCGGATATATGGTTGTTGTTTTTTATAACTGATATATGGATTTCACATACCAAATGATGATTAGAGAGAAAAAAGATATTAACTTTAAATATGCTTTTTAAAGGCCTATTATTTTGGTTATTGGCTTAATATCGAATTACTATATTTTTTATTCTATCTTTATAGAATATTTAGTTTTCAAAATTCTAAAAGAGTAATTTAATTATGGAAATTCTTCAATTTTTTTTGTATAAAGAAACATAGTTGACAATTGACAACCCCGTCCTTAGAGATGGAAATTAAATCTCAAAATAAAATGGAGTTTCACTAATAATACTTTATTAATAATAAGAAATGAAACAAGTATTAACTATTTATTGGTGCGAGTATAATCATGCCAAATATTCCTTAGGTAATTACTAAAGAATCTTAAATTATTCAGTACATGAGCACCTGCAATTTTTTAATAAATGCACTAAATTTAAAGGGCAGAATATTATAAAAAAATAAAAACTCTAGATACTGATTGATTGTCCGGAGACTTCATGTGGATAATCCGAATAAAAATGTATTAAGTATACTAAAAAGAATAACAGAAATAAGTTAAAATAAAATACAAACACTTGTATTGTCCAAAAATGGATTATTTTTTTGTACAATTAAAATTTAAAAACAGATATAAGTCTATTAGACGTGCCATCCATAAAGTATACATCACGATAAATATTGGAAAATATAGGACGGTTTATATTATTAAGTAATAATAAATAATTATCAATCATTTTAAAACTATTAAATCTATCGTAGTGAAGCTCTCATATGTACTCTTACGTGTCAAGACGTTTTCACATACGACTATTGTACTCTTTTGACCAAGTTTACTCACAAATTTATTAAGAAGTGTTGTAGGAAGCCCCTCTTCAGTCTTTAGGCGGTTTTTTCTTTAGAACAGATTTATTCCAGAATATAAATTCAAATTGAAAATTAAAATCGTATTTGAAGTCTATCACTAGAATGAATAGCACATCAGTGATCAGACTTGCTATGTTAGTAGGGTTTGTGGGCAAAGCAAGAGATCTTATTTTATCCTTTAAGGATAATGGAAATATACAAGATATTCTAAGATAATTCTCAGTTCGAGTTTTGAGTATAGTAATTTTAGTAAAGTTTTTCTCTTAAATGAGTCTCACACGAATTCATATTACTTGGGGCTCCTCAACAAGAGTATATTGATCAGCATAATTTTATGTATGAGTTTTGCGAAAGGCAGAATTTAGGCAAATCTAATTCTTTATCTTTCCCAGTTAGATTAAATATTTTTAATAGACTTTCGATCTAAAAAAACATCTGACGCAAGATTATAAAGAAAGGGGACAACAAACCATATGCAAGAGGATTTTGGAAGTGAACATTTTATGCACAATAAAAAGTCATGTAAAATACACACAATATGAAAAAATGTAAGCACTCTCTCTTTTGTATTTTTAAAAATATTTTTCCAGAGAGAAAATATATGTAACAAATTAATTTTCCAGAAGGAAAATAATGAAATGAGTAACAAAATTAAGGCCTCCCCCCAAAAAATACAGTATCTGAAGTATTAACGGCGACTCATAGACATAGAATTAGCGACACTTTTTGAAACCGAATCTTGCAGCGATGCATTGAAACCTAAGCAACCCAATAAGCCCTGTTTGTATGGTAAAAATGTTTTCTTCTTCATTTCTTCTGATACTGCTCTGTTCATTGTGTAATGCAATTCATGAGCAGAAATGGGTCCTTTTTTTCTTGATCTAACACTCTCTGTTGATCTAAAGCTTGAATTTTTAACATCTTCTTCATGGGTTTTCTTCAACAATTCATACTTGTTTAGTTGTTCTGTACTACTTGGTCGACCTTCTGAAGAACTTCGGAATAGAAGCAAGTCTTTGATTTTCCATTTTTTGGACCAGAGTGAGATCATTGAAGAGACTGAAGAAGACGAAGAGGAGGAAGATGATGAAGAAGAAGAAGAAGAAACAGAGGCGGATTTTTTTGTATTTTCTTGATTGCTTTCGTGATCAAATAATAAGTCGGAAACTTTCAAAGGCGATAAAGTTGATGAATTTTGTTGGGGTTTCTCTGTTCGGCTCTGTTTTTGTAAAGCTGTAACAAATGGGTCGAAATCTTTTTTCTTGTGTCGAGGAGAAAATGTTTCCATGAACGATTTCTTCGGTGATTTTGGAGAATCCATGTGTTTTCCTTCATACTGAAACCGTGGAGGTGGTTTCAAAGGTTTAATCTTTCCGCAATCAAACAACTCATCAGCTGCCGATAACGAAATCCTCTCCAATTGCCCACTGAAATCAAAAGCAAAATCTTCATCTGGGTTATCTTTCTCTTTTGGGATTTCTTCCCAATTGAATTCATCATAAAGAGGGGAAATCCGAGTAGGACTAGCAGGTGCACTGTAAAACAACGTGGCAGCACGTGGAGGACTTGACGGAGCACTCATATACGGGGTAGTACAACCACTGTCGATGTTGAAATCAACCGGCGCCGGAGATTGCATCATCACCTCTGTTTCCATTTTATGCACACCAACTGTTCGATAAATTTTCTTAAAGAGAAAAATACTGAAAGTTTTTAGTTTTAGAAAAACAGGGGAAGAGAAGAATGATATATAAGGAAAATGGGCCAATGACAGAGACAGAGACGCCTTTTCTTATGTTTATTTTTATGATCAAGACTCATTAACAACTACTTGTCAAATATCAATTTTACCCCTATTTGATTGTGATAAGCAATGTTGTGATTGAATTTGTGTAGGGGTATTATTGTCCATTTAAAAAATAATAATAAAGGGTGATGATAATCTTGATGTAAGAATCCGATTTTTTTGTGATTTTACCGTTTGATTTCCATTTTAAGTGTTTTTTTTTCCTTTTTGTTTGAAGTTTAAATTAAAGGATAAAAAAACTTATGATGATGAAAAAATTACGGCTAAGTTAAAGTCAGCTTAGTGGATATCAAGGCTGACATACACATAATTTATTTATTTTTTTACTAAATGAGGAAGAAAAATAAAGAAAGCAACAAGGATTAAAAAACAAAAGAAGAAAAGAAATGTGAAAAAAGGAGTAATCAAATGCAACTTTCACTCAATAATGCAGATAAGTTCAAAGAATAAGAGGCTAAAAATGTATTAAATGTCATTGATTTAAATCTAATCAATCTTTCGATTCCTATTTATTCGTTCACTTTAATCTCTTAAAATAATTAATTGATATCCTATATATTTGATTTTCTTATTCGAACCAATTTTCAAACTTGTAAGTATTTTTTTTGTCCTCGATTCTTGAAAAAATTTCAATGACAAGGTTAGAGGAATATCACGGCGTGTATTAATGATGATTAATGCCCATAATATCATGCACATTTTAACTTACAACCGTACCCCCAAAAAAGAAGTCGAATTTGCAAAGTTATTAGGATCAAAGCGTTGAGTACATATTTAGAAGGATATTATACGTATTCGTCTGCTTATTGTTATAGTATTTTTTGATTAATATTTTACGATTATATTTTATCATATTGATAAGTAAAAAAATGAAATTTATAATACTTTTCGTATAAATTTTTAAATATCTAAATTTTTTATTTAAAACATCAAATTAATATAATTTAATTTGATCTGAACGATTAATCAGATTTTGAAAAATGCAACGTAACAATTAAAAATAGACAAAGAATACGCGAAAACTCATTAAGTAAAACACCTTGAATTGGTTTCCCATTTTAGTAAGTCTTAAAATTAATTTGTGACACTTATCCTATTTAAATATGAAAATTATTTCAAACTTCTTATTTTTATAATTAACAACTGTCCTGACAATAATTAGTAAGGCAGGTATTACTTTTGTGTTTTTTTTAAATATTTTTTCTGTTACATTCTTCATTTGATATTAGATGAATATCTTACTAAAATAATTATCTCTTATACTCTATGTATATTATCTATAACTTATTTTTATATGCATTAATATAAATAAAGATAAAAATACAAAATTGATCAATTATTAATATTTTTTAGTTATTATATAAAATAAAAAGTATTGCTCTAATATAAGATGGAATGAGTAATTTTTTGTTTGGTATTATATTTCATGAGTCATAACTCAAAACTAGTTGCATGAGTGTGTGAGCCACGTTGTGTGAGCCATAACGCAGTAGTTGATACTAATGTTTTCTTTTCAAAAAACAAAAATAATTAATTAAGTCCATGCTTTGGAGAATTTTTGATTAGCTGAGAATATAATAGGTACTTAAATTGGTCTGCATTCTATGTGAATGGTCAAACAAATGATTTACATTTTAGCTAGACCATTACTATTCAGTCTTAGGAAGTATTAGGAGACATAGTCTAAGTATTATATATAGTATTATTTAATATTATATTTGGTAGATATTTTGGATCTATATATTATCAATCTAGGAATTAGTTATGTACCCTACATGGTATTAGAGGGTGTATAACTAATATCTTCCATTTGGTGGTATTAGCTCTAATACCATGGGACTATTTGACAAAAATATCCCCTCAAATCCTTTTAATATTTTATTTTTATTTTTGATTTTATATTTTATATTTTATATTTATACTAATAAATTTATTTAAATAAATTAGCTTACAAATTTTATTATTTAGATATAACTTTTTGTTTCTAAAATATGAATTATTTAACCTATTTATTATTAATATAAAATATTATAATCCGACTAATATGCTAATGTTGATGTATGAAGTTAAGAACAATTCATAAGTAAAATATTGTCTCTAAACGAAGTTCATTAAACATTACACAAATAGTCTAAAACAAGAGTGTGTGTGTGTATATATATATATATATATATATATATATATATATATATATATATATATATATATATATATACATATATACATACATATATTTATTAAGATGACAATTATTTACTCTCAAATAATTTAAGTGAGAAAATATTGAACATGACAATAAAAATTTTGTTCTCCTAACTAGTCAAAAATGTTATAAAAAATAATATTCTCCGTTAATTATCTACCTTGACTCAATTACATGAAATAGAAAATCTCATAATAACTCTAGGGTATTATTGGAAAGATTTATTTTTTTAAAATCTTTTAAACCACACACAAAATTAGATAAGAAAAAATAAACCAAACACTTGATAAAATAATTCCTCAATTACTAATTCCTGCATTACCAATACCTGCATTGTTAATCCCTGCATTACTAATTCCTGCATTATTCATCTTTGTACCAAACGACCCCTAATTTTTCTAACACAGATAGTATTGAGAATTACAGATTTAAGATTTTAAGTTAATAAAATAATAATTAGGATTAGTTAAATATTTACATATATTTTGGTAATTGACATTTTTTTAACAGTATAATTTTTTTTGAATTTCTGTTATAGAATTCACGTAAAATTGTAAATAGAAAATTAAATTCTTTCCTGAATACTTTTTGTGGATTAAACAAAACAAGCTAAACAATACATGTAAGTGAGATTTGATTTTGGCCTATTAATCACAAATTTGTTTTTAGAATTCTATATTTTTTTATAAGAATTTTTCATCGAAGGAAAAGTGTCATTTTCATCTATTCAATTGATAAGTAGTCATAAAAGATCATTTTTTCCTCATAATAATGTTTCACTTTCTTCCTTCTTTTTTTCATTCCCTTAGAAAATTCTAGTACTCTCTTTACTTATGCTTACTTGTCACGTTTTATTTTTCTAAAGTCAAATTATATAGATTTTGATCAATATCTTGAAATATAATTTCTATCATTATATTAATATGAGAAGGATTGTAATTATCTAAATTTAAAATATCAAATTAATTAGATTTAATTTAATTTAAGAATTAATTAAATTAATTCACGTAAAGTGATATACAGAGTAATATTATTTTTGGTTCCTCCCTTGTTTTAAATGAAAATAAAACTATTGAATGCGTCGTGTTGCAAGGGTAATAAATTTAGTCCCTAAAAATTTGCTTGAATTTGGACGTCTGATTAAAATTAAAAAAAGATGGTCATAAACTTTTACATATAGCCACTTAAAACTAATTAATTACTCTCCATAGCTATAGTTTGATAATTACAATTTGTAGCTACAAGTTATATAGAGGAGAGAGGCGAGAGAGAGGAGAGAGGAGAGAGGAGAGAGAGAGGGGAAAAAGAGTGGGAGAAAGATGAATTGTATATGTATATTGGTTAGATAATTGTATATTATACATATGTAATTGTATATATGGCAAGAGAGATTGGGAGAGGGAGGAGAGAGGCGAGCGAGACTGGGAGAGAGAGGAGAGAGGCGAGCGAGATCGAGAGAGGGAGGAGAGAGGTGAGCGAGAGAGGGGAGCGAGAGAGGGGAGCGAGAGAGGGCAGAGAGTGGGAGAGAGGTGAATTATATATGTATATAATTATATATAACTATATATTATACATATATATTTGTATAAATGGCAGTGAGATTGGGAGAGGGAGGAGAGAGGCGAGCGAGTTGAGAGAGAGAGGAGAGAGGCGAGCGAGAGAGGGCAGAGAGTGGGAGAGAGGTGAATTGTATATGTATATAGGTTAAAAAATTGTATATTATACATATTTATTTGTATATTCTGGTGAATTATACATATACAAACATTACTAATTATACAAACTCGAAGTCAACCCATATAATTAATGTATAATGTTAGTCGCGAGTGATAATTATAGCAAACTATAGCTATGATGAGTAATTAAATAGTATAAATTTGCTTATCCGCATAATTTTTCCTATAATTAATTATTTATTGCGGGTCAATTGGGACATGACTCACCTTAATTATTTCGGTTAAAAAGTTTGAGTACATTCATGAACGGGTCATTCACAAATTTTGTTAGTATAGTGCGTTTTATCTTTTTATGCACGGCTTTTATATCCCTCCGTCCCTTTTAATTATGATGATTTTCTTTTTTAAAATTAAATGAAAAAAATTTAATTAATATTTTATGAAGTATTTTTTTTATCATATTTTATATAAAAAATTATAATTTATAGTAATTTCGTATATTTTTTAAATTTCTAAATTTTTTATTTAAAATATCGAATTAATATAATTTAATTTAACTTTATAAATTAATCAAATTTATTTTCGAATAGAAACATAAAACTGAAAGTGTAAGCAACGATTTATATTTTTTTAAATTATAGTACTTTATTAAGTTATGTTTGAACATGATCTTATTTTTATAAAAAAATATATGCTCAATTAAATATAAATTTGATAGTTAAAAGGAAAAAAATCAATTCACTTTGAAAGATAAAAATTAACCTAATTAAAAATAAAACAAGACATAGATAAATGATCATGATTTAAGTGATCAATAATTAAGTCATGATTTATTATTTTTTCAAATCAAGCTAAATCCATAAATAGATTGCTTTTTTAATCTATTTTTATCATTTTAACCCATAGAAATTTAGTCTAATGTATCCATTGAATATTCATGTCGATACTTAGAACCAAGCCATAAAAAGACCATAGATTATGAATAATAAAGTCATGGTTCTCCAACAAAAAGAAAAACAAATATGTTAATGTAGATTATGAATAATAAAGTCATGACTTTCCAACAAATATGTTAGGTAATCACGTACATTATAATACAATATAAAATTTTGACGAACCAAAGCCTCATTCTGTACCCACTTGACTTAGTAAATTTTTTATTTTCAACCCTCCAATTTGTTAGTATTTCTTCAATTTAATTTAAATTATAGAATATTCCAACTCCTCTTTTCCCAAATACATATTTCCCATAGGATAGTTTCATAAATTAGTGGCGGCTAAATTGGCAGCTGAGTACGTCTAGATGATCGTGGTTTGACCAAAAATTAATTAAATACTATGTTAAATCGGTGATTAAACTAAAACATACTCAAAAACGTGATCATAAAAGACCGTTTACTGATTCTAGCCATTGAATTTGGAATAAATATATATACCTAGAGATGATCAAATTATTGCATAAAATGATAATATCGATCCGTCTATATTAGTCCAAACTCATTTTGGCCTGTTTGGGTTGATGTATATATACCCTAGCACGGATTGATTTATAAAAAATTTTGTTAAAATTTATTTAATATGTTTTATATATTTATTAAATAAAATAAACTATTAACATATTAAAATATCAAATAAAACAATTAAAATTTAATAGAATTAAACGAATTAAACACATTCAACTTAAGTCAACCTCTTTTTAACATTCGTCCACTTACCACCTCTATATATACCTAACAAGAGACTAATTCTAAGAAATATGTATATACGTGCTTTGCATGTCAAATATCATATGCCAAAATATTTAGCACGTATTATGAGATTGTCATTCTTCTGGTTCACTAAACGACTAGTAACACAATATAATTGCATATATACATTGGAGTAGTTGGAAAACCAAGTAGATGTGATTTACACGTGCTGATTATAAAATAAAATAAAAATAGTCGAAGCAAAAAGGCTACTTGCATGTGGGAGTTATTGTCAACAGGATATATATTGACGGAGGACTTGTTAACCGTTAAAATCAACTAAGTTTGTTTTCCTTTTTCTATAGACAATTAGTATTTTTACGACAGATTTTGTAATTATATTAGGAACCCATAACTAAATTGGTTACTGGTTCAATAACAAGGAAGGGACTTGAAGCACTTTAGTCCATCCAAAATTTACTTTTCATAATAAATTTCAAATTCTAAATCAGTTTTCGTTAAAGAGAAATCGGTTCACGGAAAAAAAGTGAAGTTATAATCAAATGGGAAAAGGTCATCTAAAATTCGCATTATTTGGTCTATTGATCATACACTTGTCATTAGCATAATCGTTGTATCCTAATTACTTGATTGCTCTTAAATTGGAATTGGTTTGGATTCAAGGGCAAAAATGAGGCTTTCCCCAAATAGGAGAGGAAATATGTATTTGACCAGAAGTATAACGAATGACAAAATTGGTCAATTTCAGATAGTACTGAGACAATTTGACCCATTTTCCTAATTCACTTAGGTATTAATTATATTAAAATGGAGATTAACACTTGCGTCGCGGTGACTTATAATAAGTCTTTGTTCGTTACGTTGATCTAACCTTGCAGGTAAAAATTAAACTCTTCAAGATGCAACAAGCTAGCATCTGCATAACTAGTACTTTTTATTTTATTATAAGAAACAGACGTTGTCATGACTGATAATTGATTTCTGTTGCAACGAAAATCAGTGGAGAGTATATATAATTCATCTCATTTGCAAGAACGATGATTTATCTATAACGAGGGAGGGAGTGTGCCATTGATGAAGGATGAGAACATGGTCAATGCACGACCAGGTTGATAGCTTGGCACGAAATGTCCAGCTCCTCTTACCGTCACAAATGTCAAGTTCTCGTATTCCACTGCATAACCACCAACCTTGAAACAAAAAAAGATATATCAACTTGGAACAAAGTATTGTAAATTTGGTACAAGTGAAGTATATATAATGACAACTTTGTTACCTCGCCTTGGAAGTACCAAGGGTACCATGGTGTTTTCACTGCTGTCTTGTCTTGATTTTGTTTATAGCATATCTAGTCGTTGATACAGGCAAAACACTATCGGTATCTCCGCTGAAATTACACGTTAAAATCATGAGAAAGTGTTACTTACTGAACTGCTACCTTCTCACAACTTGTTTTATTGTGAGTTCTTCCTATTTTCCCCATCTACTTACCTATATATCCAAACTCTAATTCCACTTTGCATGAGCCCCTGAAAGATCGGTAGAACAGTATGCGGCCAGTCCTGCCAATTCAAGTCTGCACTGCACAAGTGAGAATTGAAGCAAATTTAAGCCAAGAAGAAAAAAGATCAGCTTTTGCAATTTGAAGCGAAAATGTTATAAAAAATCACGGTATGTATTACCTGCAAGGAGCCCAGGAATAGGGTATTCCTCTGACATTAAGTGCTTTTTGTACTTCAGCAGAGTTTAGGTAAGAGTTTACATAATTGTCTGAGCATGGATCAAATCCACATACCTGTTTTAAATAAAAGAAAAAAAGTTAGAAATCTAATAAACACATGTAAAATCTGCAGAGGGGTGCTAGTTGAGGCGTTGGATGATGTTGTGCATGGTGTCATCTTGGTGTAGATATATACTTCTATTATATCCTTTTATTTATGTTGGAAAATTTTATAGACCCTTCTTGATTGATCAGATCTTGAAATGTGCATTTTATGATATTGCGGGTGTGCATGCTAGAGAAATGGGGGATGAAAACATCCAAACTGTAGAATAAGAAGCAGGTTTATAGGCCTCTTGTATCTAATAATTTTTTTTACTTGTGACACTTAATGTTCATTTATTTACACAACCAGCAATAGTAAATGAAAATCTTCTCAATAACAACAAATGAGTAGTTAGCCAGTTCGGAACTTACAGGAAGTGAAGTATTGGCACTGGGGTTGCACAGTGGGGCATAAATGTCATAGCGATATATGTCGCCTAGAGATGAACCTGCTTGCTTAATGTACTCGTTACAAGCTTCTGAGGTTGTCTCTGCTGAGAAGTTGCAGTTCTTGACAATTCCATCATGGACTTCATCTGATATTAGTGCATGTGTCCAAAAAAAGTCGTATGCTCATTGTTTCATCGTCTAGGAGGGCATTCCCTGTCTGAAAAAAGATTACATTACTATGCATATATAAGATAATAGAAGTGACTTAATCAGGAGGAAAAATATGTAATTATCATTTTGAATAAGCTTAATTAGCTTACAGCTATTCCTTGTAAGTTAATAACAAGGTTGGGCTCTGTTTTCCTGTGGGATAAGATCAGCTGAGCAAGTTGAGGCACATAGTGGCCAGCATAATTTTCTCCAACAATATAGAAATCTCGATGTTTATATTCTGGGAATCTTTCCATCCAATTGAGGAGAAAGGTGAAACTGTCTTGTCTAGTTTTTTCGTCTCCAGTACTATAATCTGATGATGTATTAGAGTAAGAGAATCCAACACCAGCTGGTGATTCTAAAAAGAGAATGTTCGCCACTGCATTTATGTCAAAAAGGTATCATTGTTACACCCAAACGACGACAGATTTCTAGCTTAAGAAAGAGGTAATTAAGTACCATTGTTCCATGCAAATTGGTTCAGCCATAAGGTTTTTCCATCATTATTAACGCGGAATGGTCCAAGTTCAGTCATTGCCCCAGCCCCTAATGAAGAGCAACCAGGCCCTATATAGCAATTATATACAAAACAACAAAGGAAACAGGATAAGCTAGCCATCATAAGCTCTTAAGAAACACAGCCAACTCATAATAACACAGTAAATACCAAGGAAAGAAAAATATGAGATTAAACTCTTCCTAGGTTTGCATGAAACAAGCTAGCGTTAGAAATTAAAATATTCCTCCTCTTGGCAATTCGGGTAACATGGGTGTGGTGTGTGTGTTTACCTCCATTTAGCCACAAAACAAGAGGCTTAGTCGAAGGGTCACCAGATGATTCAGTCAAGTAATAGAACAAGGCTCTACCAGCATTTGCATCAACAGTAACATATCCTGCATATTGATTAAACCTGACTGCACTTGGTTGCTCTGGGAGTGCTGAGATCTTATCATTTTCCTTTGATCCTGCCTGTGGCACTATTGAGTTCTGACAGTGATCTCTGTTTCTCAGAAGCTGCTATGCCGTGGTTAATAATACTTGTTTTTGCCGGTCGAGCCTTGAGAAATTCAGGTAGAACATCCGCTTCTCCTGCATAACAATATTGTTGGGCACTTAGACAGCACAAAATTAGAGAAAGAGTTAAAACAGAGTTAGCTTTCATTTTCTTCCTACTCATTCAAGAACAAACAACATTGAGTGATAACTCAAGGATCATTCTTCTTCATTATTTATAAAGTAAGCAAAACACTGACTTGTAATTGAATCCGTGGTAGTGAAATCTTTTTCCTTTATTTCATTGGTTAAATGTCACACAAAATTAAGGATATATAGTAAGGATGGTTTGTTCGCTTTAAATTTCGTTTCGTTCTTGAACAGCCAGAAATTAGAAAAGGTAGTTCAGAAAGGAAACAATGACAACATTGAACAGTTAACTTAAAAGAGAAACTTATGGTCTAGGCTTTTCAAGTATGATTATGAGGGATGCAGACAGCTAGACTTGTGTCTCTTCATGATGATAGCTCTCATACTGATTCACAAAATAATCAAAAAGAGTACACTCATTCAATTTCATTATTAGGGCTGTTGTGGTTGTTTCTGTTCAAATTAGCAATCCTACTCTATATGTTGGGTTTGTTACATAATTCTGTTATCTTTCTCATCATTATTGTATTTCCAAAAGATGCATTGGCACTCACTGTTATCTAAATAGCATTCAAATTCGTCAATGTCACTTTCCATTGCAATTTTTAACCCTATTCATATAATATTAGGATATCAAATGTAGATAGATTCGTTGTATCTGGAGGTGGCAAATTTGACTAATGAACATATAACTCGCTCAATTTGGGTATGTTAACGGGTCAATTAATCAACCCATTCATAGAAAACGAGAAGAAGTAGATCGCCGAACCTCAACGACATTGTAGAAGAAACAGTACATCCACAACGGCGGTGGGCGGTGGGATTCTCCTTCGCCGGGAGCCGGCAAGGACAGCTCAGTGCGTTACTCCAGCGGGCCAACCTCAAAGCCATGGAATCTTTTTGACTCCTCTGTAATGACCCTCACGAGACATTAATAACCTGAAAATTGCGGAGGCCAGAGAGAGAGCATACGGTTTGGTCTAATAATACAGGGATATGTTAATGAGAAGAAAGATGAATTATAATTAAAGGTTCGTTGGAAAGAGATATTTTATTAAATGACAAAAAAAAATTAGGTCAAATAAATTAAAATGACGAAGTATAATGTTAGATTTGCAACTTATTCAGTATATAAGTTATGAGAGAATTGACGTAATTCTTTTATGTGGTCAAGAAGAGTACTAATTTAAACATTTAGAAAATTTGATGAAGACATGCATATGAAAAGGCATCAGAAACCCTCCAATTAAAACATTTCATATATTTAAGTTAACATACAGAAAGGAACCATAAGCCCTCTCATGCTCGAATACAAACAATAAAACCGTAATGAAATAACAAGTTAATTCTACAAAATCTATTCCATATGAAACCAGCAATCCCTTTTCACAATGTATCTTCTGTTTAATTAAAATCAGGAGGGAGTGTCCCCTTGATGAAGGATGAAAACATGGTCAATGCACGGCCAGGTTGATAGCTTGGAACGAAATGACCTGCTCCACGTACTGTCACAAATGTCAAGTTCTGGTATTCTACTGCGTAACCACCAACCTGTAGATATGAAATACTTATTTCATATTCATACCGGAAATTAAGTAATTGTAGAGTTGAAGATCGAAATGAATGATGACAACTTGGTAATTACCTCCCCTTGGAAGAACCAAGGGTACCATTCCGTTTTGATTTTGTCGATAGCATATATACTTGTCGTTACAGGTAAAATATGATCTATGTCTCTGCTAGAAAAGAAGATAAAAAGGGGCTTGATAAGAAAATGTTGGTATCTGTTTCGTGATTGATAAAGTTTTCATTATTAATTTTATGTTCTTGTTTGATTTACTTACCTATAAATCCAAACTCTAATGCCACTTTGCATGAGCTCTTGAAAGATTGGTAAAACAGTATGTGGGGACTCTTCCCAAGAGATGCCACTGCACAAGATTAAAATGTTTAAGAAAGTGATCAAGTTAATCGAAAGGGATCAGCAATTTCAGTTTGAAGAATTAAAATGTTTGAAAACTCACAGAATCAATTACCTGCAAGACTCCCAGGAATGGGGTATATCTCTGACATTAAGTGCCTTTTGCACCTCAGCAGTGTTTAGGTAATTGTCTACGTAATCATCTGAGCATGGATCAAATCCATCTATCTGTTATCATACACAAACGGAGAGGTTATGCTATAGATAATTGCTTGTAAATTTGGGCGAATGCTGTTGACCATGGTCTTACTAATACCTTGTTTGGTACTCTTTTTCATCTATGTATAACTAATGCCAGTTATACACTCTATATTGCTAATACTATGGATTTCTAGGTATTAACAATGCAATGGTTTTAATGCATGCATTAGCATGACTAAAGACTCAATTATCTCTCAAACCTTTTTTTTTACATATTTTCTATCATAATAGTGGAGGGTATCTTTATAAATTAGTTTTTCTTATGCAATGCATGCCTATTTTTTTATGCATCAAATGAAACAATGCATAAAATTAATCTATGTATAACTAATGCAACCATAACTAATACATACATTACTAATGTAAACATATTAATATATTTTATTTAGCATTATTCTTATTAACTCTATGATTCGTAAGTGTGCAAGAGTGTCATGGCAAGGTGATACCTATAAGTATCCACAACAGTCCAATAAGCATTAGTTCGCACAGAAAATGCAGTAATTCAAGAGAGCAAATGTAACTTATGAAAACTATGAATATTCCTATGAATGATTCAGAATCTTGTTGCATGTGCAAATTTCAATAGTTATGAAACGTAATTAAATTATTTTTGAGTGATTATATACAAAAGTTTACATATTATTTATTTGTCTACCTATTTTATAAAAAAATTGTGAGTTATTTTTTTTAAAAAAAAGTTGGGGGTAGGGGATTACAATTTGGAAATCAAACTTTTAGCAGTGGGAAAAGTTTATGGTTCGCTATGTTCTATTTGGGTAAGATTTTTCCTAAGTTGAGGCTGGCAGTTTCCCGTGCCGTGTCCAAAATTCAAATTATATATTTAAAACTCAAATTCAAGACTCCTCAGCAAAGTTAGGTCAACTATTGCGTATTGGAGTGTCAAGTTCAGTAAAAGTGAAGAGAGAGAGTAAATTATAGAGAGAGGAATAGGAGAAAGAAATATCCCAGTTGAGTCCCAACTCTTTATCTGCTCTCTGCTCTTCTTCTTCCCCAATTTTGAAGTTTCAGTGGAAGTGATAATAGTATCATCTAATGCAAAAACACCTTTTCACCCGCATACAAATCAACCACCATTTCTCAATAACTCTGTATTTGTGGGCCGTCGAGAGCTCTGCTTCGATGGTATTTCCTTTTGTTTTCCTTTTTCCATGTACAATTAGTACTTTTACCATAGATATTGTAATTATACTAAAACCTATTAGTAATATTTTCTGATAGGAACCCATAACTAAATTGGTTACCGGTTCAACTACAAGGAAGGGACTTGAAGCACTTTCGTCCATCCAAAATTTACGTTTAATAATAGGAAAAAGGATCAAAAATACTCTTCAATTTTAATTTATTGATTGATTATATTTTTATCGTTAAATAAAGTTATTTTTACTCCTATCGTTACCAATTTCATCATTTATGCCCTCAATTGAATGAAAGCTCCAAATCAGTCTACATTAACCCAATTTTTTTTTTTAAAGGACTCATTTTGAGCCGCCTCTACGGGAGGTGGGTGGGGATCAAGAGAAGGAAGGCCGGGTACATCATACTCTTCAGGGATTGTGTCATGCCATTTTAAATCCATGCCCCGACATTTCACCCATTTTAATTACCCATTTTCTCAAAATTATCTCAAACCCCACAAACTCTAGAAGTAATAAATTATTTACTGATTCGGAAGTGGATTGTTATTGTGTTGAATGAAAATGATAGGTTTGAGACGGAGTTTGTTATTAAAATGTTTCCATTTCCTGGGTATCTGTTGTTGTTGCTGGGATGTTTCGAATGAAATCGGGATAGAACTAAAATGATGAACAAGGGAAGAAGAAGAAGTGAAGATTCTCGTTTGTTGCTCAACACATCGCCTTATGTAAGAAGAAAATCAGCAAAAGCAAAGTTTGGAGTTCGATTTTATCCCTAAACAACAACGTTCTTAGACTAGTATTGCTTTCCATTCCAATGCTCTGAAAAAGAGTCAAATGAATACGAAAATAGAAAGTTTCTCCGAGATCAAAAAACTCAGATTTGCGATAGTAGTTATGAAAACATATATAAGAAAGGAAAAAAAAGGAGGAAAGAAGAAATCATAGAGGGGAAGGCATAGGATTCCTCAATCCTAAGAAGTCAACGATCAATGAAAAAAAAATATGTTAAAAGAACAGATACACAGTTCTAAAGGAAAAGAAGGATGATGGAGTTTGTGGGGTCTGAGATTTTTCTTGAAAATCGGTAAGGGAAATGAATGAAATGTTTAATGGGTATTTGAGGGGTCGGGCATAGGTTTAATATGGGAAATGGGTTGTTTTGGTTAATTTGGACTGATTTGGGTTTTTTTCGTTGAGAGGTATAAATGATGAGATTGTAATGGTAGGGGTAAAAATAATTCTATTTTAACGATAAGGGCATAATCAACCAATAAATTAAAATTAATAGATATTTTAACCCTTTTTCCTTTATAATAAATTTCAAATTCTAAACCGCTTTCGTTATAAAGAAATTGGTTGAAGGAAAAAAAAATATAAAGTTGTAATCAGACGGGGAAAAGGTCCAAATTTGCCCGTGTAATATCTGAAATTTGCATAATTTGGTCTATTCATACACTTGTCATTAACATGATCGTACAATCATAATTACCTGAGGAAAAAATGTTCAAATTTACACCTCAATTTTTAATATGATTACTATTAAATTGGAATTGGTTAGGGTTCAAGGGCGAAATGAGATTTTTCCCTAATTGGAGGGGAGATATGTATTAGACCTGACAAAATTGTTTGATTTCAAATAGTACTGGGCCAATTTGACCCATTTTCCTAACCACTTAGGTATTAGTTTTATAAAAATGGTAACACTTGCATCGGGGTGACTTATAAACCATTAGTTGGACCAGTATAATGTCATTGTTCTCTATGCGTTGATCTAAAGTTGCAGGTAGAAATGAAGCTCTTCAAGATGCAACAAGCTAACATATGGAGTGGCATCTACATAACTAATATTTTTTTATTTTATTCTAAGAAACAGACGTTGTCAACTGATTGAATATCAGATGAAGAATATAATTCATCTCATTTTTCAAGAATGATGATCTATCTATAACGAGGGAGGGAGTGTGCCATTGATGAAGGATGAGAACATGGTCAATGCACGACCAGGTTGATAGCTTGGCACGTAATGTCCAGCTCCTCTTACCGTCACAAATGTCAAGTTCTCGTATTCCACTGCATAACCACCAACCTTGAAACAAAAAGGATATATCAATTACATACATGATATTCTTGTAACAAAGTATTGTAATGGTACAAGTCAAGTATAATGACCATTTTGTTACCTCGCCTTGGAAGTACCAAGGGTACCACGGTGTTTTCACTGGTGTCTTGATTTTGTTTATAGCATACCTAGTCGATGTTACAGGCAAAAGACCCTCTGTATCTCCGCTGTAAATACACGTAAAAATCATGAGAAAGTGTTACTTACTGAACTGCTACCTTCTCACAACTTGTTTTATTGTGAGCTCTTCCTATATTTCCCCTGTACTTACCTATATATCCAAACCCTAATTCCACTTTGCATGAGCCCCTGAAAGATCGGTAGAACAGTATCTGGCATGTCCTGCCAGACCAAGTGTGGACTGCACAAGTGAGAATTGAAGCAAATTTAAGCCAAGATGAAAAAAGATCAGCTTTTCCAATTTGACGCGAAAATGCTACTTGTAAAAAAGCACGGTATGTATTACTCGCAAGGAGCCCAGGAATATGGTATTCCTCTGACATTAAGTGCCTTTTGTACTTCAGCAGAGTTTAGGTAAGATTTTACATAATTGTCTGAGCATGGATCAAATCCACATACCTGTTTTAAACAAAAGAAAAAAAATTAGAAATCTAATAAACGCATGTAGAATCTGCGAAGGGTGCTAGTTGAGGAGTTGGATGATGTTGTATAGACCCTACTTGATTGATCAGAACTTGAAATATGCATTTTATGAAGTTGCGGGTGCGCATGCTAGAGAAATGGGGGATGAAAACATCCGAACTGCAGAATAAGAAGCAGGTTTATAGACCTGTTGTATCGAATAAAACATTTTACTTGTGACACTTAATGTTCATTTATTTACACAACCAACAATAGTAAAAGAAAATCTTCTCAAGAACAACAAATGAGCAGTTAGCCAGTTCGTAACTTACGGGAAGTGATATATTGGCATTGGGGTGGCACAGTGAGGCATAAATGTCATAGACATATATGTTGCCTACAGATGAATCTGCTTGTTTCATGTACTCTTTACATGCTTCCGAGGTTGTCTCCGCCGAGAAGTTGCAATTCTTGACAATTCCATCATGGACTTCATCTGATATTAGTGCATGTGTCCAATAAAAGTCATATGAACCACTCTGCATTGTTTCAATGTCTAGGAGGGCATTCCCTGTCTGAAAAAAGATCACATCACTATGCAAATATGATAATAGTAGTGAGGAAGAATATGTAATTATCATTTTGAATAAGCTTAATTAGCTTACAGCTATTCCTTGCAAGTTAATAACAAGGTTGGGCTCTGTTTTCCTGTGGGATAAGATCAGCTGAGCAAGTTGAGACACATAGTGGCTAGCATAACTTTCTCCAACAATATAGAAATCTCGATGTTTATATTCTGGGAATCTTTCCATCCAATTGAGGAGAAAGGTGAAACTGTCTTGTCTAGTTTTTTCGTCTCCAGTACTATAATCTGCTGATGTATTAGAGTAAGAGAATCCAACACCAGCTGGTGATTCTAAAAAGAGGATGTTCGCCACTGCATTAATGTCAAAAAGGTATCATAGTTACACCTAACTGACAACAGATTTTTCTAGCATAAGAAAGGTAGTTAAGTACCATTGTTCCATGCAAATTGGTTCAGCCATAAGGTTTTTCCATCATTATTAACGCGAAATGGTCCAAGTTCAGTCATTGCCCCAACCCCTAATGAAGAGCAACCAGGCCCTATATACCAATTACATACAAAAACAACAAAGGAAACATGATAAGCTAGCCATCATAAGCTCTTAAGAAACACAGCCAGAATACAGGCCCATAATAACACAGTAAAGCCCAAAGCAAGAAAAATATGAGATTAAACTCTTCCTAGGTTTGCATGAAGCACGCTAGCGTTAGAAATTAAAACATTCCTCGTCTTAGCAATTCAGGTAATGTGGGTGCGGTGTGTGTGTTCACCTCCAGTTAGCCACAAAACGAGAGGCTTTGTCAAAGGGTCACCAGATGATTCAGCCAAGTAATAGAACAAGGCTCTACCAGCATTTGCATCAACAGTAACATATCCTGCATATTGATTAAACCTGACTGCACTTGGTTGCTCTGGCAATGCTGAGATCTTATCATTTTCCTTTGATCCTGCCTGTGGCACTATGAGTTCTGACACTGATCTCTGTTTCTCAGAAGCTGCTAGGCCGTGGTTAATAATACTTGTTATTTTTGCCAGTCGAGCCTTGAGAAATTCACGTAGCACATCCACTTCTCCTGCATAACAACATTGCTGGGCACTTAGACAGCACAAAATTAGAGAAAGAGTTAAAACAGAGTTAGCTTTCATTTTCTTCCTACTCATTCAAGAACAAGCAATGTTGAGTGATAACTCAAGGATCATTCTTCTTCATTATTTATAAAGTAAGCAAAACACTGACTTGTAATTGAATCCGTGGTAGTGACATCTTTGTCCTTTATTTCATTGGTTAAATGTCACACAAAACTAAGGATATATAGTAAGGATGGTTTGTTGGCTTTAAATTTCGCTTCGTTCTTGAACAGCCAGAAATTAGAAAAGGTAGTTCAGAAAGGAAACAAAGACAACATTGAACAGTTAACTAAAAAGAGAAACTTATGGTCTAGGCTTTTCAAGTATGATTATGAGGGATGCAGACAGCTAGACTTGTGTGATAGCTCTCATACTAATTCACAAAATAATCAAAAAGAGTACACTCATTCAATTTCATGATTAGGGCTGTTGTGGTTGTTTCTGTTCAAATTAGCAATCCTACTTTATATGTTGGGTTTGTTACATAATTCTGTTATCTTTCTCATTATTGTATTTCCAAAAGATGCATCGGCACTCACTGTTATCTAAATTACGTTCAAATTCGTCAATGTCACTTTCAATTGCAATTTTTAACCCAATTCATATAATATTAGGATAACAAATGTAGATAGATAATTGTATCTGGAGGTGGCAAATTTGACTAATGAACATGTAACTCGCCCAATTTGGGTATGTTAACGGGTCAATTAATCAACCCATTCATAGAAAACGAGAAGAAGTAGATCGCCGAACCTCAACGACATTGTAGAAGAAACAGTACATCCACAACGGCGGTGGGCGGTGGGATTCTCCTTCGCCGGAAGCCGGCAAGGACAGCTCAGTGTGTTACTCCAGCGGGCCAACCTCCGAGCCATGGAATCTTTTTGACTCCTCGATATTTTTATTAAATGAAAAAAACACTAGGTCAAACAAGTTAAATAGAGGAAGTATAACGATAGATTTGCAATTAATTTTATCAGCATACATAACTAATATATAAGTTATGAGAGAATTGAGATATTATTTTATATGGTCTAGAAGATTAAATAATTAATATCTACGTTATTAATATTAATTTAAACATTTCGAAAGTTTGATTGAGACATATGAAAAGGCATCAGAGACCCTCCAATTTAAACATTTCATATATTTAAGTTAACATACAGAAAGGAACCATAAGCCCTCTCATGCTCGAATACAAACAATAAACAGTAATGAAATAACAAGTTAATTCTACAAAATCTATTCCATATGAAACCAGCAATCCCTTTTTTAACAATGTATCTTCTGTTTAATTGAAACGAGGAGGGAGTGTCCCGTTGATGAAGGATGAAAACATGGTCAATGCACGGCCAGGTTGATAGCTTGGCACGAAATGTCCTGCTCCACGTACTGTCACAAATGTCAAGTTCTGGTATTCTACAGCGTAACCACCAACCTGGATATATCAAATACTTAATTAATATTCATACCGGAAATTAAGTACTTGTAGAGTTGAAGATCGAAATGAATGATGACAACTTGGTTAATTACCTCCCCTTGGAAGAACCATGGGTACCATGCCGTTTTGATTGGTGTTTTGATTTTGTCGATAGCATATCTACTTGTCGTTACAGGCAAAATATGATCTATGTCTCCGCTAGAAAAGAAGATGAAAATGTTGGTATTTGTTTAGTGATTGCTAAAGTTTTCAGTATTAATTTTATGGTGACTGATACTCTTACCTATAAATCCATACTCTAATGCCACTTTGCATGAGCTCTTGAAAGATAGGTAGAACAGTATGTGCGGAGTCTTCCCAAGAGATGCCACTGCACAAGTTTAAAATGTTTAAGAAAGTGATCAAATTAATCGAAAAAAGGGATCAGCAATTTCAATTTGAAGTATTAAACTGTTTGAAAACTCACAGTATCAATTACCTACAAGATTCCCAGGATTGGGGTATACCTCTGACATTGAGTGCCTTTTGCACTTCAGCGGTGTTTAAGTAATTAAATACGTAATCATCTGAGCATGGATCAAATCCATCTATCTGTTATCATACACAAAAGAAAAAGTTATGCTACAGATCATTGCTTGTAATTTGGGCTAGAATGCTGTTGTTCATGGTATTTTATTTCACTTTCATCTTAATTTGAGACACTTAAATTTTGAATTGTTGTATATAAACATGGGGAAGGAATGAGAAGTTAGCCAGTGGAACTTACAGGAAGGGAAGTATAGGCAGAGGAGTTGCAGAGTTGGGAATATGTGTTATAATCATATATATTGGCTTGACATGAATCTGCTTCGCTTGTGAATTCATCACAAGCTTCTGAGGTAGTTGTTTCTGTTGAGAAGTTGCAATTCTTGATAATTCCTTCATGGACTTCATCTGATATTAGTGCGTGTGACCAATAAAAGTCGTATGAACCACTGTTTGAAGTTTCATCGTCAAGGAGGGCATTTCCGGTCTGAAAAATCATGCCATATTCAAATTAATAAGATAGTATTGTGACTCCATCAAGAAGTAAAAAAATGAATTGTCATTTGAACAAGATTAATTAGCTTACAGCTATTCCTTGCAAGTTAATGACAAGGTTGGGTTCTGATTTCTTGTGGGATAAGATCAGCTGAGCAAGTTGGGGAACGTAGTGCCCAGCATAACTCTCCCCAACAATATAGAAATCGCGGTTTTGATATTCTGGGAATCTTTCCATCCAATTGACAAGAAAAGTGAAACTGTCTCGTCTAGTCTTTTCATCTCCACTAGTATAATCTGATGATGTATTAGAATAAGAGAATCCAACACCAGCTGGTGATTCTAAAAACAGGACATTTGCCACTGCAGAATTATAGTCACAAAAATGTCATTATTATATATAGGTTTATTAATCTTTTTCAGTAGTGATGATAAATTTTGCTATTAAGTACCATTGTTCCAGGCAAATTGATTGAGCCACAAGGTTTTCCCGTCTTTGTTGACACGAAATGGTCCAAGTTCCACCATCCCTCCATTTCCAAATGAAGAACAACCAGGTCCTGTCAGAAAATACATATTATCCTAAGGTTAGGTTCGGGAGACAATTCTAGTGAATTAACGTGGCGTGATGTGTGTATTTACCTCCATTTAGCCACAAAACAAGAGGCTTTGTAGTAGGATCATTAGACGATTATGCCAAGTAATAGAAGAGAGCTCTACCAGCATCAGCATTAACAGTCACATATCCTGAATATTGAGCAAAATGGATCCCACTTGGTTGCCCTGGCAATGCCGATATCTTGTCATTTTCCTTTGATCCTACCTGTGGCACTATGAATTCAGACACTGATCTCTGTTTCTCAGCAACCGCTACGCCTTGGCTAATAACATTTGTTGTTTTTGTCCTTCGAGCCTTGAGAAATTCACGTAGAACATCTACTTCCCCTGCGTAACATTGTTGGGAAGTTAGGTAACACAAAATTAGAAAAAGACTTAAAACAGAGGAAATATTCATTCTACTCCTTCCTGATTCAATGAAACAAGAAATGGTGAGTGATAACTCAACGATAACACTTCTTTACTATATATCCTATGCAAAATGTTGAGAAGGTCGTCAGATTTACTATATATCCTATGCAAAATGTTGAGAAGGTCGTCAGATATATTTTCTTGGTACTAAAATTGGACCAACATCTTTTGTCATTTGTGCTCTTTGGTTAAAACGCCAACTTGTTCCTTAATAAGGTGTTTCCTTACCATTAGCCATCCTCCGCTTTCATCACCATCAATAATTATTTTATTCACTATCATTATACATTATCATCATCATCGATCAACATTATACATAACTAACTGTCATCATCATTTCGCTACTAATTATCAATCGCTACCATCTAACAACCACAAATTTTCAGTACTGTCAAACAATATGCCATAAGATATTATCCACCATCACCAATCACCATCATTTGTCAACACCATCTCAAATTGACACAGAATTGCTACTATCATCAAGTATCATATGAATTTTAATGAATATTTTATGGATATAATATTATATTAATTTAGTATTTTATTATAATTTTATAGTTATTATTTTTCAAACAAACATAAATTTTATAAATTCATATATTGAGAAAACAAATGGTGTGAATTATTCTTAGTAATATATGCATTTAGAATTTTATAAATTCATATATTGAGAAAACAAATGGTGTGAATTATTCTTAGTAATATATGCATTTAGATCGAGTTATCTTAATTTTAAGGGAAAATACATAAAAAAAAAAACAAACTGAACTGTCTGCTAAATTTACTTTAGTACTTTAACTTTATAAATATTAATTATTTACCCTCTAATCTCATTTCAAATGAATTAAAATCCACCAAAAAACTGATGTGGCAAATAAAAAAATAAAAAGCGAGTGAAAACGTAAAAGATCAAAAAAATAATACGCTTTTTTTTCTTTCCAACCAATAAGGATTCATCTTCCTCACACCCCACCACCTTTATCCACCAACAACCACGCCCACTCGTTCTTCGAACCCCCCACCCACTCCCTTTATTTCTCCTATTTCGAACCCTGCCGCCATCCATATTTGCCTCACCCCTTTCTTCGTCTTCTTCTTCGAGCTTCCCTCCCCACAACCTTCTTTTTTTCTTCTTCGCAACACCCTCACCTATTTCTTCATTTCAAACTTTTCTTGTTTTTTCTTAAAAGTGATGAATAAGAAAAAATTAAAAAAAACCAACAACTTATTGTTGCTTCAAGATCTTACATATGGAAGGGTTTGTTGATTATGATGAACTTGAAACTTTTTTTAATAAAAAATTTATAATTTATTCATCTCAGATTAGTTATTTAATTTGTATTATTTATTTTGATAACGTATTTTAAAAATTGAATGTTTTCTAGTGTTAAAAATGTTACAGTTTTTTTTCTACTTTTACCTTTCTAAAATTGTAAAAATACAAATAAACAAAAAAGAATTAAAAAACTCAATTTATAATTTCCAATGTGGCGTTGACGTGGCAATGAAATGACGTGTGTGTAATACACTTGCCACCGTGAGACTGATATTGTAGTATTAGGGTTCAAAAAAAATCACTTCAAAGATGTTTAAGGATAATTTAAGTTGAAGTACTAAAGTAAATTTTGCTATCAAGTTTAAAAGATTTTTTTTATGTAATTTCCCTAATTTTAACAAAAACAAATGAGGATCAAAATATATCACGCGCTTCTTTACAAGTTAAGCGCGGACAGAATTTACGCCTCCAAATTTACTCAATTCGGTCCATAGCGTAAGTACTTCCTCGTGATATAGAAATTTTGTCATTCTGCTGTGCTTTTCTGATTTTTTTTTCAATGTCTTCATATTCATGCGCAAGCAAAATTGTGCATTTGTGTTTTTCTTATTGAGAAATTTGTGCTTGATTTTGATCAATTTTGTTGTGGCAAGGGTTAGGGTTTATGATTGTTATTTTGAAGTTACAGGAGTATAAAATTTGTGAAAGTCTTTTGCAATTTAATTCGATCTCAAGAATATGAGGTGGTGAAGAATTTGTAGTTGTAGTGTTTATTGCATAGTGTAAACATGTTCAATAGTCCTACATAAGTTGTGATATAATCCACAGAGATTAGCTGAAGAAAACAACAAGAAATAAAAACTCGGGAAGAATGGGTAGACTATACTCTATAGGTCATTGTTAAGCTTCACTCGATATTGTTGCATTAGTCGGATCCATAATATTTGTTTTGCTGCGGGGAAGGAAGAATGTGTCTTCTGTTTAATGGAAACGAGGAGGGAGTGTGCCATTGATGAAGGACGAGAACATGGTGAATGCACGACCAGGTTGATAGCTTGGCACGAGATGTCCTGCTCCTCTGACCGTTACGAATGTCAAGTTTTGGTATTCTACTGCGTAACCACCAACCTGGAGATATGAAATACTCGATTCATATTCATAAATGATAATATCTGAAATTAAGAATTGTAGGGTTTGTAGATCAAAAGTAATAATGACAACATCGTTGATTACCTCCCCATTGAAGAACCACGGGTACCATGCCGTTTTGACTGGTGTTTTGATTTTGTTGATAGCATATCTACTTGTCGTTACAGACAAAATATGATCTATGTCTCCACTGGAAAAGAAGATGAAGAAGAAGAAGAACCCTTGATCAGAAAATGTTATTTATTTCAGGATTGCTAAAGTTCACATTATTAGTTTTATGGTGGACTGATTCCAGCTTGTTTGATTTTACTTACCTATAAATCCAAACTCTGATGCCACTTTGCATGAGTTCTTGGAAGATTGGTAGAACAGTATTCGCGGAATCTTGCCAATAGCCGCCTATGTCATCACTGCACAAGTGAGAATTGAAGCAAGTGATCAAATTAATCGGAAAAAGGATCAGCAATTTCAATTGTTCTAAAAAAATCACAGAATTTACTTACCTGCAAGACTCCCAGGAGTGGGGTATATCTCTGACATTAAGTGCCTTTTGCACTTCAGCAGTGTTTAGGTAATTCTCTACGTAATCATCTGAGCATGGATCAAATCCATCTATCTGTTATCATACACAGATAAAAAGGTTATGATATAGATAATTGCTTGTAAATTTGGGCGTAGAATGCCGTTGAGCATGGTCTTTTATTTTATTGTGACACTTAAGTTGTTGAATTATTTAGATTGGTATAAACACCGGGAACAGCATGAGTTAACCAGTGGAACTTACAGGAAGGGAAGTATAGGCAGAGGAGTTGCAGAGTTGGGAATAAGTGTTATAACTATATATATTGGCTTGACATGAATCTGCTTCGCTTGTGTACTTGTCACAAGCTTCTGAGGTAGACGTTTCTGTTGAGAAGTTACAATTCTTGACAATTCCATTATGGACTTCGTCTGATATTAGTGCGTGCGTCCAATAAAAGTCGTATGAACCACTATTCCATGTTTCATCGTCAAGGAGGGCATTTCCAGTCTTAAAATCATGTCATATGCAAATAAGATAACATTAGTGGCCTAGTCAGTATTAAAAGATTTGAACAAGTTTGATTAGCTTACAGCTATTCCTTGCAAGTTGATGACAAGGTTGGGTTTTGTTTTCTTGTGAGATAAGATGAACTGAGCAAGCTGAGGTACGTAGTGACCAGCATAACTCTCCCCAACAATGTAGAAGTCACGGTTTTTATATTCTGGGAATCTTTCCATCCAATTGACGAGAAAGGTGAAACTGTCTTGTCTAGTCTTTTCGTCTCCGGTAGTATAATCTGACGATGTTTTGGAATAAGAGAATCCAACACCAGCTGGTGATTCTAAAAACAGGACATTTGCCACTGCATAATCATTGTCACAAAAATGTCATTGTTATGTATAGATTTCTGTATTTTTTCCCAGTACTAATGATAGATTTTGCTATGAAGTACCTTTGTTCCAGGCAAATGGGTTGAGCCATAATGTTTTTCCGTCTTCATTGACGCGGAATGGTCCAAGTTCCACCATCCCTCCATTCCCGAATGAAGAGCAACCAGGTCCTATCAAATTCATCCAGAAGTACCTTTAGAACTTGTGATTTTTAACATATTACTATGACAAGTTGATTTGTGTGTGTATTTACCTCCATTTAGCCACAAAACAAGAGGCTTGGTAGAAGGGTCATTAGATGATTCTGTCAAGTAATAGAACAAAGCTCTACCAGCATTAGCATCAACAGTAACATATCCTGAATATTGTGCAAAATTGATCCCTTTTGGTTGACCTGGCAATGCCAAGATCTTGTCATTTTTCTTTGATCCTACCTGTGGCACTAAGAATTTTGACACTGATCTGTGTTTCTCAGCAACAGCTAGGCCTTGGCTAACAACATTTGTTGTTTTTGTTCGTCGAGCCTTGAGAAATTCACGTAGAACATCTGCTTCCCCTGCGTAACATTGTTGGGCACTTAAGCAGCACAAAATTAGAAAAAGAGGTAAAACAGAGGAAATGTTCATTCTCTTCCTTCCCAATTCAATGAAACAAGAGGTGAGTGGTAACTCAACGATAACTCTTCTTATTATATAAACGTTGAGAAGGTCATCACATATATTTCTTGTACTCAAATTGGACTAACATCTCTTGTCATTTATTCTCTTTGGTTAAAAAGCCATAGGCATTTAGCAGCTATGACTTGTTCCTTAATAAGTTGTTTCGATCAGCCGGGGAATTGATAAATTTAAAAAGTACTCGTACTACTAAATCTTAAGGAGATTGTTCGCTTTGATTTTTGGTGTCATTGTCGATCAGAGAGTGAAGATGAGTATTATATTGACAGTACAGTGTATATAACTTAGTGAAGTTTATTACTCCATTAAATACTCCTAGTTCAACTTCCACCAATGACGTGCCACATTTAATTACCTTGAGATGGAGAGTATTACTCCTTTCTATCTTTTATATACACTAGAGGGTGGTTTGGTTGACCAGGTCATAAGAAATACTAGCGGTTCTTTCATGGTTTGGTAGGGAACAAGTAATTTCAAAATTAATTATCACAAAATTAGTTATTCCACAGCATGTATATGGAATTACTTATCTCATTACCAAAATATAAATTGTGATATAAATAATTTAATAACTACCCTTATATCTCCTATCAAATGCAAAATAAAATGCACCTGAAATTATTATATCTTTTGATTGGCCTTATTAAACTATGTATTGGCTAATATCTGCAAAACTGAAGTTATATTAGAGTCCGTGTATTATTTTGTGCGAAAGCGAAATAGAATAGGAAGTAAGAATCCTAGCATTACATTGAACAGAGTCACTATTAAAAACAAAAAAGTTCTTTAAATAAACAATCTCAGAATATCATTCATTGCGAAAGTTATTCATTCGTTGTGTTTTCAGCATAAATAAATGTCCGTTAAACCAAACCACACAATGAAAATACATCAATGTGAAAGGAAAACTTACTATTCATATATAGATGAGCGGAGCCAAGGTGTTCGTTGGGAAAATCACACGTCGTGTAAAATGTCAAATTTGCTATTTATGAATACAAAATGCATATTGAACCCCCTTGACACAACTAATAAAGTTGGCTCAACGGTATAGGGGTTTCAAATTCATTTCTTCTTGTGGGTTCAAATTTTTTTAAAAAGACTTGATAGAGTAGGGCAAAAATTAGAAAGAAACGCTAAACGAGACATTGCTAAACAAGTTAAACATTTTATAAATTTTAAGTTGAAATACAAAAAAGACACCATAAAAGCCCTCTCATGATTGAATACAAACTATAAAACAGTAATGTAATAACTAATTAAATTCTACAAACTCTATTCCATATGAAACCAGCAATCCTTTTTTCACAATAATGTATCTTCTGTTTAATCGAAACGAGGAGGGAGTGTCCCGTTGATGAAGGATGAGAACATGGTTAATGCACGGCCAGGTTGATAGCTTGGAACGAAATGACCTGCTCCGCGCACTGTCACGAATGTCAAGTTCTGGTACTCTACTGCGTAACCACCAACCTGGAAATATGAAATACTTATTTCATATTCATACCGGAAATTAAGTAACTGTAGAGTTGAAGATCAATACTAATAATGACAACTTGGTTAATTACCTCCCCTTGGAAGAACCACGGGTACCATGCTGTTTTGACTGGTGTTTTGATTTTGTCGATACCATATCTACTTGTGGTTACAGGCAAAATATGATCTATGTCTCCGCTAGAAAAATAAAAAGGACGAAGCAGAGTGTCTAGAGCTAGAGCTTAGCAGATAAATTTATTATTATAGTGACTACCTGATTCCTTGCTTGATTTACTTACCTATATATCCAAACCCGAATACCACTCTGCATGAGCTCTTTGTAGATTGGCAGAACAGTATCTGGGGAGTCTTGCCAAAAGCCGTGTATGTAACCACTGCACAAGTGATCAAATTAAACCCAAAAAGAGAGGGGGAAAGGTCACTATTTTGAAGAATTAAAATGTTTTTTGAAAAACATCTACCTGCAAGATTCCCAGGAATGGGGTATATCTCTGACATTAAGTGCCTTCTGTACTTCAGCAGTGTTTAGGTAATTCTCCACGTAATCAGGTGAGCATGGATCAAATCCATCGATCTGTTATCATAGACACAAAAGAAGAAGTTATGCGATAGATTGCTTGTAATTTGGGTGTAGAATGTCGTTGTGCATGATCTTTCATTTTTCACTCCCTTTAATTTCTAAAAACTATTCTTTAGATTGGTATAGACACCAGGAACGAATGAGCCAGTTAGTTAGTGGAACTTACAGGAAGGGAAGTATAGGAAGAGGAGTTGCAGAGTTGAGAGTATGTGTTATAATCATATATATTGGCTTGACATGAATCTGCTTCACTTGTGTACTTGTCACAAGCTTCTGAGGTAGACGTTTCTGTCGAGAAGTTGCAATTCTTGACAATTCCTTCATGGACTTCATCTGATATTAGTGCGTGCGTCCAATAAAAGTCGTATGAACCACTATTCCATGTTTCATCGTCAAGGAGGGCATTTCCAGTCTGAAAATCATGTCATGTGCAATTAAGATAACATTAGTGGCCTAGTCAGGATTTAAAGAAGGTGATTATAATTTGAACAAGTTTAATTAGCTTACTGCAATTCCTTGCAAGTGAATGACAAGGTTGGGTTCTGTTTTCTTGTGAGATAAGATTAGCTGAGCAAGTTGAGGTACGTAGTGACCGGCATAACTCTCCCCAACAATGTAGAAATCACGGTGTTTATATTCTGGGTATCTTTCCATCCAATTGACAAGAAAGCTGAAACTGTCTTGTCTAGTTTTTTCATCTCCACTAGTATAATCTGATGTATTAGAATAAGAGAATCCAACACCAGCTGGTGATTCCAAAAACAGGACATTTGCCACTGCATAATTATAGTCACAAAAATGTCATTATTTATAGTTTTTTTTTCAGTAGTGATGATAGATTTTGCTATTAAGTACCATTGTTCCAGGCAAATTGATTGAGCCACAAGGTTTTCCCATCTTTATTGACGCGGAATGGTCCAAGTTCCACCATCCCTCCATTTCCAAATGAAGAACAACCAGGTCCTATAAAAAAAATGCATAAGGACATAAGGTTAAGTTAGGAAGACAATTCTAGTAATTAGCGCAGCGTGATGTGTTTATTTACCTCCATTTAGCCACAAAACAAGAGGCTTTGTAGCAGGATCATTAGATGATTCCGCCAAGTAATAGAAGAGGGCTCTACCAGCATCAGCATTAACAGTCACATATCCTGAATATTGAGCAAAATTGATCCCACTTGGTTGCCCTGGCAATGCCGATATCTTGTCATTTTCCTTTGATCCTACCTGTGGCACTATGAATTCAGACACTGATCTCTGTTTCTCAGCAACCACTACGCCTTGGCTAATAACATTTGTTGTTTTTGTCCTTCGAGCCTTGAGAAATTCACGTAGAACATCTACTTCCCCTGCGTAACATTGTTGGGAAGTTAGGTAACACAAAATTAGAAAAAGACTTAAAACAGAGGAAATATTCATTCTATTCCTTCCTGATTCAATGAAACAAGAAATGGTGAGTGATAACTCAACGATAACACTTCTTTACTATATATCCTATGCAAAATGTTGAGAAGGTCGTCAGATATTGTTAGTTATAATCAAATTGGACTAATATCTCTGTCATTTGTGCTCTTTGGTTAAAACGCCATATATATGTACACATTTAAGGAACATGTAATAGCTATAGTTTAGGAGATTGTTGGCTGTCATTTTTGTTGTTGTGGTCGATCTGACGGCAAGGGCTCAAGATAAGAGAGAATGAAGATGAGTATTACATTAACAGTATACATATAGCTTAAACTTTGATGAAAAATATTACTTTCTCTTCCCAATTTACACGACTTACTTTTCTTTTTAGTTTATCTAAAAAAAATGTTACATTTTTATTTAGAAAACTTTCACATATAGCCACTAAAAAGTAGCATAATTACTCTCCATAGCTATAGTTTGATACTTACAATTCGTAGCTACATGTTATAGGGAGGAGAGAGGAAACAGGCGAGAGAGAGGGGGCAAAAAGTGAGAGAGAAGTGAATCGTATACGTATATTGGTTAGATAATTGTATATTATACATATGTATTTGTATAAAAAGCAAGAGAGATTGGGAGAGGTGAGCGAGAGAGGGCAGAGAGCGAGAGAGAGGTGAATTGTATATGTATATTGGTTAGATAATTGTATATTCTACATATTTGTATAAATGGCAGGCGAGAGTGGGAAAGAAAGGAGAGAGACGAGCGAGATTGGGAGAAGGAGGAGAGAGGCGAGCGAGAGAGGGCAGAGAGTGAGAGAGAGGTGAATTGTATATGTCTATTGATTTGGTAATTGTATATTATACATATGTATTTGTATATTCTGGCGAATTATACATATACAAATGTGGCTAATTATACAAACTCGAAGTCAGCCCACACAATTAATGTATAATGTTAGCTGTAAGTGATAATTATAGCAAACTATAGCTATAATGAGTAATTAAGTAGTATAAGTTTGCTTAACCGCGTAATTTTTCTTTTTTATATTAAGTATCAATTTAACAATAAGTCATACTCCATTCGTCCATTATTATTTGTCAGATATAATAAAAATAGTTAATTGTCAATTTAAACAATCAAGAAATAATTAGTCACTTTTTTCCAATTCTACCCTTAATAATTACATAACTACTTATTTCAAAAAGTAGTTATTTTAAAGTTACAAGACTACTTTAATGTGAAAAAAGTTATTTTTAAAATTTTCAAAAAATACAAATCATTTTAATAATGATTGATAGTAGGATTATATTAATCAAATTACACCTTATATTAAATTTTTCTTTAAGAATTGTGTTTGATTTTTCGTGACAAACAATACTAGACGAGGGAGTATAACTTTGTTTTATACATTTAATGTGATTTATGTATTATTTTGTGCAAAGATGAGTTAGGTATTAAAAGTTGAACATTTCGTGCATGGTTTCTTCTGCGTAACTAATTATTCGCTAAACTAAATGACACAATGAAATACACACAAGGGTTAGGGTTTGGTATTTTCTTCGTTATTCGGCGGAAACAAAATTGTTTTGTCTTTCTTTTAATTTTGATTCATTTTTCGTTGAGGCAAGGGTTAGGGTTTGTGAATGTTATTTTTAAGTTACAGTAGTAGTATAAAATTTGCGAAAGTATGTTTCTTTAAGATGCTGAAATTATAATTTACATGTTGAATTTCAATCTTAAGTATATGAAAAGGTTGGAGAATTTGTCCGTTTCTGATAAAGCAATTCAAGTTGCAACTATTTCATTTCAAACTAATGAGAAGAACACTACTCCATCATTTATACTACACGTCTCATTGTTTGGAACATAATTGGGTAGTAGTTCTACAAAATGAATGTTCCTTATGAAATCGATCAGCTTTCCTTTTCTTTTTCCCCCTCAATAATCTTTTCTCTACTGTTTAATGTAGATGAGGAGGGAGCGTGATGAAGGATGAGAACATGGTTAATGCACGGCCAGGTTGATAGCTTGGAACGAAATGTCCAGCTCCTCTTACCGTCACAAATGTCAAGTTCTCGTATTCTACTGCATAACCACCAACCTTGAAAGCAAAAGAATTATATGACATTTATTAATTTATATACATACATGATATACTGAAAATAGACATAGTACATAGAGTTGAGAATAATGACAACTTTGTTACCTCGCCTTGGAAGAACCAAGGGTACCATGGTGTTTTTATTTTGTTTATGGCATATGTACTTGTCGTCACAGATAACATATGATCTATGTCTCCACTGAAATTGTTGAAAAAGAAGTCTTAAGAAACTGTTATTGTTTTGAAATCACTAAAATTCAGAATTGTTTCTGATGACTGCTTCCTTGCTTGATTTACTTACCTATATATCCAAACCCTAATGCCACTTTGCATGAGCTCTTGAAAGACTGGTAGAACAGAATGCGGGGAGTCCTTCCAAGAGCCGAATATGAAACCACTGCACAAGTGAGAAAGGAAGAAATTGAAATGAATCCCCAAAAGATAATAATAAGCCTTAAGAATTAATGAAATGTTTTAGAGAACTCAATGTATTAACTATTACTTGCAAGAATCCCAGGAATAGGGTGCATCTTTGACGTTAAGGGCCTTTTGTACTTCAGCAGTGTTTAGGTAATTGTCTACGTAATCAGCTGAGCATGGATCAAATCCATCTATCTGTTATGTTACACAAAAGAAGAAGTTGCATCACAAAATTTAATAGAAGGATGTAAAATCTACTGAGAGGTGTGCGTATTGAGGTGTAGAATGTTGTTGCGCATATATTGTTTTTACTCAATAATGAATGAGCAGTTAGCCAGTGAAACTTACAGGAAAGGAAGTATTAAGCAGAGGAGTTGCACAGTTGGGAATATGTGTTATAAGCATATATATTGCCTTGAGATAAATCTGCTTGCTTAATGTACTCATTACATGCTTCTGAGGTTGTCTCTGCCGAGAAGTTGCAATTCAAGACAATTCCATCATGGACTTCATCTGATATTAAAGCATGGGTCCAATAGAAGTCGTATGTACCACTGTTCATTGTTTCGTCATCGATGATGCCATTTCCAGTCTGAAATCCATGCCACGTGCATGCAATTAAGACGCAGACGCAATATAACTAGTGACTTAATCAGGAGAATAATTTAGTGACCATTTGAAGGTTAGCTTACAGCTATTCCTTGCAAGTTAATTACAAGGTTTGGTTCTGTTTTCTTGTAGGATAAGATCAGCTGAGCAAGTTGAGGCACATAGTGGCCAGCATAACTCTCTCCAGTAATGTAGAAATCTCGGTGTTTATATTCAGGGAATCTTTCCATCCAATTGATGAGAAAGGTAAAACTATCTTGTCTGGTCTTTTCGTCTCCAGTAGTATAATCTGATGATGTGTTAGAATAAGAGAATCCAACTCCAGCAGGTGATTCTAAAAAGAGGATGTTTGCCACTGCATTAGTTCACAAAATTGTTGTTAGTATTAATTATTTAGATTACTCTCAATTGTGATTACAGATTTTGCAGAAAAGATGTGTGCAAGTACCATTGTTCCAGGCAAAAGGGTTGAGCCACAAGGTTTTCCCATCTTTATTTTCACGGAATGGTCCAAGTTCCATCATCGCTCCAGCCCCAAATGAAAGAGCAACCAGGTCCTGTATATTAAGTATGTATAGAACAACAAAGAAACATGATAAGTGTGTAAACATAGTTTTTAAAGCAGCAGCAGAATGAATAACACAATAAAGAGACGAAAAATGATTTTATTAAACTCTTCATATTTTTGCATGAAACTAGTGTTGGAAAAAACGTTCTTTGACTTGGCAATTGGGGTAGTATGGTGTGTGTATTTACCTCCATTTAACCACAAAACAAGAGGCTTGGTAGAAGGATCTTGAGTTGATTCAGTGAAGTAATAGAACAATGCTCTACCAGCATCAGCATCAACAGTAACATATCCTGAATATTGATCAAAACTCACACCACTAGGTTGCCCTGGCAACGCTGAGATCTTGTCATCTTCCTTTGATCCTAACTGTGACACAAACACTGATCTCCGTTTCTCAGCAGCCGCTAGGCCACTGTTAATACTTGGTGTACTTTGCACACGTCGAGCCTTGAGAAATTCCCTTACAACATCTGCTTCTCCTGCATAACATTGTTGGGTGCTAAGGTAGCACAAAATTAGAGAAAGACTTAACGGTAAAACAGAGGTAACTTTCATTTTCTTTCTTTCCGTGCAACAAAATTAGAAAGGTTGATCAGTGTTCACTCAACAGTAAATCTTCTTCATTATTTATAGAGTAGTATGTAAAATGTTGAGAATGTCATCCTTTTTTTGTGTTGAAAATTAGATTGAAGCTATTGTATTGACATGTTTGTTCTTTGTGCACATCTGTTAACAGAAGTATATATTAAGGAAATTGTTGCCTTGTAGTTTCTATCTTTTTTTCTTTAGATATTTTCGTTTGAATTTAGTATATTGGATCTACTATATAAATGAAAAGAGAATTGAGACTCTCTAGCTCAATCTCTCCCAAATTTGACTCATATGTTGAGAGAGATTAGCATAAGCTTCTGATTATTGTGCCAAACAAGTAGCTAATTAATCAAGGTACTTTTCATATACTATATGTTGAGCCATATGTATTTAGCATTAATCTATAGATCCAAACACTAAAGGCACTGGACATAAGCAATTTAATATACATTAGTTGGTAATACTGTTCCTGGAGTGTTCTTCCAGTTTTTTAATACAATTGGCTGTTGCCTGGACGGGTTTGGTCAAAGTTGGTGTTGAGTCACATATCGATGGGATGAGATAAATTCGCCTTTTAGATTAGTATTTGTTAGTTTTTGGAGTTGAAGGAGGCTCAAAATTTAATTTTTCCTTGACTCCATGATAAAATAAAAATAAAAAACTCGATTATGAAACAATACTTTGATCAATTAAATATGTCCAATTATTTGAATGAGTTTGAAATGGAGTTGCAATAAGGCCAATCCCCAAATGCTAAAAATGATTAGCAAAGAACATATTCAACAAAGCAAAAGCTCTACGTGGTTGAAATTGTGGAACTTGATGCCCTGCTCCCCTAACTGTTGCAAAAGCTAATCCATCATACACCACCATATATCCAGCTACCTGCAAAAAATTAAATTATACAAACCCACCTTTAAATTAACAAAAAGATAAGTAAATTAAATAGTTCATAACATTTATTTTTACATTTGTCTTAGCCTATTGTGTGGGTGGTCTTGGGCCTTCTCAACCCAAAAGTTAGCTCAAAGGTTGAGGCTTTCCCTCACACTTATAAATTTACCACCAGCCCCTTCCACTTCCGATGTGGGATAACCCAACAATCTCCCCCTTCACACATCGGGCCTTGGGCTGGAGAGAGCGACAACCCAGTTTCTCCCGATGGGCTGAGACTTGTTGACAACCTGGGCTCTGATACCAATTTGTTGGGAAAACGCGGACAAGCACAAAAATATATATGGTCAAAGTAATGAAAATAAAATGAGAAAATAACGACACCAAGAATTTTACGTGAAAACCCTTCTGAATAAGGAAAAAAACCACGGGCCAAGAGGAGCAACTGATATTACTATAGTAAGGAATTTTACACTGTGTAGTCACGAATACAATACTCAAAGTGACTACTACACACTCAAAAGGAACAACACTCTTTTGGTTTCCGTCTTACTAAAATATCGCTCACACTCTATTTTTCTTCACAGACTATTTTCTTGTATAGTCTATGGAATACCTCACTTTGCTCTCAAAATGTTTTTTCTCTCTAACTTGGTGTATATAAAAATGAGCTAATGAGCTCCTTTTATAGAAGAAATTTGCAACTGCAAATTTCCAACAACCACAACATGTCAAAGTTGTGCCACCTAATTGTTGTATTTCTCAACATTTGCTGCCACTGCAATTTGCCAACCATTGACAATTGTATGCAGCAATTGTTGAAGTCAATAATGGCATAATGGGGATGGATCCCACAAATTATTCCTCCGTCGTCAGAAGTCTAATGTATGCAATGGTGTGCACTAGACCTGATATTGCTCACGCAGTTGGTGTTGTCAGCAGATTTTTCGAAAATCCAGGAAAAGAGCATTGGGAGGCTGTGAAGTCGATACTCAGGTATCTTAGAGGAAGCTCAGATGAATGTTTGTGTTTTGGAGCATCAAATCCAATCTTGAAAGGCTATACAGATTCTGATATGGCAGGTGACCTTGATAACAGAAAATCCACTACTGGATATTTGTTTACTTTTTCAGGGGGAGCTATATCATGGCAGTCAAAGTTGCAGAAGTGTGTTGCACTATCTACAACTGAAGTTGAGTATATTGCGGCTACTGAAGCCGGCAAGGAGATGATATGGCTAAAGCGATTTCTTCAAGAGCTTGGTTTGAATCAGATGGAGTATATTGTCTATTGTGACAGCCAGAGTACAATAGACTTGAGCAAGAACTCCATGTACCATGCAAGAACAAAACACATCGACGTCAGATATCATTGAATTCGTGAGAAAGTGGAGAGTGAATCATTTCACGTCAAAAAGATTCACACAAGTGAAAATCCTGCAGATACGCTGACCAAGACGATACCAAAAGACAAGTTCGAGTTATGCAAAGAACTTGTGGGTATGAGCTCTCTCTAAAGAAGATGAAGATACCTTCTTCCAGTAAATGGGACTGGAGGGGGAGATTTGTGGGGTCCATCCCCATTATGCCATTATTGACTTCAACAATTGCTGCATGCAATTGTCAATGGTTGGCAAATTGCAGTGGCAGCAAATGTTGAGAAATACAACAATTAGGTGGCACAACTTTGACATGTTGTGGTTGTTGGAAATTTGCAGTTGCAAATTTCTTCTATAAAAGGAGCTCATTAGCTCATTTTTATATACACCAAGTTAGAGAGAAAAAACATTTTGAGAGCAAAGTGAGGTATTCCATAGACTATACAAGAAAATAGTCTGTGAAGAAAAATAGAGTGTGAGCGATATTTTAGTAAGACGGAAACCAAAAGAGTGTTGTTCCTTTTGAGTGTGTAGTAGTCAGTTTGAGTATTGTATTCGTGACTACACAGTGTAAAATTCCTTACTATAGTAATATCAGTTGCTCCTCTTGGCCCGTGGTTTTTTCCCTTATTCAGAAGGGTTTTCACGTAAAATTCTTGGTGTCGTTATTTTCCCATTTTATTTTCATTACTTTGACCATATATATTTTTGTGCTTGTCCGCGTATTCCCAACATATTGTAGGTGAAAGGTGATAAATATCCCATAGAATTAGTCGTGGTGTGTAAAAACTGGCCTGGACACCATGGCGATTACCAAAAAAGTTAATCAGATAAGATCGAAGAACTTACTTCTTTTGTATCATCATGCCAAACATGCCAAGGTTTGATGACTGTAAGGTTCATTGCACTAATACTATAACGAGTTGAAGTTACTGAAACTACTGCATCTACATCTCCACTGTTTCCACACAAAATAAGTTAAAGTATTATTATAAGCATAAACTAATTAAAAACGATTATTTATAAGCTAAATTAATTATCTACCTGAAAAGAAGTATCTTGAGACCAGATGCAATTAGTCTATTGTATATTGGAAACATACTTGATGGACTATCCTTCCAAGTCAGATCACTAACATATACCAAATGAAAGTAAAAAAAAATCATTTCATATCATATATATATGTAATAAATAATAATGTTTTAATGTGTATATATATACACTGACAATGTAAATACCTGCAAGATTCCCAACGGTTAGGAAGGTTGGCATGCAAGGCCTTTTGAACTTGAGGAAGATTGAGATAATGGCGAACATAATGTTGTTCACAAGGATCGTATCCATTTTTCTTGAATATTCTTCTTCTTGATGACGATGATTCATCATCGTCATCAAGGGGACAAATTGGACCATAGATGTTGTAAGGATCTATGTTTCCAAACTCAGTTTGAGCTGTGCTTTGAAATTGTTGACATATTTTTGTCTCATCAGTTTGGGTTTTGCAATGTTGTTGGATGCCTAAATGAGTCTCATCAGAGATTAGTGCATGACTCCATAAATAATCTAATTGCCCTTTCTCATCTGTTACATCGTTCATTATACCATTTCCTATCTGCATCCATACAATTAATTATTTGGTTTTCAAACAAATAATAATGCATTCTTGTAGAAACAAATAAATGATCGAATAATATTATTTTATATTTATGTGTGTTCGTTTGATTTAACATGAAATTTAATTAAAATGTTAAGAGTAAATTGGATGTATATTCTAGTCTTAAGTTAAAAATTTAATGCATAATCAACCCCTTAAATTTGTCAGGATATTTCATGTAGACACTTGAACTAAGTCTTATTTTAATTGAACACCTCAACCCTAATAAAGTATTTCAATTAGACATTACTAGTCCAAATTTTGGGGGGGAAAAAATAAAAATTGTATATAATTCTCATTCGTCTATTAGGTAGTTAACCATATAAAATATGTAAGTATTTCTTTTAATTATATGTCTCGCCTCAATAAACCTTAAAACCTCAGAAATTTTCTATTTGAAATTGATGCTTATAATAAAAGGAGACGATAATTGTAGAGTTAAAATCCTAGACTGGAACTCAGATTTTCTTTTTTAAAAATATTTTAAAAAAATATGTTAGTTAAAATTTTCAATTTCTGGCATGCATGTTGTTTGTGGTGGTTTTTAACTCATTGGTCATGGATATAGAATCATGTGAGCCAATCCAGTCCTAGGTACACCGTATACAAGTTATATACATATGATAACATTTATTTAAGTAAATAAAGGGTGAAAAATAAAATGAAAAGGCATAATATATAAATTTGACCCTTAACATGGCTTCAAATTATAACTTTGACCTTTTAACTCTGTTAGTGTACAAATAGACACTTTAACTGTCCGAAACTTAAACAAAAAAATACTCAAATCCTACCTGGCAAAATACGTAAAATACACCCAAATTAGACGTGTCAGATGTAAAAATCGAGGGAACCAACAGTAAATAAACACTGAAAATGACAATTAAACTCTCTTTCTAATTTTTCAACAATTTTCCCCTCTTTTTTGCATTATTTATTGTTCATTGCAAGTGACATTTAATTACTTTTTTTTATTATGAAAAAAATTATAATGAATTTTTTTTGGCAAGATGGGGTGAGTTTTATTTCAGACAATTTATCAAACACTTTAAGTGCACCATTTCACTTTATAATTTTTAGCACTGTAAGTTCATTTTTTGGCCTCCAAAAATTCATAATTGCAGTTGTCTTCACTATGACAATCACAATACACAAAGCACCCTTTTTTTCCATCAAGTATTTAACAACTTAAAGCACAAATATACTTCAAACTAAAGAAAAAAAGAATATCATTGATTCTCATTTCTTTTCATATTTATGGGCTGCTCTGAAATAATTTTGCAATAAAAACATTAGTTTCCTCTAGAGATTTCTCATATTAGTTTGAACATTTGACCAACAATGTGCAAATTCTTGTTTGTAAAATGTTGAATTTTGGTACCTTGACTAAATTGAGGAAGAAGAATAGATAAACCGTTAATGAAATTTCAGCAAATATCTTGAATAATTTTTTCTTTGATTTGAATATAAGGGGCATGAATTTCATATTAGAAATTTTTTAATAGAAAGAAGAGAAGAGGTACTAATTTTTTTTTTTCCTAAAAATGAATTTGTTTTCACTTTCACCTTATTCTATATTATAATTTATTTTTATTATTTTTAAAATCTAAGTGTTTTTATTTTAGTTAGTTGGCACTTGACAGCAACTGAGTGGTTTACTTTTCCATGTCAGAACATGTCTGTAACACGCGTTTTGCTTGAAATATTAGAGTGCTTTTTTTGTTTAAATTTTAAATAGTTAAAGTGTCTCTTTGTACGCTATCAAAGTTAAAGGTCAAAATTATAATTTAAAACCAAGTTAAAAATTCAATTTATATATTATGCCAAATGGAAATACTACCATGATTCCTTTGAATTGGATCTTGGAGTTTGTGGTTGCTAGCATGTTGCTCTTGACAATGATGTCTGCTAGCTCTGGCACATAGAATCCTGTCATCTACCAATATTAGCTGTCTAATTGACCTCTCTTAGATATATAATAATTGTATAACAAATATAGCCAAAAATTTCAATTATAATGTCTATTTCTGCTTTGAGAAGAGGACATAACTATATTGTATAGTATATGATTCAATTATATAAATGCTCAGACAATTGTCTCTCATAAAGTGGTCCTTAATTCTTACAAATTTAACATCTTGTTTGACAAAAAACAATCATGGGCTCTCACTACTAGAACCATCGATCCAATACTATCTTCTTCTTTTTTATTTTAATTTTTCTACTCCCTCCGTTCAGATTCACTTGTCAAATATTTTCTAATTTAATTTTTACTTTTTACTTTTCATAATTGACAAAATCAAGAGAAAGACCAAAAATATTTCCCTCAATTTATTAATGTTGAGTTAATGTCTTTGAAAAGTATAGTGGAAAAATATGTTTGGGACACTACCAATTAATAGCGAGGAGTGAAATAAACGCATTATATCAATTATTGTTTTTCTTAATAGGTGCATCAAGTCAAAATTTGACAAGTAAATCTAAACCGATGGAGTAGTTATAAGTACTCCTCTCTTTATAATTTGTTTTGTTTATTCTGACTTGATATGGAATTTGAGAAAATAGAGAAGACTTAAATTTTATGGACTTAAATTAGAAATATATCAAATTATATCAGTTAATCTTATAATCTTAAACATATTGTGTGGAAAATTAAAATTAAAAAGTTATCAAACACATTTTATTTTGAATGAACTAAAATAAAAATAGGACAAATAAATTAAAACGAAGGAATCAGTAAATATACCTGCATAACTTTCTCCCATGATGTAGAAATCCCTGCTTTTGTAATGTGGAAACGTTTTGAACCAATTCACTAGAAACCTATATGCATCTTGAGCTGTCACACAATGACATATATAGTTTGTATGTGTTATGATCTTAAAAGTAATTTAAGAGTCAAATTTTATGATTTAGACTGTCAAATTAATTTTTTTGAAATCAAATAATTAGTATTATTTGGAGATTAAGGTTGGGGGTGTAGTGTACCAGTCCTCTTGTCGCCTGATTGTGCATAATCTGAGCTAGTATTGGAATAGGAGAAGCCAACCCCTGCTGGTGACTCTAGGAACATCACATTTGCAACTGTATAAAAAAACATATTTAAATATTAATAAACATATACAAATTCAATAAAAAAAAAATTAAAACGTTATCTGATAATCGATGGTGATGATGATATTGATGGCTTATGGTGGTAGTTGTGGGTGCCTATCGGAGAGAGTCTTGGCTAATAAAGATGTCATGGTGGGTACAGAGTAATTAGTGATGATATGGTGGATGATAGTGATATATAATAGTGATGGTGAATGATGATTGTAGTTGACGATATATAGTCATGATTAATGATAGTGATTAATGATAACTATTGATCGTAATGCGATAGACAATACTAATAATGATTGTGACTGATAATTAATAATGGTAAATAGGATTTGATTACCTTTGTTCCAAGCAAATGTTCTGGAATAAAGGGTTTTACCATCAGGTTTTACACCAAAAGGGCCAAGCTCTAGCATGGCCCCAAAACCTAATGAGGAACATCCTGGACCTGCAAGTGCAACACAACAATGTTGTTTCATCCAATTATAGCCATACAAAATGACAACTCTTATCTTCATATACTAACCAATACTCCCTTTTAAGTCCATATTAACTGAATTTGTGAAACAATACGCATCATTACAGAAAAATACTTAGGACATAATTGTTTTCATTTTACTATTTTAGTTATTCTCGAACTATTCTTGAAAATAGAAACAATTTCAAGTTAAAATCATAAGTATGACTGTATGAGCAATTAACTCTCTTAAATTTATCATATAGAAAATAAAAGTGCTGGTCAAAAACGAAATAAACTTTCAACAACTTGCTTCAACATTGAATAATTTATTTATTTTGAACATCGAAGAAAAACTCAAAATTATTATGAAGTACAAGAGGAGTTATTTTTTTTTTCACTTTTACTTTATAAAAGAACAATACGAATAAAGCTACCAATAATTCTCAATTTTACGTCCCCACTTATTTACTTCATCTGTGTTTCTATGAACTACTGACTGGAAATGTTCCTCGGACTATTATATACCTTTTCGAATATTAAATGGTCATATATCCCTCCTCTTCATTATAAACTTATTTTCTAATCTTCCAAATGAATAATTAAAAAATAATAATTAATTTCAAGTTTATCCTAATCTAATAAACGATCTGAATAAATTTCTAAAAGATCTTCATACTTCTTAATTAAAATATTGAAGATAAATAAAGGATAATTTAATTAGTCAAATAAATATCTTCTCTAATCTTATTATATATGATTTTTCTTATTGAACATGTCAATTGTCATACCCTTAGAATTACTTATTCTAAACGGGATTGAGACTTGAGAAAAAAAAGAAATTATTAATTTTCAGGTTAAACTAAAGTATTAAGTCACATAAAAGATAATTATCCCTAATAATGGATTAGTCAGCTGAAAAATAGTTTAAGTCACTTGATAAACTCTTAGACACATTTTTATAGTAAGTAATAATATAATCATAAAATGTCTATTTTAATTTTAATAAATTAACTTATAATCATACAAACATTTATCATATCAACTTATTTTAGACCATAAATTTCAAAAAAAAAAAAAAAAATCCTTAAATTTTGTGACGCATCAAAGTTAAATCCTTAATACTACTAGTAGTCAACTAAAATGCAGCAGATATATGTGCACACTACATAAATGGAAATACTGAAACAAAAACAAACATAAAAGAACTACAAGTCATTCACTGCCAAAAAAAACAAAAATAAAATAGCGACAGACTAAATTTCATAGCAAAATAGTAAAACGAATAATTTCACGATGAATATAAGAAAAGAGAAAATGATCAAAATATTACCTCCATTTAGCCAAAGAACAAGTGGTTTAGAAGACGCATTCCCAGAAGCAGATTCAGCAAAGTAATAAAAAAGACTTCTTCCATTATTTTCATCAACACTAACATAACCTGCATACTGATTAAATTTCACATTTAATTTTGGTTGTCCTGGAAGACCATCTTTTATCAAATCATCCTCCATATTTCTAACATGTAATTCTTCTTCATCATCATCAGAATCAAATACAATTTTTTCAGTCGACCATGTTTCATCCTGATAAGAGTTAATCATCCGAGAACGTATTTTCGAACGACGCCACGACATTAATGTACGTGCCTGATTATCCATCTGGAAGCCATGGACAATTAGAACATGAAAAATTAATGTTACAAGAAAAAAGAAGTTCAATTTTGTGAGGAACATGTATTTCATGGGTTGCTTCTCCATTATTTTGTGTTTAGTGTATTTAGTCACACTATGGTTATTTAGAAGGAGAGAGATATTTGGACAAGTATGAATTATTTGAGGTTAAATTTGTCTTTTCGACAAAAACTTTATAAAAATGGATATAATCATATATCTTATCTTTAACTCAATTATTATTCAAGATACTCTTCATTGCAGTCTCATATGTATATATGTAACCACTCACATATTAGCTAATTCCAAAAAAAAATAAAAAATACTAGTACCTACGTCATAATGCCAGCTCATTTATTTCGCTATATATATATACCTAGGCGAGTTTAACATTTATATAAATAACTAATTATTTATAAAAAGTAAAATTGTAGGTTAAGAATAAAATAGTTATTCGATGCAACAGTTCAAACATTTTAATATGTTAAAAAACAGTTACGTTGTAATACTCGATAATTTATAAGTTTAATATTTCCATGAAACAGTAGATAGTGAGAAATATCGATAATTTTATTATGTTGCCTAAAAGCCCTCATTGATTTGTCACATTTCTTTTGGTACTAAATTCCAAGACAAAGTGGAAATCTGGGAGAAAGGATGACTAATTAATCAACGAGTTGATTTGTTCGACTTATTTATATAAAAAAAGTCGTAAAGCCATCACAAATGGAATAAAGATCTCTTTCGTTAGTTTTAACCACTTTTAATAATGAAAAAGTTCTATTACACGTAATCACTAATCTTTTGAATAATATTTTTTAAAAGAAATCGCGGATAAGAGGTAAAAATAAAAACTTGATCATGCATCTCTATTTATATGTCCAAAACATAAGAAGTGTAAGATTTGGACAAAAGTAGCATGTATTCATTTTGGAAATGATACTTAAAAGTTAAAAGTTCATTTTTAATTTTTGCAAGTGACATAGAGTAACAATTATGAAAACAGTTTGAAGTTTTCAAATTAACAATTCTATGTTCTCAGTGAACTATTCATAGGTAAACGGTCCTAAATGTGACACACGAGTGTGATTTTCAACATCAACTTTTGCTTTTCTTCTATGTGGGGTAGGAAGAAAGATAAGTGTACCGTAATAAAGAATTTTCGAATTATTTGTAATGATGGCTCTATTAATCCAATGTTGACCCATACAATATAGTTAGTCGTACTTGGCTATTGATGGACACTTGACCAATTATTTGCTCCACAAAATGAATACAACACCAGCAAAAATACAATCTTCTATCAAGCGTGGAATTCATATTTCTTTTCTCATTAGGCCTTTCTGGCATCCATACAATAAAACACAGAGAAGTGAAGAAATAAAACTTGTGTTCTATACCTGCTTTTGAGATGACTAATTTGGATTTCATGAAGCCGGGTAAAATATGCCATATAAAAGACCAATAAACTCTAGACTTTTGATTACTAATTAAGAATAAAAAAGTATTTAACGTCAACTACAACCTTTTAACGATGGAGGGTTTCTACTCACTTTGGGGCTTTTAGTGTCACTTTTGCAGTTTCACCCTTTTGAGTCACAAGGAAAAACAATCTATGCAAGGACTTAAAACTGAAGTGTTGATTTTGATGAAAGAAATACATATCAGCTGAAGATCCAGATCCTATTTCATTGCTCATTTCACCCAATTAATGGATCATGTTTAAAGGCCAATCGATAAAATTGAACAAATCGAAAAGATATGCCTCTGATGAAATATTTGATCTTATATAGTCTCGTATTTTTCACCATTTCTATGTTCTGTACCACACTGATACAGAATTACGACTACTCGATTATGGTTTTAAACATGTTTCTGACCTATATATCAATACGCACCAAACTAATAAAAAGTATTCAATTGCCAAACCGTTTCTAGACACACAGTATATCAAATACTAGGATTGATATATTGGAGAACTTACAGATATTTGTGATTCTGCAAGAAAGTTCCCTCATTTCTTGATCCTAGGCAGTTTGTGAAGTCTATACGAAAAACATAAAGTCAGACATCAAGATAAGTTTAAAAGGCAGCAGAAATCGAAACAAGTTTTCACCAATCATCATAGCTCACATCTCTAGGTATAACGTTTCACATATCTTGAACTCATTAAGCATAAATCAAATCCAGCTACAAAATTCTCATCAAACACTATATGCTTTAATCTTTTTAAGTCAACTTAAATTTAAAACCCCCAAAGAAAAGAGTGTTTTGGCAATGTCTCATTTAGCAGCGGTTGACTACAGTTCAGCTAACAGGCTGCTGATTCCCGTAGCCATTAGAGGCTGCTCCGGCAGCATACATGCCAGAATCCTGATTTTGTGATGCGCCATATCCATATCCTCCATAGTTTTGCCTTTCATAATAGCCGCCCCCATTACCAGAATCACTTCTCATCTGCAAAAGTAGAGACAAGTAAACAGGTTATAAAGGAAGATAATTTACCACAACAAAATACAAGACTGAAGATTGCAGCCTGCAAAAGCTTCAATAGATCAAAATCCTCAATACAGAGAGACTAATAAGCATGCAGAAAGATCACATGAACCAAACTTTGCCATTGGGACTTTTGAAGTTCCAATTACCCAAAAGAAAATCAGAAGAATTAAGATTGTACGAAACAGGAGTAGCAATCAAGAAATTATTAATAACATCCAAAACTATTCAAATTGGCCAAAAATTTCATATTCTGAAAAGATTTACCATTAGAAATCTTTTATAAAAGTATCAAGCCCCAATGTAAAAGATTTGATCATTTTGGAAAGGGGTAGACTTCTAACACGATGTGTAAAACAAAACCATTTACAGATTTCAAACAAGGGACTAAATATGTGAAGGTGAAAAGCTTCTGTAGAACATTCAACATAGACTAAGGTCGGCACTTGAAAGGTAGAATTGTAAAAGATCGATCATTTTCACAAAAGGGACAACTTCTAAAAGGCTGTGCAGAACTGAACTGATCACCTGCCAACATATAATTGTTTTATTGAGAAGCCAGCTAACATCTCTTTTTTTAAAACTATTTTGATCAGACAGTTGATATGAATATTGATGTGGGAAATACCTGCTTGTTTGCTGGACTTCGCCCCCAGGAAAGACGAACTGCCTGCTTGCCAATTACAGCACCACTCAATTTTTGTATTGCCTCCTGAGCAGAGCTTCTATTAAAACATAAAAACCCAGAAGGTGGTTAAGCATACTGCCTTGTGTTCATCTTTTTGTTTTTTCGGGACAAGATTCATTTGAATAATTGCACCAAGAAGGTACTGATATGTACAGCAAAAAGACCTTTTAATCCGTTTAACATGTAGGGAATTCAACTAAAATATTTAAATCTTGATTTTACTGCACTTTGCAACAAGAAAATATATCATCTTCTGCGTGCTGCATTTAAAAATTTCAGAACAAGACTACAGTATTTTATACTATATCAATAACCTAAAACTTTGTATCTTTTTTTTTTAATAACCGTACTGTTTGGTGTCCAGATCAGCTTGTGCACACCTCGACTAACCACACAGCTTTAAAAAGAATAAGTTGACAGAATGCTACATTAAAACCATGGACCAAAAGGAAGCAAATCCAAACTTCACTATCTTATTTGTTATCAACTTAACGAAAATATGAGATTAATACTCCGCCCATAAGCAGTTGTGTTCAGGCTTGGGTAATTTCTCAAGAATCATAAAAAAAACAAATAACAGAGATCCTTAAACGTAAAGAACTCATATTTTAACCCAATATCTAGAACTAATCCAATTACTTAAATGGTACACTATCAAAGGAGATTAAATGACAAAGTATAGTGAAGTTATCTACCAATCAATGTCCATGCCTCAAGATTCGTAGCATCACTTCTCTTAGTTTCTCATACAATGATGCGCAAAATAATTCACTACTACTCACCACCTAGCACTTCAAGTCAAGCATTACAGAATTTACCTGTCAGAGAATTGTACAAAACCACATCCTTTTCCAGCAGGTATTTTCACAGAGACCACTTCCCCAAACTGAGTAAAGGACTGCCTCAGTTCCTCATCAGTGACATCAGAATCAAGTCCTCCAACAAAAATCTATCATAAAGAAGAAGTTGGACCAACTAACTATTGTTCTATAAGTATTAGTTGAATTAGGAGTTACTCCAATTAACCAACTTATGACCAACTTCCACAAGAAAATGGAGCACACTTACTGTCGTGTTTGATGAATCACCATCAGACTGGGATCCATGGGTTGCAGCACCATTTGATGCATATCCACCAGATAATATCACAGCTGAACAAAAAGAGTAAGCAGTTCTAGCCTCAATAAAAAAAGTCGAACATGACATCTAAAATTTGATGCAAACATGGAACTGCTAGCACATACATAAGAAATAACTGGTCACAATAAACCACAACAAGAAAACCAAGCTCAATAAATCTAGAAAAATTTGGTGCATCCAGGATAAAAATAGCAGCATGCTTTTCACCACTAACTTGTTCAGCCAGGTAGAAAAGTTGATGCTGTCTTTGCTCTAAACAACACATCCACTACATTTGTCAAGCTTCAATTTGGCCAAATTCTGGATTTAACTAGAAAATGATCAACTGTTTTATGTTTCTTTTTTTATTTGTCATATTTTTGTTTTTTCGGAAGATAAAATTCAAAAATTTAGGAAGTAGCCAAAGGATTCTAAATGATGCAATATTACAAGTCAACAAGTTGCAATATTACATACCTTGAGAAGAAAATTGTTGCTGTGCTGATGGTTTCTTTGGGGTAGCAACACCAACACGCATGGGCCTGCTGGAACAATATATACCATTCATTTCAGTCATGGCCCGAGACCTCTCGCTTTCATCACCAAACCTTACAAAGCCATAGCCTTTTGAGTGGCCTGTGTTTGCATCTACTACTACTTTTGCACCTTTAACAGATGGATATCTACTAGCGAATGTGTCACGTAACATTGTGTCAGTAACATCAGAGGCCAAATCTCCTACAAAAATTGAGAAATCAGAACCAGTTTCTGCACGCTTTTCACCAGCGCTGAAGGCTGCCCAATTTAAGCGGAAAGGTTGCTCGGCATTTGGCATCATTGTGCCATTGTAGCTCTGTAGCACTTTTTCCGCTGCTGCGTGAGTATTGAACTCAACAAATCCATAACGCTCTGACTGACCAGTTTGCTTGTTTCGAATAATTTTCACAGAAATAACCTGCATGATTTCATGGTCAATTACTAGCAGAGTGCATGCCTAAATTGGAAACCAAATAATCAATTCTTGTAGCTATACTAGTATTGATGTATAAGCTTGAAAAAGATATTCTTGACATAATTTTATTTCAATTTTTAACTACAAAAGAAAGGGTTCCCCACATATTTACAGTCTAAGGCAAAGGAATTCCAAACTAAAATTGCTACAATTATTCAATCAAATGTGGTCGGTCCAACTTGGAGTCCAGCTCTAGTCTCCGTTTTGAGGATGGAAAAGCATCTCTCCATCCTCGCTACTCCATTCTCTAGTGTTTTGCCATCGAACAAAACAGTAAGAATAAAGTATCTTGCTTCAAGTTTTAATATCCGTAATTTTCCTCGAATATTCATTAATTATTTTCTTAGAAGAAAAGAAAATCAGTTGATTTTCTCGGCAATTACATAAGTCCATGTGCGTCTTTGGTTCTTTTGTAGTCGTATAATCTTCTAATCGTACAATCTTAGCGGAAATTAGTGTGAAAGCTTCTTTCTTTCCTTTTTTTTTTTTTGGAGGGGGGGTTGGTTTGGGGGGGGGGGAGATAAAGTATAATATTATTGATGATGGGCTCGGAATCTTCAATAATGTCAAGGAGTGCGTGTCGGATTCGCCAAAAGTAGTGTATCTTTGGAGAATCCGAGACGGGTGCGGCATTGAAAGTAAAGAGTCCGTGCAACTTAGATGATGGGAAGAAAAAACCTAGAATACAAGTACAAATGACATACCAAAAAATAGAGAATCTACAAAGAAATAAGATTATTTATGGAAGACACCCACAATCTTCTATATTGGAATCTCATATGGGTGCTCCAAAAAGAAATAAAGGGCATGTTATTCCTCAAAGATAGAAATCAGTTGATGTCAAAGCGTTACTAGAAATAGAGGTTCAAATAAAAAGGAAACTGAAGCGAGACGAATATTCTCCAGTTCCGTTGAGAAAAAAAGTGAGAACTTATAAAGCACCAACACTAAATCTGAAGCTGTGTACCGGAGAGAGGAGACCGACATTAGCTACTCAGGAAGCAGGCTGGGCTTCTTTTTCTACGAAAGCAGGGAGTTGGAAGCCCACTTGTGTATCTCAACTAGGATTGGGACTCATCCATTGCAGTTCTAGCTTTTGACCACATGGCTGGCAATTTATTCTTCTAGTCACGAGAATTCTCATGAAGCTAACAACACTTTTATCTCTTTCTACTTAAAAATTAATCATTTCTACTAACTCAACTCCCTAAACTTGAGACCAAGGTGAATCTCTGCAGTAACCTGAAGTCGAGTTAAATACTGTACTTGACCAAAAAGAACTAGTATGTAAGAATGAGAAATTAAAGGCAAGAAAATTTTATTTCCCGTATAGTCAAGCATTTAAAATCGTTCTTATCCCCCGACATTTCCCGGGGAGACCATTTTAGCTTAACAATCGCGAAATCAATAATCTTTTTCCGGGAATTATCTACTCTTTCAGAATGTCCAAAAGGTAAAAAAAACCAATCAAAATAGAATAGACAAGATCCCAAAATTCCTCTTCAGAATCTCTGCATTGACTGAGATCTCAGTAAGGTCAAATCGTGTTCGCAGGTAATTACTTCTTAACTATGATACTACAAGTTTCTAGCGTTTCACATCTCAATTAACTGAACAAAATTGTTAAAAGCAATTTAAGTTGAGATAGAGATAAATACAAGTATCGAGTAGAGCTAAATGAATATATAAATCAAACCTCGCCAGCATGAGAAAAGCATGAATGAAGATAACTCTCATCCATCCACTGTTGAAGATCACCAATCCAGATAGTTTTGTTATCTTCAGATGAGTTCTGAATCTGAGTCGGCGGCTGTTGCATCTTCTGTTGCTGTTGCTGTTGATGGTAGTAAGGCATGTATTGCTGACCATACATCATCTGTTGCTGCATAGCCATTGCTGCTGCTGGATACTGCATCGCCATCCATTGTTGCTGATACTGCTGCATCGCCACCCACTGTTGCTGCTGCTGCTGCTGTTGTTGTTGCTGCTGTTGCTGTTGTTGCTGCTGATTCAAATCTCCACCGTTCATTTTTCCCACGCAAATTTTACTCCTTCTTCCTCTCTCTCTCTACAACTCACTTTCTCTCTCTAGCTGATTCAAGGTTTTCGCAATGGAGTTCTAGAGAGAGAATAGAATGAGCAAAGATGAAGGCCCTTTTGGTGACTAGAGAGAGGAAGAAGAAAAGAAGGAGACTTGTTGAGAGTCGGCTTGCTATTATATAAGGAAGAGATATTCAGATACGCTATACGGGATCTAGGGTCTCTATCTATCTCGTGTGTAACGACCTTCAATTTTGATCGTCCGATTAATTTAATAATAGCCGACGATCAATAAGTTTAAAGACAAGTTGGTTGTCGGAGGACCAGCTGATACGCGGTGGTCTATGTGGGTCCCCTCTCCTTGTCGTTGAAGTCCAAACACAAATCGGCGGTTCCTGACGGCAACCGTGTCCACTACTTCCGGCTGACGTTAAATTGGTGGAAGGACGAAATACATTTACCAAGTTTTATCGTTTTCTATCGTTACATAATTATTAAACAGGTTAGATGATAATTACATAGAATATATATTAATTAATAAATAAATAGTATAAAATTATTAAATGATAAGTAAGATAAAATTGTAAAAAAATGTTAATTTAGCGATTCGATCATACCAAACAGTGGCGGAGCCACATTGTCATTAGGGGGTTCATCCGAACCCCCTTCGGCGAAAAATTATATTATTTTTGTATTGTTAAAATAATTTTTTAGGCATATATAATAGAAATCGAACCTCCTTCGGCTACTTCATGTGCCTATTTCTTCAGTTTTTGAACCCCCATATTGATAATGCTGGCTCCGCTACTGAAACCAAATAAGTAATTATATAAATAACATTTTTTGTCGAACATCAATCAATTTAAACGATATGATAAAAAATTTAGATAATAATCAATATATATGAAATATTAAAAATAATAATATAATACAATTTAAATAGGGTGTAAATGTACTTTCAAATGCACCGTTGATCTAAAAAAATATAGAGTATTCTCTCCATCACAAATTATACTTGATACTTTATTTTACGCTCTTTAAAAGCTAATAATTAAGGATATTTAATTATTTTATCCTTATTTCTATTAAAGTTATAATATCTTTATTACTATATGTTTTCTTCATTAAAGACAATAATCTACTAAGGTAAGATGGGAAAAAATAACCACTTCTACCTTAAATTTCTAAAACAATAAATATTTTGATATAATTATTTTTAACAACCATGACAGATAATTTAATACGGCAAAGTAGTTAATTAAAACATCAATTAATTGGGTAGTTTTAGTAGTAAATTAGTAATTCCTTCCGTTTTTATTTATATATCACCATTTTAGATTTTATGTTTGAAATTATGTAAATTTACTATTATATCCATATTTCGTATTCTCTTGAAGTCAAATTTTCATATAACAAATATTAAAAACATCTATTTTAAATACGACATATAAAAAAGAACATAAGTAATATTATGGACTGAAATCACAAGATTGAGATAATTTTTGCCGTTTTGAGGTTTGTGTTGCATCATGTTGGTTCATGGACAACATGATGTCTCGTGTTAAGCACATGCTCATCATCTCTCCCATATTGACTGACTTGTGAAGATTCTGCTATATTTTCCCTTTCCGTTACGTTGATTTAAACGGTGTGAATATCTTTCCATTTTTAAGACTTCTTTTAAAAAATAACTGCAACTTGGAAGTAGTATACTACTCTATAAATTTGTCAAATTGTTGACCTAGAAAACAAAAAGGCTGCTGATTACATTAGAATGCGTTAAGGGTAGGGGTGGGCGTTCGGTTCTTCGGTTCGGTTTTATCAAATTTCGATTCGGTTTTTCGGTATTCGGTTTTAGAAAAGTATGCACCATACTTATACCAAACTAATATCGGTTCGGTTCGGTTTTTTCTACTTCGGTTCGGTTTAAATCGGTGTTTTTAAATCGTTTTTTCGATGTAAATAAAAATAAAGTGGAAATATATTAAAGTATTAAGAGTTTTATGTGCTTAATAAAAATAAAAATAAAATAAATAAGCGACGATATTTTTGGTTTCTCCCATACCTAAATGAATAAAGAAGAGAACAATATAAGGACTCGTGTACATAAATAGAAGAGGAACTAAATTGTCATTATAATGTTTTATCAGTAAAACATTTTTTTGTCGTAATTGCTAGCTTAAGTAAAACATTTAAATAGGTCATGTAAATATTTTGAGTAAAAAATGTATAAGTATTATTAACTAAGCAATATAATTAAATTTTTTAAAATTTATTTAATAAAACTTCGGTTCTTCGATGCACCGTAGTTTTGGGACCCTTGCACCGAACTCCGAACCGAAGAATCGAAGTTCCGAAAATCAAAAACCGACACCAAACCGAAGAACCGAAGAACCGACACCGAAAAACCGAAATAATTCGGTTCGGTTCGGTTTTTCGGTTTTTCGGTTTTTATGCCCACCCCTAGTTAAGGTCATTGGATTAAATTAATGGGCCGTTTGGTTACTAGTTAGAGTTATGCATGTATTAGTTATGTAGGGTTAAGTTATGCAGATATGAGTTATGCAGGTTTAAGTTATGCAAGTATTAGTTATGCAGGATTTAATTATGTAGGTATTAGTTATGCAGGGTTTAGTTATGCAGGGTTTAGTTATGTTGAGTTTAATTATGCGGGTATTGGCTATGCGGATATTAGTTATCTAGGTATTATTGTTGACACCCAATTTTAACCCTCCCCAGTAGGAATTAATTCATGAGCTTCTTTAATTTTCAAACAATTTAAAATAATTAGTTTTATAAATTTAAGAAAAAATATAAAGTTTGCGTTATTTTGAATATTTTGCCATTTCTTATAGTTTTTTACATAATTATGTATATAATTAGTATATTTTATGATTATTCAAAAATCATCTCAAAAACATTTTAAATTTAGTAAGTAGTCTTTTAAATTAGTTTAGTTTAAATCATGGATATATTTTTTAATCACTAAGTTTACGATTAAATTAATATTTTTTTTTTAAGATTAAGAAGCTCGTTAATTAATTAATATTAATTTGTCTTATTTAAGGTTTAGCCAATTTATTAATGTAACACAATATGGCTATTTCTTAAATTTAATCCATCTTAGACTTCCAACTTAACTCAACTTTGAGAAACATTTGGGCCAAGATCCAATTCAATTTTCAGCAGCCCATTCTTCACAATTACCTTCAGCAGCCCATTCTTTTCAAATTCCCTTACAATTTCCTAGGCACAATTCTTTCCTCCAAATTACTGTAGCCCAATACAATTCCCAGCCCACTAATTATCAACTACACTTTTGGGGATGTTTTGAATTTTGAATTTTGAAATTTGAAATTTTGAATTTTGAATTTTGAATTTTGAATTTTGAATTTTGAATTTTTGAATTTTGAATTTTGAAAAAAGAATTTTAAAATTTGAATTTGAATTTTGAAATTCAAATTCATCCCAACATTCCTTTTTCCCCCCTAAAAAAAAGTAATTTTTGAATTTGAATTTTGATATTTGAAATTCAAATTCATTCCAATCCATTCCATTTTCCTCCTAAATCTACCATAAAAATATCTTATAAATACCTTCTCTTTTCTTCTTCTTTCTAGGGGATGATTTGAAAAAAAAGGGAAAAGAATTCAAGAATCCAAGAAAAAAAGACATGATTCAATTCAAGAATTCAAAAATTCATTTCAATTCATTTTTCAATTCAATATTCAATATTCAATATTCATTATTCCTTATTGATTATTGATTATTAATGATATATTTTTTCATTGATATAGAAGAAAAAAAAAAGGGAAAAGGGTGAAAAGGGAGTTAAAGAAAAAAAAAAATTTAAACATTCATAGTAGAAAATATTGCCTATAACTCCCGGTCGTCGTTTGAATCCGAGTCGCGTGGTGAAGACAAATTCCTTGCTCGTACCGTCTCTAGTTCGCTGCTCCGGAGAAGGTGATATTTTTATTCTTACTTCTCATTTTTTTTTGAATAAATTATGATGTTATTTGTATAGTCCGATTTTTTATTTTTTTATTTTTATTATTTTTTGCATGATCCTCTTTGAGTCCATGACGGACTTATCTTCCTCGTATCTTCGAGTCGAAGCCCCCTCCAATTGGTGTACATCGAAAGCAGTAAAGTGATTGCTGAAAATTAATTTTCCAGCCCCCCGGAAGGTCAAAAAATAGATCGATATACGGGTTATATACATTGATATACATTCGTAAAGTATAATACGCAGGTCCAAAAATCAGCACAGGTGCCAGAAGTCTGAAATGGGCAGCGTACATTCAGTATAAGTCCCAATATACACGGAAACGAGTCGAAATACATATCATATACATCCTTATACATTTGGTGTATACGCAGATTTTAAGTGTGGAAAAGAAGGAATATAGGGCCAGAAGCTCAAAGGAAATTCCAGCAAGCCCAAAAGGTCCAAATGGGTCAAGATCCATTTTGGGTCATTTTAGTTTTGGGAAAATAACTTGTGTGTCTACTTTTTAAAAAATAATTACCATATTTGTCAGTATTATTTTTTTAACGATAAATGTCAATTTAATTAAATATTCAACTTCATATTTTTTCTCTCGCCCCAAAATTTTCCCACGCCCGCGATTCACGCCCATGCAATTTTCTCTCTCGCGATTGTAATTTTTTTTCTGGCGACTACAATTTTCTCTCCGGCGACTTCAATTTTCTCTCGCCATTGCAATTTAAAGGTTAGTGTTGAGTAAGCTCTGTTCGTTTAGGGTACTTGCACTGCAATCTGCGATTTTTGTTGGTCTCCTTTGCACTTAACTGATCCTTTAATGTGAGCTTGCAATTGTGGTCTTAAAAGTTTAATTTCTTCTTTTTGTGTGGAAGCCTTTTTGTTTGTTGATTTATGTTGAGATTTCGTTTGATTCAAGTTTCTGTGAGTGTCTGGTATTCAGTTCTCTTCTCTAGTAAGTATGATCTCTTGTTAGCATCTGTGTAATGCAACTTCAATTCAGTTTTAGTTCACTTGTTAGCATTTGTGTAATACAACTTCAATTCAGTTTTAGTTCACTTGTTAGCATTTGTGTAATACAGCTTTGATTCAGGTTTAATTCACTTGTTAGCATCTGTGTAATACAACTTTAATTCAGGTTTAATTCACTTGTTAGCATTTGTGTAATACAACTTTGATTCAGGTTTAATTCACTTGTTAGCATCTGTGTAATTCAACTTCAATTCAGTTTTAGTTCACTTGTTAGCATCCGTGTAATACAGCTTTAATTCAGGTTTAATTCACTTGTTAGCATCCGTGTAATACAGCTTTAATTCAGGTTTAATTCACTTGTTAGCATCTGTGTAATATAACTTTAATTCAGGTTTAATTCACTTGTTAGCATCTGTGTAATACAACTTTAATTCAGTTTTAGTTCACTTGTTAGCATCTGTGTAATACAGCTTTAATTCAGGTTTAATTCACTTGTTAGCATCTGTGTAATTCAACTTCAATTTAGGTTTAGTTCACTTGTTAGCATCTGTGTAATACAGCTTAATTCAGGTTTAATTCACTTGTTAGCATATGTGTAATTCAACTTCAATTCAGTTTTAGTTCACTTGTTAGCATCTGTGTAATACAACTTCAATTCATGTTTAATTCACTTGTTAGCATTTGTGTAATTCAATTTCTGACTTATTTATATGCAAGACATGATCACAATAGATACAGGTTTAATTCACCTGTTAGCATTTGTGTAATAAAACTTTAATTCAGGTTTTATTCAGATTTAATTCAGTTGTTAGCAAAGTGGTGCTTTTCTAGCAGATTAGTCTATATGTCTCTCTCTAGTCTTTTAATATTAGTAATACACTTTTTAATGATGTGCAGAAAAAATATGACTAATATAGCGGTGATGCTTTACTTCAATGGACGATGGGATCCTAGCAACAAATATATTAACTACTTGGCAGATGGTGTGTTGATACACACAGAGTCAACGTTTGCCACCCTCGTTTCTGTAATTGCTACTCAATTGTCAATAGACACATCAACAAGTAAAGTTGAAATCAGATATAAAATTGATGAAAAGTCTCCTCCAATTCAAATCCATAATGATATGGGGGTAAAGGTATATCTTGAAACCAAAAAGGAACATCGAGATATGGCAAGATACCCTTTATGTGTCACAACAACTGAACCAGTCAACTTGGAGACTAATCCTGCACTCATTCCACTTTTGTGTTCAGACACTTCAGGAGATATGAGGGTTATACACAATTCATACTTCTCTAATACATTTAATGGTATTGATGAAGCAATAGGGTTAATTGGATTCGGATCATGTGAGAAAGTTGAGCTAGAAGAATTAGCACCAGGCATCATTATTAATCCCAATCACTCTTTATTTGAGAAAGATCAGGTGTATAAGAATAAATATGTCCTCACCAGTGCACTAAAAAGACATTCCATTCTTAATCATTTTCAATTCAAGACAACAAGATCAAGCGCAATAAGGTAAGACCTAAATTCAAGTCACTTTAAATTATTAATTGTGTATTAATATTTTTTCTACAGCTATTCGATACAGTGCCTAGGAGAAAGCTGCAGTTGGAGTTTACGAGCTTCAAGCTTGAACAAATCTGAAATGTTCAAGATTAGAGAATTTGAAAGCGAACACACATGTTTGTTGCTACATAATTCATTATCGAAAAGGCTAACAACTAAGAGTGTTGTTGGGAGTATTATTGTGGGTAAATATGCTGAACCAGATGTTATTTACACACCAAAAGACATACAACGTGACATGTTAGCTGAATATGGTGTGCGACTCACATATATGCAAGCTTGGAGAGCTAAAGAAGCAGCTCTTGAATTATTCCGGGGTAATATAGCTTTAATTCAAAGTTTAATTCACTTGTTAGTATTTGTGTAATACAACTTTAGCTTAGGTTTAATTCCCTTGTTAGCATTTGTGTAATATAGATTTAATTCAAGTTTAATTCAGGTTTAATTCACTTGTGGAAATTTAAAAAAAGGTTATTGTTGAGTATGCTCTGTTCACTTGAAAATCCTGAAACAATTACCATAACAGCATCAATAAGGACACAAAGAAGGAACAACTTCAAATAGAAGACTTACATATAAACAACACAGTTAGGTATATAATATCAAGACTTACAAAATATACCAATATAGTTTTTCATAGCCATAGTAACTACGAATTGTTTTACATTATATAGTTTTCATAGTCATACTAACTAATATAACTATATTCCTTTATCTAACTGGTCTTTCGTCTTCACTTTGAAGGTCACTCGCTTACTTCCTTCTTGCATATTCCCATAATATAGCTCCAAATCTCTTTCGAAGAATGTCTGCCTTTACTTGTTCATTTAGAATATGTTGGCCATTACTTACAAACTCCGCAAATGCAGCAAAGAAAACTCCACAATCCCTACAAAATTCAATATAAAATTATTATCAAAATATCGATTTAATACAAAAAAATACCTATTTGATAATACTTACAGTGAATCCTCTTGTTGTCTGGGAACATCTTTAGTTATGAAAAAATGAAACTCAATTTTCTTAAACTCATTTATCTCACTGTATTTTGGTGTTGCCTTCAATTCAGGACGCTTATCATAGAACTTGATCACACTTAAATAATATGGTAAAACAACTGAAAGCATCTCAACAATATTTTTTACCTCTAAATTCACCCCACCCTAGCCGGAAATGAATCATACACCTCCAAAGACCTTTGCCCAATATCAAACACCACAAAAATCCAGTGACGATTCTCTTTAATGTTTAGTGGAATAAGAACAAAATCCAATTTATCCCACGAGGTACTTGCCAACAAACGACGTCCACATATATACCGGGCAATATCATCAGAATCTAAAACTTTAAAATTCTTCTTATCCTCATGAGCATCACAAAGTTTAAAGAAAGAATTGGTAATCTTTGTCTTGAAAACACAATCAGTCGTCGTAAAACGAACATTACTGTTGGTTTCATATTTTCCTTTCTTTCTTAGGTAATAGAAATGACATCAATATGCTGCAAAAAAAGAAATAGATTGAAATGTAAGAAGAAATAGTCTCAACAAACAAACATTCAATTAACCAGGAAGGAATACGTTGAGTACACAAATCATGTTGATAAACTAGGGGAAATTCTTTTTGGCTAACTATCAGAAGGTCTTGGTAATTTGGTATTCGTTGTCCTCATATGAAAATAAAAAATTATTAATGAAGTATAGAACAGACAATGAAACAGCTGAGTCATCATCTATGAATTTTTTAGCTAAAAAAGTGCACGTAGATGACTCTTTGGAACTGTGATTTTCTCCGGGAAATAACTACTCATCAAACTACATCTAGAATTGGGAACATTGATAGAAGTGTCATCACTAACACAATTTAAGCCCGTAACTATCCCAAATTCTCTAAGACCAAAAAACAACTTTTTGTTATTTATTTCAATAGCAAACACATCATCCGGTGTGTGTTTTAACTCTCTATTTATAAGACAATGAATAAGTTGTAGTTGTGTGCTCGATTTTGGAAGGTCAAAAAAGTACCCAAAACATGTATTCCTAAACAACTCAAGTTGTTTATCAGATAAAGATAATTTGATTTGTTCAATGACACTATGATTAGTGTAACATGACCACCTACTCGGAATATACACAACATCAGGATGTTTCCAGAATTTACGATCCTGCATATGCATTAAACACGAATTAAAAATGTGTTACTACATACTAAAGATGAATTGAAGATGAATTTCACATACTATGTGTCAAAGAAAGGTAGTAATCAGTTGAATAAAAGATGAATTAAAGTTGAATTACAACAATGATCACTTCTGGTTCAAAATCCAGAAACAACTTATCAACTTCAACACAAGCAGCCTAAACAATGATATAGTTAAAGGCTTCAACTCATATCGTGTTCATGCCCCTTGAAAAGTTTAAGGGGGATACTAAGGCAGTGAGAGGGAGCATGTTTGATCTTGAGTTTGTTATTCTAAATGAACTGCAACACCAACACATCATACATTCACAAGCCAACTCTCCTCTCTAAGAGCTATTCACAAAGTTGATCAGAAAGATTACAGAAATGCAGTTATAAGACAAATCAATTTACCACCAGAAAGAAAACTAAAATAAACAGGTTAATGGTCAAATCTAAATATTAATTTAGAATCATATTGAGAAGGAATGATAAGTAAAACAACACTAGTAAGACAATAACAAACTAACATGACAATAGTTCTGTAACGTGAAATTGGACAGATCTCCAGAGATACTTTTCATAACTTGATTTGTTTCTTTCCTTTTTTTGGTTTTGGGGAGGTTTAGGATGGGGGGATATGCTACAAAATACAATGTCAGAAAGTAGAAATTTCAAGTTGGGGAGGACATAAGATCTGGTAAGCATCTTATTGTTATTTTGAATTTACAGATACACTATGTTATTGAATTTGTGCTGATATAAAGGTCACTCAATCAGCTATAATCTCATGGTGCACCATTGAGGAACTTTAGTAGTTAACCAACTATGAGCCTGATATTCTTCCTATATTCAATACACTAGGACACTCAAATCCCAATCTAGTTAAGGTCAGCACTCAGAATCCTACCTGCTCTATTCACTTCCTGTGTCATACTAAAGTTGAATTAAAGATGAATTTCACATACTACATCTAAAAAATAAGCAGCAATCAACATACAATCATTGCTAAACAACAAATAACTAAGAACTACTAGCACATATCGGATATCTACTCTCTGGTAGAATGACACTTTTGGATAAACGATTTCGTGTTTTTCCATCATTCACCGGCTTTTTCTTCTCCAATCCATCTTTATTTTTCAAACTTTTTGACTGAAACTGAGGAGGTAAATCCTCAAAATCATCATCACTGTCAACGAGTTTCTTCGACGTAGATGCCAAAGTAACACATATTTTTTTCGATTTCTTCATTGTTTTAACCTCTTTAACTCGTTTTTTTACCTTTCTTTTGCTTCTTGTTCTGTTCCTCATTGTTCTTCTCCTCATTGTTCTGCTCCCCCGATATTTGTGAGATTCCCAAATTAAAACTTGGAACTTCATCCATAGAAGTAGAAGACGAAACTTGCGGCTTCTTTCGACTTCTTCTATAAACTTTCGGATTCGAAGTATCAATATCCCTCACTAGACGCGGACTTCTTCTAAGAGATTTTCCATTACCTTCTTCCATTAAAATTTGTGCAGAAAAATGGAGAAAAAAGAACAAAAAACCCTAATTTTTTGAACAGACGAGGAGAAGGAGAAAGAAAAGAGCGAGAGAGGATATGACTTATGAGAGAATACGTTTTTACTTGGTTTAAAAATTGTATAAAAAAGGAATAAATGTGTTCTAAAATTGTTTTAAGTTAATATAGCTAAAAGTTGACAAAAATGGTAATAAATTAAAAGTATACTTAAAATTGGTAATTATAAAATAAAAGGTCTTTGTTTATGTAATTAATAGGACAGGTTATAAAGATTTGGACCTAAGGCCCAAATTTAATACTCTCTTCCCTTTTTACTCTTATTTGTATTATTTTAACTTAACTTTTTTTGTTTCATTGTTTAATTTAATTAAATTTTCAAGATTGCCATTTTTCTTTATATATATAAAAAATAAAATATTTAAATATTTATTTTGTACGAGTCACTTAGCTTTTATTTTATCAACCACTTTAGGTCACTACTCGTTTTAAATGATCTCCTTCTTTCCCTAAATTAATTAATTAGAATATAATAATAGTAAGCAAGCAAATATTTTTTTAAAAAAAATGAGCTTTATTTAGTAAAAGTTGGAAAAATTCAAGTCAAAGTCATTTAGTCAAATCGTCGGTCAACCGCGAGTTAGCGGACATTCCGAGGGCCTAACACCTTCTCGGAATGTACATTGAACTTCGAACCCTTTTCAACTGATTTTATCTGTTTTAAATCTTTTGAAAACAATTTTAAGTTTTCTTGATTTTTACTAAAAAATCAAGTGGCGACTCTGTTAATTTGGAAAGTCGATTTCTCTTAAATCATAAGATTAATTGATTTTCCGAAACTTAGTCATTTTTTCAAAAATATATATATTATATATTATATTATTTTTTAATAAAACAATTATTTTGCTATGTAGAGATTATAATATATGAATTATTAATTATTGAATATTAAACTTGTTGTAAATTATTAATATATATTATTTACAAAATAATAATACATGCTAATAATATGTGAAATATATTTAATAATATATAATGCTAATATTTGATTAGCATATGTACCGTCAAAAAATATACAATCAAATTTTTAATATTAAAAAATATTTATATTTACATAAATAAATAAAAATGTTAAGTATATTAAAAGAAATGAAAATAGTCTATATATAATAGGAAAACAGTAAAGTTTCCAATTAATTTTTTTTAAAAGAAATGAAAATGGTCTATATATAAAAAAAAAATATATATATATATATATATATAAGAAAACAGTAAAGTTGTCAATTAAAAAAAATAAAATAAATTTATAGGGTAGATTTGTAATTTATCATTTTAATACATGTATAACTAATACCAACATAACTTATTCCTTCTTTTACCCTGCATAACTTTATATATAGAATCCCTCATAAGTTATGTTGGTATTAATTATGTAAGACTACAAAAATACAACCAAACACCGTATAAATTAATACATAAATAACTTTTATACAACATTTAAATTCTTACCAACCAAACATGGTATAAGTTATGTTAACTTTTATACCTAACACAAAACTTCTACCAAACATAGTAAAACTAATGTAACTTTTAATACATGTATAAGATGTTTCTTATATAATAATCAAACGGCTCCGGTTTTACCTTTTACTCCTTAAAGTGAAAATAGTACCAAGTAGTAAAAACATACGTCAAAGGGGACCAATATTTAGTAACAATTTTTTGTTTCTCTCACCTTAATTTGGGCACTGCAAATATATATTTTTACTCAATAATGAATGAGCAGTTAGCCAGTGAAACTTACAGGAAGGGAAGTATAGGCAGAGGAGTTGCACAGTTGGGAATATGTGTTGTAAGCATATATATTGCCTTGACATAAATCTGCTTCGCTTAATGTACTCATTACATGCCTCTGAGGTTGTCTCTGCCGAGAAGTTGCAATTCAAGACAATTCCGTCATGGACTTCATCTGATATTAGAGCATGGGTCCAATAGAAGTCGTATGTACCACTGTTCATTGTTTCGTCATCAATGATGCCATTTCCAGTCTGAAATCCATGCCATATGCATGCAATAAAGACGCAGACGCAATATAACTAGTGACTTAATCAGTAGAAAAATAATTTAGTGACTATTTGAAGGTTAGCTTACAGCTATTCCTTGCAAGTTAATGACAAGGTTTGATTCTGTTTTCTTGTAGGATAAGATCAGCTGAGCAAGTTGAGGCACATAATGGCCAGCATAACTCTCTCCAGTAATGTAGAAATCTCGGTGTTTATATTCAGGGAATCTTTCCATCCAATTGATGAGAAAGGTAAAACTATATTGTCTCGTCTTTTCGTCTCGAGTAGTATAATCTGATGATGTATTAGAATAAGAGAATCCAACTTCAGCAGGTGATTGTATGGAAAATTAAAATTAAAAAATTGTCAAACACATTCTACTTTAAACGAAGTAAAAAAAAGTATGACAAATAAATTGAACGGAGGAAATAATAAAAATACCTGCATAACTTTCTCCCATGATGTAGAAATCCCTGCTTTTGTAATGTGGAAACCTTTTGAACCAATTCACTAGAAACCTATATGCATCTTGAGCTGTCACACAATGACATATATAGTTTGTAAGTGTTATAATCTCAAAAGTAATTTAGGAGTTAAATTTTATGATTAATTAGACTGTCAAATTTATTTTTTTAATAATTAGTATTATTTGGAGATTAAGGTTTGGGCTGTAGTTTTTCATTAATGAAATCCGTCAGTTATTATTATTATTATGAACTCAAATAAAATAACAAAAAAAATTGGATTTAAAAGGCTTGTTCTGTAGTGTACCAGTCCTCTTATCGCCTGATTGTGCATAATCTGAGCTAGTATTGGAATAGGAGAAGCCAACCCCTGCCGGTGACTCTAGGAACATCACATTTGCAACTGTATAAAAAAACATATTTAAATAATAATAAACATAAATTCAATTAAATATAAAATTCATTTGATATTATATCAATAAAATGTTATTTGATAATCGGTGGTAGTGGTGGTGATGGTGTTATGGGTGCCGATTGGAGAGGGTGTTGGCTAATAAAGATGTCATGATGGGTACGTAGTAATTAGTGATGATATGGTGGATGATAGTGATATATAATAATGATGGTGAATGATGATTGTGGTTAACGATATATTGTTATGACTAACGATAGTAATTGATGGTATAGAGAATAATAATGATTCTGACTAATAATTAATAATGGTAAATTGGATTTGATTACCTTTGTTCCAAGCAAATGTTCTGGAATAAAGGGTTTTACCGTCAGGTTTTACACCAAAAGGGCCAAGCTCCAGCATGGCCCCAAAACCTAATGAGGAACATCCTGGACCTGCAAGTGCAACACAACAATGTTGTTTCATCCAATTATAGCCATACAAAATGACAAACTCTTATCTTCATGTACTAACCTAGTTCATATTAACTGAATTTGTGAAACAATACACATTATTACAGAAAAATAATTAGTACATAATTGTTTTCATTTTACCATTTTAGTTATTCTCGAACGAAAATAGAAATAGTTTAAAGTAAAATCATAAATATGATTGTATGAGCAATTAACTCTCCTGAATTTATTATATAGAAAATAAAAGTGCTGGTCAAAAACGAAATAAATTTTCAACAACTCTCTTCAACGTTGAATAATTTATTTATTTTAAACATCAAGAAAAGCTCAAAATTATTATGATGCATGTACTAGAGGAAGTATTTTTATTTATTTTTCACTTTTACTTTAAAAAAGAAACAATACGAATAAAGCTACCAATAATTCTCAAATTTACGTCCCCACTTATTTACTCCATCTGTGTTTCTATGAACTACTGACTGGAAATGTTCCTCGGACATATATACCTTTTCGAAAATTAAATGGTCATATATCCCTCCTCTTCATAATAAATAATTTTCTAATCTTCTAAATGAATAATTATAAAATAATAATTAATTTCAAATTTATCCTAATCTAAAAAACGATCTGAACAAATTTCTAAAAGATCTTCATACTTCTTAATTAACTGTAAAGTCACGTGATAAAATAAAGTATTGTCATCCCTAAGAATGGATTAGTCAGCTGAAAAATAGTGTAAGTCACGTGATAAATTCATGACATATTTCTATATTAAGTAATAATATAACTGTAAAATGTTAATTTTAATTTTAATTAAATGATCTATAATCATAAAACATTTATCATATCAACTTATTTTAGACTATAAATTTAAAAAATCTTTCTTTTTTTTTTATTAAATTTTGTGTATAGTCAAACTAATTACGCATCAAAGTTAAATCCTTAATACTACTAGTAGACAATTAAAATGCAGCAGATATATGTGCACACTACATAAATGGAAATACTCAAACATAAAAGAACTACAAGTCATTCCACTGCCCAAAAAACAAAAATAAAATAGCGACAGACTAAATTTCGTAATTAAATAGTAAAATGAATAATTTCACGATGAATATAAGAAAAGAGAAAATGATCAAAATATTACCTCCATTTAGCCAAAGAACAAGTGGTTTAGAAGACGCATTTCCATAAGCAGATTCAGCAGAGTAATAAAAAAGACTTCTTCCATTTTTTTCATCAACACTAACATAACCTGCATACTGATTAAATTTCACATTTAATTTTGGTTGTCCTGGAAGACCATCTTTTATCAAATCATCCTCCATATTTCCAACATGTAATTCTTCTTCATCATCATCAGAATCAAATACAATTTTTTCAGTCGACCATGTTTCATCCTGATAAGAATTAATCATCCGAGAACGTATTTTCGAACGACGCCACGACATTAATGTACGTGCCTGATTATCAATTTGGAAGCCATGGACAATAAGACCATGAAAAAGTAATGTTACAAGAAAAAAGAAGTTCAATTTTGTGGGCAACATGTATTTCATGTGTTGCTTCTCCATTATTTTTGTGTTTAGTGTATTTAGTCACAATATGGTTATTTAGAAGGAGAGAGATATTTGGACAAGTATGAATTATTTGAGGTTAAATTATGTGTTTTCGACTGTAACTTTATAAAAATGGATAATCATATATCTTATCTTTAACTCAATTATTATTCAAGATGCTCTTCATTGCAGTCTCATATATATGTAACCACTCACTTATTAGCTAATTCCAAAAAAAATAAAAAATACTAGTACCTACGTCATAATGCCAGCTCATTTATTTCGCTATATATATATACCTAGGCGAGTTTAACATTTATATAAATAACTAATTATTTATAAAAAGTAAAATTGTAGGTTAAGAATAAAATAGTTATTCGATGCAACAGTTCAAACATTTTAATATGTTAAAAAACAGTTACGTTGTAATACTCGATAATTTATAAGTTTAATATTTCCATGAAACAGTAGATAGTGAGAAATATCGATAATTTTATTATGTTGCCTAAAAGCCCTCATTGATTTGTCACATTTCTTTTGGTACTAAATTCCAAGACAAAGTGGAAATCTGGGAGAAAGGATGACTAATTAATCAACGAGTTGATTTGTTCGACTTATTTATATAAAAAAAGTCGTAAAGCCATCACAAATGGAATAAAGATCTCTTTCGTTAGTTTTAACCACTTTTAATAATGAAAAAGTTCTATTACACGTAATCACTAATCTTTTGAATAATATTTTTTAAAAGAAATCGTGGATAAGAGGTAAAAATAAAAACTTGATCATGCATCTCTATTTATATGTCCAAAACATAAGAAGTGTAAGATTTGGACAAAAGTAGCATGTATTCATTTTGGAAATGATACTTAAAAGTTAAAAGTTCATTTTTAATTTTTGCAAGTGACATAGAGTAACAATTATGAAAACACTTTGAAGTTTTCAAATTAACAATTCTATGTTCTCAGTGAACTATTCATAGGTAAACGGTCCTAAATGTGACACACGAGTGTGATTTTCAACATCAACTTTTGCTTTTCTTCTATGTGGGGTAGGAAGAAAGATAAGTGTACCGTAATAAAGAATTTTCGAATTATTTGTAATGATGGCTCTATTAATCCAATGTTGACCCATACAACATAGTTAGTCGTACTTGGCAATTGACCAATTATTTGCCCCACAATATTAATACAACAACACCAGCAAAAATACAATCTTCTATCAAGTGTGGAATTCATATTTCTTTTCTCATTAGGCCTTTCTGGCACGTAACCTCCTTAACAGTCCATACAATAAAACACAGAGAAGTGAAGAAATAAAACTTGTGTTCTGTACCTGCTTTTGAGACGACTAATTTGGATTTCATGAAGCCGGGTAAAATATGTCATATAAAAGACCAATAAACTCTAGACTTTTGATTACTAATTAAGAATGAAAGAGTATTTCCCGTCAACTACAACCTTTTAACGATGGAGGGTTTCTACTCTCACTTTGGGGCTTTTAGTGTCACTTTTGCAGTTTCAACCTTTTTAGTCACAGGGAAAAACAATCTATGCAAGGACTTAAACTGAAGTGTATTCATTTCGATTAAAGAAATACATATCAGCTGAAGATCCAGATCCTATTTCATTGCTCATTTCACCCAATTAATAGATCATGTTTAAAGGCCAATCGATAAAATTGAACAAATCGAAAAGATATACCTCTGATAAAATGTAGATCTTCTTTAGTCTCGTATTTTTCACCATTTCTATGTTCTGTACCACACTGATACAGTATTACTACAACTCAATTATGGTCCTAAACATGTTTCTGACCTATTATCTCAATAAGCACCAAACTAATAAAAAGTAGTCAATTGCCAAACCATTTCTAGTCACACAGTATGTCAAATACTAGGATTGATATATTGGAGAACTTACAGCTATTTGTGATTCTGCAAGAAAGTTTCCTCATTTCTTGATCCTAGGCAGTTTGTGAAGTCTATAAGAAAAATATGAAGTCAGACATCAAGATAAATTTAAAAGGCAGCAGAAATCGAAACAAGTTTTCACCAATCATCATAGCTCACATCTCTAGGTATAACGTTTCACATTTCTTGAATTCATAAGCATAAATCAAATCCAGCTACAAAATTCTCATCAAACACTATATGCTTTAATCTTTTTAAGTCAATTTAAATTTAAAACCCCCAAAGAAAGAGTGTTTTGGCAAAATGTCTCATTTAGCAGCGGTTGACTACAGTTCAGCTAACAGGCTGCTGATTCCCGTAGCCATTAGAGGCTGCTCCAGCAGCATACATGCCAGAATCCTGATTTTGTGATGCCCCATATCCATATCCTCCATAATTTTGCCTTCCATAATAGCCGCCCCCATTACCAGAATCACTTCTCATCTGCAAAAGTAGAGACAAGTAAACAGGTTATAAAGGAAGATAATTTACCACAACAAAATACAAGACTGAAGATTGCAGCCTGCAAAAGCTTCAATAGATCAAAATCCTCAATACAAAGAGACTAATAAACTAGGAGAGCATGCAGAAAGACCACATGAACCGAACTTCGCCATTGGGACTTTTGAAGTTCCAATTACCCAAAACAAAATCAGAAGGATTAAGATTGTACGAAACAGGAGTAGCAATCAAGAAATTATTAATAACATCCAAAACTATTCAAATTGGCCAAAAATTTCATATTCTGAAAAGATTTACCATTAGAAATCTTTTATAAAAGTATCACGCCCCAATGTAAAAGATTTGATCATTTTGGAAAGGGGTAGACTTCTAACACGATGTGTAAAACAAAACCATTTACAGATTTCAAACAAGGGACTAAATATGTGAAGGTGAAAAGCTTCTGTAGAACATTCAACATAGACTAAGGTCGGCACTTGAAAGGTAGAATTGTAAAAGATCGATCATTTTCACAAAAGGGACAACTTCTAAAAGGCTGTGCAGAACTGAACTGATCACCTGCCAACATTTAATTGTTTTATTGAGAAGCCAGCTAACATCTCTTTTTTTAAAACTATTTTGTTGATGTGGGAAATACCTGCTTGTTTGCTGGACTTCGCCCCCAGGAAAGACGAACTGCCTGCTTGCCCATTACAGCCCCACTCAATTTTTGTATCGCCTCCTGAGCAGAGCTCCTATAAAACATAAAAACCCAGAAGGGGGTTAAGCATGCTGCCTTTTGTTCTTCTTTTTGTTTTTTCGGGACAAGATTCATTTGAATAATTGCACCAAGAAGGTACTGATATGTACAGCAAAAAGACCTTTTAATCCGTTAAACATGTAGGAAATTCAACTAAAATATTTAAATCTTGATTTTACAGCACCTTGCAACAAGAAAATATATCATCTTCTGCGTGCTGCATTTAAAAGTTTCAGAACAAGACTACACTATTTTATAAAAGTTTCAGAACAAGACTACACTATTTTATACTATATCAATAACCTAAAACTTTGTATCTTTTTTTTTTATATAACCGTACTGGTGTCCAGATCAGCTTGTGCACACCTCGACTAACCACACAGCTTTAAAAAGAATAAGTTGACAGAATGCTACATTAAAACCATGGACCAAAAGGAAGTAAATCCAAACTTCACTATCTTATTTGTTATCAACTTAACGAAAATATGAGATTAATACTCCGCCCATAAGCAGTTGTGTTCAGGCTTGGGCAATTTCTCAAGAAATCATAAAACAAACCAAATAACAGAGATCCTTAAACGTAAAGAACTCATATTCTAACCCAATATCTAGAACTAATCCAATTACTTAAATGGTACACTATCAAAGGAGATTAAATGACAAAGTATAGTGAAGTTATCTACCAATCAATGTCCATGCCTCAAGACTCGTAGCATCACTTCTCTTAGTTTCTCATACAATGATGCGCAAAATAATTCACTACTACTCACCACCTAGCACTTCAAGTCAAGCATTACAGAATTTTACCTGTCAGAGAATTGTACAAAACCACATCCTTTTCCAGCAGGTATTTTCACAGAGACCACTTCCCCAAACTGAGTAAAGGACTGCCTCAGTTCCTCATCTGTGACATCAGAATCAAGTCCTCCAACAAAAATCTATCATAAAGAAGAAGTTAGATCAACTAACTATTGTTCTATAAGTATTAGTTGAATTGGGAGTTACTCCAATTAACCAACTTATGACCAACTTCCACAAGAAAATGGAGCACACTTACTGTCGTGTTTGATGAATCACCATCAGACTGGGATCCATGGGTTGCAGCACCATTTGATGCATATCCACCAGATAATATCACAGCTGAACAAAAAGAGTAAGCAGTTCTAGCCTCAATAAAAAAAAGTCGAACATGACATCTAAAATTTGATGCAAACATGGAACTGCTAGCACATACATAAGAAATAACTGGTCACAATAAACCACAACAAGAAAACCAAGCTCAATAAATCAAGAAAAATTTGGTGCATCCAGGATAAAAATAGCAGCATGCTTTTCACCACTCACTTGTTCAGCCAGGTAGAAAAGTTGATGCTGTCTTTGCTCTAAACAACACACCCACTACATTTGTCAAGCTTCAATTTGGCTAAATTCTGGATTTAACTAGAAAATGATCAACTGTTTTATGTTTCTTTTTTTATTTGTCATATTTTTGGTTTTTCGGAAGATAAAATTCAAAAATTTAGAAAGTAGCCAAAGGATTCTAAATGATGCAATATTACAAGTCAACAAGTTGCAATATTACATACCTTGAGAAGAAAATTGTTGCTGTGCTGATGGTTTCTTTGGGGTAGCAACACCAACACGCATGGGCCTGCTGGAACAATATATACCATTCATTTCAGTCATGGCCCGAGACCTCTCGCTTTCATCACCAAACCTTACAAAGCCATAGCCTTTTGAGTGGCCTGTGTTTGCATCTACTACTACTTTTGCACCTTTAACAGATGGATATCTACTAGCGAATGTGTCACGTAACATTGTGTCAGTAACATCAGAGGCCAAATCTCCTACAAAAATTGAGAAATCAGAACCAGTTTCTGCACGCTTTTCACCAGCGCTGAAGGCTGCCCAATTTAAGCGGAAAGGTTGCTCGGCATTTGGCATCATTGTGCCATTGTAGCTCTGTAGCACTTTTTCCGCTGCTGCGTGAGTATTGAACTCAACAAATCCATAACGCTCTGACTGACCAGTTTGCTTGTTTCGAATAATTTTCACAGAAATAACCTGCATGATTTCATGGTCAATTACTAGCAGAGTGCATGCCTAAATTGGAAACCAAATAATCAATTCTTGTAGCTATACTTGTATTGATGTATAAGCTTGAAAAAGATATTCTTGACATAATTTTATTTCAATTTTTAACTACAAAAGAAAGGGTTCCCCACATATTTACAGTCTAAGGCAAAGGAATTCCAAACTAAAATTGCTACAATTATTCAATCAAATGTGGTCGGTCCAACTTGGAGTCCAGCTCTAGTCTCCGTTTTGAGGATGGAAAAGCATCTCTCCATCCTCGCTACTCCATTCTCTAGTGTTTTGCCATCGAACAAAACAGTAAGAATAAAGTATCTTGCTTCAAGTTTTAATATCCGTAATTTTCCTCGAATATTCATTAATTATTTTCTTAGAAGAAAAGAAAATCAGTTGATTTTCTCGGCAATTACATAAGTCCATGTGCGTCTTTGGTTCTTTTGTAGTCGTATAATCTTCTAATCGTACAATCTTAGCGGAAATTAGTGTGAAAGCTTCTTTCTTTCCTTTTTTTTTTTTGGAGGGGGGGGTTGGTTTGGGGGGGGGGAGATAAAGTATAATAATTTTATTGATGATGGGCTCGGAATCTTCAATAATGTCAAGGAGTGCGTGTCGGATTCGCCAAAAGTAGTGTATTTTTGGAGAATCCAAGACGGGTGCGGCATTGAAAGTAAAGAGTCCGTGCAACTTAGATGATGGGAAGAAAAAACCTAGAATACAAGTACAAATGACATACCAAAAAATAGAGAATCTGCAAAGAAATAAGATTATTTATGGAAGACACCCACAATCTTCTATATTGGAATCTCATATGGGTGCTCCAAAAGAAATAAAGGGCATGTTTTTCCTCAAAGATAGAAACCAGTTGATGTCAAAGCGTTACTAGAAATAAAGGTTCAAATAAAAAGGAAACTGAAGCGAGAATATTCTCCAGTTCCGTTGAGAAAAAAAGTGAGAACTTATGAAGCACCAACACTAAATCTGAAGCCGTGTACCGGAGAGAGGAGACCGACATTAGCTACTAAGGACGCATGCTGGGCTTCTTTTTCTACGAAAGCAGGGAGTGGGAAGCCCACCTGTGAATCGCAACTAGGATTGGGACTTGTCCATTGCAGTTCTAGCTTTTGACCACATAAATTTTTCCTAGGCACCACTGCTCCACATGGCTGACAATTTATTCTTCTAGTCACGAGAATTCTCATGAAGCTAACAACACTTTATCTCATTCTAATTAAATTTATCATTTCTACTAACTCAACTCCCTAAATTTGAGACCAAGGTGAATCTCTGCGATAACCTGAAGTCGAGTTAAATACTGTACTTGACCAACAAGAATTAGTATGTAAGAATGAGAAGTTAAAGGCATGAACTTTATTTCCCGTATAGTCAAATGCATTTAAAATGGGGAGACCATTTTAGCTTAACAATCGCGAAATCAATAATCTTTTCACGGGAATTATCTACTCTTTCAGGATGTCCAAAAGGTAAAAAAAAACTAATCAAAATAGAGTAGACAAGATCCCAAAATTTCTCTTCAGAATCTCTGCATTGACTGAGATCTCAGTAAGGTCAAATCGTGTTCGCAGGTAATTACTTCTTAACTATGATACTACAAGTTTCTAGCGTTTCACATCTCAATTAACTGAACAAAATTGTTAAAAGCAATTTAAGTTGAGATAGAGATAAATACAAGTATCGAGTAGAGCTAAATGAATATATAAATCAAACCTCGCCAGCATGAGAAAAGCATGAATGAAGATAACTCTCATCCATCCACTGTTGAAGATCACCAATCCAGATCGTTTTGTTATCTTCAGATGAGTTCTGAATCTGAGTCGGCGGCTGTTGCATCTTCTGTTGCTGTTGCTGTTGATGGTAGTAAGGCATGTATTGCTGACCATACATCATCTGTTGCTGCATAGCCATTGCTGCTGCTGGATACTGCATCGCCATCCATTGTTGCTGATACTGCTGCATCGCCACCCACTGTTGCTGCTGCTGCTGTTGTTGTTGCTGCTGTTGCTGTTGTTGTTGCTGATTCAAATCTCCACCGTTCATTTTCCCACGCAAATTTTACTCCTTCTTCCTCTCTCTCTCTACAACTCACTTTCTCTCTCTAGCTGATTCAAGGTTTTCGCAATGGAGTTCTAGAGAGAGAATAGAATGAGCAAAGACGAATTTCGGTGACTAGAGAGAGGAAGAAGAAAAGAAGGAGACTAGTTGAGAGTCGGCTTGCTATTATATAAGGAAGAGAGATTCAGATACGCTATACGGCATCTAGGGTCTCTATCTATCTCGTGTGTAACGAACGACCTTCAATTTTGATCGTCCGATTAATTTAATAATAGCCGTCGATCAATAAGTTTAGAGACAAGTTGGTTGTGGGACCAGCTGATACGCGGTGGTGTATGTGGGTCCCTTCTCCTTGTCGTTGAAGTCCAAACACAAATCGGCGGTTCCTCACGGCAACCGTGTCCACTACTTGCAACTGACGTTAAATTTAGGGGTGGGCATTTGTATTTCGGTTTGGTTTTTGGGTTTTTTTTTTTGGTTTTTTCGGTTTTTGGAAAATGTCTACCGAATATCGAATCGAAATATTTTGGTTCGGTTTTTTATTTCGGTTTTTTTATGGGCCTGGTAAGTGGGCTTTTTCAAATTTTAAACTTTATAATTTTTTTGTTTGATTTTTCAACTTAATGGGCTAAAAAGTAAAAATAGTGTAATATTTTTCTGTTTTATTTTTTAAAAGATTATTTAACATTAATAATTATTAATTAATATAATATAAATATAATATAAATTTAATATAATATTTCGGTTTAAACCGAAATACCGAATTCCAAAATAATACATACCGAAAACCGAACCGAAATACCGAAAAATACAAAAAAGTAAACCGAATACCGAACCGAAAACCGAAATACCGAAACCGAAATATTAAAAAATTCGGTTCGGTTCGGTGTTTCGGTTTTTCGGTGTTTATGCCCACCCCTAGTTAAATTGGTGGAAGGACTAAATACATTTTTACAGTTTTATCGTTTTTTATCGTTACATAATATTGCTTATTAAATAGGTTAAATGATAATTAAATAAATTATGTATTAATAAATAAAATAAAAAAATAGTATAAGATTATTAAATGATAAGTAAGATAAAATAGTAAAAAAATGTTAATCTAGCAAATTCGATCATAACAAATAAGTGATTATATATATAAGATTTTTTATCGTTATCTAATATTAATGGATTTAAACGATATGATAAAATTTAGATAATAATTAATATATATGAGATATTTAAAATAATAATATAATACAATTCAAATAGGGTGTAAATGTACTTTCAAGTGCACCATTGATCTAAAAAACTATGAAGTATTCTCTCCGTCACAAATTATACTTGGTACTTTATTTTACGCTCTTTAAAAGCTAATTAAAAAAATATTTAATTATTTTATCCTTATTTCTATAAAAATTATTATATCTTTATTACTATGTGTTATCTTCATTAAAGACAATAATCTACTAAGGTAAGATGGAAAAAAATAACCAATTCTACCTTTAAATTTCTAAAACAATAAATATTTTGATAGAATTATTTTTAATAACCATGACAGATAATTTAATACGGCAAAGTAGTTAATTAAAACATCAACTAATTGGGTAGTTTTAATAGTAACTTAGTATTCTTTCCGTTTCTATTTATATATCACCATTTTAGATTTTACGTTTGAAACTATGTAAATTTACTATTATATTCATATTTCGTATTCTCATGAAGTCAAAATTTTATATAACAAATATTAAAAATATCTATTTCAAAGACGACATATAAAAAAGAACATAAATAATATTATGGGCTGAAATCACGAGATTGAGATAGTTTTTACAGTTTTGAGGTTTGTGTTGCATCATGTTGGTTCATGGACAACATGATGTCCCGTGTTAAGCACATGCTCATCATCTCTCCCATATTGACTGATGTGTGAAGATTCTGCTACATTTTCCCTTTCCGTTACATTGATTTAAACAGTGTGAATACCTTTCTATTTTTAAGACTTTTAAAAAAAAAAGAAAATTGCAACTTGGAAGTAGTATACTACTATATAAAATTGTCAAATTGTTGGAAAACAAAAAGGATGCTGATTACATTCGAATGCGTTAAGGTCATTGGATTAAATTAAGGGTTTTACCTTTTACTTCTTAAAATGAAATAGTACCAAGTAGTAAAAACATACGTCAAAGGGGACCAATATTTAGTAACAACATTTTCATCTTGCATGCCTATTTTTGGTATATGTTGTTTATCGTACGAAACTACAGATGCAAACAGTTCTGTCAAATTACTGTTGTCTATAGTACTTCAGTTGAAAACAATGAAATATCAAATTCAAATCCCTGTAGAGATAAAGTATTAAGCGATTTGTTCTAGCCTTGATAGATAGAGTTACTGGATACCTCAAATATCCAATGGAATTAATTGAACTAGTAACCAAGCATTATTCAAGCACAACAAATTTCATATTTTCTTGTTTAAAAACACACCATAGTAGTTTGGTGGATACAACATAATTTATGATTTTGTACAATAGTAGCTATAGGTACTAGTTACAAGCATCAGATGAGGGCAATGGATGCTTAAGAATTTGGTTGTGTTGATTTATTGCTTCTCTCCTGCTATATTTTCACCTACTTAATTTACTCATTCTTTACCTTGTCTAGATCAAGTAAGCCAGCCACACAATTCACTGGATTAAAATAGCAACTGCACATATAGACAGGGAATATATGGTTCGATGTCAAAATTGCTAATTTCATTCTCAGTCAGCTAGAAAAGCCTATTTAACCTGAAGGGCCAAACTTGATTACCTGAAACGAGAGGAACTCCGTAACAACCTGCCTTAGCCAAATCCTGCTAGCTTCTGCTTACACATAAATAATGAAAGAATAGAGTTAACAACAGAAGCTACTACATATACTCAAGGACTGCACATTTATATTTTGTAATCTGCATGTAGGAAGCTCTCATAAGGTGTTCCCTTGAGTGCCTTTTCAACATCACTCCAATTTTCAACTTGTAAAGACAGTGGCGCCTTGTGTATCTTCACTTGACGACTATGAAGATCCATTCTTGGAACTTTCAGGAAATCTTGCACGTCATTCAGCATCTGTGAAAAAAGGCAGGAAGTGGGCATAAAAAAAACAAGCTTCCACGCAAGAAAACTAAAATATCAGGGATATAGTAGAATATGCAATATCTTACAGTCTGATTTTTTATTATGTCCTCATAGAACAAGATCATATGCCGAGTGCATTTGAAGTACTCCAAAGCATTAGCCGTCATGCTTTGTATTTGCTGTAGGTTAGCAATCAGCGTCGTTGTGTTCACTGTAGGCTTGTAACTTGCAAGAATCTCAGCCTGCAAAACGTGATTGCTTAAGACAGCATGGCAACATAAGCATGCGTCTCTACATCATGGTATCTATCAACTGACCTCCTTGGGAGAATGCACATGAGACTTGTGGGTTCCATTCAACAGCTTAGCATTCTGATCATAGGAATTTGCTAGAATTGAAACCATTCTGCGCAAAAGATTTCTTCTGAAGAGAAAAATTGCAGAAACTCCTCTCCGTTTGAAATACTCAACAATTTCCTCATGATGCTGCAATAGACCCTGTAATAACATGTAAATGTTCATGCAATCCATCATATGATCCATAACTACGACAAAGGGAACCAAGCCACCAAGGCGTAAGCTGCTTACAGAGTTTACATGAGCTCTTCACAAGGTAATACATCATGTAGACCAATTTTTACATGATTTAGTTCTTCATAAGGTGACTATCTTGTACACCAATCTTTGTATTCCTTCCTACCTAGTTTCAATTGTACATGGGTGGATCAGTGGTAATATAAAATATGGCTTTCTGCAAAATACTATATGTACCTACGAGATCGAATTGATTTCTGTTGACTCACTCTTGAATTGAATATATGTTTCCCACCCATTCTTGCTGGGATAGGGAATTTTGCATTTTTCATATCCATACGATTAGTCCTTTGTTTAGACAAGTAATTTTGGATATAATACCATCTTCACTTTTTAAATCAAACAGGTGAAATGGGGGGAGAAGTTAGGAGCCAAGCATTTCATATCTGTTAACTTTTAGCCTTTTTCCTCAGATTACACATCACATACTTCTATTTTCCTGAAATCATAATGCATGTAGTTCTTCAAGGATATGTTATCGTAATATCCAATATGATCCCATAAAATGAAGTTTCGTTCAAGTAACTGATTCTAAGACCCTATCTTACTCATTATTTCAATACTAGTGTCCATATACTATACACCGTATCACAGCAGCAGTCAAGTGATAAGAAACTATCACAACTTAGCTGATCATGCAAGGTCGGAATTTCAATATTTTAATTAGATATTCAAAAACATACCTACAATATGGTGATAAGAAGAATTAGTAAATGACATTGACCCAAACTCTGGAAACAAGCATGTTTCACATATAACAATTATGTTTAATTAAGAAAAAAAGAAATCTCAGCTGATTTCCAAACAAGCTAACACAGCCAGGTAGTAAATAGTACATTGTGAAATTCCACCAACAATCTTCCCCTTTATTAATTCCATTATCAGATTTTTATATCAAGACCGAAATGAAATCTCAATAAAAACAGCAAATTCAGATGACAGAAAAATATGTGGATATTAACCATAACATGCCAATTTCACATTAGAAAAATCAAGAAGCAACCTCAACATTACAAATTATGTATATCCCTACACAAGTGGCGCACAATGTTGATAAAAAAGAATTGAGATTACAAAAGGTTTTCTACAAAACACAGCTATTCTCACTGCGTAGTTATGTACTCCGACCACATGCTTAGAAACAGACATGACAAATAGGACTTCGAAGATAGCACCTCACCTGATTAAGCATCCACTTCAGACCAACTGCAGTTGTACATTCATTCTTGGAAGCACTGGTCAAAAAGTCTAGGTCATAGAGTCTGTCCAATGTGCCCAAAATTGTTGATGCATTATTTTTACGGACTTTAACAGAAAAGATCTCCCCGTTAGAGCTTATATTCATATGGCTGTTCAACAATGTTTCAAACCATCCACTGCCAGACCTCTGAGTGGAGAAAATAGCAAAAAAACTTACAGGATTGCAAGCACACTCAGCCCTGATACAGCAGCGGTTAGTCGATTGTTTATCCATAATGAGATACTAAAACATTCAAAAAGATTGTCAGTGTCTCACCGGCTAAAAGTTTTTGGCTTGGGGAAGTGCATGTAAGTTTTTTCTGAAGGGTCAACATTAGTCGTCTCACATGGCCTTTCAACGACATGAACAGTCACAAGCAGTCCACTGGAGCGCGAACCAATTTGTTTCAGACAAATTGAACATATATATATTCCACATATCATTGCAAAAAGTAAAACCACCATTCTCAGCAGCAGTGGAGATTTCTTTGGTTGCTTTAAGATGAAAGTATCCTGGAATTGAATCAGAAGTTCAAATACTTAGTATCTTAAGTCTCATCTTTTCATATTCAAATTTTCCTTCAGGGTCTCAATTAAAATAAATTCAGTTGCAAAGTTATTCAAACCAAAAAAAATAAGGAATCTAGGTAGGTTTCATCAAATAGGAAAGCAACATCCAAGATATCTAAGGGATAATATGGTTTTATTAAGATCTTATTGCTACAAGAAGCTCATCATTAGAATCAATACAAGCCTAAAAGTGTTTCCTCAAGCAGAACATTCTCAAAATGAATCCAGTAAACTCTACCGTATTTCAAGGGATTCATAACCTAGAAAAGAGTAACATATATCTGTTAATACTGCTCCTTCACTACTGCCTCTTTTATCATTCTGAGTATCTATCGGAAATAGCCTCTAAGGTCCGCTTATCTCCCCATACTCCACTTGCGGAATTACTCTAAAACCTCTCTTCACAGCTTAATTAATCTAATTTTACTGTCATAATAGAACAAACGCTGATGAGTTCAGATACAAGAAATTGAAACTAATGGTATGACATAAGAAGTAAAAAAGCTCAAATTTGACTAAACAGTAAGGATTGAGCAGAAACCCAGATCAAAACAGCACATACAGTTGTCAATGAAAAAACTTTCAGCGAAAAAAAATAAGATAAAATACATACATTACATACCTTGGTGAAGTCACAGAAATCGTCAGCCATAGCTTAAATGCTCAAAAAGGAAGATAACGAAAAGGCATTTGGGGATACCCAGATTCAAAAGAAGATCCCCTTTTTCTTTCTAGCTTTAGTCATTCTTATTTATTCATCTCTTGTTCTTCACAATACATGCAGAAACACATAATTATGTCGAAAAAAACTAGAGCTATGATTAGCTTTATTCTCGTGAAGAACACTATGATGATAGGGTTCTTTAGTTCAATTATGACGCTCTCCTTTTTGAATGTGATTTACAGCAACTCAACTTCTTCTTCTCTACAAATCATGTGTGGAGTCCCATGTTTTGGTACCATCTAAATGAAGGAAAACAGAAAAGTGATATCCTACGACACCGTTTCAGTCGGGGTTGATTTCGTCAAACAGAATTTTTTAATCAACATCACTTGCAAATTTCACCGTCTTTCATGTTCAAAAAGTTACTGTTTTACTTTTCACTAAGATACTGCAGCTCATGTAAGGACCCGTTTGGCCCCAAATAAAATTTGGAAAAAAATTGGTTAGTGGTGTTCGGCTACATACTAAGTTTCCAAATACTAGGAAAAAAAAACCTATTTTTGGTTCAAGTAAATTGAAATTTTAAAAATTATCACAAACTTTTATATTTTATAAAAAATACCTTAATAATCTATCTATTACTAATAATAAATAACTAGATTAATCCTCTATCTATTAAACAATATGAGAGAAATCAAAACTTGTCGGCAAGAGATTGTTCATAGAATATGGGTAAATAATATAAAGGAGTAGTTTGTTACTATCTGCTCAGGAAAAGTTCAAATTCTATTTTAAATGACAAAATTGAGAAAAAAAATAATTTATTGGAAAATTTGGGTCAAACACTTTGTAATTACACCAAAAACTTGGCCGAGATATTATTTATCAACAATATTTAAAAACTTGGAATCAAACTCTAGGTTAATCATAACTTTTAGTACAATATAATTTTCTCTACTTTTTTTGGTGTTATATTTTGTGCAAGAGTAATTCTTGGATTTTGAAGTTAATGTCCTCAATGTTTTTTGGTCAAGTTTTAGTTTAATACGAAAATAAAGTTAAACATGATTTGTAGTATACTTTTCTTTAATATAATCTTTCTTTGTAGTATGTACAAGCTTCTCACATTTAGCATGCATTTTTCAATATAAATATTTAAAGTACATATCAACTACAGTTGTTAGTGGTTGATTATATGTGATTACAATAATTTTAAAATTGGTAAGAGTAATAATAGTATAAATTTTATTTATCTATAAAATAAATGATTAATAGATACGAAATTATGAATAATGTTTTTTTTTATATAAAATGTTTCAATTTTTATATTCCAAAAATATGAATTATAATATGAAATTCTCTATTTGAAAAAAATTATGGATTGATGGATTGTTAAATTTTGTGATATGGTTGGAAAATATATAGTAATAAATATAATGGCAATTCACCATGATTTCTATGTGAAAAATGATGGTAACTTCAACAATTTGTTCTTGCTATAATTTTGATAGTAAATTATTTTAAAACAATTCCAAATTTTGTATTCGACCTTCTATTGTCTGTTTCGATATTTTTAAGGGAAAATTATATATAATGAATGATAAATCAATAAATTAAATTAATTGCTATAACAACCTTTTGATTTAATTGTGTCCCGTAGCAAACTGTTTGTCAGTCACCTCTCTCCCTCAAACTCTCGCTCGCACTCTCCTCTCTCGCTCCATCTCTCGCTCGCCTCTCACTTTTATACAAACATAAGTGTATAAAGTCTGTTTCTATATGTATAAAGCAAAGGAAATTGTATAAATACATATATTTTTGTTCCCCTCTCTCTCCTCTTTCAGATCTCGCTCGCCACTCTCCCTAATCTCGCTCGCCACCATTGCCTCTCTCGTTTATACAAACAAAAGCAAAATGTATAAATTGTGTTTCGGTTTGTATAAAGCGAGAGAAAATTGTATATACACGTGCAAATACATATATTTTGGTCATATACACTTATAATTATATAATAAAAATACTCCCCTGCCCAGTTTCTTTTGACTTTCTCTCTTTCTCGCTTGATATAAATTCAAATTGTATATAATTTCTCTCTTTCTCGTTTTATACAATTCGATTCAATTGTATATTATCTGTCCATGTCTCTTTTGCCTTTCTCTCTTTCTCATTTTATACAAATTCAAATTGTATATAATCGTTCTATACACTTATAATTATACAATTCGTTTTATACACTTATAATTATATAATTCGTTTTATACACTTCGTTTTTATACAATTCTCTGCCAAGTCTCTTTCTCGTTCTCGTTTTATACACTTCGTTTTATACAATTCGCTTCAATTGTATATGCATAGCGAATTATACATTTATATGTTTGTTATGGAGTGCAATTACGCAAACTTTGCTATAGCATACAAATATAAATTTTATGTTTGCTATATGTGAAAATTGCCCTATTTTTAACTATTAAATTCAACTCAAACTTTCAAAAATCAATACACTTCTTTGTCTTTTAACAAACAATCCTAATAAAATTCAACATTGATGTTATTCATGTTTCTTCAACTGAAATCAATCCAAAATAATTACAAATAAATAATGAATCTTCCATTTCTATTGCATATGTGAAAAATAAAATGTAGATAAAAAATGTACTCATATGTCCCTATTTATATGATATAATTTTAAATTTAAAAAAGTAAACATTTTAAGTTCGTTGAGCATGGAATTTTTAATTCTTTTTTAGAAAAATGTGATATATTTTAAATTACTTGAGAAATACTATAAGTTAAAAATATTTAAAAAATATATAAAAAATTTACTAAAAAATAAATTTATTTAAATTTCAAAATTCTAAATACGATCATATAAATCAACAATAAAAAAGTGCTAATTAAGTCTGTTTTAATTCACCTTTGTTTGGTTGCAAAACTCATTATTTTATGCCTCCGCACATCATCAAAGTTTTGTGCCGCTAATTGAAGGTATAGCCTTGCTGTTTCTGCTTAAATTAATTTAGGTTTAGGTGGCAAGTTTGCCAACTACTTAATTATTTTTTCACACTTTTATTTATTATATTTTAATTTGATATGTCTATTAGAAAGAATGGACAATTGATTTTCTTATATGAATTTAAATGATTCTCACTTATAGATTATTTTTTAATATTGAGGATTTGATATTTATGTCATAAAAAGCATCCATTATATAATTTTAGCAGTAACCATTTCTTTCTTCTCTTTGTTCCCTTTTTCTTTTTTTGACTAAACTTCTAGAAGATTTAATCATGGTTGAATGAAGACCAAGAGGGAAAAAAAATTACTATGAAAATTTAATGTGGGGAAAAAAAATTACTATGAAAATTTAATGTGGGGAAAAAAAATTACTATGAAAATTTAATGTGCTCAAATAGACTAAATTGACAGTATGACAACTATGTAAGAACAGAAAGATTATTCTGCAATTTAAAGCCAGTAAATTAAGGGAGTTAATTTTGAACCCAAAATTATTTGCATTTTTATAGCCAATAAATTAAGGGAGTTAATTTTTAGGATTAGAATATCATCCAATTTTGTCAATTTTTCTCAAAATATATTTTACACAAAAAAAATTACATTATCTCTTTTTTAATAGGGTGTCATGTCACATTTTTTAATTTATTAATAATATATTTCTACTTCTTTAAATGACAACTTGTTTAATGCTTCTATAAGAGAATTTTAATTCATTCTCTATGAAAATCTAGTTACTTCAATTTTATAGCGAAAATCTTCTATGTTTTATTTACATGTATTTATCATTATATCTATATAAAAACTTAGTCTTGTTGTTGAGAAAAAATTAAATTAATTCCTTGAAGCTGATGAAGAAGATAATAAATTTAGTTGGATATTTATTTAGAGATAAACTAGATATTAGAGACATTGATATTTACACAAGTTATAAACATCTGTTACTTTTTCCCGGTAAAAAAGTCAAAGGTTTATTGTATATAGTAAAAAGAAAATTACACAAACTATAAATATTTGTTCAAAGCTTAAGCAAATTCAAATAATAAAAATATCTGATTAAAAACAAGCAAGCAAAAAAACCCTAAATTGTAAGAAAATTACTTATGATCATTTTAAGTATTCAAACTATTTCACAATTTACACTTCAAAAAAATTTTTATAAGAAAACTTAAATTTTATCTCGTTACAGTTTCTTTAGTCGACATCAAAGTTATATATCGACTCAGGAGATATTTCCTTGAAGAATCAGAGGAAGCCACATATTTTCTTAAAGAATCGGAGGAGCTCATATTAATTACAGTTTCTGATATAATTATTTTTACTAGGTATAATATATGAGTTGTTTAAAAAAAATTTAAAAATAAATAATGTGATACGATATCTTAGTAGAAGAGAGATAATATACTTTTTGTGTCAAAGTAAATTTTTGAAAAAAATAGACAAAGTTGAGTGTGAGTGATATTACAATATCAAAACAAACATATTTTTAGATAATTTTCCAAAGATAATAACTATCTAGAAAAATTACATCATATTTGAGCTTTGATATAAAATAATAAAAAGCATATCAAATTCAAATTAATCAAAACTCAATAGAAATATCAAATAAGCCTTGCATCGAAAAATGAACCTGACAATACATATAAAAGGAGATATAGTAGCATACGTTAAAGCGTTCTTGGCATTTCTTAGGTAGAAAGAAACAGTTGACGGTTCACCCACCGTAGAAATTTTCCGTTTTCCCCGCCCCCCACACCCACACCCACTGGTGCAACTCCATTCAAAGCTATTTATAGCTACTTCACACCATTAATAATTTTCTATCTCACTTCACAATCTTGGTGAATTAATCAATTTCCATGGCTTCCAACACTAACGAAGTTGCAGTTGATATGACCCCTTTTTTCGTCCTATACAATAATGGCACCATCAATCGACTCCGTCCAGCAGACAATGCTCCGCTTTCAAACGATCCACAAGCTCCTGTCCGATCCAAAGATGTCGTAGTTCACCCGGAAACAGGGGTTTCCGTACGTATGTTTCTCCCCAAAATTACCGACCCGGAACAGAAATTCCCCGTCGTGATTTACATTCACGGCGGGGCTTTCTGTATGGGATCAGCTCGTTCCTCCACATTCCATAATTTCATCAGCTCTGTAGTCGAAAAGGCCAATTTCATCGCTGTTTCAGTCGAATATAGACTTGCCCCGGAAAACCCTTTTGATACTACCTATGATGATTCGTGGGCAGCATTTCAATGGGTAATTTCACATGCGAATGGAAAAGGTCCAGATTCATGGTTAAATGATCACGCTGATTTTGCTAAACTGTTTGTTGGTGGAGAAAGTGCTGGAGCAAATATTGCTAACGACGTTGTTGTTAGAGCAGGGGTAACTAATCTCGATTCGGATATCAAAATTTTGGGGCTTTATTTGGTTCATCCGTATTTCGGAATCGAAAACGATAAACTGTACAAGGCTTTGAATCCGACAAGAAATGGTGGATGCTTCGAAGATCCGAGGGTAAATCCATTGATAGATCCAAGGTTGAAATCAATGGCGTGTAAGAAGGCTCTGTTTTTCGTGGCGGAGAAAGATCCTCTGAAAGAAGGGGCGATAAATTATTATGAGGGGTTGAAGAAGAGTGAGTGGAATGGAGAAATTGAGGTAATGGAGACGAAAGGTGAAGGCCATTGTTTTCATTTCTATAATCCTAAATCGGAAAAAGCTGCTGAACTTGTGAATAAACTAGTTGATTTCTTGAAGCAAGATTAGTAAGGTTATTTTGCCTAATTCTAGTACTTCTTTTTTACATATATTTAAATAATAACATGTTGATTTTGTGGTTCTTGGTATTTGAATTTTGAGCTCTATCCTTGTGTTATTATAAGTGGAATAGCAAGAGCTAGATCACATGTTATCGTTATAAAAAAATATTTATATATGTTTATATCTATGTGATTGTGATGAGTAAAATTTCGTTTTGGGCTGATTGAACACTTGAATATGCGATATACTCCTTCTCAACGCGCAATTTCCTTTGGTTAATGTAACAACACGCATTTCCCTTGTTTCTTTTGGTTCAAAATTGAGCTATAGCAAAATATCTAAACCCCAGAATCAGCTATGTGTGTATGGTAAATATTTATTCAACTGTTGCTTCTTTTCTGTTTTTGAGAATGGTAAAATACAGTGGCGGATTTATTCTTGTCGAAGAGTATATAACATTCCTTTATTAAAAAATTATCTTGTATAACTTTTAGATAGGTGTAAAACAAAATTGATATATGTTGAATTTTCTTATCCTTTTGGTATGTTTTTCATATATTTAGATTTATTTTAATAAAATTCATGACTCTATCCTGAATAGTACCGTAAGGTGGACCAATGAGACAGGACCATACAAGAAAAAATCAGTTAAGGGATTAAATGTCACATAAATTTAATTTCTGGTCACGCTGGCCTTTCTTTTTATTTAAACAGTTACATTGGTGGAATTGTTGTTCTAAGTCTAGATTGTCAAATTGTGACCCAGCAAGTTAGGTAATTTCTTTACCAAGCTTTGTGACTCCTAAGTCATATGCCTTCTTTTTTCGCTCTAATATATAAGCTTGGAAACTTAGATTCTCGCTTAATATCTCATAAAATCACTCAATTTAGTTTTGTAAGAAAAAAAATCAGTCAACAAAAAGAATTTTAAACAGGAGTCTCCATTTAGGAAATCACATGCTCAACTCTTCACGGGTTAATTGAGCTTAAGTTATATAAAGTAAGTTAACAAAAAGAATTTTGAACGGAAGATCTCCATTTAGGAAATCACATGATCAACTCTTTGCGGGCTACTTAATTTTAGGTAAACTTTCACATATAGTCATTTAAAAATAATTAATTACTCTCCATAGCTATAATTTGATAATTACAATTTGAAGCTATATGTTATATGGAGGAGAGAGGCGAGCGAAATTGGGAGAGAGAGGAGAGAGGCGAGAGAGAGAGGGGGAAAAGAGTGGGAGAAAGGTGAATTGTATATGTATATTGGTTAGATAATTGTATATTATACATATGTAATTGTATATATGGCAAGAGAGATTGGGAGAGGGAGGATAGAGGCGAGCGAGACTGGGAGAGAGAAGAGAGAGGCGAGCGAGATCGAGAGAGGGGGAGAGAGGCGAGCGAGAGAGGGCATAGAGTGGGAGAGAGGTGAATTGTATATGTATATAATTGTATATAACTGTATATTATACATATACATTTGTATAAATGACAAACGAGATTGGGAGAGGGAGGAGAGAGGCGAGCGAGATTGAGAGAGGGAGGAGAGAGGGCAGAGAGTGGGAGAGAGGTGAATTGTTTATGTATATAGGCTAAAAATTTGTATATTATACATATTTATTTGTATATCCTGACGAATTATACATATACAAACATGACTAATTATACAAACTCGAAGTCAGCCCACGTAATTAATGTATAATTTTAGTCGCAAGTGATAATTATAGCAAACTATAGTTATGATGAGTAATTAAATAGTTTAAGTTTGTTTTGTTGCGTAATTTTTCCTTAATGATTTATTAGTATTTGGAGAGAACTCTCCAGATTTGCGAGCCCATAAGCATGAGTGATGAGTCAGATTGAAAGAATAGTCTAAGAGAGGAAAAAAAGAAGAAGAAACAAACTAAATCAAGATACTGTATGTCTATATGATGTATTAGATAGAAAAAATAGTATATGGTCTAAGATAAGAAAAGGAAACAAACAAAATTAAGACACTATATGATGTATCAGTTAGAAAGAATGGTCTAAGATAGAAATTAAAAAAGGAACAAACAAAACTAGACATTATTATATGATGATGTGTAAGATAGAAAAGTCTTAACAGATAAGAAAAAACAAATACTAATGTAAGACAAAAACAATATAGAAATAATTTCTTCCGTCATGACCACTTTGTGATTTAGATTTATTTTTTTTCTCTTCATATCTTTGAATTGCTGTAAGAAATAGGTCAAGTAGTTGGAACGTTGATGTAACATTAATGGTGACAAGAGAATAGGAAATATCCTGGAAAAAACATGATATATACAACAACAACCTTCTATCTCCAATAACATATTTAATGTAATTTTATAAGTGATTCTGAAAAGAATACGATATACACAAATTTAATTTATCAAACTCAATATAGTTTAATAGAAAGATTATTTCGAATAGTATAGAATGTCACACCAGCAAATTTAATTTGCCTTGTAATATCTGGAGGTCAATGAAAGCACCACCGTGAGTCTATCACGGCACCCAATCTGCCACGCTTTAATTACCTACCACACACACACACAACTGTTGGTTCTCTAATTTTGGGTCATAAACAAGTTCTATAAAATCTATTTATTAATTCACCAACTTCTATAACTCAAATGGCACTACATTTCACTCATCTTCATTTTCCTTTATTATTTATAATAATTACTAATATCTTTTTATGTATATCTTCAACCTTTGCTGTAAAACCCAAGAATTTTTATCCATTTTTCAAAGTTGATGATGATGGAATTATTCACAGGTATCAACACATCAAGTTAGTCCCTCCATCAAACAATCCCAAAACCGGGGTTCAATCCAAAGACGTTACAATTTTGCCCCAAAAAAACGTATCAGCACGACTATACCTTCCGAAAATCAATCGAAAAAAACAAAAATTTCCTCTGCTTTTTTACATCCACGGAGGCGGCTTCTGTACTCAATCAGCATTTTCTTCCATATACGATAGTTACCTCCACAAGCTAACCTCTGAGGCTAATGTAATCATCGTATCAGTCGATTACAGATTAGCCCCAGAGCATCTGATCCCCGCGTGTTATGATGATTCATGGGCTGTCCTGAATTGGGCTGCACAAGGAACAGAGCCCTGGCTTAAAATACACGCCAATTTTTCGTGTGTTTTCTTAGCTGGAGATAGTGCTGGTGCTAATATTGCACATAACTTAATGGTTCGGGCAAGTGAGGAAAATTATTTTGTCGTATCATTAGTAGGAATGGCACTGATTGATCCTTATTTCGGTAATGGTAAGCCTGATTCACTATGGACGTATTTATGTCCGAAAAGTAATGGGATTAATGATCGGAGATTCAATCCGGCAGCTCATATGAGGATGGTATCGGAGTTGAAATGCTCAAAGATTTTAGTTTGTACTGCTGGTAAAGATTTTTTGAGAGACAGGGCTTGGACTTATTATGAGACTTTGAAGAAAAGTGGGTGGAAAGGTGAATTGGGGATAAAGGAGATAGAAGGGGAGGGACATGTCTTCCATTTATTTAATCAAACTTCTGAGAAAGCTAAGGTCTTGATGACATCCATAGTACACTTCTTAGCTTAGTGCGCCCAAATTCAGAATCTAGAGTTAGCAAGTTCAAATGAGAATAAATTTACCCTTGTTTGGGTATCATGAAACGTAATATAATATAATGCTGTGTATTGTCATGTGTTGGGATACCAAAGGTGTGGTTGTGATGGTTCATCTTAACCCGCTAAAATTTCAACCCGTTCCACTTTGCATACCAATTATTTCATATTCAACCAATCCACTTTCTTTAAAGGCATAATACATATATTAGACTCTAAACTTGGCTTCAAATTTTAACTTTGACCTCAAACTTTCATAGTGCACATATAAGCACTTTAACTATCCTATCTTTCAATAAATAAACACGCGATTTTTGGAGCCAAAGTGCATGAAATGCAAACGCTCCCACGTGTATTAGTGAGCCAATCAGTGGCTGCCAACTAATTAAACATTTTAAATGTCTTTTTTTTTAAAAATGTATCTTACACGTCATTTTGAAACAAAAAAAACTAAAATTAATTTTAATTAATATAAAAGAGATTCATTAAGGGTAGAATTGTCATTTCAACATTTTTTAACTGTTGTGGGCCTCGAAAATTACCCCTCACTCGCGCAGAATGCTTGCATTTCACGCATTTTGCCAGGTAAGAATCGCGTGTTTATTTATTGAAAGATAGGATAGTTAAAGTGCCTATTTGAGCACTATAAAGTTTGAGGTCAAAGTTAAAATTTGAAGCCAAATTTAAGGTCCAATATATGTATTATGCCTTCTTTAAATTTTACAGTTCTTTTCAAATTACTTTGGATTATTCAAAAATAATTTCAATTTGTATTCATTTCTAAACACAACCTCAATTTTCAACTACTATACTAAAAACATTTCTGAACTTGCAAGAAACGCATGTGTAATCTGAAATGCATGCAATAATATTTAGATTTTAGGGCTGGAACTGCTGAAACCTTGTTGCCTAAACGGATAGCTGTTAAATTAGGTCTTAGGTTTAACTCACATCCCAAAAGCTAGCTCAAATGAAGGAGGATTGCCCAAGTCTTATAAGAAGTCCACCCATCTCATTAACCACCGATGTGGGACTTTTGTCATTATTTAACACCCCACCTCACGCCCAGTGCTTAGCATCTGGTGCGTGAACAATTTTGATTCTAGGGGTCCCAACATCGGGTGAAACAGGCCCTGCTCTGAAACCATGTTAAATTATGTCTTAGACTTAACTCACACCCCAAAAAACTAGCTCAAAGGGAGGAGGATTGTATTTGTCATTCTTTAACAATAGCTAATGAATGAAACTAATAATTTGCATTGAGTTTGGAGATATTTTATGATTTCTCTCCTAAAATAATTTCGGAAAGATGATTGTCTAGCTATTGCATAGAAACAGAGGATTTACCCTATGCGCATCGAAAGAATAGAGAGGTTTCCCTGTTGTCAAAAAGAAAATCGGACAAAAATAAAAAGGTTTATGGCGTTTGAGCCAATGAGGAAGATACTGCGGAGACTACAATGTGCAGTTAACCTACTCTTCAATAAAATTAGGCTGTTAGGCATAAAGACAAAAACGCCTAATTATAATCAATCTGACCCTCCATTTTTTATCCCCTTAAAATCACCACATCACATCGCATTATTCCATCTCTGCAAACTTTAAGCAAACAATGGATTCAAAGGAAATCGATTATGATGTCCCAATGTTTTTTACGGTCTACAAAGATGGCAGTATCGAAAAGTATCGAAAACATGATTATGCCCCTCCTTCCGATAATCCAATCACCGGTGTTCGATCCAAAGATATCGTTGTCGTACCGGAGAACAACGTGACAGTACGCCTTTACCTTCCTAAAATCACCCAAAATGATGATCAGAAATTTCCACTCCTTGTGTATTTCCATGGGGGAGGGTTTGTGATTGAATCAGCGTTTTCTACTTACTATCATAGTTATCTCCATTCTCTAGCTGCAGAAACCAATGTACTTATCGTATCTGTCGAGTACCGATTAGCCCCTGAGCACAAAATCCCTGCCTGTTATGATGATTCATGGGCTGCCATGAAATGGGTCACTCAGCAGGCCAATAGCGAACAGGGAACTGAACCATGGCTGAAAAATCATGCCGACTTCTCCCGTGTTTTCTTGTCAGGTAAATGAGCGGGTTGGGTCAAATTGAATTGGTTTTCAAATTAAGTTAGTTTCAGATTTCAGAGCAATAAATGAGTCACGATCTAAACTGATTTTTGCTGGATTGGATCGGGATGGACAGATGACAAAACATAAGTCAACCCACCCAAATTGATCCAATCTTCATACTATTTTATGCGTTTTGACAGAAAATACGAAAAGTATTACTATATTTTTCTTAAATTATTAGTTAAAATCTTCATATTTGATTTTATGTGCTTGTCTTTAGGTTGCATTGATCAATCGCGTTACTTAATTTGACTTGTTTTGATCCAATTATCTATGAAGTTTATTTTCGGGTTCAAACTTGAGCAGATTGAGTGAGTACTGAAAATGTATTTGATTTTGTCCCCTCAGGTGATAGTGCAGGAGCAAATATTGCTCATAACATGATGATGCGAGCAAGTGTAGATGAAGATAAACTTGGCGATGGGTTAAAACTTGTTGGAATGGCGTTAGTTCATCCCTATTTCGGGAACAATGAGCCAGATAGAATTTGGTCCTATTGTTGCCCAGAAAATCCTAACACTGATGACCCAAGATTCAATCCAGCAGCACATCCAAGTTTGCTATCGAAGCTTGTTTGTTCCAAGATTCTGATATGCACCGGGGGAGCGGATTTTATAAGGGACAGAGGGTGGACATACTATGAGTCCCTGAAGAAATGTGGATGGAAAGGCGAAGTAGAACTTAAGGAAACAGAAGGGGAAGAACATGTTTTCCATTTGGTTAAGCCAACTTGTGAGAGAGCTAAGGCCTTGATGAAATGGCTAGCTGATTTCTTTCAACAGTCGAGCTGAATTCTTGCTGTATAGAATTTCTGTACTATTTCAGTTGTTTCTCTTTTCTTTTTATTGATCAAATAAGTAACCGTTTGGACTTGAATTTGAAATTATTGATTTTGAACTTTGAAATTTCGTTTGGAATTAGAATTGTGGCAGGAGATATCATTTTCACTATCACAGTCATTAACTGGAGTCACTGGACTCTCCATTTATGGAACATCTTGTATTTGTCTTGGAAAATAATAGTACTTATTTAGTTTAGGACCAAATAACTTCAATTCCGACTCCACTATACACCTCCAAAAGAAATTCTTTCTGGACAATAGAACTTGCAGTGGTCATTACGTATGGACTTTGCTCACTTGAATTGTTTGTATTTTATATATCAATGAGGACAAAAGAAGTCTCTGTCCTATAGAAACATTAATACAGATGTTGAGTTAAAATAGAATGCCGTCTTTATATTTAACTCCTATATATTATAAAATATTATACTTTTTTAAAAATGTTCGAATTTTATTTTAATTAAAAAGATCTAATCAATGTTGAGTGAAAACGAAAGGAGGGATTATCTTGTTAGCATTCATCAGTTGCTCAATCAAATCATATAATTACTCAATAGCAAATATAATATACTTGTTGGTAAGACGGAATATAAGACATAAATTTTTTGAATATACAATTAAAAATAATAATTAAAATCCAAAGCAAAATATTTTAAAAAGGGAAAATTAGTTGGCCCAAACTACGACCACCGTAGAGACGGCGAAGAACAAATAATTTACACAAATTATTGGTTTTAAAAGTAGCTATCACAGAACTTGTGTATAGTAAACACCAACCTTCTCTTGTAACTTACCTTTTAGCAATGGCGGAAATAGTACATGATTTTTTCCCATTGATGAGAGTTCACAAAGACGGTCGAATCGAAAGGCTGGCGGGCGAAGGTTTTGTCCCACCTGAATCTGATCCTGAAACTGGACTACAAATCAAAGACATTGAAATTGATCCACAAATTAACCTATCAGCAAGACTCTACCTGCCCAAAAATGTAGACACTGTTCAGAAAATTCCCCTTTTCGTCTACTTCCACGGCGGTGGCTTTGTGATCGAATCTGCTTCTTCACCTTCATATCACAAGCATCTTAGCACCGTAGCAGCTGAAGCAAAAGTCGTCATCGTTTCTGTTAACTACAGGTTAGCTCCTGAGTACCCGTTACCCATAGCTTATGAAGATACATGGTTAGCTCTCAAATGGATCGGTTCACATGCTAATGGTGATGGCCATGAGACATGGCTAAAAGAACATGCCGATTTCAATCGGGTTTATTTTGGGGGAGATAGCGCGGGTGGTAACATCGCACACCATATAGCCATTCGGGTCGGGTTGGAAAAGTTGGATGGTGTGAAACTTGAAGGTATTTTCCTTGCCTGTCCTTTTTTCTGGGGGAAGGATCCGATTGACGGTGAGGGGGAAAACTTGGGCGCCAAGGATTTCGTTGAGAAGCTATGGTTGTTTGCGAATCCGAATAGCTCAGGATTAGATGACCCGTTGATTAACCCGGAAAAGGATCCGAAGTTGTCTAGCTTAGGATGTGATAAAGTAGTTGTATATGTGGCCGGAAAAGATCCGTTGAGATTCAGGGGATTTTACTATAAGGAGGCGCTGGAGAAGAGTGGTTGGCAGGGGACGGTGGAGGTTGTGGAAGTTAAAGATGAAGAGCATGTATTTCACCTGACTGCTACAGAAGCTGAAAATGCCATGGCCATGATAAAAAAATTGGTCTCTTTCCTTAATCAGTCTTGGGACTTCTAATCATGGAATTTGGGTAATCTTTTTAATGAATAAAATGGATGTAACTGTTAAAGACTTTCTCCTGAAAATCTTTTTCTTAATATATTTCTCAATCTTTCAAGAATGCGGTCTACTGATTTTATCGACTATCAACAATGCTTATTAGTATTTTTTCTTCTTTACTCGTGAAGCTTGTCTAGGTAAGCAGGAGAGTACATTTATCGACTACCAACCCTTCTTTTTGTAACTTAGCTTTTAGCAATGGCGGAAATAGACCATGACTTTCCCCACTGATTAGAGTTTACAAAGATGGTTGAATCAAGAGGCTGATGGGTGAAGGTGTTGTCGCACCTGAATCAGATCCTGAAACTGTAGTACAAATCAAAAGACATTGAAATTGATCCACAAATTAACCTATCAGCAAGACTTTACCTGCCAAATATATAGACCCAGTTCAGAAAATTCCCCTTTTAGTCTACTTTCACGGTGGCACCTTTGTAATCGAATCTGCTTCTTCACTTACCTATCACAAGCATCTAAACATGGTAGCAGCTGAAGCAAAAGTCCTCATGATCATTTAAATCGTTTTAGACATTATTTCAAAATTGAAGTGAAGCAATTGCAACCTTCTCTAATAAATGCAAATGACCATAAAACTATCAAAATTAAATTATTAATCACTTTAAGTAAACATGTTTAGCCCAAACTAGGGAGAAAAAAAAGGATTTGGACATTTAATTCAAAATGCATATAATTAAAGAGGCAGATTTTAAAACGAAGCAAATTCTTGGTTATAAAAGTGACTGTCACAGCACTAGTCAATTATAGTATACCAACCTTCTCTTCCTTGCAACTTAGCTTTTAGCAATGGCGGAAATAGAACATGATTTTTTCCCATTGATGAGAGTTTACAAAGATGGTCGAATCGAGAGGCTGGCCGGCGAAGATTTTGTCCCACCGGAATCTGATCCTGAAACTGGAGTACAAATCAAAGACGTTCAAATTGATCCAGAAACTAACCTATCAGCAAGACTTTACCTGCCCAAAATTGTCGACCCGGTTCAGAAAATTCCCCTTTTCGTCTACTTTCACGGCGGCGGCTTTGTTATCGAATCTGCTTTTTCACCTACATATCACAAATATCTTAGCCTGGTAGCAGCTGAAACAAAAGTCGCCGTCGTCTCTGTTAACTATAGGTTAGCTCCTGAGTACCCGTTACCCATAGCTTATGAAGATTCATGGCTAGCTCTCAAATGGGTCACTTCACATGCCAATGGTGATGGTCGTGAACCATGGTTAAAAGACCATGCCGATTTCAATCGTGTCTATTTGGGCGGAGATAGCGCGGGTGGTAACATCGCACACCATATAGCCATTCGGGTCGGGTTGGAAAAGTTGGATGGTGTGAAAATTGATGGGATTTTCCTTGCCTGTCCATCTTTCTGGGGGAAGGATCCGATTGACGGTGAGGGGGAAATCGTGGGTGCCAAGGATTATGTTGAGAAGCTATGGTTGTTTGCAAATCCGAATAGCTCAGGATTAGATGACCCGTTGATTAACCCGGAAAAGGATCCGAAGTTGTCTAGCTTAGGATGTGATAAAGTACTTGTGTGTGTCGCGGGCAAAGATCTGTTGAGATTCAGGGGATTATACTATAAAGAGGTGTTGGAGAAGAGTGGGTGGCCGGGGACGGTGGAGGTTGTGGAAGTTAAAGATGAACAACATGTATTTCACCTGTTTGCTATAGAAGCTGAGAATGCCATGGCCATGATGAAAAAATTGGTCTCTTTCTTTAATCAGTCTTGGGACTTCTAATCATGGAATTTGGGTAATTTTAAATGGATGTAATTCTCATGCTAAATCTTTTTCTTAGTATATTTCTCAATTTTCGGGAATGGCCTACTAATTTTATCGACTTCAACAAGGTTCATTATAGAGTGATAAATATTTCACCATCTTTATTCATATTCTTAGGTATGAAGTACATCTACTTATGCACAAGAGTTCTAACCAAAAAAAAAAAAAGCAGGATAGTTCATTAATCTGACTCTCCATTTATCATTTATGGAGCATCTTGCTAACTGCTTCAACTTAATATTTATAAGATAGAAACAAACTACTGTAAAGTGATGAAAATGAATACCACAAACATACGTTTTGTTTTATAAAAATAATTGGAAAACCAAAGTTCACAGTAAACTTGCTGTTATCGATCTATGTATTTCTTTCTCCATTTAAAACGAAGCTATAAATAAAATAATTGACCTTGCCTTGGTCGTGACGTTTGAGTTACGCACACTAGAATTGTTTGTTTAGTATATGGTGATGAATAATAGGGGGGGAAATATCAGATGTGGCCCTTCACATCGTTCAGATTGAATATAAAATTTTGATTTGAGTTTTTAATTTTACATCGAATAAATTACAAGGTTGAATTGATTGGAATTCTTAGGTAAAATGTAAAATTTTTTATTTAGTTCTATTATTTTGAATTTTGAATTTTGATTTTTTGAGTCTTTTAAGGCAAGTTAAGTATGACAATTAACCAGCTCGTCATTTTTTAGAAGGTATATTTTTTACCGTTTACCAAGATTGAGTCACTCTAAACTTGTGTCGTGGACTAAGTTTTACTTATTTATGGACTATTTTTCATATTTTATTTAGATTAGTACTAGAAAACATAACATATAATATTAGAAATGACAAAAGAATTAAATCAATGTGTGGACATACTATGAATCTGTAAAGAAATGTGGATGGAAAGGTGAAGTGGAAATCAAAGAACATGTTTTTCATTTGGTTAAGCCAACTTGTGAGAGAGTTAAGGCCACTTGATGAAATGGCTTGGCAATTTCTTTTAATTCATAAGCTTTAAATTTCGAGTGTATCTCCAAAAGAAATTCTCTCTGGACAAAAGAACTTGCAGTGGTCATTGCGTGTGGACTCCGCTCACTTGAATTATTTGTATTTTATATATCAATATGGACAACAGAAGTCTCTGTCATCTACAAACATTTTTGTAGATGCCGAGTTAAAAAAAAAGAATGACATTCTTATATTTTTTTATAAAAGATAATTTTATTATTTATAGTATATTTTTTTAAAATCTTTGAAAATTATTTTAATAAAAGATCAAAACAATATTGCATACGGGTGTCAAATGGGCAGATTAGATTGAAACTAAAGATATTAAAATGAATAAAGGTTTAAATAGATTGAAATTAAATCTAATTCAAATTATATTGAATCCAACCCTCAAAATTCAAGACGAATTGGGTGTGTTAGTTGTAGTTTGGACTATTTTTTATATCCATAATGTTGAGTGAAAACGAAAGAGGAGGTTATTTGTGTCGCATTCATAATTTGCTCAATAAAATCATACAATTATTCAATAGCAAATATGATATACTTGATTGTATAATACTGATTTATTAGACCTTTGAAAATTATTTAAAAATTCAAAGCAAAATATTTAAAAAGCATAATACATAAATATACATTTTAATTTAATTTCTTTTTACATTTATGTCCGCTAACCTTGAGTGTGCACAAATAGATACTTAAATTTATATAAAGTTGAACAAATAGACACATGTGTCCTACGTGTCACAATACATGTAGCCATGTAGGATGCCATGTAGGACGTTTGTGTCTATTTATTCAATTTTATATAAATTTAAGTGTCTACTTGTGTACATCCAAAGTTAAAAGATATAATTGTGAAATGAGGTCAAGTTAAAGGATATATTTATGTATTATGCCTATTTAAAAAATTCGTTAAACTATGAGTCTATGACAATCCTACCGACAAATGTTTATACAAAGAAAGAAAGGGGAAAAAAATCCTTATTTTTGGCAATCTAATAAGCATCTTAAACAAACTTCTATAAGTAATTTAGAATCCAAATTATTAAATAATAGAATACTTTGTTATATTTTTATTTGAATATAAACAATATGTGGATATATTATGAGAAATAAGTATTTTTAAAAATGAAGGGATAGCGTAATTTTTTTTTTCATGGTGTGTGGATAGAAGTTAATCTTCTTTATAGAAGTTTGTTTAAGATTCTTATTTGTGTATTACTCCGACACACCAGCCTTCTCTTGCAACTTAGCTTTTAGCAATGGCGGAAATAGTACATGATTTCTTCCCATTTATGAGAGTTTACAAAGATGGTCGAATCGAAAGGCTGATGGGCGAAGGTTTTGTCCCACCAGAATCAGATCCTGAAACCGGACTACAAATCAAAGACGTTCAAATTGATCCACAAATTAACCTATCAGCAAGACTTTACCTGCCCAAAAATGTCTGCACTATTGAGAAAATTCCCGTTTTTGTCTACTTTCACGGCGGTGGTTTTGTGATCGAATCTGCTTATTCACCTTCATATCACAAGCATATAAGCAAGGTAGCAGCTGAAGCAAAAGTAGTTATTGTTTCTGTTAACTACAGGTTAGCTCCTGAGTACCTTTTACCCATAGGTTATGAAGATTCATGGCTAGCTCTCAAATGGGTCGCTTCACATGCCAATGGAGGTGGTCATGAGCCATGGCTAAAAGACCATGCCGATTTGAATCGCGTCTTTTTGGGGGGAGATAGTGCGGGTGGTAACATCGCACACCATATAGCCATTCGGGTGGGGTTGGAAAAGTTGGATGGTATGAAACTTAAAGGGATTTTCCTTGCCTGTCCATTTTTCTGGGGGAAGGATCCTATTGACGGTGAGGGAGAAAAATTAGTTAACAAGGATGTCATTGAGAAGCTATGGTTGTTCGTGAATCCGAATAGCTCGGGATTAGATGACCCGTTGATTAACCCGGAAAAGGATCCGAAGTTGTCTAGCTTAGGATGTGATAAAATACTTGTGTGTGTCGCGGGCAAAGATCTGTTGAGATTCAGGGGATTTTACTCTAAGGAGGTGTTGGAGAGGAGTGGGTGGCCGGGAACGGTGGAGGTTGTGGAGGTTAAAGATGAGGAACATGTGTTTTACCTGTCTGCTACAGAAACTGAAAATGCCATGGCCATGATGAAAAAATTGGCCTCTTTCCTTAATCAGTCCTAGGCCTAAACATGGTAATTGGGTAGTTGAAGAAGAAGAAAGTTAACGATTAAATATGTCAAAGAAACAGGTTCAACAAAGCTAACTGACGAGTTTACAGCACTGCTGCCTACCGAACGTACTATTTTTATGAATAAAAAATGGATGTAATTGTTAAAGATTTTCTCATGCTAAATATTTTTCTTAATATATTTCGTAATCTTCAGAGACTTGCGGCCTACTGTTTTTGTTGAAATATGTTGACTAAGCAGACAGACTATAAATGTAAGTTGGTAAATATTTCATCTACTATCAACAACGGTTATTATGAAGTGATAAATATTTCATTTTTAATTAAAAGTCTCAAATTTTAAACTCGTTGTTATTTATCTTTCTGGTTCTTCTCCATTTAAAACTAAGCCATAAATAAAATAAATGGCCTTGCCTTGGTCATGACGTGTGGGCTACGCTCACTAGAATAGTGTATATATGTTGATGAATAACAAATCTTAGAGGGATAAAATATCAGATCTGAACATTTACATCGTTTAAATTCAATATGAAAATTTGATTGAAATTTTTTATTTTTATATTAATGAAATTACCGTTCAAATTTAATTTAAGCTTGCATATGATTGGAGTTTTAAGATTTGATTTAAAATTAATCAATTTTGATATTTTAAATTTTAATTTCTGAGCCTTTAATACAAGTATGATAATTAACAAGCTCAATTCACTCGATAGTTTATTGTTTAGAATGTATAACTAGAGGTCACTACACTCATACTCGTAGACTATTTTTCACTTTTATCAACGTGATATTAAAAATGAAAATAGAATTATTTGATTTTAATTAATGAATTCATTTAGATGACATAGAATAATAATAAACTATTTGACTTTTAAAAATAAAACTTATTACCAAGTTCTTGGTTTTAAAAGTAGATCCTTCTCACACCAACCTTTTCTGGTAACTTAGCTTTCAGTAATGGCGGAAATAGAACATGACCTTTCCCCACTGATTAGAGTTTACAAAGATGGTCGAATCGAGAGGCTGATGGGTGAAGGTTTTGTCCCACCTAAATTGGATCCTGAAACTGTAGTACAAATCAAAGACATTGAAATTGATCCACAAATTAACCTATCAGCAAGACTTTACCTGCCCAAAAATATAGACCCGGTTCAGAAAATCCCCCTTTATGTCTATTTTCACGGCGGCGCCTTCGTAATCGAATCTGCTTCTTCACCTACCTATCACAAGCATCTAACCATGGTAGCAGCTGCAGCAAAAGTCGTCATTGTCTCTGTTAACTACAGGTTAGCTCCTGAGTACCCGTTACCCATAGCATATGAAGATTCATGGATAGCTCTCAAATGGATCGGTTCACATGCTAATGGTGATGGTTATGAACCATGGCTAAAAGACCATGCCAATTTCAATCGCGTCTATTTTGGGGGAGATAGTGCGGGTGGTAACATCGCACACCATATGTCCATTCGGGTCGGGTTGTAAAAGTTGGATGGTGTGAAACTTGATGGGATTTTCCTTGCCTGTCCATATTTCTGGGGGAAGGATCTGATTGACGGTGAGGGAGAAAACTTGTTTGTCAAGGATTGCATTGACAAGCTATGGCTGTTTGCGAATCCCAATGGCTCCGGATTAGATGACCCGTTGATTAACCCGGAAAATGATCCGAAATTGTGTAGCTTAGGGTGTGATAAAGTAGTTGTGTATGTGGCCGGAAAAGATGCATTGAGATTCAGGGGATTATACTATAAGGAGGTGTTGGAGAAGAGTGGGTGCCCGGAAACGGTGGAGGTTGTGGAGGTTAAAGATGAACAACACGTTTTTCACCTGTTTGCTCCTGAAGCTGAAAATGCCATGGCCATGTTGAAAAAATTGGTCTCTTTCCTTAATCAGTCCTAGGCCTTTTAATCATGGAATTGAGTACTATTTTTATGAATTAATTGGATGTAATTGTTAAACATCTTCATCTCATGAACAAATCTTTTTTTTTTTTTTATTGAATTAAAGTTCAATTAATAAATGTTATAGAATTATTTAGAAAGATATTGTGGTAGTTTTATTAACTTTGTTATCAACCTTTGTTTATTGAAATCGCAAGTACAGACAAAATTGTTTAACCTGATTTCAAATTGCTTATTAAAAGATTTATGTCTAAATAATCATATTTCAACTTGTGATTAATCCATAAATACCGATTAAAAAAAATCATAATAGTTATTTTCCTGTATAACAAGATTATTAGTTATTCCTTGGATTTCTTCAAGATATTTCCCTTGAATCATTAAATTTTTTTTATCATAGAGTTTCTCCCTTGTTCGCATAATACTTCTTCCGTCCTAATTAGTAGATTATCTTACTAAAAATATTTGCCTCATATTATTTGATATAGGGGTGTCAAAAATGAACCCAAACATAGGTTACCCGTCCAAAATTTTAAGGGTTGGACATAAGATAATTTGAATAAGGTTCAATCTCACTCATTCAAGCTTAACCATCTGAAGAGAATTCTCAATTGAGCCCAATTCATTCTCTAACTTCAACCCGTTTTAAAAATTTTTATTAAGATATGTTCGTATATTAAAGGTATGAATTATTATCTATTTAACATCTATTAGAATTTATCTATCCATTTTTTACCTTTTTAACAAAAAAAATCTTGAGCGGAAATTTAAATTGTGATTATAAAAGTTAAATATCAATATGTTAAATTATTGAGATTAATCGGATCAAATTGGGCGGGTCAAGACCCAACCCGTTCTTTAGCCCATTTGAGCCAAACCCATTTAAGCCTAAAGTAAAGTTGGGCGGGTCAAGACCCAACCCGATTTCTATTCAACCCATTATAATATTTTCAATTTCAACCCAACCCGCCCATTTGACACTCTTGATTTGATAAACTAAAAAAACATTAATCAAAATTTTCCTATATTACCCTTGCAATTATTTCATTTGAAAGTGGTTATACTTATTTGTAAAATTTTCAAGAAGTTTTTTAAGGAGGTGAATAAGTAAAATTATTATTTTTATTTATGTCATAGCTATTGTTAAGGGAAATTCTAGTTTGCAACTTCGATTTTCCCTAATCTTGCTATAAGCCTATAATTCACATTATTTGTATAATTTAATTTCTGATTGTATAAATTCAGAATTTTATATATGCTTATCCTAGTTATTTGTATATGATTTATTAAAAAAATCATAATAAAGTACCTCGTTTGTATTTTGACAAGTGAAATATACTAGAAATATACTTTTGCAATTTCCATATCAAACAAAACTATAGTTATAAAGCATAATCATCGAAATTATAGCTATAGAACATTATTATATCTATTATGTTTGCTATTTCAAAAAAAGTATCTTCTTAATATGCCTGTAAAAAAAGGATTAAGGAGTAATTGGCCCAAGTGCTATCTTGATTAAGGCTTTGCTACGTCAAATATTTCACCGATTTGGAATAGCGATACTTGCTCTTTAATTTGAGTGGTTAATAATGCACAGAAATATGATATGATGATATTTGGCTAGGCTACTATAAATTTATTATATATGCCTAAAATATAAGTGAAAAGTTGTTGCCCACATAATTTATTTTAAAGTTTGAGTGTAATATCCTTAAAAAAAACATGAACAACACATCAAAATTTGAGAAAATACATGGAATAGCCATATGATCATTTAAATCCTTTTAGAAATTATTTCAAAATTGGCGTGAAACAATTACAATCTTTTCTAATATTTGAAAAAACTTATACATCTGATTCAAAATCTTAAAATAATGGATAAGTTATCTTAAAATATGGTCTAAAACCCATATGAAAATCTTCATAAGAGATGAGAGACGTACATAATTATTGGACTACGAAATAATAATATTAAATTATGTTAATCATGGCTATTTATCGGAGAAAGTGGTCATAATTCATATGAAGCCACTTTTTTTTTAGGATAAATTATCAATATAAACATCTTTATTTTTCATAATTTCTTCCATATCGTTTAAAAATATTTCTAAAATCCCTCCTTTTCTTTTCAAACCCATTGTTCTAGATGAATAAAGTTATACATATTTTTTTTCCTGTTTTTATTCCTTATTTCACTCCCTCAACTTCTTCCTAATTTCACTCACTCAGGGTGTGTTTGGTATGGAGGAAAATGTTTTCCTGGAAAACAAGTAGATTTTGTCATGTTTGGTTGGTTAGTAGAAAATATTTTCCGAAAATGATTTTTAGTGTTTAATTTATGAATGAAAAATATTTTTTGAGAGACATCTTTTATTTTTACTAGAGTAAAAAATAATTTATGAAATTGAAAATATTTTTTAAAAACAAAATAATTATTTTTTTGGGGTAGTGGTGGTGGTGGAGTGGGGGTAGTGGATGGGGGTAGGGGTAGGGGGTAGAAATGAAAAAATAAAAAATTAAAGTTGATAGTATTCTTAAAAAACAACTTTAATTTGGAAAATGTTTTCCTTAATTTTTGAAGGGAAGTCATTTTCATTAATTTTGAAGAAAATGAGTTGATTTGGAAAATATTTTCCAAGATTTTGTCCCAACCAAACATGAGAAAATTGGAAAACATTTTCCAGAAAATATTTTCCTTCATACCAAACACTCTCAATCTCTTTCTATTTTTCACTCCCTCAACCTTTATTTCCTTCATTTTTTTAATTTTCAGATTTGTTCTCTCTCCTTTTAGTAAGATAGCTCCACAATTTTTTCAAGAAAATTCAACTAAGTTTTCGTTTCACAATTTTTTTCCAAAGAACTACCAGATCTCCTCCATTTTTACCTTCACAAAATGCACAAGGGAAAGGTAAAAAAGATGATGTATTCTTATTGCTTCTTGCAACAAAATTGTTTCCAGAAGATACTCTTTTGTTGGTGAAACTACATTATGAAGTGAAAATAAGTAGTTTCTACCAAATATATCATTTTATCATGTATCAAGTGTTGCTATGTATCTTCTACAGTTATCCAAATTTAGAATAATACGTATTCGTACACAATACCAGATTATATTCGTGATACATTTGAGCGGATAAATCAAGGAAGGACACATGCACGAGCTTTAAATCTACTGCTGAAAAATGCCCAAAAAGAGGGGCGAAATTGGATCTACCATTACACGATTATCACTATAAAAGATACATATTTTCAATGTATCTCGTTTATTTTTATACTTAAATTACCTTTTGTTAGTGTTATCATTCACAGTAACCTTTGTTTTATGCAATGTATAATATTTATATTTAAGGTGTTGATATATTACCCTAATATTGTTGAATATTCGATTATCATATTCAATATAAATGTTATTGATACATAAACACTACATAATATATCATTTACATGTTTCAAGTTCTTTAATGTATCATCAATCTTATTCAAATTTGAAAGGCTATATAAACAACAAGAAATCTTTCGTTGTATCATGAGTAATATATCCATCTCGAGATCATAAATTAAAAAAATGGCTAGACAACACAATACATGTAATTTCGTATCTTGCATTATCATATATTTCTTTACCATGAAGTTAAATTATAAATAGATAATGTATCATGCACAATTTTATGGGCATGATATGTAAATAAATAAAAGTTGATAATTTTATTGTATCAAATACATTATTATCAACTATAAAATGATATGTTTATAGATACACTTTATTTTAGCTCACATACATTCTTCTTTCACAACCCTATTGTATCAGATACATTATTATCAACTAGAAAATGAGACATTATATAAAAATGTATCTTATCAACTTGAAATATTTCACAATTGCATATTTATCTTTCAAGGCAAATTTCATAGACTGGATAAAGATACTTAGATGATGCAACAATCCGTTAACATTAAAGAAATTAGTGATACATTCCATAAAATAGTTATTTTCATGTTCACAACCCTATTGTATCAGATACATTATTATCAACTAGAAAATGAGACATTATATAAAAATGTATCTTATCAACTTGAAATATTTCACAATTACATATTTATCTTTCAAGGCAAATTTCATAGACTGAATAAAGATACTTAGATGATGCAACAACCCGTTAATATTAAAGAAATTAGTGATACATTCAATAAAATAGTTATTTTCATGTATCGATCACAAATAATCAGACAACTAACTTATACTTAATATTAGGTACAAAATATCGATCACAAATAATCAGAAAACTAACTTATACTTAATATTAAGTACAAAATTTAAATATAATCTGATACATTTTGATAATTTTATAACAAATTACATGCATAATGTATCATCAATAAAGTACAGTATTTCACAAAAACAACAAGCTACAAAAATGTAATGAAATCTGATACAAGAAATTAATAAAGTATGTGCCGATTGATTATTTTTCTGCCGATATTTTTCATTTGTGTTTCTTTTGGGTTCATGATTTTTGGGGAATGTAATGGGGTCAAGGTTTCTCCCTGCCGTCATTGGTCAAAGAAAGAGTTAAGAAAGACAAGGGTGCGAAAAAACTAAAAAACTAAATGATGGGTTAGAAAAAGATAAGATGTAGGGTGTATTTGGTATGACGAAAAATGTTTTTCACATTTACAAGTAGATTTTAGACTTATTTTTTCATGTTTGGTTGATGAGTAAAAAATATTTTTTGAAAATGATTTTAGTGTTGACATATGAATGAAAAATGTTTTTGAGAAATCTCTTTATTTTTAATAGCAAAATAATTTTTGTAATTGAAAATATTTTTTAAAAATGAATTTTTTTTTAGGGTAGGGGGGGGGGGAGGTAGGGGTGACAAAAATAAAAAATTAAAGTTAATTTTTTTTTGAAAAAACAAAATTAAATTTTTGGGTGAGGGTTTGGGCTGGGGGGGGAGGGAGGGGAGGGGTGTTAAAATAAAAATTTGAAATTGCAAATATTTTTAAAAAATAAACTTCTTTTTTTTGTTGGGGGGGGGGGGGGGGGAGTGGAGGTAGGGGTGAATGAGGTAAGAAATAAAATTTGAAATTGAAAATATTTTTTAAAATTAAACTTCATTTTTTTTGGAGAGGGGTGGAGGCTGATCGGAGGTGGGGTGAAAAAATAAAAATTTAAAATTTAAAATATTTTTTAAAAATTGATGTTTATCCAAAAAAAATAAATAATAATGCAATTTGAAGTTGGATGAGAGTTTTGAAAAATATTCTCCTTAATTTTTGAAGGGAGAGAAAAATGAGTTGATTTGAAAAACATTTTTTAAAACTTTTGTCTCAACCAATCATGAGAAAATTGAAAAATATTTTTCTTCATATCAAACACACTCGTAGATTAAAATATATCTTTATGAAATAAGAGGGTTCATGGTATTAATATTGAGATTAGTGCAAATTGATTGAATTTAAGTTTTCTTTTAATGGTGTGTTGGATGAAAGGATCGAGAACCACACTGAATTTGGTGTTGGAATACTTTCTGAATATTGTTCAAATTGGTTGCGGATGTTGATGTATTCGAAGAGGATTTGAAAGAGAATTGAGAGAAGAAAATTTGAATTCTGATTTGATTGAATATGTTAAGATTTGAGAGAGATTGAAATCAACTAGGATAGCGTGATTTGGAGAATTCAAATTCAATTTTAGATTCTCTTTTCTTTAAAAGTGTAATTGAATTTGTTTTAATGCATGAATTTAATGTATCGGGACTCTTTGCTATGTACTCCCTCGTACGGATTTAATGTATCGGGACTCTTTGCTATGTACTCCCTCCGTTCGGTATTGTTTGTCATGTTGCGCTTTTCGAAAGTCAATTTGACTAATTTTCAAAGTTAAATTAGATCACATTAATTCTATATTTTAAACAAAAAAATTAGATATTCTAAAACTATATGAAAAATATTATAAATTATAATTTTTTGCATATTAATAAGATAAAAAAACACTTTAAAATATTAGTCAAAGTTTTTATAATTTAACTCTAAAAATAAAACTATGACAAATAATACCAAATGGAGGGAATATCTCAATAACACTAATTTTGAGGAATTTCTGTAAATTGAAAAAAATAAAATATAATGTTATTTAGATCTTTACTGTGAAATTTATGTAAATTATACTTAAAAACTATCCAAATTAAATTAGAGTGAACATTTTGACCAAACTAGGGGAAAAAAGGATTTGGACATTTAATTCAAAATGCATATAATTAAAGAGGCAGATTTTAAAACAAAGCAAATTCTTGGTTATAAAAGTGAGTGTCACAGCACTAGCCTATTATAGTATACCAACCTTCTCTTCCTTGCGCAACTTAGCTTTTAGCAATGGCGGAAATAGAACATGATTTTTTCCCATTGATGAGAGTTTACAAAGATGGTCGAATTCAGAGGCTGGCCGGCGAAGGTTTTGTCCCACCGGAATCTGATGCTGAAACTGGACTACAAATCAAAGACGTTCAAATTGATCCACAAATTAACCTATCAGCAAGACTTTACCTTCCCAAAAATGTCGACCCGGTTCAGAAAATTCCCCTTTTCGTCTACTTTCACGGCGGCGGCTTCGTTATCGAATCTGCTTTTTCACCTACCTATCACAAATATCTTAGCCTGGTAGCAGCTGAAGCAAAAGTCGCCATCGTCTCTGTTAACTACAGGTTAGCTCCTGAGTACCCTTTACCCATAGCTTATGAAGATTCATGGTTAGCTCTCAAATGGGTCACTTCACATGCCAATGGTGATGGTCGTGAACCATGGCTAAAAGACTATGCCGATTTCAATCGTATCTTTTTAGGCGGAGATAGCGCGGGTGGTAACATCGCACACCATATAGGGATTCGGTTAGGGTTGGAAAAGTTGGATGGTGTGAAACTTGATGGGATTTTCCTTGCCTGTCCATATTTCTGGGGGAAGGATCCTATTGAGGGTGAGGGAGAAAACTTGCTTGCCAAGGATTTCGTTGAGGACCTTGTGTTGAGTGGGAATCCCAATAGCACGGGGTTAGACATGGATCCTATTGACTTAGGTTCCAAGGATCTCTTTGAGAAGCTATGGTTGTTTGTGAATCCCAACAGCTCGGGATTAGATGATCCGTTGATTAACCCGGAAAAGGATCCGAAATTGTGTAACTTAGGGTGTGATAAAGTAGTTGTGTATGTGGCCGGAAAAGATCCGTTGAGATTCAGGGGATTTTACTACAAGGAGGTGTTGGAGAAGAGTGGGTGGCCGGGGACGGTGGAGGTTGTGGAAGTTAAAGATAAGGGACATGTGTTTCACTTGTTTGTTCCTGAAGCTGAAGAAGCCATAGCCATGCTGAAAAAATTGGCCTCTTTCCTTAATCAGTCATAGGCCTAGTCATTTTTAATCTTGTTTGTCATGGAAATTCAACTATAATAAGGCAAATGAATTAAGTACTATTTTTATGAATGAATTAGATGTAATTGTGTTTTTGTTGCTCAAAACCTTAAAGTGATTAATAAAATATCGTAGAAGTTTTATGGAAATCTTCATTACAGGGACATGCATAATTATTAAATTACACAATAATAACTAAGCATTAAACTATGTTTATTGTGATCGCTATTTAGTGGAGAGAGTGGTCATGACTTCTACTAAGCCACTTTTTCATAGAAAGTGAGAGGCAAAGCGGTTTAGGGAAGGCTTGACCCCGCTAATATCTTAGCCAGCTTTATTCTGCCTCGTTTAATATTTTTTCAAAAATTTGCCCTAAACCCAATTTTTAATATGTTTTTAGAAATATTTGAAATTTTTTAATTTAATGTAATTTTTAATTAATATATGTTACTCTTTTATGTCTCAATTTTCGTTACATATGTGAAATTTTGAAGTCAATTAATTTTTTGATATATTTTTTAAATTGTCTTAATTAGTTACTAATTATTGTTATTTTCAATGATATAACCTCTAAAAAGAATAAAATGTGACGTGTTTATATTAGTTGCTTATTTAAGTATTTTAAAGAATATTTTAAGGAACCTCAAATTTGGATATATTTAACAAATTATCTGAGACAATTAAGTACTAAATAAATAAAGTATGGGCAAAAAGTTAAGCTAAAGGCCAAATTGGTCAAACACCTAATTAAGTTGGGAACTATACAACAAAATAGCCATGGCAAATTTCGGAAAAGCCTTTTTTTTCACTGCTCCTGAAATTATATATAATAGTAGTATTATAGTTTTTTTAGAGTAATTTTTTGATAAATATAGATATGTGAATCGCAATTAAAGTATCATATAATGTGATAATAATTGAGTGCACTTCCATTAGAGATTAGATTTTTGAGTTCTTTACTATCTTGTATTATTTTTCTTTGAAAAATTGAATAACACCTCTCTAATTGGTTATTGGTAGCACTTTTGACGTTCTAATTAATTAAACATTTCAATTTTTGACCTATAATCTTAAAATATGAACTGTTTTCAATGATACAAACTTTAATGTCAAATGAATTAGATCCATTTTTTCATAGCAGAGCACCCATCATCTCGAAATCTTGAATACGCCTATACTTTTACGTAGTACTCCATACTCTTGTAGAAGATAACATCTTAGAATACATACAAGATACAACAAATTGGCTTATAGCGTTTAAAGAAATTGTCTACTTTATTTTAATCTTTATGGTTGTATTTGTCCTACCCCATTAAATTATTTCATAAAATGAGTTTTGTCCATTCTACCCTGCTTCAAAAAAAATGATAATTTATTTACTCATAATTTATTACTTTACGATCTTTAAATTGGATGTAAAAAATATGATAGAGCGAATGAAAAAATGAGGTTAACATTGAGAAAACGAAGTTTTAAAATATTTAGAGCTTGTTTAACTCATACAATATTGTTGAGTTATTGTATTACAAAGGAGACAAGTGAACATGACTATTGTTGGGTACTACTCAAGATTTTACTTTAGTGGCTTGAATTTTCTTATTAAAAGTGAAAATTTTATGATTTAGTCTAAGTATATTATTTTTCAATTATAATTATATTTTTCTATCGAAAATAACATTTTATTTCAATTGGATTAAATGGTCTTTTGTCTTTTTGCTATTTTTTGAAAATAAAGAGATCGAAAACTTACGGTGAAGAGATATTAAGCTGAATATGTTATGTTAGTAATTCAAATATGCTATAAATTTAAAAGAAGCTAAAGAAGGTGGAGAAGCCCAAAGGAATGACCCGATTTGAATTGATTAGGAGAAACCTAGAGCACAAAATACAAAAAAATAAAAATAAAAATCATATTGACTCATCACATTTTCTGTAATCATATGCTTCTTTTAATTATTTTTCTCTAATTTGGGAGGTAGAGAAGCTTGCAAAATGGCTTAATGATTCTCCACAAAAATAATTTTGTGCAAACACGAAAATTTGGAAATAACCAAAGTCATTTTAGACCGTTCACTACTAAAACCCCCTTTTGATATTTCTATATATATCGTTCTCGACCATAAACCCCATCTTCTTCTTCACACACTTCCTTTCTTTATCTTTCTCCGCAAGCCATTAATGGAGAGAGCGGTGCTTCTTCGCTCTCTGTCTTCCACTTCCACTCTCGCTTTCTCTAGAATCTTCTCACGCTCTTCACACAAATTCGCTTCTTACTCAGCCAGACGACACCGTTTACTCCAGAATCTTCACCGCCGGCGTTCGCTTGTTCGGAGTAACGTTCGAGGAATATCGTCTTCAATCAACTTAAAAAGACAGTTTTACCCTCTATCTGTTCGAGCTATCGCTACTTCTTCCCCTCAATCATCTCAAGGTGATGAATACACCATTGCTATCTTCTAATTTGTCTCTCTTTTGTCTAATTTTGAGTCTTTCTTGTTTTAATTTGTAGAGTTTCTTGGTGCTGATGATGAAGTTGCGGAAAAATTCGGGTTCGAGAAAGTGTGTGAGCAGTTTATTGATGAGTGTAAATCTAAAGCTGTATTGTATAAACACAAGAAAACCGGCGCTGAAGTAATGTCAGTGTCCAATGACGATGAGAATAAAGTTTTCGGTGTTGTCTTCCGGACACCTCCGTAAGTTTCTCTTCTCGTATTATAGTGTGCTTATAAGGACAACTTGTCTATTAATGTGGCTAATGAGTTCTTGATAAGTTCTTGATTTGTTAGAGTTTCAATGTGGATGATGTGTTCTTGATTTGTTACATATAATCTGTTTCTTGGTAAGTTCTTGATTTGTTAGAGTAATGAAATAAAAAAGACAAAGACAGAGCTACTTGCCAATGGAAATCAAGATTTCGATAAATTTGGCTGATGAGTTATTGATAAATTCTTGCTTTGTTAAGCTAAGAATCTGTTTCTTGATTAGTTCTTTATTCGTTTGAGTAATGAAATCAAGAAAGACAAAGAAGGAGCTACTTGTCAATGGAAATCAAGATTTTGATAATATTTACTTTTGATTTTCTTTATGGAAAAGAAGTAACAGCCCTTGCCTGAAAACTTAATGTTAATGCAGGAAAGATTCTACTGGAATTCCTCACATACTAGAACATAGTGTACTGTGCGGTTCAAGAAAGTATCCCCTGAAAGAACCATTTGTTGAACTGTTGAAGGGAAGCTTGAACACTTTTCTGAATGCTTTCACATATCCGGATAGGACATGTTATCCTGTGGCGTCCACAAATACAAAGGTTACGACAACATTACATGTTGAATATTATTATGGAACTACAAGTTTGCCCTCTAATACATGCTTATTTATCTCTTCTAAACAGGATTTCTACAACCTGGTTGATGTGTACTTAGATGCTGTCTTTTTTCCTAAATGTGTGGAGGATTTCCAAACATTTCAACAAGAGGGTTGGCATTATGAACTGAATGACCCCTCAGATGACATTACTTTTAAAGGTCCCCCCATAAGCCTCTTGAATCATCTTATTTTTTTGTCTGTTCTTTCTTGTGTTTTTATCGATGTTCTGCAGTAGCTTCTTCCAACAATTCTTTTGGTCTTTTTCTTTAATCCCAATGGATAGTGGTGCATCCACAGCTTGTCCCTGCATATCTAAAAGTTTTTTTTTTTTTTTTTTTTTTTATATAACTTCAGGGGTTGTGTTCAATGAGATGAAGGGAGTTTATTCTCAGCCTGATAATCTACTGGGACGAACTTCTCAGCAGGTATGGATGCCACACTTAAGATAGTCATCAAACATTTGTATAAGGGCTGACAAGCTGATTAATTGTTGAAGTATTCTTATATCTTTGCGTGTATGTGGATAGGGTTGATTGTTATTGCTGAATGTTTTTATTAGATATAACAATTTTTATTGATCGTATATAATTAATGAAATGTGCTGTAGAAATGCTGTCACTTAATAGACTCCAATTTTTAACTCATTCAATAATTTAAAATCCTGCCGGATCCTGTTTAAAAGGTGCGCACGGGATTAGTGAATATCTTATCACATATCAAGCTTGTAATTACTCTAGATGCTAACCAGGTTTATAGCCTAAAGACCAAAAAGTAGTTTAGTGCATGACCTCAACAAATAAAGTGGACTCAGAAGGATTTAAGAACACCGAATAACTGTATGTGGTTAAAGAAATGTTTGTGCATTTTACAAGGTGAAGTACTTTGTTTTATATTATATTTACTAAAGTTTAATGCTTGGAAAGTAAGTTATGGAATGCTAAGTCTTGTGTAAATTCAAAGAGAACATCACAAAGCTGTGTACATGTCTAATAATTCATGTGAGGGATTTGTAATTTGATGCTGCCAATACATTTCAGAGGTTTCTTTATTCAATAGCTCAATTCATGGGTTTCATCCACTAAATAGAAGTGGTGCTATATTTTACCAGACTATTGTTTATTTAAGAAGTGACTTATGTCTTCTACAGGCGCTTTTTCCTGATAATACCTATGGTGTTGACAGTGGTGGTGACCCACGAGTAATTCCTAGCCTTTCTTTTGAGGAATTTAAGGTTGGTAGTCTCTTTCCCATTTTTTGCTTGTTCTTCAAGGATTGTGAACTTCAAAATATTCACATCACTCATAAAAAAGGACGTCAAAGCATTCACAAGTTTTTGTTATTACAATCATACAATGCTAATCTTTCTTCGTAACATGATTATGTCAATTCTTGGATTCTTCCCATTGTCGTTTTGTGGTATTCCCCAATGTTTCTTGTCATGCTTGTTGTGAGGGTGTTTAGTTGATTTTGGATGTTATTGAAAACTGTGGGCCAGAGTTGTTTGTGGTTGTACTACTTGCTTCATGTATACAGATGCTCCATTGGTGTATAATAACTTATAAGTGTACCTGTATTTTCAACTGCGAAGAGAAAACTTGAGCTGCTACCTTTTGGTGGCTGATAAATCATATCTTATCTGGTTAACTGTCATCTTGTAGCTGCCGAAGTAAGCTAGAAGCTAGAATTATGATGTTCAATGATTCTCTCTTGCTTACAAGTTATGCAAAAGTTTGTATATGCTCCATGCACAATCAAATGGCCCATCATAGTTGTGAATTGTCATCATTCTATAATCAAGTTCTGCAGATGTGGCTGTTCTTTATCATACTGTTTTCGTCTTGTTTTCGTGGGTTTTGAACACATTAGAATCTAGGGACTGCGGGCTTTAATCTTCAAGGTGAGAAACCATAAGCTTCTCAAATGAAGTGCTTAGCAACATGATTTGGGCCATACAAGCTCGAGATATCATACTAATATTTATCGAGGCTCTTAGAAGGATCACAGTTAGTAAAGGCGTGCATAAACCTTGATATCAGGCATAGAAAAAGCTGGATGTTTTGTTCCAGTAAGATAGTGCTTCACTACAAGCATTAAGGTAAACCGGTGTGTGTCTAGAAAAGCTAGCTAACTAACCTATGGACCCTGCATTGAGATGGATTGGTATACTTATTCTTAATCAAAGTTATGAAAAAATTGCTAGAGATATTAGAAGTTATTATAAGAAATCTAGCCACTACATTTGAATAGAGGTTAAAACTATTTGTTTCTGTAAGTTACAAAAATAAAAGTGGTTTTGAGTTTAACATGGTTTTACTTCACATGTTTTACACAAGTAGTAGCTTTGTCGATTCTTTGTACATATGGTTGTTTTTATTACAGTTTTTTTAAAGAATGGTAACAATGCTTTTTAACTTTTTATTATAGTTGGTTTTAGCATTATGTGTGTGGTTGTGTGTATGTTTCTTCGTGTACGCCTTTCTTCACTAACATGACTTTTGCCAGTTACCAAACTAATACTAGCTAACCTCTTGGTGCTTCCACACTTTGCTTTTGACAGCACCTAGAAGGACATATGAAATCATAGTTTTTAGTGATACTTGGGTATCAGGAAGAATTACCTTGGCCATTGTAGTGATTCCATTGTCTTAAATTAATCCTGGTCTAAAAGGTTACATTGATTTTTATTTTTTTTTTGAAATGGTTGCAAGTTTTGATGATTGCTAGAATGTTAAGTTTCAATGTTAGATTGTTAAGTTATAATATATGATGAGTTAAGCTCTTAAATTGGATATTGTGCTGCATGGACAATATTATACGTATTGTGTTCGGCCACCAATACATAGATGTTTTGTATTCAATTAAAATCGTCTTTTCTCTCATACACATAGTTTAAAATTTCTTCAATCTTTGTAGAGATTTAAAAAGCTTCAGCTATCACTAAACGGTCTTACGCTACTTGTTGGCCAAAGTCTTACCTCTCTTTCTCTTTCTGGTGGCTGATTTGATGGCATCTCACCTCTTCACCCGTGTCCATTCCTTCTGATCATTTTTAAGACATTAACCTTCCATTAGATTTCGACAACCAAGGTTTTTCCTGGAAGGTTCTGATGGTGACTTTCACCAAAGTTTTCATCATTTATTGTGGTGAATCTTTTGGTGTTCATGTATAAATGTTAAGTTAAATTATTGGATGAGTTAAGTCCTTAAATTGGATGTTGTTACACATTGGGAAAATATCGTGTATTGTAACTGAGCCGTATATATAGTTGCTTTGAGGAATCAAAAAGAAAAGAAGATGCATAAATAGACAACTGCAATTTGAAACTATGCATATCTACTGTATAGGTTAGTGATGCATCAATATTTCTTAAAATATTTCAAGCTACACCTATTACTTGGTAATGCTGGCAAAAGGGAGAGTAGTCTTGACTAATTAACTAACATGTCTGTCTGCCACTAAGAGTTGATTCTTTAGCCTCTTAGTGTGACTGGTGTTTTCTGTTCTATATTTTTGCAGGAGTTCCACAGAAAATTTTACCATCCAAGCAATGCAAGAATATGGTTTTATGGAGACGATGACCCAAATGAACGTCTGCGGATCTTAAGTGGTACTTACTCGTTTGCCTCTTACAATTTCAAATGAACATGAACAGTGTTAATTCGTGTGGTTTGCCTATAATAGGAATCCTTGTTGAACAGTGGTTTGGCTTGGATATTCATTACTCCCATGTACTTTTTAGATGTGTTAAAGGACACATGGATATTACAAAATCGTTGACATTCCAATCTCAGAAACTTTACCTACACCTATCAGAGGCCTTATTTTATTTTTTTATTGTTTTGCACATAGCATATGGACATCATTACACAAAATTTTAAAAATTTGGGGGACATGACACGTTTTACATTATTTATTTTGTGTGTCATTTCTAGTACAACCAAGATTAACAAGGACACATTGGAAGAAGCATTTGTGACTTCCAAGGTAATGAAAAGCACGTTCCCAATCTTCTATTTAGTTATTATGTGCCCCATTGTTATCTGTGTCCTTGGTTTTTTCCCTCTATTTTATCCCCAGATGTTATTTTGGTAGTGCCTATCATCAGACCCCTATGTGGTCAGGGATTGTTTCCATGTTTTCCTTTGATTTGAGTCATGAAATTTGCAAAAAAAGTATAATTGCTATGTCGCAGGTTCGCTGTCTGTACCTTTTTTTTTGGAGCTTATATTCATGTACTTATCCAACTTTTGTTCTTTGTTCTCGGTCGGTTTTGAACAATATGCTGTCTGTCAAAATTCCGAGAGTTCTTCAAAAGTTAAATGAACAGGAAATAGAAATAGAAATAGTAAACAGGCGAATATGTAGTTGGAATGTCATTATATTGATCACATAGCACACAAATTTGTGAATATCTACATGGTATCCAGCTGTATTTGTTCTATCCAGTAATGACTTCAGTTTATATTAGAACCCTGAAGCTTGTCTTGAAAACTGGTGCATCTCATGTTCCTATCAAATAATGTGTGTAATTACGTGCAGAGTATTTGAACATGTTTGATGCCAGTTCAGCTCCACACGAATCAAGAGTTGAACCACAAAGACTATTTTCGGAGCCGGTCAGGATTGTAGAAAAATATCCTGTTGGGGAAGATGGGGACCTGAAAAAGAAGCACATGGTGTGCGTTAATTGGCTGCTATCTGACAAGCCACTGGATTTGGAAACTGAGCTTGCCCTAGGATTTCTGGATCATCTGCTTTTGGGAACTCCAGCTTCTCCCTTGAGGAAGATCTTGCTAGAAAGTGGTTTAGGAGATGCTATTGTTGGCGGAGGGATTGAGGACGAGCTCCTTCAGCCTCAGTTCAGCATTGGGTTGAAGGGTGTCTCAGAAGAGAACATTCAAAAGGTTGAAGAATTGATCATGAGCACCCTACAAGGCTTAGCTGAGAAAGGTTTTGATTCGGATGCCGTGGAGGCATCAATGAACACAATTGAATTTTCTCTTAGAGAAAATAACACTGGCTCATTCCCACGTGGTTTAGCATTGATGCTCAGCTCCATTGTACGATAAAACTTTGATAAGTCTATCATTTGTCTTGATTCTCATCACTTGCATTTTCTTTTCCCTTCTTTTGTAATGGATGGATTTTTATTTTTTTTTCATTTTGATGTTTCTTCTAGGGGAAATGGGTTTATGACATGGATCCATTTGAACCACTGAAGTATCAGAAGCCTTTGGAGGCCCTGAAAGCCAGAATAGCTAAGGAAGGCTCCAAAGCTGTTTTTGCTCCTTTAATGGACCAATACATCTTGAGGAATCGACACCGTGTAACGGTTGAGATGCAGGTTATTATCGTTAATTCTAATTTTGTTTCCTTGAAAAGATATGAGCTTTTGGTGTCTGTTAAATATGAGTGTTCTTTTCTTCAGCCTGACCCAGAGAAGGCATCTCGTGAAGAACAAATAGAAAAAGAAACACTGGATAAAGTTAAAGAAAGCATGACCCAAGAGGATCTTGCTGAGCTGGCTCGAGCAACACATGAGCTACGGTTAAAGCAAGAAACTCCTGACCCACCAGAAGCTCTAAAGAGTGTTCCCAGCCTCTCTCTACAAGATATTCCTCGAGAACCTGTGCTAGTTCCAACTGAGGTAATTACAACTTACCTGTTCTTTTCTTTTCTTTAATTCTGTTAAATTAGATTCCATTTTAGAGCAACTTGTTTGGCCTTTTATGTAGATTGGAGATATCAATGGGGTAAAAGTTTTGAAGCACGACCTCTTCACAAACGATGTTCTTTATGCTGAAGTTGTCTTCAACTTGAGCTCATTGAAGCAAGAGCTGCTACCATTAGTCCCACTTTTCTGGTAATATGTTTCCCTGAACTGCTTAGATATTAATGTTTCTATTACAGTGACGGCTCTTGCTTCTCTAAAAAGAAAGGATAAAGAGGATTTTCTAATAGGGAGGTGAAACAAACAGTGGAAATAAATGAACTTAGAATTTATAGGTATGGCATAGTAAAAGTTACACTCATGAAGACCCTCACTGGACCAGTAGTTGCGGTCTCATATTCTTTGATATGTTATTTGAACTCGATGATTGTATGTTGTATAGGCTTATTTGGTCCTTGAGTTGAAGGGAGATGCATCAAGTTTCTGTCAGAAGCCATTGCTATCTTCAAGCATTATAGTGGTCCTTGTTCTCATAAAACCCAGTCTTGTTTGCCTTCTTTCTTCTCAAAACTTTGTTCAGTAGATTGGTTGTGGGTTTTTCCATCCTTCTGTCTATCCCTGTTTGTTCATGAGGTCTCCAGTTTCTTGCCTGCATTATTTGAAACTTATGTATCATATTCATATCTCTCTAGAATACGCTTTGTGGTTCTCAGAAGTGTGTTCAGGTAGCTTTTTATTACTTAAGAAATTTTTGACATCGTGCGATTGAAAGGACTAGCTGTAGCTGATGATAGTGAAGCTCAACTTGAGGAGGAGCAGGGTTATGATGACATAATAGGCCGATGCATCTTTTAACCTTTGGGGTTGTGTAAAACCATTCCTAGCTTTTTGATAGTGAGATGTGAGTTCATGAATCGAAGATTATTTGATTCTGATGTGCAAAATTTCTTGACAGTCAGTCTCTGCTGGAGATGGGCACAAAGGATTTAGACTTTGTGCAGTTGAACCAGTTAATTGGAAGGAAAACTGGAGGGCTATCAGTCTATCCTTTCACATCATCCGTGCATGGCAAGGTGGAGCCATGTAGCAAGATAATTGTTCGAGGCAAAGCCATGTCACAACGTACAGAAGATTTATTTTACTTGGTAAATCAATTTTTTGGTAATTTATAGCTTTAAATGGTCATCTTCCACTCAATAGCAAACATGATGTGATGTAATTGTATGTGAATAGGGGTGGTAATTTTATGTTTCAAGGTCTTTGTAGTGATGACATTTGGAGCCAAGGACCTGTTAAAGTTGTCTTAAAATTAACAGGAAAAGGTGTTTGTTAAGTTTTACTATTTTTGACATGCAAGTGGGCTTTCCTCAAAATGATCATATTTGTGTAGATTTCCATATAGTGGGTATGACTGAGTATAGTTTGTGTAGATTTTGATTTAGTGGTTTAAGGACTGTATAAGGTAAGTTTTAGATTGAGAGTGCTTGGTTGGCTAGTACAGTGATGGTGTGTGTTGTCCCTAAACTTGTGCCGAGCATGTTGCTCTATGGAACTGTTGGCCTTCGACAAACTCCCCTTAATTTATTTCCTTCCTTCAAGGAAGCTAAATTATTAATGTTTTTTTCCAACATGATATATTATCCCTTTGCATTTTTTGAAAAATTTAGTGTCTTTATCAACTTGTGCCGAGCATGTTGCTATGTGGAACTATTCGCCTTTGACGAACTCCAGACTCTATTCCTCAAGTTGTTTCCTTCACTTCAAGGAAGCTAAATGAATTATATGCATCTTGCCAACATGATATAACCCTACTATTATCCCTTTGCATTTTCTGATATATTTAGAGTCTCCTATTGGTTCAATTTATGAGTTCTACCTTGGATAAATTAAAGAGGAGATGAGGGCCATATTAATTTATGAGTTCTACCTTGGATAAATTAAAGAGGAGATGAGGGCCATATTAAGCTCTAGAGGACATACCCTCCTTACTTTCAAGTCTTGGATTTAAACTTTGATTTGAGTGAAGCATCATATTTCTCATACCAGCATAGGAAGGAAGACAATATCATAAAATCATAGTTGCAACCCGGATGGAGATTTCATGTATATCTTGCTTGTATTTGGACCTCTTAATCATATTTATAAAGTATCGAACATGGTTATACGATTTCCTTTGACATACAGTTATCTGGTATATGGATTTATTTGGTAGAAATTAGTCCGAGGTCTACTAATGGACCTTGTCAATTATGCCAACTATACTGAATGTAAGGTAGTATGAACCGTTTTCTTGCTATGAGCTGATGCTCTGACTTGGTGGTAGTAGATATCCATGAAGCTTGTAATTTGTCTAGCCATTTTCTTATTGATAAGATCTTGCCAATTTGTTTGTTGTAGATCAACCGCGTTCTTCAAGATGTCCAACTGGATGACCAAAAGCGTTTCAAGCAGTTTGTTTCTCAAAGCAGATCGAGAATGGAGGTATACATACATGCAGTCTTGGAACAGTAAGAGCTATTGTAAATGAATGTGCATGGTGTATAATCTAACTTTTTCTCTCATGAACTTTTGGTTCTAGAATCGTCTAAGAGGCAGTGGTCATAGCATTGCTGCTGCAAGGATGGGTGCAAAGCTTAACGTTGCCGGGTGGATATCTGAACAAATGGGTGGTGTTAGGTTAGATGACTTTGTCCCTTTAATATTGAATGACTTTGTCCCAATGATGGTTGTTGGACAAAATTTTCAATCTTCAGTGGGCCTATCCCTCTGGGTACCTACGTATTGATCCCGATTGGGCAGCTTTGGCTGATTTAGATTTATCTGTCTTAGATTTTTCTGTTTTAGATTGACTTATGATAAATGTCTTCCATCCAGGGGAAAAAGGAGAATGTAAATATTTGAACAACTTAATTTACCCATTCCCCTCTTTCTCTTTGTGTGTGTGCGCAGCTACTTGGAATTTCTGAAGGTTCTTGAAGACCAAGTTGAGAAGGATTGGTCCCAAATATCATCATCCCTCGAGGAGATCCGAAAATCTTTACTTTCCAAGAATGGGTGTCTGATAAATTTGACAGCTGATGGGAAGAATCTCAACAACGCGGAGAAACATATTAGCAAATTTCTTGATTTGCTTCCAAGCACATCTCTAGTGGAGTCAGCTGCTTGGAATGCACAATTGTCTCGCTCAAATGAAGCTTTTGTTGTTCCTACTCAGGTTAGCTGTCTCCTAAAGTTTTGTTGTTCGACCTTACACTATCTCACTGTCGAAATTTAGCTGATGATTTTGAAGGGATACTTCTTATAGGTGAATTATGTTGGAAAAGCAGCTAATCTGTATGAAGCTGGTTATGAGCTTAAAGGCAGTGCTTATGTTATTTCTAATTATATAAGTAATACATGGCTGTGGGATCGTGTACGTGTTAGTGGTGGAGCTTATGGAGGATTCTGTAGTTTTGACTCCCATTCAGGTACGGTTTTAGTGTTCATCTTATCTGAAGATGTACTTCCAGGTCCAAAGTCTCTCTAGCTAACATCTTAGATTTTGGCACATCAGGGGTATTCTCATTTTTATCCTACCGAGACCCAAATTTATTGAAGACACTTGATGTGTATGACGGAACCAGTAGTTTCCTTAAAGAACTTGAAATGGATGATGATGCACTCACAAAGGCAATTATTGGGACTATTGGAGATGTAGATTCTTACCAGTTGCCTGATGCCAAAGGATACAGTAGGTAAGTGGATGACCAGTCCTATTCTGTGCTCTCATATTACTCTCCGAGTGCAAGGACATCTTCGTATGCTTCCATTCTCTAACTATCAATTCTCTATGCTAGATCATTTCAACTAAAATTTCTTTCTTGTTTTTGTCAATATTGAACCTGATTCTGTATTTATCTTAGTACTGTTGGAGTGCTTTGGGAAGAAGGGTTCTTTTAATTTTCGTGAATGTTAGGTGTTCTGTTTGGTAATACACGCAAAATATCTTGTCAATGTTTTTTCTTCACAACGTCCTTATAGTAGTAGGCCTGCATATTTTGTGTTTTTTCAGATTAGTTAGGCTTGATTTGTTTTTAACTTCTTGTGGTCTATAGAACTGTTACAATACAGAGGCAAAAAAAAAAAAAATAAAAAAAATTTGAACTACCAAAATGATGATTAATTGGCTTTGGTTTGAGGATAATAATTTTTTTCTTTTCTCTAGGGATTTGATAATCAGCTTATTGTTTATTTGCAATTGCAAAAATCAATATCCAGTGGATCCATTGATAACGATTGCCAACTTATAGGAACAATTGGATTTCACTAAGTTACATGCAAGATAATAATTGAAGAAGCGCAAATTATACATTTTTTTTTTTTTTGCATTTTTCATTTTTATAGGGCTATACGGTCATTTAGTCACGTTTTCATGTTCCAATGAACATTGTCCATTTGTTATTATTCTCAAAGGATAAGATTATTCTCTTTACCAAACATATGAGGATCAATTTGACATATAATTTAGAAAAATCGCTGTATTTTACTATGTCTTTGCTTTACTATTACTTTATTTTCTTGATTTAAATCTTTTGACTTTTAGGATTGGATTTCAAGTTAGTAATTTCTTCTTTATCCTTTCTTCATCTAATTATGCCAATGTCCAACTGTTTGTCAATCTATAATCTCTGGAGGAAAGAGTAATAGTTTGACCTTGTAGTCTGTCCAGTCTTGTGTGCTAATTGAGATTTTTCTTGACATTGCTCATGATATAATGTTCACTGGTTTGTATTGAATCTAATGATGTTCACTCATGCTCTCAGTTTATTACGATATTTACTGGGAGTAACAGATGAAGAAAGACAAAGGAGACGTGAGGAGATATTATCAACAAGGTAAAAGTGTTGAACCTTTCAGTATTTAGCTTAAATATTGATTTATAATGAGTACTAAGTGAGTGCAAGTAATATTAAGTACATGATTTTCTAGCAACAGCAAATGCCATAGCCACCTCTTTCCTCTTGGCTTGATATGCATGAGTGCTCTTTTTAGATATAACATAGTTTTAAATTTAAGTGCAATTTTGTTTCCATGATATGGTATGAGACATATATAACGGGTGTCTCTGGCTGATATGTATGCATTTTCTATTTAAGTGCAATTTTGTTTCCATGATATGGTATGAGACATATATAACTGGTGTCTCTGGCTGATATGCATGAGTTCTCTTTTTAGATATAACATAGTTTTAAATTTAAGTGCAATTTTGTTTCCATGATATGGTATGAGACATATATAACTGGTGTCTCTGGCTGATATGTATGCATTTTCTATTTTAGATTTAAACATAGAACCAAATTCAGCTGAATTTTGTTTGCATATATGGTATGACACATGTATAGTTTGGTGCTTTTCTATGCAGCACTGCTGAGCTGCTGAACTAGTGTGGTCCATTTGATAATATTACTATTTGCTGGCTGTTGAGTAAACTTACCCCCAATTTGATATGCTGTTATGTTGTTTCATTTCACTTGATAAGCCCCTCTTCCTGTATGAAAAAAATGTTCCATGTTAAAGTTAGGGATGATGAGATCAGCAATGCAAGACAACTCTTAGTCTAGATCAGCATACAATGCAAAGAAAGATCAATATAGAATGTGTTGAAAATTAGTAATCAAATTTGCAATTATATACCTGTTGTGCAATAACAGTTTCACATTCTTCCATATGAGTTGTATAAAGTTATACTAATCATGCTTCTTCTCCGTCAATAGTCTGGAAGATTTCAGGAAATTTGGAGACGTCATGGAGACAGTTAAAGATAAAGGGGTGGTTGTTGCTGTAGCATCACCAGATGATGTTGAGGCAGCCAACAAGGAGCGTTCTAACTTCTTGGAAGTCAAGAAAGCACTCTGATTCTGATCAAGTCTTTCTCGGAAAATGCTTGTATGCATTATTTGCTGTTAGAATCCTCAATGCCAGCTTAAAGGAAAGGAAGCCAAGAAGGGGAAGAAAAAGACTTATAGAATCAGGAAGAATACAAATTCTTTTTTCTTGAGAACATAGTAGCTTTTACAGAGGCTTGGAAGGCAAATAAATTAGTGTGCCAATATATTTATTAATCCAATAGCCACGTAAACTTTACTGGGAAGTTTCAAGATTATAGTTTTTTACAGATTAATTTATCTGCTTTTAAGTTTTAAAAAAAGTCTCAAGATACTCCTATTATTTTGCAATGGCATAATTAACCTTTATAAGTTAGAAAGAAACTATTTTTGTGACTTTGTTTTACATTTAGCCATTATTTGGTTTGTGTGATCAGTTGTACAGTTTAGCTCAGCTGGATATTAATAGACCCAAATGGGTTTGACTCATTTCAATCTTTTTACAGGTTGAATATGGGCGAGTCAAAAATCGGTTGAAATTGCTATTGCTAACACTCTGTGGTGGTTTGGTTGGAAATACTTTATTCTGGGATAAGTTATTCCAGGACGACCACTATGGGCGAGTCAAAAATCTAAGCTTGCTCATGTTGTTGGTTTCGAGCTTAATTTGATAAAGGAAGAAGGTTACAGTAGGTAAAATAACTACTATCATATTTATGATTAATTCACATAGCCGACTCAAATATGCTTGGAATTAAGGTGAAGTAGTGATTGTTTCAACTGTGGTTGAGCATAAATTTTCATGTTATGTTGTAGCTCAATATTAGTATATAGCAAAATATTTGTGAATTGTTACCTCCATTCTTGGGTAGTAAAAAGATGAGGTGGTCCTCCACATATGGCATGTGAAGACAATTAGTTGAAAAATAGATGTAAAGAGACATTTACCCTTGTTTTTAGGGGGCCTTGTCTCTCTACACATAAACTCCTTTCATATTTGCCACAACCCTTAACTTATCAATATAGGGGAATCCTATGTGCCTTCCAATCTACTACAAATTCCTTTGCATAAACAAAAAGATGTTTATAATAACAACAAATTGGAAAGTGTTTCGATGAAAATTTTGAGTGCAAGTGATTAATATAAGTGTTAGAAGCGAGTAATTTTAAGTTAAAAGTTAAAGCATTTTCTTTCTTCTGATGATTTTTTTCCCATGAAAAATAACTTAATTATGTCATGTATCAAATACCAGAAAATGACTTCTCCATGAATAAAAATTCTCTTCTTTAATTATTTGACTTTGGTCTGAATTATTTTTGCCTAACTTGTATAGTCGTTCCTTTTGCTTAACTATTTAAGAAGTATTAATGGAAAGGTGTAAGGTTGAAATGGGCAGTTGATGTTGCGTAAAGGCATATATAACTAACTCAATACACAGTTATAACTTATCAATTACATTACATAATAATTGTCTTTTATGAGGATTGTTAGGCACTCTTTTTTCCTTTCTGTTAAAAACTCCCAATTAACTTATTTAGCAATTTATACGTATAAAGCTAAGTATCTATGCTGATGAGACGTGTGTAAGCTGATCGTAATCACGATCATAAAAATAATCTTATAGAATGGACACGTAAAATAATCTCTTGATTTGCTTAAGCCGAAGATCTTTTAGAAACATGATAAATGTACATTTTACGTAATAAACATATCCTTCTCAGACCACATTGGTGAAATTCTATTGTTATTGTTGAGGACTCAAGTTATATATCTACTACATATTCGTTATCGATTATCGAGTAGATATATATATACCAAAAAACATGTTGTGAGAAGTGCTTTTTACTTTTTACTTTTTTTTTTTTTTTGCTTTCTCCTTATTTAATTTCTCGAATTGGATACTTTCAAATTTAAACATTCAATAACGTCCTTCCTTATGGTTCTTTATGTTATGTGGTAGTACTATAAGTAGTTGAAGATTACAAATTGAATAAAATAAGTTTGGAGTGCAAGTCAATAAGGAGAATTAATTGATCCATTTTACACACATTGTCCTATACCAAAATTAATTTAGTGCCATAACATATATGAATCGTGCATGGATGGAGACTTTTTTGACAAACCTAATAACCTAACCTATTTGCCAATTATAAAATCAACTTATTATAATGTACCTACGTACTTGCCTTATTCCCATGACATCTGGTCGAGTTTTTTGAAATTACATTTCTACCTCTTATTTAACTTGAGTTATTTGTACATTGTTATCGATATATCAAAAGATCGTGGAGCAAGCTAAGAAATATGCATCATATCGTATACTCTAACGTTGATATAGGAAAATGATAAGTTAGAAAATAAAATAGGATTATTAAGTAATAAACAAAGAACAAAATGAGGTAATAATGCAAATGTGCACCAAATCAATCGCTAAATAATGAGACATTTTTGTCGTTACATGATGATAGAATTTAACAATGCATTATAATAATATTTAAATAACAATCAAACTCAATATTATATATAATACAACATTAAAATATGATAAAATAAAATATTTTCTACGGTAATACCATGATCATGGTGCCAACTTACATAATCATGGTGCCAACTTTCACTATTATGAGAGGAAAATTTATGTATCACATATGTTTAAGAAAATTTAAAAATGCGCAAGGAAGAAGAACTACTTTTTTTTATCTAAGTGGAATAAATCCTTAAATTGTGATAATGTGAGAATCTCTTAACAAAAAAACATAAGATGGCCCAAAAACTTGAATAAATGAAAAAAAAAATCGAGTCTTGCAAGTATGTATGAATCATCCAATAACTCTAAAGCTGATAATTGTTTTTTGTCGTTATGTTAAAATATTTTTAAATGTTTTGTTGGATGTATTATAAGAAAATAAGAAGTGGTATAGAAGGAGGATTTCCAAAATTAAAGTATTCTAAAGTATTCCATTATTAGAAAATGTCATTTATCGACACTCCTTGTATTCTTTTGTTTAATTCTTAGACTATTACATATTGACATTTTATATTACTTCATTATTTTTTTCTAAAAAAAATGATATAAAAGTTTCTTCTGTTATACATCTTTTAGAGAGTTTGAATTTTGTGTGTCATCAACTTCCAAATTAATTCTCCCTCTTGAAAATTGTGATGACATGCATGTATTCTATTATTTGGACCAAACAAGAACTAAACATAAAATAAATATATAATTGTAGCCTCCAATAATTATTTTAATACTATAATCTACTTATATTTTATCTTTTTTAGATTTCACTATAAAATTATGTTGTTAATGGACATAGGTTCATAAATTGTCTAAATGATTAATTTAATAAGTATCTTATGTTCTCTTCATATTAATTTATGTGATAACTTTTGAACTTTGAAATTTAAACAAGACTGACTTGAACAAAAAAAGTTTGAACTGTAAATTATTATGACGTACAATACTTTTTAATTTATAGATTTTATTTCTAATTAATTAAAAATTTCATGCTCGCATTCATAGTTAATCGAAATTTTAATTGTATAAAGGAAAAAAAATCCATCAAACATAACTAAGTACTTGAAATAGTACTTTGAGACTTAAAAAAAACAAGTAAAAGTTGAAAAGAAAGAAAACTAATTTTTCTTTTAAAAACTAAAAAAATAGAGTTGATGAACAAAGCACTGTTGGCTTTTTACCAGAAAGGCATTTTGGAAACAATTTGCATGAATTTTTTTTGTACGGTTCGGTTCTGCCTAATTGTAACCAACTTTCTAACCCGACTCGGTTAACTCCCGGTTACTTCGACCGGCATCACCCGGTTAATTTGTTTCCTTACGTGTCGCTCAATGATTCGTCAATCCCTCGGTAATCATTCTCATACGAAACGGCCAGATCTTCTTAACGGCATTGCCATGTGCTTCTGCTGTCACCGTTAACGGAGCTAGGACCACATGTTTCTCTTCCCGTAACCGCCTAATTTAATCTCCACCGTTGATTAAATCTATCTACTTTTTGAATTTCCTAATTTACCCCTACTCTGCTTTCTAACTAATTTCAGCTGTCACTGCTACTTGAAAGAGACGGAAAGAGACTGTTACTTTTTCATTCTAAGGTAAATGCATATTTTTTATATGCTCATATTTATTCATTCTGATGTAAATACATGAAAGCTACCATGGGAGAGTTTCTTAAGAAATGCGAGAAAATCAATGGTGGAATGAAGGTGACGGAGCTTGGAAATGGAGGTTTAAGAATAAGAGATAATGATGTGGAGGAAGAGGTTACGAGTAATTGTTCTATGAGCTCTTCAACTAAGAGAAGAAAATTTGGTTCTGTTACAGATGTTGATTTTAGTGAGAATTCAGCTTCGCCGGCTACATCTGTAACGTCTGTTCATATTCCGACGAATTCGCAGTGTTCGAGTTGTTATGAGTCTGGTCAAGTTATGATGAAGAGTATTTTGAAATCGTTAGATCTGAAGGTGAGGTTAAATGCGAGAATGCATTTACTTCAAATTTATTGTTTATTTAAATAATCGTTTTCTTATATGCCATAACTGCTTGAATAAATTCAAAAGATATTCGGTTTTAAATTTTGAATTGTGGCAGGCCGAGAAATTCGGAACGGACAATTCGGCTTCTTTTAACGGAGGTTTCAGGTAAATATTACGTTGTTATACGTTTCTTCTTCTTTCAGAATTTGAAGTGATAAATTGCTCTTTGGCTGTGAGTGTCTCTTCATTCTCCAACTGGAAACCATAACTCCAAAAATTTTCTCCATTACTTGAGTTCATTTCATATTCTATATAATTGTTGTATTTACGTGTGTTTAGATGTAGACAAAAGCGTTTCTGTTTTTTTTTTTTTTTTTTTTTATCGTTGATTTCTCAATTTTCTTTTTGGAGCAGTGAAAATTTCAAGCCAATTGATCAGCCTAGTGAGCATTGCGGAGACTCGGAAGATATGGAGTCATCATCCACGACAACCAAAAAATCATCTTCGTCTGCCAGTGCTCCCAGGAAACAGCCGTCTGCGTCGAAGGTTCCACCAGAAGCGGAGATCGAAGAATTCTTTTCAGCAGCGGAAAAGCGCGAACAAAAAAGATTCGCAGAAAAGTAAGTGCTAAAAGCTTGGGTGCGCATGATAAGAAAACATACACCGCTCAGGCTCATTTTAGTGTGACCCAAAAAAAGTGAATAAAAGAGGATATACTAGTAATGATTTCCTTGTAATGGTGCTTGCAGGTACAATTACGATATCGTGAAGGATGCTCCGTTAGAGGGACGTTACCAGTGGGTTAGTTTCAAGCCTTGAAGAATAAATCAATGAAGAAAAATAGAGATGAGAGTACAATTGCTGAAGGGGCGGAATCCAATACTCTGATCCTTTTAAATTTCTTTCCATTTCTAGTTTTAGATCAGCATTTACTATTTACTGTTTCAGCTTAGTTTAGCTTTATCGGTGTACAGCCATTCGTCTTTCCATATTTGTGTAAAGAAGCTATTTATGTGAAGCCTTGTTGGTTTTAGTAGTGTGCTATGACTGAACCTTGTTTCTGCAATTTTGCAACCTTCCTCATGAGTAGGAACAATCTGCATTAAAAAATGTGTGCTGTTTGGTTCTGTTTTTGGATGGTAAAAGTACACTGAGACTGACTGTGCGAGCCAGTGATTATCTATCTGTGTTGGGCAGGAAAAGATGGTGACCGATCTGGAATTTCAATTTGAATATACAAACTAAAAATTAGCATTGTTGTGTTGTCTGTCCACTTTCTTTGTTTTATTGGGTGTATTTTTGGCTTTACTTTAAGGGGAAAGGATAACAAATTTGTGTAAATGTTGAATGACTGCGCTTTTTTTTTTCCTCTGGTTGGAAGTGCGAATTGAATTGTCTTTCTTACTTTTTTTTGGTTGGAGAGGGAAGAGCGCGTCTTTCATGGAATTGTGGGCATGCATATGACTATTTCGTCGGGCATGTGATAGGACTTGAGTGGATCGATCCATTTAAAGATTTTTGTCATTTAGTTTTTCTCAAGAGATGGGCATACTATTTTGAAGGAAAGAAGTAAATGATATTTGCCCACCGGCCACAAAAATATGAATATGTCTGGTTTGCTTAACTTGCTAGTTGCTGAAGTGGGGATCTAGTTAATTTCATAGATATTTTGTCTTGTAATCTTGAATATCTCCAAGTGTTTAGCTTTGTTTTACTCTAGAAATATAGTAGTTGGAAAAGACAGTTAAAAAGGACATAGTCAACTGTTTGAACATTTTATTGGGAGAGTAAAATTGGTAAGGTACAAAACAAAACAGAGAAAATTTTCCAAGAATAGAGAAAGGCGGAAGCTAGTTTATAGAACTAATTGGGTACTGTTTGTCTTGCTGATCTGTGTAATTGTTGGCATAAAGTTTTTATTCTTTTTCAAAAGGGGCTCCATAAAAGGAAAAAGGGAGAAAAAATGTGGGAAGAAGTACATAAAGCAAATGTATGTACCATTCCATGGGACCCTTGTGTTAAGCAAGAAAAATGCACCAATCACATGTGAAGTGTGCCTTGTAAAACAAAATACATGAACCAATATTGTTGAAACTATTTTCTAATTTGTAATTAGACTTGGTAGCATTATCACAAATTTGAATTACTAGTATAGGGGGAGATGTGCACGTGCCGTGGAGGAGTGGGGGTGAGCTGACTTCCATGTGCTTTGGATCTGATGCATTCAAAATAGAGAGGGAATGTTGTTAATATAATATTATATTGGATCAATCAAATAATAAGAAGGTTGGTTAAACAGTTTAGTTTCGAATTTCTCACTTTATTTAAATAGTATGATCATAAAAATGGATTTCAGTGCTGATGGAGAGTGGAGAGTCATTAGAAAGTAGGAGACAAAAGTATAGGAGTTGGGGACCATGTATAGTAAGTGGAGTGAGCAGTAAACATTTTTATTTGCTTTTCGGCTGAAGCTAGTGGCAGTAACCCTGCGCCCACACTCCTCCCTACAAATAGACTAACACACTGCAATGGTGCTCCATTTTTTCTACTCCAATAATCTGTCACTCTCCCCATCCCATAATAATCTCCACCTCAACATTATTTCTAATATACCAATTAAAACTTTGTACAATAAGAATTTCATGTCAAAAAGTTTTTAAAGTATTTAGAGAATGTTTAAGAAATTGTAATTACAACAAGTATTCCATAGGTCAGGTCTAGTAAGAAAGTGTATTTCTAATCTTATTTTTATTTTGTGAAGATAGATATGTTATTTTTCGATAGATCTAGGCTTGAGTAAAAATATATAAAAAAATAAGTATGAAATTGATATGAATAAATAAGAACATATGATGTTGGAGGAAATAATAACAATACAGTAATTAAACAACGCTCGACTATCTACTAATTAATCTTCTACTTTAATCATCAACGATCCTCTTATCTAGGGTCATGTCCTCGGTGAAGTGTATGTATATCATGTCTTGTCTAATTACCTTTTCTCAATACTTTTACGATCTACCTCTACTCTTTTCATGTCCACCATAACTCACTGGATATCTGTTCTTCTTCTTTTAACATACCTGAATCATATCAATCTCTCTTTTCTCACCTTGTCCACCACGAAGGCCTCCCACCTAGTCTTGAATATTCATTTCAATCATATCTCTCATAATATGCCCACATATCTATCTCAACATCCTTTTGGATTGCGAGTTTTTGACAAGTCAAAACTACATCTAATACAAAATGGTTGGCCTAACAATAACTTTATAAAAACTTACTTTTAAGTTTTGATGACACATTTTTATTACATAAAAAGTCAATGTGAGACACCATTTCATTGACTCCACTGAAATAGGATGAGTAACATTATCATCAATCTTTCTATTTTCTTAGATTAAAAATTCAAAATACTTGGAACTTCTTAGAGATGATTTTTGTATTTATTTTCACTTCCCCATACGCCATGTGAGTTATTTCGCAAAATTAGCACTCAAAGTCCACTACTCAACTTAAACCCTTTATACTCTAGGGTCTATCTTCAAACCTCCAACCTATTGTTAACTTTACCACGTATCTCGATGTCAATCAATACTATATCATCGATAAATAACGTACACTATAACAATTACCTTTGAATATGACACATTAATTCATCCATCATCATCTATAAATTATTTTCTCCTTAAATTTCATATCTAATTAAACAACATGACATATAATTGACACACAAAGATCCATCATCATCTATAAATCATTTTCTCCTTAAATTTCATGTCTAATTAAACAACATTACATATAATTGACACAGAAAAATAAATTAAAATATCACATTTCCATCATATGGGATAATGGAAAAGGGAGGGAAGATGTAGGAAATTAAGACATAAGGCTCCAATACAAATTATTAAAGAACGAGTTTGACAGATCAAATTGGATATTGTAGATACACATGGATTAATATAACTTTAATTTGATAGCAACTTGTTCTCACACAGAGAATATGCTTGATTTGATACCTTGTTATGTATTTTTCTTAATTTCTTAATTATAAGACTAATAAAGTGATTATCTTTTGAGTCTTCGTTCTTTCAGCCGCATTTAGGGAAGTAAGTATAATACTGAATCATATCCAAATCCGAGTATATATTGATTAGCATAATTTCCACGTCATCATATGATACACTTAATTATCACAAGTTTATTCCAATACGACGGCGTTATTGACTTTTTCTAGTAGTGGCGGAGGATAATCATCCTAAACGCGTGCTGACAATCTGAGGTGGCACATGTGCAATATTGCACCAACTACACCACCCACATTCTACCTTCATTTCTCTCTACTTTCCGATTCACCTTCCTCCTCTTGATTTTGTTATCGGAGTTTTTGTTCTATCGGCCATGTCAATCGACGGTGGAAGATTTTACTGGGAGAGGAATTCCGATGAAAAGGTCAAAGGAATTGTGATAATCTTCGCTTGGGTTTCAATTCAGGAAACTGAATTGAAGAGCTATGTTGATCTTTATGCTTCTCTTGGTTGGAGCTCTCTTGTCTGCCTTGCCGATTTCGCTACCCTGTAAGCTCAATTGAACTCTTTTTTTTTCGGATTAGGAGAGTGATTGTGCAAATTCTGACCTATCTGTGGTTTTATCATTCCATTTGTTTTGTGTTTTTGCAAGTAAACCTCAAAGCTAGATTAGGAGAATATCTAATGACTACAACTGCATGCAAGCCTATTAGTATGGACTATGTGCTTCAGTTTTCGTATTTTAGTATTGAAATTGGTGTTAGTGGTTATATGTTGTGTTAGATTAAATTGGTTTAAGAGCTCATATTTTGTAATTGAAAATTGAGTCTGTATTCATATAGTGGTAAGGTGTTTAAGATCTGATTGTTTAGTGAGTTCACATCACATAAATTAGTTATCTTTCTGATACAGGGAACATTGGGCGCATTTTGTATTTGACTAGTAGTCTTCCCTTTAGAGTACCAAGTAGCTTAATTTGGATTTGAGTTTACAATTGTGGTTATGCAAGGGATCATGCTGGAGTTTTAATGGACATAGGCAATTCCTGTTGTTGGTAAGTTTGTTGGCATGACAATCACATTAAACCTTTTCGTGGATAGGAAATAGAGAGTTCGATGATGTACATGAGCAGATTAATCTTTTGCAACTTTCTTCAGATGAAATCTGCGGTTCTTTAGGAAGCAAGTATATTGTGTCTTGCCATTCTAACTTCCCCCAAGACTATTGTTGGTTTGGAACTTTGAAAGTTGAGATGCACTTGGTGTTGGACTGCTGAAGATTGATTTCAGGATTGCCAGTTTAGGCTAAGGATTATCTTTATCTTTTATGTGATTGAAGGAGACAATAGAGAAACCTTGGGTCAGGAGATGGGCATGGTGGAGATGTTATGTGATTCTCGTGTGGCAGCAGTATGATTTAAACGTACTAGTAAGAGGCACTGTGTATTTGGTAATGATGGAAATTTTTAACAATTGAAGCATCAAGAAGGCGGAAATTGAGTGTAATGCATCTCTGTTCTTGATGCTTATATAGCCATTGGCATCAAGCTGATTTGATGAATATATCATGATCTGGATTTTGTTTTTTGTTTTAATGTTGCATCATGAACAGTGTACACCGATGAATATTATTTGTTCCTTTTTTTGGCGAGTAGTTCAAAAGTTTGAGCAGTGAATAATCTATGCAGATATATACCTGAGAAGGCTACATCACTGGCATATTCTCTTCTAAGAGAGCTTGTTGAGGTCAGCTGTTTACCTTTGCTTTTGCTAATGTTAGTATACTTTGTCCTATGGGGTTTTGTTGACTGTATGCGACAGAATCTGTGAAACCTAATTTATGAACAATGATGGGATTATGATGATATAGTCATAACATGCAGTAGATCAGTAATTTGTTGGCCTGATTGCCCATTTTCATGTTCTAACATTCTTATCTTTAAATACTAGGATCTAAGATGTCGGCCTTGTCCAGTTGTTGTGGCAGCTCTTTCTGGTGGTTCTAAGGCCTGCATGTATAAGTTTTTTCAGGTATAGTGACTTCGACAATCACTCACAAGACTTTTCGATGTACACTGTTTCACTTCTGGTTGAATGCATCCTTTCTTTTTGTGTGTTTGCATCCCCTATGCTACCTCGTTGAGGTGTCTTGTGGGTTTGACCAGCAAATCATGTTGACCTAAGGATAAAGTCTTGGTCTTTGGTTATTGGAGAGCAATGCGTTTAATACTTTCCGTTGATGCAGATTGTTAAAGGGAGACCTGAAGCTCAAGTTAATCTGGTACGCAATTCTTTGAATCTGCTATGAGGTTGGAATACATATATCTCTATGTATTCAGAGATCCATATTTTCCCCTGTGATAAATTATTGATCGCATTAACTATTTATTGAATCTTTCACTCTTTTGCAGGAGGACAGCCAGTTGGTCATTAACTGCATCTCAGGTCAAATATATGATTCTTGTCCTGTTGATTTCACTGCAGACTTTGGAGCACAATTTGCTGTGCCTCCCACAATTCTAAAGTTCCCCGGCTCCACACAGCTACTGTCTCTGGTTGCGAAAGGTTTTACTTCTGGATTAGATGCCCTATTCATAACTAGGTTTGGATCCCAGCGTTCTGAGTATTGGCGAACTCTTTACTCCTCAGTTGTAAGTTTCAACTAGCTGGAAGTCATTTTGGAAGTCCTAATATGTTATCCCTCCTAGTTGATTTATCCTGTTCCCCTGCAGAGTTTTGGGGCCCCTTTTCTCATTTTGTGCTCAGAAAATGATGATATTGCACCATATCAATCTGTATGTAAATTTGCTCACAGCTTGCAAGACATGGGGGCAGATATCAAAATGATAATGTGGAAGAGTTCCTGTCACATAGGTCAGTTGATACTACATTAATCTCTAGCTATATTCTTTTCTTGTCATATCATTATGGTGTTTCAGCATTTTTGTTCTTTGGACACACTGTTTTCTGTATCTAGCGCTTGTATCCCTTTTTGTTTTCTCCAGTTACTCTGCGGATATACTGTTGGTTCCAGTTTTCTCTGAGTTCCATGTTTTTGAATGTGTGAGTCAAACATTTATCGTTATCTTGCAGGTATGTACAAGAGTGATCCCATCCAGTACAGCATTGCTATAGATCAACTACTTGCGCAGGCAACTTCAGTTTTCACAAGCAGAATTAGGAAACTAGGAGAGAGAAATGGCTTGGATGATATGCATGATGAGATATCTCACATGGTTTGTGACCTCCAAAATGCAGCAGCTGACTCGAATGGAAGTTTTAGAAGAGTTGCTGGGGGACCAAAGGATCACTTTTTCTTGCCAAGCTCATCTGACCGTCATAATGTTAGTGATTCTGGCTCTTCCTCCGAAGAAAGAAAAGATCTGCCTATTTGGCCAAATCCCAGTTTAAGTGCACACACTGTGCTTGGCCAAATCCTTTTTGATGCTTGTGTTCCTAAGAATGTTGAAGGTTGGGATGTTAAGTATACGTCTTCCTTAAAAGGCCAACCATTTTCCTTAGTGCGTAAGGATTCACCTCTAAATGCCATCAAAATCTTCCGCCGTTCACGGTTATGAGGCCTTTTCTCGTGGAACTCACTTCGGCTTTTCACATTTCTACGAGATGCACTGTATGATTAATATCATAATTTTACCTCTATGTCTATAAGGGTTATGATGAAATATTGGAGGTCATTTTTCAAGGTGAAACTAACTAATGATCTGATTTGGCTGTGGCTACTAGAACAAAGTGTACAGGTTAAATGAGTAACACATCTCCTATCTTAATGGGATGGGCAGACATGATGGTGGTGTGTATGAGAGCTGTTAATATATGGAAAGCAGCATGTACCATTTGATTGGTCTGGGAAGCGTTTGAGCCACTCTTCACTTGCTTCAGGTGATCTGATAATAAGAAAGCTATTTGGGAGCCTTTAAGCAAGTGCTGATTTTATATATTGTTCGGTAACTTGTACATAAGGCACTTTAACTTGCTTCTGGGAATATGATGTTTCAGTCTTCCCACACATGTACATAACTTATCTATTCTGCCTGAGACTCGTTAGCAAATGAGATAAATACTGTAGAACTTTGCTGTATAATTATGAACCTGGATCAGCTATGTATTCTGGCTGTGTATATATCTGGAATTTTGCAATTTTCTTGCACTCTGTTATAGGTCTGAAAACCATTCCCCTCTTTTTAGTTGGTTGATGACTTCAGGAAGGTGCAAGATGATAATACTCATTGAGAATGCTCGGGGTTACCTTACATCCTTTGATGAGTAGCAGTTGCATGCCACCTACTGTCTCAAGTAGGTAAATTACCACCAAGGCATATAATACTGTTGAGTCTTTGATTATAGGTGTGAGATTCAGTTTCCAGTCTTCATTTTTCTTCCCCTTTTCTAAAATTGCAGTTTATGAGTTATGACAACCCCTTGTTTCACAGAACCTATTTGTGCAATTGGTTCACAGTTTTCATACTTTTACATTTTTAGTGGATATTTAAATATATAGAGAGAGTTTGGGTCTAAGTTATTGGATTCTGTTGTACCCGTTCCATATATTACGTACTGCACTTGCCCTTTTCAGATCCTCTTATGTAATTTAACAACATATGCAAAATGCTCATGGACATCTTTGAATCCAAGCAGTTGAATTCTGCTTCTTGCATTTCATTACTATGCACAACGAAAACTTATTGGCCTCTAACTACTTGCCTCTCTCTCATTAATCATTATATGTGGTTAGATTGATAAATTTGTTTATAGTAGAATTAATAATTCATTTGAAATTTCTTGTTTTATTTTTAATGAGATAACTAATAATCACACAAATATCATTTTTTTTTAAAATCACATGTGTCAATAATTTCTCTCTCTTAAATATCTTAGCAACAAATAATCATAACATCATCGTGGGCGATAATAATGACAAAAAACTTTAGGCCACATGTTATGGTAGGCAAAACGGCCTCAGGACCAATACAAGTGAGGCGGCCTCTGTATGTTGGACTCTTGGCTCTTCTTGCTAATCTGCTTTTTCCTGTCTCTGAAATTAATGGTACGTATATTTGTAGACTTATTATGCCCGTAAGGTTGGTGATCACCATTCACGGTGGAATAGTTTTTACCTTTTTTTTAAGGATAATTACATTTACGAATTTTGAAGAAGATCTATAAACACGGAAGTTATTATTACTATTATTATATAAAAATATTTAACATATTATTCACCTTTGTTCTATTTATTATGATAAGGATATATATGAGTTTAAACGATGAAATGAGAATTCATATAGCCGAATCTTACTTATTCTCCGTAATATTCTCCTAAAATATGTATAACAAGATTTCTTTGTTTTTTTTCTTATAAGGAAAATGAAATTCTTCTCTAGTGATCATAAAACATGTTTGTATCTAAGCTTTGTATTTTGGAAGAACGAATAGTTGAATTATTGCTTATGATGTAGAATTCCAAGAATGCGAGGACAAGGAAGAGTGGGCTCCCGTCAAGTAGAGAAACTGAGGCCAATCAGTTAATTTCTTATCATCACCAACAGCCACACGCCTCTCTTACCCATTCATACTCCCAAAAGGGTACCCTTAAATTTACTAAAATCACACACCAAATATGCTTCACTTGCCACAACTTTTTCTTACGAGGCCTAAACTACTAGGTATCCAACTCCACTGATCTAACTAATCTAATTTTAACCTATATTAAAAGAGGTAGAATTTAAAATATTGATTAAGAGTAGAGAAATTAGAAGATATATTTGTTGTCATATAGTTCAGTTTCAATTCTCAACTCATGACTTGCAGGGGTGAATCTAGGAGAGAGCGAGAGGGTGTTCATCTGAAACTACTCGATATATAAAATTAGCGGATATATAAAGATTTTGAATCTCTTGAACACAAGATTAGAGGTTGCCTCATTGATTTAGAATTCAATATGGTTCCAACTTTAAATCTTATGCACTGGACCACGCCACTAATAACTAATACGAACTCGAAGTTCCCTTTTATAATTTCCAAAACTTTTTTCATAATTGATCTCTTAACTAAATCATATTAAAGAAACCTCAAAAATAACTATTTATTTATAATTCACCCATATCCAAATTGTTTATTAAATAACCATACCATTTTATGTTGTTTCTAGTGTAATAATCTTAATTAATTCAGTCATTGCGATAACTACATTATTTATATATTTCACTTCATCGCATCCAATCTCTTTTTATGGTCACCTGACACCAAATTGCTACAATGTTTGAAAAGTTTAACGGTAAAAGGGACATTCTTGTCCAAACTTATTTTAACATTAACGACCCTTTGCAACAATCAAGAGTCCACTAAACGTTTTGCCACATATCCATTCACTCCCACAGTTCTACAAAATGCTCTGACATCTCTTTTGCAACTTCCAAAATGGCATCTTTTTCTATCAAATTTTTAGCACCTTCATTGCCAAATCCAACTAGATTTTCCAAGAGTAGTATTGTCAAGCTCAATGCAACTCCGCCGCAGACAGTGGCTGCGGCGGGGCCTCCAGAGGTTGCTGCTGAGAGACTAGAACCAAGAGTTGAGGAAAAAGATGGATATTGGATACTAAAAGAGCAGTTTAGGCAAGGAATTAATCCTCAAGAGAAGGTGAAGATTGAGAAGGAACCTATGAAGTTGTTCATGGAAAATGGTATTGAAGAGTTAGCTAAGATACCTATTGAAGAGATAGATCAATCCAAGCTTACTAAGGATGACATTGATGTTAGGCTTAAGTGGCTTGGCCTCTTCCATAGGAGAAAGAATCAATGTAAGTACTCAACCTCAACTCCACACCATATGTAATAACTAACTCAACTATCAAAAGCCGATTCAAAATTTAAACTTTATAGATTTAGTTTTTTTTAACTTGATATATACTATATGTTAATGGCAATGACACTAAAGGATTCCATTTTTTCATGTTTTTAAAGTATTTTTAAATATTAATTTGTGATTAGATTTGATATCCGTTTGACCCTCGAAATCCGAACTATAACACACATAAATTGGAATAGAGTGAGTATTGGTTTGGTAGTATATTTTTTTCACATGTATATCTATGTTCCGTGACAAAACTGATGCATTCGGTTGAATCCATCATTTGTTTGGTGCAATCCGCTTCTATCACCTACATCTCATCTGCCTCACCCCGTACTGCATAAAATGCCTCGCCTTATAAAACACTGATTGTCATTACCAGATGGGAGATTCATGATGAGGTTGAAACTTCCAAATGGAGTAACAACGAGTGCTCAAACTCGATATTTGGCAAGTGTGATAAGGAAATACGGAGAGGAAGGATGTGCTGATATTACGACAAGGCAAAATTGGCAGATTCGTGGAGTTGTGCTGCCTGATGTGCCTGAGATTCTAAAGGGACTTGAAGAAGTTGGCTTGACTAGTTTGCAGAGTGGCATGGATAATGTCAGGAATCCAGTTGGAAATCCTCTGGCTGGAATTGATCCTGAAGAAATAGTTGACACAAGTCCTTACACTAATTTGCTCTCCCAATTTATCACTGGTAATTCACGAGGCAATCCGGCTGTTTCTAACTTGTAAGTCTTCCATACACAGTATATATGTTTTCCTATGCTATAATCATTTTGTTGGTTCTGTTGTGTGAGAAAATTAGAGTGGTTTCAATTTGCAATGTTTTGATTTTATTGTAGGCCAAGGAAGTGGAATCCGTGTGTAGTAGGTTCTCATGATCTTTATGAGCACCCTCATATCAATGATCTTGCATACATGCCTGCCATAAAAGATGGACGATTTGGATTCAACCTGCTTGTGGGAGGGTTCTTCAGTGCCAAACGATGTGATGAGGCAATTCCTCTTGATGCATGGGTTCCAGCCGATGATGTTGTTCCAGTTTGCAAGGCAATACTGGAAGCTTTTAGAGACCTTGGGTTCAGAGGGAACAGGCAGAAATGTAGAATGATGTGGTTGATTGATGAACTGGTGAGTAAAGATACATCGGTACATTGACCATTTTCATGCATATTTTGTCTTATGTTTTAACTAATGGCCTCAACAAAGTTGAACTGATTTGAGAGTGTTCTATAGCAAGTCCTACTTTCATGTAATGGTGAAAACTGATTGATAGGTTTTCATCTAGAGGGGTATCTGTCACATGCCTTATCCGTAGATCAGAATTTTCGTTAAAATTGCTCCAATTTCAACTAATGCAGGGTGTAGAAGGATTCAGGGCAGAGGTCGTAAAGAGAATGCCTCAGCAAGAGCTAGAGAGAGCATCTCCGGAAGACTTGGTTCAGAAACAATGGGAAAGAAGAGATTATCTTGGTGTACATCCACAGAAACAGGAAGGCTATAGCTTTATTGGTCTTCACATTCCAGTGGGTCGTGTCCAAGCAGACGACATGGATGATCTAGCTCATTTGGCTGATGAGTATGGCTCAGGAGAGCTACGGCTGACTGTGGAACAGAACATTATTATTCCCAACATTGAGAACTCAAAGATTGAGGCACTGCTAAAAGAGCCTATTTTGAGCAAATTTTCACCTGATCCACCGATTCTGATGAAAGGTTTAGTGGCTTGTACTGGTAACCAGTTTTGTGGACAAGCCATTATTGAGACAAAAGCTCGTTCCCTGAAGATCACCGAAGAGGTTCAAAGGCAAGTATCTCTAACGAGGCCAGTAAGGATGCACTGGACAGGCTGCCCGAATACGTGTGCACAAGTTCAAGTTGCAGACATTGGATTCATGGGATGCCTGACTAGAGATAAGGACAAGAAGACTGTGGAAGGCGCCGATGTTTTCTTAGGAGGCAGAATAGGGAGTGACTCACATTTGGGAGAAGTATACAAGAAGGCAGTTCCTTGTGATGAATTAGTACCACTTATTGTGGACTTACTAATTAACAACTTTGGTGCAGTTCCACGAGAAAGAGAAGAAACAGAAGATTAATAAAATTTGGATTAGATCATAATGATGGAATGTGCAATTATGTCTAAGAGATTATGGAGGTATATAGTTGAGAGCTGGTTTGAATAATCAGAAATATGTTGTGTTCATATCATTTATTGTACGATAAATCAACACAAACATTCCTACCTACCTGAGAATCATTACATGCTATATTCTTTTAAAGCAAATTCCATCCATCCTCCTCTATTGAATATTATGAACACCACATTGTTCCTTGTAACTGCAATATCATTTTTTCAGATGTCATGCTTCTTTGAATCAATTCTTGCAGGAGATTTGCTTGCAAAAAAACTGATTATCTGAAATCACTATGCATCGCGATTACATGGTTTCAGTCTTTGTAGTTGCAAAACGTGTTGTAGTGACTAGTGAGTACCAAGAGACAGAAAGAAAGAACAAAATTTCCTTGTTTCTTCAACTTCCTTCCTTCAAGACCCAATTTTATTTTATTTTTTGCTCCCTGAAAGAATATACTAGAAAGATATTATCTCTTTTATTTTCCTTAATAGTTTTTGTTAAAAAGGAAAAGAGAATTCCGTTTCTTTACAAATATGGAAAGGTTAAAATTGGAGAATTTGGTTTCTATAAAAAAAAAAAAAGTCGGTAAATTTGTACCCAAAAACTATATAATTCTAATCCTAATCCATTAAGGAAACGAATTATAATCAACAAATTTTAATTCCTATCAACTTAGGAAAGATGTTACCTTCTATAAATATAGTATCTTTTTCACGTCTCCTCATAGTTTTGCCTTACAACCCTAATCTCTTTTGTTCTCCTTAATTTCTTTCTTTTTCTCTGCTTTGATGGCTTCCCAATGCAGCAGCCGTTGTTTATTGATCTTGTTTTTACTCTCTTCCTGTCTTCTTCTTGTTTCTTCTTTCACTATGGCGAAAGAAGCTGTACTACTTGGTCCGTTTGATTCCATATACAATTTAGGGGATGCTGATTCTTCTTTGTCATCATCAGCAGCTAATCACATTGCTGTGACCCTCAATTTGCCTTCTCCACAACCCTACACTCAACAAGGCACTGAATTCGTCGAGTCTGGCCTGAATTTTGCGACCCCTGGAGCAACCATCATGAAACCCTTTTTCTTCCTCAAGAATGGCATCCCACCACCTCCTCAGTCTCATGACCTATCACAGATTGTCACATTCATGAAGTTCTTTTATAAACATTGCTTCAACTTTCATGACTCTGGAAAAAACAAGCTTCTTCAGAAGGCACTCATCTTTATGGATCAACCCGGCATCAACGACTACAAGCAGGCCTTCTTACATGGAAAATCTATTTCTGAGGTGTCTCATCTGGTGCCTGAAGTGGTGGAGACCATTAAGAATTCAGTAGAAAGACTCATCAAAGAAGCTGAAGCTAAAACTGTTGTGGTTTCTGGAATTGTACCCATGGGCTGCTTTCCGGGTTATCGGACTCTGTTTCGTGAGGGCGATTCAATTGACAAAAGCAGATGCCACAAGGGACTGAATATGTTCGCAAAGCTTCACAATGATCACCTTTGGCAAGCAATTCTGGAGCTGCGTTTGAAATACCCTGATGTTCACATCATATATGCAGATTACTACAAAGCGTTCATGGCCCTTCTAAAGAACCACACTTTTCTGGGATTCAAAAAGAATACTTTGATGAAGGCATGTTGTGGCAGTGGTGATGGTCTGTTCAACTTTGATATGCAGAAGAAGTGTGGAGATGACGGAGCTGCTACATGTTCTGATAGGGCTTCTTATATACATTGGGATGGATTTCAACTGACACCTGAGGCTTTGGAGAACCTGATTGATACACTCTTCAGCCAAAAAGGGTTCATATTTCCAGAATCCAAATTTGGAGAAGATACAGCAGCATTAGAAGGGCATCATTCCAGGAATCATGGAGGAGTCAAAGACATGTCTTCTATTGTTAGGCATTTACTCTTCGTCTAAGATAGATGTTTATGTTCAGTTACATCTCAGTAAATAGTATGGGTTCAAAGAGTAGGCCCTGAGTGATTCATATATATGTACAGGGGAATGCCCCTCTTAGCTTCTGTAACAACTAACTATACTTTTGAGTTTTATCAAATAAAAGTATCCTGATTTAATTCAAACATTATTCTAGAGATGATTTAAATGCTTATTAAGTACTCTATTTATCTTTCAACCTTATTCTTAAGCCTGAGATTAACAACTAAGGGTTTGACTGTTTGTAAGAAGCTTAGAATCAGAAGACTTAGAATGGTGGATAACTCAAGTGCCCTCTTTACCAACTTAAACTTGGATTCTACCAAACTTGGGCGCTCAAATGATCTATTGAATCTTCTTTTACTGTTCTGTTGTACTGTTTATCACATGCTCCACTTCAATACTCACCATCAAGGTTCCAATAATACCAATCTAAGATGACGTAAGAGACTGAACACAATGTCACCTGCAAACTTGCACATATTTTCGTTATTAGTTCAGATATGCTCCACAATCTGAGAACATTTCCCTCTCATAAGGAGCACTTTTACTGTCCTACCATGCTTGACGCGTAGATAAATGTCACCTCCCAATCCAGAGAAAACCTCAGTCATACAGGGGCATCAAGTCAATGGCAAGAGATGGTCTTTTTTCCAAAGGGATAACCTCAAAACTCATAGAAATCCAATTACAGTGAGAACAAAGTAAAAGCAATACAGAAGAGATACACTTCTGTGAAAGGACGTGTACATTGAGGATAAATCTAAAAATGTTTACAATGAAAATTATTAACTGCAATACCTATTTTTTTATTGCAAAGAAGCTTTCACTTTCTGCACTAGAACTAAAAACCAAATACCTTAGAACTCGGTCGATCCAATAGCCAATCAATTGATTGCTGTAGTAAAATTTGCCAAAAGTAGCGATTTGCCCCTAATAAAAATAATTTTATCAGTCAACAATACTGGCTTGCATATATTTTATTTTCTTAACTAGGAAAGAAACTTCCAATGGCAACATAGTGATACCCAAAACAAAGAATCACTTGCATTGCTGTCCTGACTACATTTAACAGCTTGAATATCAAAGGCAACTGGTGTTTCTATTAACAACATTGTAGAAATTCATAATTGAAGAATTCCACATCAAAAGGTTAAGTCAATTACTTAAATGGTCAAATATTGAAGAGAAACCTTAATCACACAGACTATTATAAAGGGATTACAAGTATACTTAAGCATAGTTAAGAAACCACACATTATTGGATGTCTCTGTCATCATAACATTTACATTAAGAGTGTGTTTGGTATGAAGGAAAACATTTTCTGGAAAATGTTTTCCAATTTTCTCATGTTTGGTTGGGACAAAAGTTTTGGAAAATGTTTTCCAAATCAACTCATTTTCCTCAAAATTAAGAAAAATGACTTCCCTTCAAAAATTAAGGAAAACATTTTCCAAAACTCTCCTCCAATTTCAAATTACATTTTTTTTGGGAAAAACATCAATTTTAAAAAAATATTTTCAATTTTAAGATTTTATTTTTTCACCCGATCACTGACCCCCCACCCACCCACCCACCCACCCACGACCAGCCAGCCCTCCCCATAAAATTAATTTTGCTTTATTAAAATATTTTCAACTTAAAATTATTATTTTAAACTACTACTCCCCCCACCCCCACCCCCTCCACCCCCAAAAAAAATTAATTTTATTTTTTAAAAATACTATCAACTTTAAAATTTTATTTTTTCACTCCTCCTCCCTCCCCCCACCCACTACCCCCACCCCACCCCCACCACCACCCCAAAAAAAAAATTTGTTTTTAAAAAATATTTTCAATTTTATGAATTATTTTTTACTCTAGTAAAAATAAAAGATGTCTCTCAAAAACATTTTTCATTCATAAATCAAACACTAAAAATCATTTCCGAAAAATATTTTCTACTCACCAACCAAACATGAGAAAATAAGTCCAAATTGATGCTGAAAGTATTCAAGAGCTGCCAAGAGAAACCTCTTCTCTGAGTAAGCATTACAATCTAGACCTTAGCATAAAGGACATTCATTTAATAGGAAAGGAAGTAAAAAAGGGCACAAAATCAGCTTAATGCACTTCAGAAGGAATACGAGTTTTGACTCTCAGAACTATTAATCTAGTATCATTAATGGAGTAATTTTATTCGGGAGACCGAGATTCAGTGCAGGCAGACTTACTACTACCAAGTACAAAAGATTGCATTTTAGATTCCCTTTGACCCTTAAAATGAAAAGAGCAAATATGCACCTTACAATAGACAAAAATATGTCTCAAACAAATAAAACGCCCAGCAAAATTTTCTCCCTTTCTCATTCATAAAACACCTATTGTCAAGTATTGGCACCTGCATTATTTTTCTTTATTGATAACCAAAAGAAAAGTGCATGTATCATTTTTAGGGCACAAGTAGCAGCGAGTTTCAATATGGAAATGAATCTAATTTTAGGAGAACACATATTATTACCGGTTCAAATACTTGTCGCCAAAAGTTACAGTCCATTCTGTTCATGATCAGCAACTACTGAATCAGGCAGCGTCGTTTCTACTGACTTCCTAGGCCTTCTGTACCAGAGGAAAGCAAACCACAAAGTTCTGAACAATGCCCCATTTGCAAGGTGTGGGATAAAAATTCGACCCCAATATGGATAATATGGTCCCGGCAACTTTAGCAGTGTGAAGAAAAGGCCAATGAAAATCAAATGCCAAGGAACATCTGCATTCTAACATTGTAAACAGAGCAAAAAACATGTCAGACTACAACCAGAATCCATTCATGTTGTTTTATTCTTGGACAAAGAAGCAGAACAATTCTAGACTTATAGCGCAAACATGTGGCCATCATTGCAAAAAGCCAAACCGGGATAAGTTCAAGTTAGCGGGAAAAAGTAACAAGGATAGGCAAACAGAATAACATAGAGACAGAAGAGTCTGTTCTTGTAGAAAATAATTGTGAACATTTTTTCAATTTAGTTTCCAAGTTTTACCAACTAGGCAGTGAAACTCTAGAGGCAATCTAATAGATCACCTTTTCGTTTTGTTTGAGAAATGATCTAATAGATGCATTTAAATTGGTAACATTTGATATATTATTTATGTAGAAGACATAATTAAGTAAAACGAAAGTGTGTATTCTCTTACAACACAAGCTTTTAGATGAGATGTTCACACACTTTAACAATTTGCATGAATCAGAACTGTATCAGCAACATGGAATTTAACCATCAACAGTCTTCTACTGGAATTTCATGAACAATGTAGAGCAAAAACGATCACCTTGAGATAAGGAGATGACTCCAAAGCTGCTGACTTTAAGATGCCAGCAATAGCAACACCAGCAAGAAAAGGAAGCAGGGTGATATAAAGCTTCCTCTCATGTGCACAGTAAGACAACTCACTGATTGAGGTAACTACAAGTACGGGTACATACAAATATTTGGTAACTGTCAAAACAATGTCAAGAATAAGTTGAACAAAATGGTCGAGAGCTCTATTCCAAGGGAAACTCTTGACTGGTGCAGGAGTATTGTCCCACAATTTCCTTGCCTGCTCTATTACGTTCTCCAAGTTAAATTTGTGAGGTTCATCTGATCGTCCAGCTGCTATGTTCATATTGCAGATTATTTTAGGTCTTGAAATCGGACGTGTCCCATTTGATCTGATGCTCAAATAGTACATATTAGACTTAGTCAACGATGGTAAAATCTGCCAAAGATAGAATGAGACTGTCATCCAGATTGAGTAAGCAGGAAAAAAGAAGTAAACCAGGAAAAGATGAATAACTAGAACGATAACAATAAAGTAAGAGAAACAAAAGAACCAAAACAAAAAAGAAAAGAAACAACAATAGTAATTGTACTAGTAGTAGTGGCACTGGACAAAGAACAACCACTAACCTAGTAATCCAAATGAAGGGCTACAAACTTTCTCAAATTAAATTATCAAACAAAAAAAGGAATGTGTACATTCCCATTTGGATGTAAATATAGAATTAGACGTAGCATGGTTTCCATACAACAAGAACCTGAACAAATGACTTAAAGAAGAACAAACAGAAGGGCCTATCAAGTTTCAACAACCAGCTCTACATGGATATGAGAGTATATCAACAATAACCTACCCAGAATAATCCCACATGTAGGACCTGGGGAGTATAGAGTGTATACAAACAATACAAAATATCTCTGTGCCATAAATAAAGAAACATTCCACTAATTGTCAAGAAATCCAATTCTTTAAATCAAGAATCAGATACATGCTTAAATATTTCAAGAAACACATAAATCTAGGCTACGAATTTAAGGAATTCAATAAAAAAACAGAACTGTTGCAATTCTCAATTTATGTACATGGAAGAAAACGAAGTCTAATAATAATGGGAAAAAAATATTAAAAGAAGTGGGTAATGTTGGTCACCTGAAAACCATTAGCGAGTGGAGAATTGAGTTTGAGAGCCATCATAGCAGGGAACTGGGTTTGTGCAACTGCCATGAAAGATAAGGTCTTCTCCACATGAAATTGAGGGGTTTAAGGGATGGGTTCTTGGAGCTTCGAAGAGTGGTGCCGGATCCGGGTATACCCACTGCTTACACCTCTAAATGGGCCGTGTATTTAAAAGGAGATTGAAATTGGAAATGGGCAGAAAGACAAATATACCCCTCATTTTTATACTCATATTGAATGAGTTTATTTTAAAATTAATAATAATTGTAAATGCGCTTTTTAATTTCAAAAAAATGTCATATGGCCTTACAAATCACTTTATCCATTGAGAAAAGACATAAAGTCATCCCCAAAGTTGTCCCGCATAAAGACATTCTAACTTTCAAAGTGTCCTATCACCCCATGAAACTATCTAATATCTTTGTAAATGGACCATTTTGACCCATTTTCTCGTCTGGGTTGTTAACACGCAAATGGGGCGCGTGACCCAATCTTTTTACTGCCATAACCAGCTATAAAGTGCCATGTGTCATAATATTTCTTTAATATTAATTATTTAATTAATTTAAATCATCTTCCCCATTATCTTCTTCACCCAAATTCAAAAATCCAAGTTTTTCTTCATCTTCTTCAACTTACAAGATCCATTTACTTTATCCATTTTTATCACTTTTTTTTTCTCGTCTCTTGCTTTTCTTTGTTTCTTTTTCTTCTTTTATCTTTTTTTTTAAAAAAAGAAGTCCATTGATTAGAGAATACTATGAAACTCCATCTTTTTTTTTTGTCCCATTACCTTACTTTAGTAACTTGAGAGTTGAATTGATTTTATTTAGTGATGTTTTGGTGAGAAAATAGTGTTACATAGAAGCATCATGCAGAATTACAACAAAGAACAAATGATTTGAGTAATGGAGATTTAAGAAGAAAGAGGGAAAAAATAAAAATAAAGTTAATAAAAATAGAAATATAAAGTGAAAATGAAAATGAAACTAAAAATTAATAATTAAAAGAACTTAATACGTGTCAAACAACTATTGGTGCGTGATTGCACCTATTTTCTTGCAATTGGGATTGGATGAAAAATGAGATATTTATAACACTCTTAAATTGTTCAATGGATAAATAGCACACCCACAAAGTTAAGGTGTCTTATTGAAAAATTGAGACAACTTCAGTGGTGACTTTATGTCTTTTCTCTTATCCATTTTTATAGTTGGGTGGGATTCGGAGGGGTAAGCAAAATAAGTGAAGTTATCTTTTAAAGAAACATGACAATTCTGGAACTAAATAATCAATTGTAGAATTATCATTTTTAATTCAGTAAATATGACTCTTGTTACTGAAAAGGGTAAATATCCTGGAGGTAAATATACACCATTTTTGTTTTTTAATGAGAACTATATCATCCCTAAATCACAAAGTTGAGGCATCCGATTGTCTAGGACTCGATCTTGGTACGAGTCCATAACGATCAAAGTCGAAGCATGAGCTGTGAAGCAAATTCGATGAAGCAACAACTGGTACCATAGAGAAGCGGCCATAAACTAGAGAGTCTTGACCAATTTGAAAGATCATCTAATGTAGTTGAAATAACTGGATTTGGGGCTGTTCGATCAAAGTAAAGAAAACTGAATGGAATTCATAATGTCTCAATCTATATATGGCCATTTTTCGTAGTACTTCGCAAAATTTAGTAAGCATATTAAGCAATATTTGAGTTGAAGTTAGAACTCTTTTTTTTTAATGAATATTGAGTCCTAATGTATCCGCTCATTGTCTTCTTCCTATTCTCTTTTAACATCTCCGTAGATGTTACATTTTAGAAGGAAGTTATAACTTGGTTTGGACTTTGGTTTTGTTTACGATTATTTAGATATGATCATTAGATAGTTAATTTAAAATTGATTAGTTTCATTAGAAAGAGGTAGTAATTTGCCCAAAATATGACCAAAATGATTTGAGTACAAAACTCCAAAAACTCTTATTAAAATGCGCATTACTGTCCATACTTGACATTATTTGGTTTTATTCAAATATGATCCCAAGTAGCCAACGCCGTGGGGTTAATGCTTTGCATGAACAAGACTAACAAAAGGAGAAGGAAAAAAAAGAAAAGAATACAATACAGCACCCACATCCACCCCCTGTTCAACTTTATCTATGGCACATAATTTCCTTCTGGGGATTTGGCATACAACTAGCAAATAAATGTAGGATACAACTGATACTAAGCCGGGAGCCCAAAACTTGTACAAGCAAGCAAATCTTGAGGCAGTCTCTTCTTGTTGGAAAATAATAAGACCTCACGAAAACCTGCAAGGAAGACTGTATACAAAAGAAAACAGAAATGTCAAAAGATGTTCAGGGCTGCCTTTCAAGGATGATCATATACACATTCCGACATATTGCTCAACCGTGGGAGGGGGGCAGAATGGTAACTAAACCAACGAGTTTATAAGGCTCTTTGGACCATTATTTGCTCTCAGTGACTAGATTAGCTAGAATCAGGTCCAGCAGAGTATGGACAAATTGAAAATATCTGAAGTTGATACTTGAATTTGAGCATCAGATGCATAATTTGACTCATCAATATTCTTTTTTGGGGAAGAAATCACTTGGTTTAGTCTTTGCGGGGAATTGAATCTGAGAGTGGATGGCCACACCCTCGGGTGCAACTCAACAATATTCTACATAAAACCTAATTCAAATTACAAGCACAGAGAAAAAAACCCGAGAAAAATGATTATTTCGTTACTTAATTGAAAAAATTATGCAGAACGGGCAGGATTTAACTAGTACCAGTACATACATACTCATGTTGCTTCACAGAAAGCAATGGCAAGATGAAAGAGCTTTACCTTGTACCATCAGGAGAATTGAACCACAAAAAAATATTCTACGGAAACAGAGGCAGGCAACCGAGTCCCAAGTTCTCTGGAATTCCCATCATTAAGTTAAGATTTTGTAAGGCTTGACCAGAAGCTCCCTTAACAAGATTATCAATCTACAAAAGGCAATTGGGAGTTCAAATTTAATAACCAACACCTAATCTAACAAAAATATCAGATGCAGTGTACCAAAAAATGCTACAAAACTTACAACAGATATTATTATTGCTCTCCCAGGAATCCGGTCTGGAAATACATTCATGAGGCAATAATTTGATCCTCTAACATGTCGAGTATGGGGAACTTCTTTGTTCTTCAGCAACACCACAAATTCTTCATGCTGGAGAAGGTGGTGAAATACATACATATATTAATCATCCTTACGAGAAACATAACCATTTTACTTATGCATATACAGATGGAATGATATATCATAACTACTTTTTTGGACTCTAAAAATGACAGGATAACTGCTCTACTCGCACAAAGATATATATCTCAAACTCTTATGTGGGTGGGATGAAATGTAATATACAACAACTCAACAACATCCTAATCCGAATTACAACTACAAACGGTATCTAAGAATCACAAAGTGTAGTGTAAAGCCTTCTATAAAAAATGAGAACTCTTTCAAATTTGAAAAGGAAAACACATATTGGGATGTCATATCGTAAGCAACCTCACAATACATTGAAAACAGAATCAATTTGAGGAAAATATTAACAGGAGAAATGGAGTTCTATTGGTCAATGTGCAGAAACAAAAATGGTAATGAAATGCATGAATAAAATGCTGCTCAGTTAATGCGGTACATACCTCATAGTAATTACCAAGGTGATCTTTCAAATCCTGAGTTGTCACGCCTGGAGCCATTTCCACATAAATTGTCGATTGCATACCACGGCTCTGTAGCACAAAAGGAATAGATAAAAAAAAACATCCTCAGCGAATGACTTGCTGAGCAGGGCAGCTAAACAAACTAGAACTGGGTTCAGCTATTACCATTGGCATAAGATGTGGAGTGAAGCTAACAGTAACTTTTGAATTTGCAGCTTCTGATAATCCTTGTTCAATCTCTGGCACTGTAAATAATATCAGAACTCTCACTAGTAAGATTACACTTGATAAGAAATTCTGAAGCAAAACTCAGGTGAATGGAGATCTTGTCAGCATGAACTACTCGTTTTGCGAAGTTCTGAAAACTTGAGGTACATTACATGATAAAAACAGGCACATGGAAGAGATAAACAGATGAACATCATGCAGAACCAGAGTCACTCAACTGCCACCATTAAGTTAAAAGTTTTTGGGTATCTCTGACATAAGATTACTTCTAAACTAAGATCATTTACAAAATAGATTACAATATTCATCAAATAATGAGTATTGTTATATGATCCTAGTGTATTGGCTTGATAATAGTCTTTCATTTTACAGCAAAATACTGTTTCCACCCTTCTAAGAAAGAATTATGTTATTGCTATTCGAAAAGACAGATGAATTTTGCTCTTTTTTTATTTTTATGAATAGACTTTTAATATTTTGATGTATAACTTCTTAAAATATTTTTTATCCATTTCTGAATTGGTTCAACCTTCAGCTTAGTCCGATAGAGTATCATGTTAAGGTTAGATGAATTGTTAATTTTTGATACTCCCTCTGTCCCAATTTACGTGTCTTACTTTGTTTTTTGGTTTGTCCCAAAAAGAGTCCCTTCATATATTTAGTAAGTTTTTCAATTACAACATTCTACTTGGCAAGTTTATGACCATAATATTTAAAGTACTGGACCACAAGGTTCAAAGCCTCCCTTTATTTCTTAAATTGTGTGCTCAGTCAAACTAAGACACTTAAATTGAGACGGAGGGAGTAATTCTAATGTAGCTCTTAAATTTGTAAATTTTTCCATTAATAGAATCAAGAAACAATAACTTAAACAATTTGGATTAACAAATAAAACTTCATTATTTGCACAGCTAAAATGGATTACTGACCATGCCGATGTCTGGTTATACCATAAGAATGTATTCCTTCGGCTATTTCAGTGTACAAATTTGCTTCCTTTGCACCACGACCTGCAAGATAAAGTTTAAGCAGCCGGTTACTACTGCTAAAGTACTACCAGTGGCAGTCATGACAAGGAAAGGGTACACAAAAGTACAAAACCTGCTCCACTAACACCAGATTTTGAGTCAATAATTATGTTTCTTACTTCAATGAGGTTGGACTGCAAAAATAAAGAAAGAATCAATCAAGAGGGAACCATGGAAAAAACACAAGAAAAAAACACATTAGATTGATACAGATGTTCGAGTCCAACCAAAAGGGAACGTCTTAAACACAAATTGCTCTTCCAGTGTATGAGCACTATAGCATTTGTGCATCAAACACCTTAGGCTGACGGCAAGCAAAGAAAATCATGCCTCAAAATCACAACACACAATTTTCAGTCATAATTTTGTAAAACAAGCTGGCATATGGGATGCCATTTTTCTGAGCAAACAACACTTGCATCCCTGAGCTCACCGAGGAATCTATTGCTAATTCAGAATCAAGACTGACACGAGGAAAACCATTTTTCTCAAGAGAGAGGGATCATAAGATTTTCAGAACATTGTAGCAGAAACCCATGACTTCAGATATTAGAAACTGGAAGAAAAAGAAAACCTCTAGTCAAAGACACTTTCAAAGCCACAATACAGGCCTTTGAATTAACCTACATTAGAACCTTAGAAATTAGTCAGATACTCGCTTCATTGGAATATGTTTCCACTAAACTATAAAAAAAAAAATTAAAAAAAGGTGCCTCTGGATGACTAAAGAAGTTACACACACATTGAAATTGCTTGCCTAGGATGTCTGAAACTGGCTTTTGATTAAAAAGCAGCTGACTATTTGTTGTAGATAAGATAGTTTAAAGGTTAATAGGACACAGATAAAACCATGAGAACCAGGTCAAATGAAAGGTTACTTTTGAGAAGATTTTTTCTTCTTATAGTTTTATAAGGGATGATTCATTAAAAATTCAGATTTTCCAACAAAGGAGGCCTATAGGTAGATCCTTCCATTTTCAAGAAATCTTGACAAACTCATAATGCATGCAATAAAAGATATGCTTTGTTTTTCAACTTAGACACAAACCTTTATCAAGGGAATAAGAGGAAGTTGAACAGATGTTGGATAACAGCCAGGATTTGCAACTAGACGTGCACTTTGAATTTCTCTCCTTGAAATCTCAGTCAAGCCATAGACTGCTTCTTTCTGCATCAGTTGAAAAAGTTCAATAAGGTGAGCTTATGTTGGCTACAAAGAGATATAATAGGAATACTAAAGGAAAAATTCTTGTTTTCACATATGAGACTCCAAATTTTCTGGTTATGACTCTTGGATGTACATAAATAATATATTTATTTATTTATTTATTTATTTATTCGTTCGATGGGTGATATAACATTATATATCTGCATCAAATGTGAAGTTCTTTTTTCTTTTTCATTTTTCTGGAAGTACCAAGGAGGGAGAAAAGAAACCAACTACTCTACCTGCAAAGCCGTTGCTTTGTGAGGCTGGCCATACCATTCCTCATACTCAGCTATATCTTGCAATCTGAAGTCCTACATGACCATCATGACAACAGTAAATATAGAAAATCTATGAGATGCAGAGTAAAGAAACTATTTTAAGTACAACGGAAATATCGAGTCTGAACTGAATGCCCACCGCAGAAAGATCAACAATTTTTAGATTTGTTGGAAGACTTTTGATAATTTCCTGCAAAATGTAAGTAATTAACAAAAATAAAAACATAATGCAAGGCTCCGAATCTACATTAGAAATTATAATAGACAAAGTGAAACCACTATTCCTTCAATATGATGCTGATTGATTTTGGGAAATCCAAGATGTGAAATAGCTACAAACCTGAGTTGTACCATGTGGTAAACAACAAAAAACGGCATCCACAGCAGAGAAATCTGCATCTTTAACAGCGACTAGATTTGGTAGATCCTGTATGGGAATAGTAAAATTAGTACTACTTCATGAGCTTAATTGAAGTGAACAATCCTTTCCCTCAGAATGAAAAGAGCAGGGATTAAAAATGATCTTACAACATTCTAATAAAAGAGCTAGATATAGAACAGACTCAATCTCCTTCATGATACTTTCATTTAGTCAGAAAGTCAAGCGAAAAATAAAGATAGCAAAACATATCCATAAGTATTTATCAAATAATATCATACTTTAGAATCCTATATCAAACTAATTCAAAACTAAAGTCCAACAAGAAAGAACAAGAAAGAATACAATCGTGCAAATATGAAGATACATACTTGTGTGACCAGGTGAGGGAAAACAGATTCGATTGATTGGCCAGCTTTCCTGTCAGCCGTCATCAAAGTAATCTGATAATATGGATGATTTCGCAGGAGTCTAATAATCTGCAACAGATTTTATACTTGTCAAATGATAATCATAGAACCAAGGGACACACATGATATGATATATATGTGAAAACAAGAACACGATGGTAACCAAGAAAAATTTCCCGAAATGACATGATATCACACTGCAGAAACAGAAGATTAACTTAATCGCATATAGGGGTACAGAAAAGGGCCATTAATGTTCTAGCCACATTTAATTTTTTTATCCATAATTAAAATTATAATGGGAGAAAATACTATACTCTTATTCATCTTCCAGAATATTTCATCTCACATACAACGCTAACTTCCAATGCTGAAAATATCCTTGGAGTATATTATAATTTAGAATAATAAGTATATTCTTCCACTATGTAAAATCTCAAAAAAAAAAGAATTTGACTATCCAGACAAATTTTAAGAAGAAATGGAAGATTCATTTTCCATATTAGGAAGTATTCAAACTATCTTGGTTGTTTTAACAGCACACAACAATCAGTAATGTAGTAGCAAATGTTATTTCCAGTTGTACCTTTAAGCACAAACCTCGCATGTGCCAAGTTCAGAACAACTGCATCTGCAGAGTCTCAAACAATGATCCAGGTTCACCACTTTTACCAAATATTGAAGTTTGTCGTTTATTAATATTATTCTTATTTTTTGGGTTTACATCTACACATGTTTGTTGAGCTTAGTTTTATAGGTATTAGACCAACTTTTTGAATGCATCTGTGACAAATAAAATAAAAATATAAATAAGGGAAAGAAGCAATATCTACTAGGTGCCTTTGCAGCTTACATTTGTTCTCAGAAGAAACAATGAATTACTCGAATTTTTTTTTTTTAATTATTTTTTATTTTTTAAAAAAAAGCAATTAAAATGAAACAATGAAACTCTCCAAAAACTAACGTTTAGTGGAAGAGCAATAGACATCATTTGTCAAGCATAATAACTGGATTGCTGTCAAAAGAGTATAACTTTAAAATCTTATTTTTAGGCTTATTCTTTTCAAAGTTCACAGACCAAACGCAAGTTTTTTATTTATTTATTTTTCTAAAAAGATTTTTTTTAAAAAAAAAAGAAGTTGAATATAAAGCTAAAGTGCACCACTAGCATCGACAAAGGGCTTGTACTCACCTCTGAACCAGTGTAGCCACTAGCACCTAGCACACCAATGCGCAATTTGTCCAATTTGTTAGCTTTACCATCCGCAAACTGCAAGCTTTGCGCTGGTGATGATGACGCCATGGAAGTAACTCTAATTCTGAGCTTACCAGCCTTAGAAACCTTCAGTTCGTCCTATAAATCACTTGTCTAATCAGAAAGAAAAATTGTACGGTACATTTCATTCGAACTATCTAAATATAGATACAGAGAATTCATAAAGCCTAATTTTGGGTACAATAATACAAAAGCAGGATCCAAAATTGAGACTTTGGAATATGTACCTGATACTTCCAAAGGCAACCTCCATTGAAGAGGTTAGAACTGAGCGCAGCCAAAGAAGCCATTTGAGATTCAGAGTTTGAAGTATGAATTTTGCAAAATGAGAAAGAGAAGAGTAAAGGGTATTTTAGTTACAATGTGAAGAACAGAGCAGAATGATCCGATGGATAAATGGTTTGACCCGACTTCACCTACTCCCATTTTACGCAATGATTTATTGATAAAGTAAAAGCAAATTTGAAATAAATTATCAAAATAAGTTCAAATTTATACATGCAGAATTACCAATTAAATTATAAAGCATGTAAATCTACTGTCTACGTCAAGAATTGGGGCCTTATTGGCATATAATAGATGCCCACTTATTATTTTACTTTTATTATGGTGATGTAGGTTTTTATTGAAATGATTGAATTTGAATTTCATTTGAATTTATGTGGGTGAATTACGCATATAATAAATAAATATATCTTTTAATTTGACCTAAGTTGGTAGGTGAATTAAGCATATAATAAATTAATATATTTTTTAACTTGGCTTCAGTTGGTATCTACACCTTTTGATTTTGTTTGTGCATAAATAGACACTTAAACTTGTATAAAATTAAACAAATAGGCACTCTATTTGTTTAATTTAATATCAGTTTAAATGTCTACAGACGCATCTAACCTTGAAATGCATAAATGTCAACTAAAGTCAAATCAAAGAGCATATGTATTATCCATTCATTTTATTGTTCAAGTTCCAAGTAGTGTAAGTTAAAAGAGAAACCATCTTGCACCACTGGGTGTAGTGGAATATGGAAATATGAAATCCATCATAATATTGGTTATAATTGTTGGGAATAAGTACTTTATTATTTGTGAAGCTTCTTTAACCGATTTTTTATAAAAAATGAATTCGGTTTATTGCAATGAAAGGCAAAAGTCCGAACCGCAGACTCAACCAAAATTTCAGTGCTGTAAGCATAATTAATCGTGACAAAATTGTTATTGTACAACAACATATGCCTTTGTAGAAGTTATACTGGTAAATTTACAGAATAAAGAATTACACATATTGCACAAATACTTCCAAATAAAGATAATACAAAATCATGGATTCACTATTTACAGATTTCCATGAATTGTGTACACTATGTATATATAAACTAACTGCTAGCAAAAAACTAACACCATGTGCAGATGATAACTACTTCTCTTTGAGTTGGTAAAAGAATCTTCACCGATCAAAGGCGGTTAGAGGGGAAGATGATCCTCTGTTTGAAATATGTCCATTTTCATTTGTTCTTAGAGGGGAGGATTGTGGCATGAACTCAGACAATCGGATCCGTTCGTTAGTCATTTTGTTCTGTTGAAAAAGAACGAACTTGTTAGTGACTTGGTGTCACTAGTTTGATACAATCAGTATTTCTAGGTTTTCGATCAAGCATGATGATTGAAATAATATGGATATTTGTTACCTTAAATTTGGCATCTTGTAGCTCTCTTTCCAGTGAAGTCAATCTGTTTTTGAGCTGCTCAAGTGCTTCTTCAGCTGTTGAGATCCCCATCTCAGATGTTGGTTTTGTTAATCCAGCAGCCTGCAGTATATATGCTAAATGATAAAGAAACCAATGCCAAAGAACTAGAGACTACAAGTGACATTTCCTTAGATATTTCAGTAAATAAAAAATTACATTTCCTTACCTTTAGCACAGCAGTGCACAGACCAAGTAACTTCTGCGCCAATTGCAACCTTTCTTCTTCCTTTTCCTGTCGCACACATTCCCAACTATTTAAGTCCTAGAGACACACAAAAGAATTCTTCTCTTCCTAACACCAATTCATGTGCATAGTCATATTGTGGAATTCCTCCTAGGCACAGCAAATGATTAACAACTAAAACATACGTAACACCAATTCATGTCCACAGTCATATTGTGGAATTCCTCCTAGGCACCGCAAATGATTAACAACTAAAACATACAAACCTTCAACTTGTTCTCCAGCGTTTGCTCCTTGTCAAAATTAATGTAGGGGCTTCTTCCATTAGTTTGACGGAAGTGAGCCAGCTCTTCCCTAACTCGAGAAAGAATTGATTCAGTTTTCCGCAGCTTTACTATAAGGTCATCATTCTGATTTTTCAGTAAATTGTTCTCTTCCTGTGATGAAGAGCCATGGTGGATTAGTTATGTATTGAAAAAAACCAACAAACCATTTTTTTGATGTTGATCTTCAGTCTGGCAAGTCTGGTAAAAAGGTATCAACCTTAATTTTAGCATGATGGTGGATGCGCTGTTGAAGGTTTTGCTGACCAGACAACTTCTTTAAGTCTGCTTCAAGTTCGATGACCTTCTTCTTATGATTCATGTTCTCCATCTGAGAAAAATTCCAGTGTACAAGTGATTTTTAATATAGTAACAACCTGGCTGAGGTCTAATAGAAAAAAAAGTTATTAACATCTCTAACCTTTATCATTTCATTTTCAGTTGTAAGCAAGTGATCCCGCTGGCGCAGTTTTTCAAGTGCGATCTGTGCAGCCACCGTCTCTGCTTGTTTTCTCTCAATTTCCTCAATCCATCTAATTATCAATAAAAACAGATGAGAAACGCAACAACAACAAGATGATTCTCGAAATCTAATTGACAATTAATACCCTTTCCGCTCCTCTATAAACTCATTTAGCTGTTGCCTCAGCTTACAGAACTCTTCCTCCTGCAAGCAAGCAAGCAGCTACTAGTATAAGATAAGTCCAGACTATGTTGGTTATATCATTATATCCTTACGAAGTTTACCTTGACCTCAGCATCAACATTACGGACTCTAGCCATCTCCATCAACATTTTTATTTGCGGATTATCCAGCAGATTCTGGTGGGGTAACCCACATACGCCAAACAAAAACATAGGTGAAAATGTCAGGTCATACTAGAGAACATAAAAAAGGAAATGGCCTTTGGTTTTAACATTCTCTAACCAAAAGATATAGGTTTATTCAAATTACCGCATAGTTATTCATGTCCAGTTTCACACCCAATAGATCACGCATTACATCATGGGTCATGCTATCGGCAACAGCTAATTTTGAGTTCAATATGAATATCTGCGATGAGTGTATGATCACAATTGAGTAGAGGAAATTTTATAAAAATAAGTCATGTTGTTTTTAGGATGTGAATTACCTCTTTTTGTCTACTAGCTGCTAGAGCCTCAAGTTCTTGGATGCGATGTCTTTCTGCACTATGCTCCTCATCCCTCTCAGACATCAACTGGTGAACCAAGCCTATGCCAATACATTTGAAAGGGGAACCAGAACCCCTAGGCTTTGAAGAATTCTTTTCCAATTTGCTTGATGATAAAGCTGGAGCTTGGGTGGCATGGGGATCCATCTTCACTTTCTGTGCCAATGCTTCTAATGCCTTAAACTGTTTTGATATTAGGTTAAAACCACAAGTTAGCAACCAACACCAACTCTATCAAAATCAACCGAAGGAATGAGGAATCACCTTTTCCTTGTACTCGCTAGCCTGTGCCTCAGCATGCAAATTTAGTTCTGATATATGAGCCTTGAAGTGGGCTAGCTGTTAAAGAAAACGAAACAAGTTTATCTAACAAGTTAATGAATTGAACGTCAACTGGCTGACTGAGCTTAAAGAACAAAAAATTGTAGTGAAGATACAGAGGACTAAACTCACTTCAGCATCTCTAGAGATGATTTCTCCCTCAAGAAGTTGTATGCGCTGACAAGCTTCTTGAAGACTCTTTTCTTTTTCCTCTTGATGCCTGTATGCATAGTAGATATCAAAACATTTAGAAACCTAAATGAGTCCTATTTTTGAGATTTCAGGTTGCACGGTATAGTTGTCAAAAACCTTCTCATATCAGCGTCACTGCCTTTTACATTGTTCATGTGTTGCTTGATGGTATGAAGTTCCAGTTCCAGCTCCTCTCTTTCTAACCGCTGCCGCTCAGCCTCTCCTCTGACAAATTCAACCTATAAAGTGGGAAATCCTGTTATTAAATGATAAATAAACCGATAAATATTTTTAGTTTTGCAAGAATAAGTACCTCATTTTCTAGTACATTCACTGTGCACTCCAGTTTCTCAACAGACCTCTCTAACAATTTAACCTCCTCTTCTTTCTCAACAGCCTGGAGTTTTGCTATATCGGCCACCTGACATGAATAGAATAATGTTGTAAGAAAAAGGGGAGTGGGAAAAAGAAAACAAAAAGAAGGAAAACATTAGAGATCAATAACTGAAGAAAGTAGTTAAAACACAATTCCACCTCTTTTGCTTCTATGGCAATTGCTTCATTTTCCTCCGCAAGAGTTTGTGTTGTCTCTAGTTTCTTTTTCAACATGAGAACTTCTCCATGGAGGTCTTCCTTCTCACTAGTAACACCACTCAGATTTCTCTTCAAGCATTCAATTGAGTTGCTCATTTCTCCAACAATATCACCAAAGTTAGTAATTTCTATCTCTAAGTTCTCACAGGCTTCCCTTTTCTCTAACAATTCCTCCTCGATGGAACATTTTTCTTTCATGGTGTCCTTGGCACTGGCAGCCAGCTCCAAGTTTTTGTGTGTAAGCAATTCTATGTCCTTGCACTTTTGGGAGATATCTGACTCCAAAATTGCTATGTTACGTATCTTTTCCTGCAACTGAACTTCAAGCATTTGACCTTTGCAAACAGCTTCATCAAGCTCATTTTCCAAAGAATTTATAGAAGCCATCAGATCATCAATTTCATCTTTTTGGTCCTTGTGGTTAGATGCCGATTCTTGTAACAAGCTAAGGTCAAATAGCATTCCTTTGATGATGTCATCCTTCCGTACCAACTCAGTTTGCAGGGAAGCACTTTGTATTAATATCTCTTCAGCAGAATTCTCCAATGATTCAAACTCTTCAATAAACTTGGATGCCCTCTCAAGTTCTTCATGTATGTTTTGTAACATGGCATCTAATTCAGCACTTAAGTTTTGAAAAGCATCAAGTGTTTTACTCCCAATGCTGTCTACTTTGAGCACCATATCAAAAGTGTCATTGTTACCCTTCTCACAAGATCTGAGTTGGATTCTCAAGGAAGTATTCTCTGCTGCCAAAACATTGATTCTCTCGATCTTTTCTTTCTTTACCTCCAACTCTGAGAAAATTTGGCAACGTTCTCCTTTTAACTCTGCTATTTCATGCTTCAGTTCTTCCATATCATTCTGGAGTCTGCATGATGCTGCTTCCAGCAAGCAAGTTTCATTCTGCAACATCTGATTTTGTTGGTCAAGGACAAAGATGCGACTTGAAGAACTTTCAAGGGCTGAGTCCTTCTTTTGCAATTCTTCAAGCAACTTCTCATTTTTGGAGCTAAGTTCCTGGACCTGGGTTGTCATAACAATCTTTCCTTCCTTTAATTCACCAAGTTCATGCTTTAATGTCTCATTCAAACAAGAAGCTTCCATCAGTGAGCACACATCTTTCTCAAGAGCATTTTTTCTGGAGTGAACTTTGGCAATCATGGAATCCATTACACTAAGTTCAGCCAACAAATTCTGCTGTTTCCTTCCTGCTTCTGCAACTTCCTCTTGTAGCTTAGAAACCTCAACCTCCTTGTCATGTAAGATGGATGCGGTTAATGCAACATCTACATTGTCAAAAATGATTTCTCTCTTCAAAACTTCGGCAACTTCATAGAAGTGCTTATTTTTTCTCTCCAACTCAGATATTAATATGGTCCTCTCTTCTAACTCAGATGACAAAATTAATGACTCAAAGTCTTTTGCACAAAATTCCATAGTCAAACTATCTTCCAGAGACTTAAAGGCTTCCTCTTTGTCCTTCAACGCCCTTTCTTGATCTATAAGAGATGCCAAGACAGTTTTGTTGCTGAGATCTATCTCTTTCATTAGCTCAACAAGCTCAGATCCCATTTGCTCGGACCTTGCTAACATTGACTCTTCCTGGAATTGCAGATCAAATATTTTTTTCTCGAAAGAGCCAAGTTTGGAGGTAAGATCCCCTGCATCAGACTCTTTCCTTAATACACGATCAAAGTTGTTTTTAATGTCAGCCAATAATTTTCCCTTCAGAGTTCTGCACATTTCAAGCTCCTTCTGTGCTTTGAAGTTCTGCTCCTTCAACTTAGATATTAATGAGTTTGATTCACTTAGCCCATGATTGAGTAGCCCATTTTCTACATTCAATCCGGTTGCAGCTTCTAAGAGAATGCCCATGTGACAAAGATGCAAGACAGACAGAGCACAGTCCTTGACAATAATATCAGACCAGATCTCCTCAAGCCATGACTTCATGTACTTAGTTGATGCATGAAGTTGAGACTTTATGACAAGGACATCAGATGTTACAGACTTGAGATCATCTGTTGAAGTGGTTGCTGCCTGTGAAACTATATCCTCTAGCTCCGACACCAGCCTTAGCATCATTGCTAGATCTGACTCAAACTCATTTTCCAGTCTTTGGTAATGCATGTCCTTTAGATCATTAGCCGACTGCAAGCTTTGATTTTCATTAACAAGGATGTCTCTCTTTTCAGTTAAGCGGATCTCCTTCTTCTTAAGCCTTTTAATGTCAAGCTTTAAGGATTCATTTGCTATCATTAGCTCATTTATCATGATGTCTGCTTCTTTCATGGTATCTTGAACCTCTTCAAATTTGGCTAGAATACAGGAAGCTTCAGTAGCTTTCTGGGCCGCCACTGCCTTAGCATCACAAAGTTCAGCTTCAAGTAGCTGCAGACAAGAATTTCGAGAGAGCAGATCAGACTGATACCGTCCGTGTTATTGATCCTATCGTACTTAATTTAGTGGTAAGGAACTTGTCCTTTAAACTGAATTCTAATCTTATATTTTAGCACACATTATTTAATCCGTCAAGATGATTGTTCTCAAGGATTATAAACTGTAATTAGTAGTCAAAAAGAAGGATTTCAGCATTAAAAGTCAGTAATATATGATGTGTTTCTAGTGATACGGGCCTACCTTTTTTTGCTCATACCAGGAGCTGGAGGACTCCAGCACTGCACCTTCAATTGTTCGTAATTTATTGTCTACTAACTCCACTTTAAGTACAAGTTCCTGTTCAAACTTATCCATATAGGTCTGTAGAGAAGTTGCTGCAGCCAGAAAATCTCCAATGCTCTCTCTACTCTTTTGCTCAGATGACCACAGGTTTTCTTTCTCAACATGTAATCTGGCCATTTCAGCTTGCACTCCTTTTAAGCAATCAAGAGCAGATTCCATTTCTTTCCTTAGTAGAATAACTGTAGCATCTCTGCTCTTATCCTTCGAATTTATTTGAAAAGTATCCTGCTTGCTGGCTGATCCAAGCATATTATTACTTTTGTTGAAGGTACAGTCTGGTTTTTCAGCTGTCCTATCTTCAAGAATAAATGACTCTAGGTGCTGGCTGTATTGTCTTGTCGAACTACCTGTCTGCAACAATACGTTAAAGTTGGATTACATAATAATAAAATCCATCACGAAGGATCTACCATTCCACTTAAGAAACAGATACTATAAAATATGAGTTACTTTCAAGCATAACGGCACATAACTTACCAATGTTTCAAACTTTTCATCACTAGAAAAAGAAGCATGAGTTTCATTGCTTATATATTTTCCATGACTTCCACTTCTTTCCACACACTCACTGAGGTGCGAACGTACTGTTGAAACACCTGCTTTCAGCTCTGTAAGCTTCTCAATTGTTTTCAACATATCATCCTCATCCAGCTTTTGTCTTTGCTCCTCAAACAGCTGAAGTCTCAGATCACTGCATGTCATTTCCAGAGAATGTAGCTCCGTTCTCAGAGACTCATTTTGATTCTCTGCAGCAGCAACTACTGAAGCTTGATCCCAGAGAATAGCATCTTTTTGTCTGCTTGTTTCTAGAGATTCCATAAGCTGCATGTCCTTCTGGTTTAACGCATCAACACAGTTAGAATTCTGTTCCGACAACCAGTTAACTACCAAGAAAGCGACTGTTGCACTGCTCGACACCTTTCTGAGTAGATCCTCCCCATGCTTAATCTTGTTCTCAAGTTCTGAGATGACATGTGCCTTTGAGCTTAACTGGGATGTCAAAGAAAATAGCTCCGCATCTTTTTCATGGCAATCTAACTGGTGAGCCTCCGTCATAACTAAAGCTGCCCCTCTAAGAGATCTCAACATGGACTCCATATCATTTCTTCTGTTGAGAGCATTCTCCAGGCTCTGGTTGAGCTCTTCAATAAATAACTCCTTTTCAACAATGTATTTTGTCATTCTGCCAAATTGTTCAGATATTCTGCTTCTCTTATCTGGAAATGTACTGGAAATAAAATCCAGTTGCTCACAGGCGTCTTTGAGAGCCTCATGCCCCCCACATACAATAGCTTCAATCTCGTTGTTTACCTGCTCCCATTCTTCAGACATATTTATTAACTCTTTTTCTTTGTCATATACACTTTCACCAAGTTTTTGATTTTCTTCTGTCATCAGAGACAATTTTGCCTCCAAATTTTGAACTTCAGATTCCAGCTCAGTTAACCTCTTTCTGCTCTCCATCTCTTTCAAGCTGCTATTTTCAACTTCCTGCTGAAGAAGGAGGAGTTCTTCCTGCAAGCATACAATCACTTCAGCAGTTTCTGCCTCAGCCTGCCTGCTTATTTCATCCATCACTTCCTCATTTGACACATGAAATTCAGAGTCACTTAGGTAACGCCGATTCAACATTTTGGCCTTCTCAAGGGAGTCATGCATCTTTTTAAGCTTTGCTTGCAAAGGAGAATCATCACTTTCCAAGAGATTAGACGATGAGAGATCTCTCGATCCTTGATGAAACATTTTCTCCTTCAAGGAAGAGATTTCAAGCTCCAGTTTCCGCACTACTTCAGCATAACGAGTGCTACTGTTTCTTAGATCTTCTACCTCAGTGATTGCTAAGAGATGTTGGGATTCAAGAGCTTCAATAATGGATTTGGCTTCCCCAAGTTCTGCGTGAACATCTTCACATTTCTGGGTCACTAACCGAAGCTGTTCTTTTGATGAGTCTCGGTCTTGCATCATGGATTCAGCATGTTGCTGCAACTCATTGTGACACAACCTTTCTTCTTGAATTATAACCTTCAGAATGTCCAACTCAAGTTGCAAATCCATAATTTCCTCTATGTGCTTCATCATTTCTTCTTTCCTCGTACCTTCCTTCTCTTTCTCATCAGAAGTTTCTGATTTGCCATTAAGAGCCAGAACTTCTGATGTTGACTCCTGAAAAGTCTTTCACATCAAGAACATGAACAAACTAAAGTTTTTGCAAACAAAAAACTGAAGTGTACAAAGATATTCGGTGGGATTCTACAAGCAATATGCATGGTCAAGAATCATGATAAAACAGTACAAACTCAGGCTGCTTATGCTCTAATATCTTGTGTATTTGTTTTGGCAACTTGTGTCAACGGCTTTAATAACTGAAAATTAGGCTACTCAAAAACTTGTGAGGTCTGAGCTACTTCAACACAAGTTTACTCTGTTATCATGTGGCATTGCTTTGCACTAGACAAAAATTGTGAAATATTCTTATTTCAGATACATCAGTTTAATTCAAATATCCAAAGCAACTCCCTGAATCATGATAAAGGTGTCGTGTCGTATTCTCCCTTATCTTTCTTCCTCTTCTCTTATTTTCAGTTATATAATGACAAAAACATGCTTGTTCAGAAGGAAAATTACCTTTATGAATTCAACCCCGCCATCGTGATCACTGTCAGCAGAACTGATGCTATTTAATGAACCTCGTAGTTCATCTATTTCCCTGAGGAGGATTGAGAGCAAGTTAGAGGAAACTAATAGTAGCAGTAGCTATAATTTCAATATGTTAATCGTCAAGAAAGTCTGTATAAGCACAGTTGAAAAGGGTCACTAACCTGCTGAGTTTTTCATTTTTCTCTAAACAACAGCTTAGGTTAGTCTGGCATTGCTCCAACTCATATAAAGTCTTTTTTAACTGAAACATTAAAATACATATGAGACCAAGTTTATTCAATTTCTTCAAGTTAGTGGGGTCACCAGAGACCAACCTCTAAATGTAGTGTAGTTTGTTCATCGCAAACATGTACAGACTCCTGCACCATGCAAAAGATGCTTGAACATAAGCAGGCCTGAATTTTTATCTTCAAAACAGCTGAAAGAGGAAAGAACACACCGTACAAGCTGTTTTAAACATTACCTGAGAAGGAATAGTCATGTCCAAATGGCTGTGCTGCTTCAAGTTCCCATCAATATTGATAAGGAGCTGTACACATATATTGTCTTAACATCATACTCTTATACAAGTCAAAGAGCTAGAAAAGACAAAAGGCACATTTACCTGATCCCGCAAGTTAGAAACCTCACTCAACAGAATTTCTCTCTCTCCTTCTTCATAAAAATCTTGAAATCTACAAGCCAGCAGAAAGAAAAATTGTTGAAGAATAAAAAGTAAACGAGCTTCAGTATTTAGGTTATTGGATATGTATGTACATTCTACCTCCGCAGTTCTTCTAAAAGCCTAATGTTTTCACATGCGAATCGAGTTACTTCTGGATTTCTATCAACCTTAGCATGAAGCAACTGGATTTCTTCAGTAAGTGCACTGTTTTCCTCCAATAAATAACTATCTGCTGGAATTAGTCCATTGACAAGTGACTCCATCCTTTGAATTCTCTCTTCTCTGAACTTTAGCATCATCTTGGTGCACCGATTATCTTCCTCCCTTTGACGAACCTAAGAAACAAACACGCATGATAGCCGTGTATGGAAGTTAGTATCTTATTGAAAATGACAAACCTAAAAAAAGAAATGGGATAGGAGTCAAGAAAGTGCGAAGAGGGTCACCAGACGGTTAAGCTGCTCAATTTCCGCTTCGAGTTGTTTTATAGAAGTTTCAGCCATCTGCTCTCTCCTTAAAGAACCAGCTAGTGTGGTCTCTAGTGATTTGAACTGAAAAATAAAATAATAAAGCAAGAGGAATCATTGCACAGCAGAGTAGATAAGCACTTGGATGAAGAAAGTGAGATCTGATTCTTTAGCCCTGGATGAAAAAAAAAAGTGAAGTCTGATTTTTACCCATGAAGATGCAAGAACGTAAGAGCACCAGATAGAGATGCAATAATCAGAGTGAACCAAGCTGGGACAAGCAATGAAGCAGAGTCTGCTGGTGCTAAGATACTATGAGAAGTAACTATGTAATGAAGGTTATGAATAAAATCAGAAAGAAGAAAAAACACATATTGTTCAGCATAGTTCCTTTCTTCCTGTATTCAGCATACAAATATAGTTCCTTTCTTCCTGTTCTTATACTTGTCAATTAATCTTAATCGACTAGTCCGAATCAGTTGGTGTTGTTTATATGAATTCTCTATAGTCCATTCTGCTTTATTCGAGTACACGTCATACTGACATTGAGTAAACTTTCCTTTTTAGATAAAATTGAGTTTTCTGATCACACTTATCCTACACTGCGTGTTAACTAGTTTCCTCCTAACTAACTGGTATCGCCTATATGGAGCCTTTACTTCAATTGTGTTCTATTCTCCTAACTAAGTTTCATTGATTTTGAGAGATTTTAAGCCTAATGAAGCAACTTTCCTCTATGTGATTTTTAGGTACAACTCCATCCTGTTTTATCACCATCAATCATCATATTGCCACACCCATGAACTGATGTATTTAAGATGTCTATGTAGGACAATGGACATGACAGAAGTATTCCAAGCTACCTCCCCCATTTTCTCCTCCATGTGTGCTACTTGCACCCTCTTTCGGATATGATCATTTCTATTATTATCTAATCTTGTATGACTGCATATTTATCTTAACATATGCCGTTCACGACAATCATCTTTACTATAATATAATAACAACGGTCCCACAACTGTTCCATATATTTTATTTACCTTGATAGGTATCTTTCTATCACATAACACATCGTAACAATCTTCTATTCAGTCATTTAATGCTATTTGTATATGTTACATCTTCATCTATCGTGCTATTCTCCTAGAAGACTTCTGTGTTGTATGTATTTAGGCACTAAATCTGCTACCTCCCACTAGCACAAGTACCGTATGATTGTGTCCACTAAGGCTTGGACATATGAGAAGAAATCATCTGATGTTTCTGCTTTCACTGCTAATTGAACCTAAGATCTCATGGTTGTCAACCTCACTTCATTGACTTCCCTTGAGTGCTTATGTTGTAATAACTCAATCGTGCAACCTTAGACCTTGATTAATGAAAAATGAATTGAATTAAACACAGTTGTATTCTTCAGTGTTTGTACATCAGAAGGTGGTGTAGCGTGATCTGTTCAGTCATACTTTTGACTTGCAAACTTTCTTCGTGAATGAAAAAAGAATATACGAGATAAGCAATGTAAATAAAAGAAGCCTAAAGGCAATATATGATATACCTGTTTAGAGGATAACCTTATAATGCCCTTGGCCTCCTTTGTTATCATCAAACTACCATGCTGATCTGTCTCGGGTGCCTTTTCGTCATAACTGCTGTCATCTTCCAGTCTAGAGTTTCCTGATATAGTTGTTTGACCAAATGATAAAGCTCTAGATATATTCTGACGTTTCAAAGATGAAAGCTCCTCCTGTTTCAAAAATTCCACCAATGTTTTACATCAGTTTTTAAGTTCACACCAACTTCTACATTGCATAGTAAATATTTAAAAAGAGGCTTTCTACCTTTAGAAGTCTTATCTCATGTTTAAGAGCAGAGACATCTGCTGAAGAATCTTCATTGACGACAGCCTTCATATTGCAAAAGGAGAAAAGGAACCAAGTTAAAATTTTAAGGCTGAATGATGGCCACTTTGTCATCAGCTAAGTTATATGCTTACATTGTTCTGAATAAGTTTTGCCCGTTGAGCAAACTTTAACGTATTCAGTGTTTCAGCTGCACAGCTGAGGATAAAAAAAATTAGCATAGTTGAATAATTTTTCACCAAAACCAGTCAGCATAAGATTAAGAAAGTTTAAAATAACACCAACCAGATAGAAGGGCTGACGTTTGATATAATCATTGTTTTTGAGTTTCCACCCAGTGAATCCTGCATTTTATACTGTAAGGACGCTGATATACTCTTAATTTATAAAATGTGTAGAAAAATGTGTTTTAAAGTTCACCTGAAGTAGAAATGTCAACTTTGAATCCCTATAAGGAACATGTCTTGGCCTCCCATTGGCAACATCAACCAGAACCATTATTACATGGCTGCAGAATGAAATGCTCTGTCAAGTGAATGTAAAAGACCAGGAGATGAAGCAAGAGTTATCAGGGAAAATCGTCAAGAAAAAATACCCTAGAGTTGATAAAGATCTGTTAATGCTTGCAGCTTCTTTCAAGCGTTCACCCTCAGCACCAGAAGCTTTTTGCCTGTAATAGGTAATGCCACGTAAATAATGTGTCTGAAATCTTTTTGTAGTTTTTTCTTTCCTGAGTATACATAACATATTTGCTCTTAGAATCAAAGAATTACCTTTCTGAACCAGCGAGGTCAACAAGATTAAGCCTTGAAAAACGGAAGTTATCAGTAGAGTTCTTCTCCCACCTACTCTCAATTATACAGGTAAAGACACTGTGTGAGCGGCTGCTCTCTCTGTTCATGTTTGTAGCTGCAACTCTCCTGTTTAAAGAACCCTGAAAGATATTTGAAGTTTATTCAAACTCATGAGAATATTTTTGTGCCACTTACAAAACTTGGCTCATGTGTGTGCTATGCAAAGTGTAAGATATTAATGAAGAAACTCAGTATCTACAAATGTTGTCACCTGAGTCAAGAGCTTAAGAATGTCACCCACGGTTTGGACTTCAAATTCGGACAAATTTTCAACATAAACACCTTTTGTGATATCCTCTCGCAACTATAAGAGAAAAAAATATCAGTGTGAACCAACAGCAGTAAGTCGCATCTAATTTTTCGGTCAAAAGTTCAGACACAGATAGAAAGAAAATTACCATTAAATTTGTGGATGAAGGATCAAGAAGATCAGTGATTTGTTCATTATAAATCTCTAGAAAAGAACATTTGCAGCTGTATTGTAGTCTCTCATCCCTTCGACTTTCCTCTTCCTGAAAAATAAAGAGATCAAAAGTGACTTCACCTACAATTCCGAGATTAGAAGTTGTATTAGGAACAAAAAGCAACAAAACATCCTACTTACTGCTCTGATCCTTGCAAACAAGAATTCAAATATACGCGGCGTTATTCCTCGATTGGAGCTCGGCCTAATTTCCAATTCTTCAATCTCACCAAGCATTGTATGAGTCTTCCCACTACCAGTCTGCAAGAAGAGATTATATCCGTATGTGCTACTAATTTTGAGTCAAACTTTACAATTAAAAACTTGTGAGTGGAAAAGAATCAAGAATAAGTGTCACTGATTTGAGAACTAGAAATATATATATATATATATATATATATGAATGGTTATCATAAATACATAGTGCTCAGTTGCCTTAGCATCCGAATGTTGCAGATTACTTCAATAAAGAGTTGCATTTAGAGTAAGGATAACCCTCTAAACTTTAGACGTCTCAGGGAAACTTCTTTTATTATTAAAGATGTTGGCAGACATCTCGACATTCAATTGATCAAGCAAATCATAGTTTTCAGTATTTGCAGAGAAAAATTCTGTACAAGTTTTGCACAGACAATGAAAAGTTAATGAACCTTTTACAATAAACGACTAAGTTTTTAAGCATGTACTGCAACAACTTTAACATTAGTAGTGCACAAGTTTAGAAACAGTCACACCAATAGCTTTTCATCAAATATCATGCCTAACCTGTCCATATGCAAAGATGGAGCTATTATATCCAGATAAACAGTTCTCCACCATCGGTAAACCAACCATTCTAAAGAGTGTTTCCTGCACAATGAAATTGGATAATTTTCAGTATCTTGTAGAACCACACTAGTCCCACCAGAAATGATCATATTGTTCCAGGTTAAATGCTTAGTACACAGACCTGATTGATTGTTTCACATGCCACATGATCAAATGTGAACCGAGTTTCAGGCTGCCCTAACCAAGTGACACATTGTGCACTTTCCTGCTTCAAGCATCTAGTGTACCCTTGAGTACTTCTCTCCATGCTGTTGAGAGGACGCACTCGTATCAAAACCTGTGGTAATTCAATGATTTAGTACTTGATCACCAAAGGATCTGTTAACACAATAATCACCAAATAAAGGTCCACCTACCTGTACATTGTGCTCCAACCAGAATGATGGATTTTCCTTGAGGTCAAAATGAGGAATTTCAACTGTATCAAGAACAGTGGGCGAATTACCACTGATTGGAATTCCCCTATACAATGCTGTGTAATTAGCCGTTCGGGTAGCTCCACTCGCTAAAGGCCTAGAACTACTGGCTAAAGAAAATGCAGGACTTGGAGGCTTTGTTACACTTTTAGATGGTGTGTTTTGATTAGAATGACTCTCCGAATAGTTAGAATTCGCCCTCCCTATCGTCCTAGTGGATCGTGGAGTAGCATTGACAGCTACTATCCTCGATTGACTCCCACAAGTACCTGCATCCATTTTTCCTTCATCCCCCACTTCCACAGAATTCGAGCTGGAACCCGCTTTCTGCACCCACCCATATCGACCTTTTGGAAGACTTACAGGTTTTTCTGGAGTTTTATTGATATCGGAATATCTACTAGCCCTAGGTTTAGTGGGAGTCTTATCAATTTTAGTAACCCTAACACCCCCTTGTTGATCTACTCCGCCTTTCAAATTCCTGGTGGTTTCTTGAATTGCGTTTAAAGGAGGCCTTGTTGAGTCTGTACTAGCTGGAGGACCCATTGAAAATCTCGGATTCACCGGTACATTCTCAATTTCCTCAGGTTGGGTATTATTCTTACCACTGTTCCGGCGCAAGAATTTGAAATCCCTCAACATTCTGTGTATCAACAAAAAAGATTCAAGATACAACAAAAACACATTCAATGTAATTCCATACAATGTCTTTGTACAAAACTAATGAAAAGAAACAAATGGGGGTTAGTACCTGAAAGAAGTGTTGAAGAAGAGAATACCAAGTCCTCTATATGTTGAAATTGTAAGTTACTTTGGAATTCAAGAATCTTGATTTTGAAACATCAAATCTTGAAATGGAAACTCATTCTCGAGTAGAGAATTTCTCTCTCTAGATTTTTGGAGATTGAAGACTGTTGAGTTCTTGAATCAAAGATTTTCAAATTATGAATCTGCAGGGGACAGAGATGGACGGTTATGATTTAATCAACGTTTGAAATAGGCATTGGGTTTTGAAATAGAGAGAGGGGCTTATTCGGGAAATTGGAGGAATAGGAGGGGGAAATTTTGAAATAAATTATAGTCCTACTAATGATTCCTAACGGCTACAATTTAAATTTTTGCTATAGGGTGGGGCCTTCGTTTTTTCAAATTTATTTCTTTTTTGTCCTTCTTTTTTTTCTTTATTACCTTTTGTTCCACACTTTTGGGGTTTTTACTCTAATAAAGAATGATTGGGGTGCCAAGATTAACCGTGATTCTACTTCGAATTTGAATGGTGCACAATGTTATTATGCACCTTTTTGTTACACACATTAATATGAATTCGAATTTATAGACCAAAAATTATAAGATTTGTGTCTACTTTTTTGTCACACAATTAAAGTTATTGGTGTGGGGTACGTAGTATAGATTCTCATTTATTTTAGGTCTTATCCATTGGTGGCTCCCAAAAGTTAGCATTAATTTTTACTTAGACATCTTAATTAAGTTTTATTCATTTTAAACACCTTATGTCATTTCTTGTTGTGTCACTTTGACACTTTTTACTGACATGACATAGTGAGTTTAATACACTCAATACCAACGCGTGAAAGGCTTATTTAATCATTTTTTATTTTATTTTTTTCATTTTCTTCCTCATTTCTCAGCCACCATCTCTCAAAACTTGAACTCCTTCCATGGAGAAATAGTTTTGATGATGCTACAGACAAAAAAAACGAATTTCAAACACGAAGAGATTTCACAAAAAAATAAATTTTAACCCATTAGAAAAGCCACGATTCATGTTATTGCAAAGAAGAAGGGCAGCGAAAAAACTTGAAAAAGACGATGCATGGGTGAGGTGGGAGAGGGGTGGAGAAGACGATGTGTGTGGGAAGGGGTTGGGGTTAGGGTGGGCAAAGGTGAAGAAGACGTTGGGTGGGTGGGGAATAGTGAAGAAGACGATCTGGGTGGGTGGGTAGGGGTTGGGGTGGGTGGGGCGGAGAAGGTGACCTTGGTGGGGTGGGGTTCTTTTTTGAATTTTTTGTGTAAAAAATTCGACATGTCATTAAGTCATTGGCTACTTTTTCATTCTCCTAAAATACCATTATATAAAAATTATTTTTAATATATATGCCACGTGTTTTTATTTAATTTGTCACTTTGATACGTCATTGAGTGAGTGTGTTACACACGCCTTATATATTTGACTGATTGTTTAAAAAGTGCTAAAATGATACAATTTTGTATGACATGAGGTGTCTAAAATGTACAAACCTTAGTTAAGGAGTCTAAGTGAAAGTTGGTGCCAAATTTAGAGGGCCACCGATGGGTTAGACCTTTATTTTAATATTAAAATGAGTGGGCGAATGTTGATGTATACGCACTTTATTATTAAAATATATTAAGTGCATATGTTAGTGGTATAAATTGTAGTAGAAGATGACTACTGCTTCTTGTAACTTATATGACCATTAGTTCTTGTACTCTCATGGTCGTTAGTTTCTTGTAACTCATATGGCAATTAGTGTCTTGTAACTTATATACTCCCTTCGTTTCAAAAAGGATGGCCTAGTTTGCTTGAAACGGAGTTTAAGAAAAGAAAGAAGACTTTTTAATCTTGTGGTTCTAAATTAAAGTTATGTCAAATGTACCAAAAGGCCCTTTAATCTTGTGGTCTTAAACATGCCACGTGGAAAGTTAACGTTAAAGTGTTGTCAAAAAAGAAAATAGGTCATTCTTTTTTAAACAAACTAAAAAGAAAATAGGGATATTTTTTTTAAAAAAGAGGGAGTAACATTTATCACATTCATCTATCGATATTACTGCCCCTCATTCTACACATTGATTATATGGAATAGTCTTCACTACATATAGTGGTGTTTCTTCCTTTGTGAAGTATCCTAAGAAAAGATGAGAAGTTTATATTGAGGTTAGTGTAGTGAAAGAGAGAATTGAGACAAAGAAAATATTTTAAGTCTTCAACTATATTCACTTTACAAAAGAGAGTATATGTTAAGGAAGATGTTATTTTTTGTGGAGCTTTGTACTCTTCAACTAATCCGAAGTTGCTTGAGTTGTACGATGTTGTTGGACTGTTATATCATTGAGGGGACAAGTCAGAGTGATATTGTTGAATCGGTGTAGATTATACCGCAGTGGGCTTGAGTTTCCTTAAAGAGAGTGAGATATATGTGTCTCAGCCTAAAAATTTGTTTATACATTTTTGTTCATTTTATTTCAACTGTAATTTATTGTATTTATGGTATATTACAGCAGTATACTGTGATTGGAAAAGCCAATATATCTATCAAATCACAAATTAAATCTTTTTAAGTGTTTATTTGCAACATCAACGTAACTTGAAACTGAATTATATCCAAAAAAAAAAAATCTTTTTTTGGTGTTAGGATTGGACGATGGCAATCTCAATGAGCTAGTTGAATTGTTATTTCGATTATTTTCTTGGTGTTGTTATTTCTTTTTGTTGTAATAATATTGTTAGTAGTTGAAATTGATATCAGTAAATGACCTCTAGTTCCTCTCTCTCTGGGAACCAAAAAAAAAACTTCATTTTATTAATTAATGCCACCAATTTCTTTAAATCAAACTGTCCATATCTTAAAAGCAAACAGAAATTATTTCAAAGTTAGAAACTTTTGAGGTTATAATTTCAAGAATGCAACTATATCATAAACTAAATTTAAAAATAAAATAAAAAATTTGAGGCATTATCATAGTTTCACTAAAAAGTTATAACTACATGTTTGATCTCGAGAATCTTTTTAGATTACAATTTCTAATGATTTATTATGAATTTCAAAACTTATATCAAAATATATGATTTTATTTATAAAATTAATTTTAAAATAAAAGTACTTAATCCTTAATGTTATGCTTAGTCATTAACTACTTATATTTCTCGTTAAAATATTAGTACTTCATTTATTGAGACTCCCCTCCTCTCATTTCTTTTTTGTTTTTGGAGATGTGGGCAGTGAATATGGGAAGGGCAAGGGCTTGGTGAGATTTAAATCCTTAACAATTACATAGAAGATGAAGTTACAAAAATCACTAGTCAGCAAAATTTGTATTACCTTTTACATGATTATTCAGGATACTCTTGGCTAATTCAGAATTTTCATTAAGAGAATTCAAATAAATAAATGTAGTGCCTTCTATTTGAATTAAGAAACTCATGAATATTGGCTTCTTTTGATCAGATTTAAAGAACTTGATAGTATATATACTTACTATATAATATAAATTTGGACAAAAGGAGTAAGGACCATCTAATTTCCTGACAAATTTGATGAGCTATGAGATATTCATTCTTTTATTATATCTCCACTGGCCATCACAATCTGGTAAAAGATCCAATCAATATTTAGCTCTTTCTTTTCCAGGATTTTGTACAAACTTGTCATAACATTCACTTTTTTTTTTGGTATAGGTTAGTGGTGAGACAATACAATGACAACATTATTTGCACATACAAAAATACATATGTATAATATACAATTATCAAATCAATATACACATATAATTTATTTCTCACACACTTTTTACCCTCTCTCGCTCGCCTCTCTCTCCTCTCTCTCTCCCAGTCTCGTTCGCCTCTCTCCTCCTTGTAACATATAGCTACAAATTGCAATTATCAAACTATAACTATGGAGAGTAATTAAGCTATTTTTGAGTGGTTATATGTGAAAGTTCCTCTTTGAAATATTGGTATTTTATTGCCAACACAATGGGTAAGGTTGTCATATATATTATTTGAGAAAAATAATATAATTTGGCACTACATTATTTGTGAAAAATAATATAATTTGGCACTACATTATTTGAGAGAAATATAATAAAAATACAAAAAAAACAATGGTTGTTCTTAGCCATTATTGCTATTTCATATTTGTATTAATAATTTTTAAAAAAAAAATCCCCGTCCCGTGGGGGTTTCCAAAAGTCATATTTAGTTAAGTATTTCTATGTTCTACAAAAAATTTATGAACGTATCTCCTATTTTTTTATAACAAATATTTAAGAGATTTTTTTATTTATATTGTAAATAAACTTTAAATTATAGTTTGAGAAATATATTATTAATGAAGATAATAAAAAATTATTTGTCCATACCGATAATATCGATCTATTTATATAGTAGATAGGAGAAGCATAAGAAAATTATGATGTCGTCATCATAAGAAAATTTCAAACTTCAAATTATTATAATATTTTCAATTCAGTTTTTTCTTCTTTTATTTAATATCAGAAACATGAATTCTAATTCAAATTAAAGTGTCTTATTATAGTGGAATCATACTTCCACAACATTCAATTATTTCAATTTGAAATAATTGACTTAGAACAATAAAATAAACTTAAATTGAAGTGCCGGTATCATTTCACTCTAGTAAAATATATATCATAAAATCTATTATTTGGGCTAAATTTATATCCATTTAGAATTTATCATAGCTTAAATCCAATTGGGCAACTTTTTGGTTTGAATTGGAATATGAGAATGTTAATATTGGTGATATATCTGGTGTATTAATGTGTACCCAGAAAGTTTTTGTGAATAATGTTAAATAACGCAAATATCAACACATCACAAATTAATGTATGGTGTTTATTAATCTTAAAGGGAACTGCCATGAATCATGTGATTTTTCTTTGGAGTCAATAATTGGAACTACACATAATATAATATTCTCTATGCCTTTTTTTTTTAGTAACTTAGAGTGATAAATACAACATAACTAGTATTGGGAAAATGAAACTAGGCCCCAAGCTTTAAGTGTTTAGACTGTCACAATGAAAGTTGGGTTGTTTAACTATTAGTCGAGCAAAGTTTAAGTGTCTATCTGTATATTTTTTTAAGTATAACTATATACAATATATACATTTTGTACATATTTTATAAATTAGTTGATCAAAGATGCTTAACACCGTTATTATTTTTTTATTTTTGGTTAACATTTTTCAAGTTCAACTTCAAATATTTTATCATTGCGTTAATTGTTGAAGGTTTTATAAAAAAAATACATGAAAAATCTCATTGCTTGAAACGTATTAAGAGCACTACCTTTAAAAAAAAATTACGGGTGAAAAAAATGTATCTCAGCGAATTAAACGACGAACTTCATACGCATAAGGAACAAGAGGCGATTATTTGATGTAGGTACATACGAAATTGTTTGAAAAAAAATATCATTCCCCAAATTTTCTTTTTCAAGTTTACAGATATCCTTTCAATTATGAAAACAAAATGCGTCATATATACATTTCGAAATTTTGACCAAAGTAAGTCATTATTAAAATCAAGTTATTAAAATAATATATTTTTTTGAAATTTTACAAAAGTAGTATAAACGTAGTTCTCCGTAACGTTTTAGGTAATATTTTATTCCAAAAATTCAATAACTAAAAAGACAAAAATCTGACAGAGTAAACAGACATAAAACGTTATTGTCAGTAACATTTTATATTTCGTTATTCTGAGGCATGTTTTACCATTAAAACGTGACTCACAATAATATTTTTTTAGAATGATTAAAAATTAAAATTCAATTTCGTATATACCTCATTCAACTTTATTAAACTTTTCAATATATATATATATATATATATATATATATATATATATATATATATATATATATATATAACTTTTGCAAGAAAAAAGAGTGATGAGGGATTTTCTACGATATCAATTAATATTTTTTTTAATAGTTGTCTTGCTTACTTATTGCTCAATATTAATTCAATAATTTCTTTATCGATAGTCTAATATTTAATAATCATAAGAAATTGATTGGTCTAATATTTGGAAGGGATGGTTACCTAGGCTAGAAGAAGATCTCTCATATGATTTATTCACAAATTTTGAAATTGAAATGATACAAGACAAGGTCCAATTTGTTCAAAGTCTTCCCACGTTTTCTTTTCTTTTGTTTAAAAAGGTGTTGTCTATGTATAAAAGAAAAAAAAAAGAGAAAATTATATATATTTCAAGTGAAGGTATGTACAAAGTATACATATCTGTTCATTTTATAGTGAAAATTTGAATAATGAATGAGGCATGTACAAGATTGAATTTTAATTTTTCAACCATTTCAAAGAAACGTTACTGTGAGTCACGTTTTAGCTGTAAAACGTACTTCAGAATAACGAATTATAAAACGTTACTGACAATAACGTTTTATGTCTGTTTACTCTGTCAGATTTTTGTCTTTTTGTAATTGAATTTTTTTGAATAAAATATTACCTAAAACGTTACTGAGAACTACGATTATACTACTTTTGTAAAATTTCAAAAACATATTATCTTGGTTAATTGATTTAAAAAATGACCTACTTTGGTCAAAAATTCCGTACATTTCCATAAAGAAAACAATTTAAAGAACTTTTGACCAAACTAAGCCATTATATAAAGCAATTTATCAAAATAATACGTATTTATAAAATTTTACAAAACTAGTATAAACGTATTTCACAGTAACGTTTTAGGATATATTTCATTTTTTAAAAACTGACAGCGTTGGTTTGATATACGTTACTGTAAGTAACGTTTTACTCCTAAAACGTTATTTTGAGTAACGTTTTAGGAGTAAAATGTTACTATGAGTAACGTGTATCAACCTAACGCTGTCAGCCTTTAAAAAATAAAATACTGTATATCCTAAAACGTTACTGTGAAATATGTTTATACTAGTTTTGTAAAATTTTAAAAAAAATATATTATTTTGGTGAATTATTTTATATAATGACTTAGTTTGATCAATACCTCCAATTTAAATGATATAGAGCACAAACTAATGAATGTGGTCGATAATTTCGCCCAATTAGTTCAATGTTTTTCAAAAATAACGAACAGAAAAAAAAAATTGCAAAATTTTAGAGAGATAATTACTTCAGACTAATTAATACATTTAATTATCTAACAAGTCAAAATAGCTTATTAATATATATTTTAAATTAAGTTACGTGTTTGATAAGTATTACAATATTAACTTGATATTAGTAAAAAGCTATTCCTATATTATTTATAAATTTTCAACTTATAAAGACTTTGGCTTGACCAAGGCTTTAATTATTTTATTTTAATACTTTTTCTTATTCTCAAAATTTCTTTTTCAATTCCAAGTCAGAAAGATAACAAAAAGGTTAGTAATGAGTTTCGATGTCAATTCCAAATATTGAAATTGCCATTAAAGAAAATAACACCGGAAAGAAAATGTTTAAGGATGTGTTTGGTATGGAGGAAAACATTTCTGGAAAATATTTATCAGTTTTTTCATGTTTGGTTGGCTTAAATGTTTGGAAAATATTTTGCAAATCAATTTATTTTTCTCAAATTTAAGGAAAATAATTTTCCTTACACAATTAAGAAAAGTCATTTTCCAGAAAATATTTTCTAATCATCAATCAAACATAAAAAATTAATTAAAAATACACTTATTTTTCAAAAAAATATTTTTTTGAAAAAATATTTCCTACCTACCAAACACACCCTAAATGTCGATTCCAAAGACCAAAAATGTTTGATCACATCTTTGAAGCGCGGCAGTGAGTCAGATAGTCTGGTTTATGGAACTGTTCACGTGGTTGACTTATTACAAAAATTCTTTTTATAAGTAAAAGAAAGGACAAATTATATTTGTGGTCTTAAATATATCGCGTGAAAAGTTGAAATTAAAATATTAAAAAAGATATTTTTATTTTTTTAAAACTTTAAAGCTATTTTTTTAAAAGTTGACCCAAACAAGCTCTCGCAACTTGATGAGTTATCATAAGATTCCTCATTATATTATCCAAGATTAGAGCACTCCACATGCCATAAACACAATTAGGTAAAAATGTTCTTCATTTCCAAGATTTAGTATTATAGACTTGTAACTTCTATTTATCTTTTTTATTGTATAGGTTGGTGGTGATCAGGCAACAATGACAATACTTTCAGCAGCAACAGTAAGTCCATCAGCCATTTTAGGCACAGAAAGAGAATCTTTCTACAAAAGAAGCAAAGTGAAGAACAACTTTAATGGATTGAACAACTTATTTGGAGTACAAAAGGCAAATAACCATGTTGCCTCATTAAGCCTGATCACTACTATGTGCTCACTGAAAACTCCATCACAAGCCAAAGGTGAAAAAAGTTTGTCACAAGCCAAAGCTAAGAAGCACTTTGTGCTAGTTCATACTGGATGTCATGGAGCCTGGTGTTGGTATAAAATTGTAGAATTAATGAAATCTTCAGGGCATAATGTTACAGCTCTTGACTTGGGTGGTTCAGGATCCAACGCGAAACAACAGTCCATTGAAATCACAACTTTTTCTGATTATTTAAGTCCGCTAATGAAGTTCATGGCTTCACTTCCTGATGATGAAAAAATAGTTCTTGTTGGTCATAGCTTTGCTGGACTCGGCATCTCTAAACCCATGGAAAATTTTCCAGAAAAGATTTCAGTTGCTGTATTTATCGCTGCTTTGATGCCTGGTCCATCTTTCAGTGCAACTGCCGTCTACACTAAGGTAGTCGTCTCTCTTTTCTTTATACTCGTTCAATTTGAACTTTTTACTTATCATTTTCGACAAATAAAAAAATAATATCTTTTTATTTATTATATCCTCAATCTATTTAGAATATTCATGTTTTGATAAAAAGTAGACCTCTTAATGAATAAATTGATTGTGAAATTCTATCAATTAATAAAATAAAATGATAAATTTACTATGTTAGTATAGTAACAATTTATTATAGGCATAATATATCAATATGATGCTTAACTTGGCTTCATAGGGCAACTATGCCTTCAACTTTGATTGCACACAAGCTGACACTTAAACTTATATAAAATTGAACAAGTAGACTCACATGTCCTACATGACATAATATACGTAGAGCGCGCCACATGGGACATAAATTTGTCATGTATGGTGCCATGTAGAACAAATAAGTCTATTTGTTCAATTTTATATCAGTTTAACTGTCTACTTGTGCACACCCAAAGTTAAAGGTCATAGTTGTTACCTAACGCCAAGTTTAGGGTCATATTTATGTATTATATCTTTATTATATTATCAACATCTGTTGTGGTATAGTGGTGAGAGTATTTCACCCTTAATTAGAGGTCTCAAATTCGAGTCCTAGGTATGAAAAAAATCTTATTGGAAGTATCACCTTTGAATGAGGCCCAAGTGCGCAATCTAAACTTAATCAAAACTACCGAATAAATCGCTCCAAAAGGCAGCCATTTGATTTTTAAAAAATAAAAAATTAAAATTTAATCAAAAATCGTTGCCTTGGCAGCGATTTGATTTTTAAAAAAATTTGATTCAAAAAAAAAAATTGATTCAAAATCGCTGCCGCAGCGATTTTTTTTTTATTTTTAAATAAAGCAAAAAACAAAAAAAAAGTAATGTAAGTCGCTGCAACTTATTAAAAAAATTATAATTTTTTTTTAATTTTGAAAATCGCTCCATTTGGAGCGACTTGTTTAATTTTTTATTTTTTTTTTAAGAAAAAACAAATTTAAGAAATCGCTGCTATAGCTGCGATTTTGCTTTTTTCGATGGACAAAATCGATACATTGTGAGCGATTTTGTCGTTTTGGTTTAAAGAAAAAATTGATATGCCCTTTTAGAATTTTTGACAATTTTTTTTACCCTTTTGACTCCGAACTCATGAATATAGAAAATGATAACATAAAATAAAAATTTTGAGCGCAATTCTCTTATGTGCCGTTCAGGAATTTAATTCCCTTATTATTGCTCAAGATTTTGGATTAATAAATTTCACCAACGATAGAACGAAAATAAGTTATTATGTAATAGCGGCAATTCAAATTTAAAAACTTTAGTGAACTCGACGTATGGAATAAATCACGGGACTTAACAAAAAATTTCGTGTTTTTATATTAAATATAAATGCAGATAACAGTTTGAGGGGAGAAAGAATCCAAATTTCGATGTTTCAGTGTATCTTTGAATTTATTTATAGACCATAAAAAGAATAAGATGAAGACGTATAATCTAAAAGGTGTTTTTAAGTGCAATTCGAAAGTATTTTTTCTTATTTTTCATTCCTACCATAAAATTCCAACAATCCACATTATATCCATAGAGGTTGCATGGTCGGTGAGTCAAAAAAAATAATAATTTCAGAATAAAATAAAAAAAATATTTTCTATTTGGTTAAAAGTACTAACTAATCTTAAATTTATATTATTTCACCATTTATATTATAATATGATGAAATTAATTATTGCAAATAAAAATATTAAGATAGACAATTTCATAAAACATAATTTTTTTATCTCATCTCACAAATGAAATAACAAGAAAACTCGAAGCATCCAAATGTGTTCATATCTAACTTTTAAACTATTTAAAGATGATTTTGAGTTAGTCAGAATTCAAAGATTTCATTAATCACTAAAGCTTTCTCAAATATATGTTCTTTGGTATACACTGTTTATACAATATCAATAGACTATGTATACATAATAAAGTTTTTTATATATCATATATACATGTTATACAATATTTATACAATACCGATACATGTACATGCGACCCGTTCTCTTGTTTTCAATACATATTGGTAGTTATATATATCCATTATTAAAATTTATCCTTCTACACATACTAAAAAACAAAATTAACTATCGCACAGCATCCTCCATAGCCCAATTTCACACCACCCTCTCATTGCTATCCCTGTTGGGTTTTAGGTCTTTTTCCCTTTTATGTGGATAAATAAAAATTTAAGATTTTGGATTTTTTATTTTTTCTTTGTAGATAAATTTTGTTTAAATTTGACTTGTTCACTTTTGCTCATAAGCCTAAATTTAGTGTTTTAAAAGATGGAGGCATGAGGCGAGGCGTTTCATACAGTACGGGGCGTAAGTCACATGGATTTACTGGATGTAGTCTCATGTATATTCAATTTTATAATTTTATTACTAATTAAATTTCTTTCAATAATTTTACAAATATTTTTTTATGAAAAATCTATAATACATAGAAATTATATTATGATTTTTATTTTAGTTAAGTATTGATAATCTATAATAAAGAAAAAAAAGTATTATAATTACTATTTAAGAAATATCATTACACCAGTAATAATAAAATATTACTATACAAGTATAAATAATCTAATATCTTAACTTTCTAATAATAAAAGAATATTATTTATATATATATATATATATATATATATATATATATTTATATATATATATATATCACACTACCCCCCCCCCCCAAACCTTAAAAGAAAATAATTAATAAACTTACAAGTATATAGTATAAACATCACTCTTTCATGAATAAAACTAAAATTACTTTCAATTAGTTAAATAAAATATGATAATTTTGAGATATATGACAAAATCATGAAGACCAATGATAAGTGAAAAATTAAATTTTGCTATATATTTTTAAGAGAAACGTTACGTAATATATAATTACTTTCATAGTGTTACCAAATAATAAATATGTGATACTACATTTGTTGTTTGAATTACTCTTAATCTTGTTATTTTCATAGATTAAAATTTATGTATCAATAATTTATTCAAGAATTATAAGGGTCAACAATGTTAATTAAAGATTTTAACACAAAATCTATGTAAGATCTATTAGGCGAGTCCCGAGCGTTGGGCATGTGGCGTACTTAGGGCGTACAGTCGGGCGCTTCGAATGTAAGTATTATAGAACTAAGTCCCACACTTAAGTCTCGATGCGTTTTGCTAGAGCTCCGCCTGAAGGCGAGCTCCGAGGCGAGTCCCAGTCTTTTAAGACACTAAACCCAATATTATGGTGCATATGTAAAACTTTCTTTTAGGTCTTATTTGAGAAGAATCAGAAGAGATTGAGAACAATCATCATAGAAAAGTGAGAAAGTATAGATTTACCCACAAACCTTAAAACAAAAGATTCCACTATTCTTAAAGTATTCAAAAAAAATATTTGAATGAATTGATATATCAATCTTATCCTGTTTTTGCTTTTGAACAAACATTTTAAACTTTTAAAAATGTCATAATCAGTCACAAATCAAGTCCTATAATAAAACTCAGTATTTCATTGTCACCATGACACTTTTCTCACTTACTACAACCAAACTATATTACTATTATATATCCACTTTTCCACTTAATTACTATTCTATGTTCTTTTAAACATTTTTAATAGCTAAATAGCACTGTCATGAAGCTCCAAAAATAAACATAAAGAAAAATGAGATGAGAGATGTTTTTGAATCTGAATTATTCAGGTCAAAAAGTAACTAAAACAATTTTGTGTTCTTAGAAATTGTGTCAAATTAAAACACTTGCAACCTTTGAAGAGACATACAATGTGCCTCTTCACCAAAAAGTAACTTAAAACAAATTTTCTTTTATTGGTACTCAAAAGTAACTTAAACATTGCCATCATGTATTTATATTCACTTTTATTAAAAAGCTCATATTAGGTGAAGATTAGTCACTAAGTTTGTCCTCTAGCTAACTCAATCAATGAGAATCTTCTACTTATCACTTTAGTTTTTTAAAATATATAGATCATCCGAATAAAGTACTTTATACATAAATCATAAATATATCATTAAAAAGTATAATTTAAAAAATAATAATAAATTTTAAATTTTGAATCCACCTTTATTATTACTATTAGTACAAACTCTATAAATTTTAATTTTAAACCCGCGCTAATAGTAATTAGTAAGCATTCTGTTATCCCAAAATACATAATAAAACAATGCCATTATTTTAACATAGACCAACTATTTTGTCCTAGCTTTTCAATTTCTCTGCCCTAACAGCGTTCGAAGCCTAACATCGTTGATACGTGTACGGCTAATTTATTTTTCCTCAATCGAAAGTGCTTTTTTTTTTTTCCTTGTAATTAATATACATTGTTTTTTTAATGCCAACACGATATACATAGGATAAGGTTATCGATAAATTATTATTGCCAACATCACCCACAAGTTGAAACCATTCACAACGTTACATTGTTCCATGCCATTATTTCAATCATGATAATATATATAATCCCCGCCTCTTGGAGGGTTTTCAAAAGCCACATTTAGCTAAAAGTTATATATATATATATATATATATATATATATATATATATATATATATATATATATATATATATATGTTGTACAAATCATAAACATATGTTTGAAAACGATAAATAGAAGAGGTACTGGTGTTGAACGGTAGACAAAATAAAGACACGAAAAATAGAAAGAATACGTTGATTGGAGAATAATAATGGTGATTCGAAGGTTGGAAATATGTATTGGAATGGTGAAATTGGCGTTTGAGTTTGTTGCGGTGTTTGTTGAAGCTGTTGGAAGCGTCATCTCCGCTGAAGAAGAGAGGAGCTATGTTGCGCAAACGCCTTACATCGGCCTTCTTCCATAAGTTTTGTCCTTTTTTTTTATTTACTGCTCCGACTTATTCAGATTTCATATATATGATAACTGCAGTTTAGCTTTTTTTTCTCCATCGTGAGGCTTTGTTATGTAAAATGTTAAAAAAGAGCTTTCTTTGGGAGAGAGAGGTGTTAGAGTTCCTTTTCTGTGTTTGTAATTTTTGCTCAGTGTTAGTGAAAATTACAAGAGAACAAAACTGAAAATAAAATGAACAAATTAAAATTTCTTTTGACCGAAGCGTGAATATTTCGTTTCTTTAAGAAAATTTAAATTCACTGCAGCAAATATAGTCATCGGTTTAACAGTAGTACTTCTTGAGTTGTTTCCTCCAGGATACAATAGCCTAATGACAAAGTGTAACTCAACAAAATTTAGACAATGATTGAGTCCAAAGCTCTACAAAAAGAACATATTCCTTCAATTAATAAAAACTCTTTTTTTAACTAACTTTATACACTTTATATTTTCTTATATGTAAAACAGATAAATACAAATACTATATTACTATTCATAGTAGAAAAAGTCTCGCTAACAATGAACAAAGGACATAATATGGTAATAAATAGTAAAACTAAATGGCCTTGAGATTAATTAAGTAAGGAAAGTAATAACTAATGTCAACAACGGACAACAAATAGCAGCCCATGACCAGTCCACCAACGTTCTCAACAACATTTATTTCCACCAAAATGATGAGCAATTACGCACAAATGAAATGCACATAAAAAATGTTATTTAAAGCGTCACTCTTTAATGAATTCTTCGAATCAAAAAGAAAACACATAAAAAAAATTAATAATGCCACGTGTCGCTTAAAACAATCTGTAAGCCACTAAAGGACATAGTGGCTTTGCAAATGATGAATTTTATTAATTTAAAATGCTAAGTAACCAACATTTAGTTATTTTAATATAATGTGATTCCTTCAAGCTTCTTGTTATAAGATTGAAACGTAGCTAAATAATTATACTATATCGGTTCTGTAGTTTATAACATAGTGGTTCTTTTTTTCTTTATGTAAAATAAAATAATGAAAGTGGTCAAATATAGTTAGATTTTCAATGTTTAATTAGCTATGTGATATAATACATATATTCACAATTTGCTAAAAGAATTATGGAAACATGCATTTGGAGATTATTAAGTACTATAATACTACAGTCAGCGCCAACGTACATCTTAACGTCTCAAAATTATTTTTATTTGAAAATTAGTAAATATAAAATTTAAGTAAATAAATAAATACAACTACATTACCCTATAAATTACAAATAATTACATTTATTTATTGTAGAAACGATTTGTCATATTTTGTTATACTCATAGGGAATTTCCTTAACAATATGTACATATTAGGAAGGTATTTGGACATACAGTGTTTGCAAACATTAATTATATATAAATATTAAAATGTATATGGTGAATCGATATTTGTTTTACAATATTATCAATTATTTCAATGTTGATTCAAATGAATTATCCTTTTCACGGAAATAAATCTTTGCCTGTTAGGTAAAAGAATTACTTCAAATTTAAATATATATACAAATCTTAAAGTCATTTAAAAAAATTTTGCAAAATATTTTAAGTGAATTTTCAGTAGCAATATTTTTTCCTTTTTAAGTAAATTCATATCTTAACATAATACTTTCTCAATTTCACTTGCAAATACTTTTTTTTTTTTTTCAACTAAAAATATTTTCTAAGCAACTAACAAAATTCTGACTTTTCCTCAAAGTTGTTGACTAAACAAAAGTCCAATAGAACAATTTTCCTTACTAATATGAGTTGATTTCTTAGTACATAATTAAATAATTAATATATTTGATTTAAAAATAGAGATAAACATATTTTTCTGTTAAAATGGCTTAAACACTAAAAACTATTAACATTACAGGTAAGTTTATTACCAATATCTTTTAATAGAATCAAATAAACTTAAAATACAAACGAATTCACTTTAACATATAAACTGATTAAATAAGATTACTTTTTTTGTACTGATTTTGTTTTTAATTTATAGATACTTTTTTTCAGCATAACAATATTTAAAAATAGCAATGACAACAAGCATAACAGGGCAGGAGGCGACAAATTAAATTCATACACGTTTTTTAAGAATTTAAATGGGGTGAGTAGGTCAAAACACGAAATTTAATTTTTTTCTATCAAAACTTAAAATGCTTAATTTATTCTTCAAGAATTAATCAGTTCCATACAAATTCTATTTTTTTATTATTATTATTATCCCTAGTATTCTTAATAATATCAATTGGTCTTTATATTATATTATTAATTATTAGAATTCATTTTTTCTCATCTTCACATTCACTTATAATATATTTTCTTGCCAACATTTTCCTATTAAGTATTTACAAAAATTATAACTAAAAATAAGAAATTAATTGGTAATATTTGTTAAGAAAATGACTATAGATATATAAACTAAAATATAATAAGAAAGTAACGTAATAATAAATTTAAATTAATTTGATTTTTTTGAAAAATGTTTGTAAAGGCATAATTTCTTTTTGTGTTAATTTGATGTTATTAAAAATGTTTAGATAATAATATTATTTACGTTTTAGTAATTATTACAAGAATATAATTATTTATATTTTTATTTAATATATCAACTACTTATTACTTAAGAAAATGGAGTAAAAAATATTTATTAGGAATAAAAAAATATAAGATATATAATGAAAGAAAAGAGAGGAGGGGAACTTACTCTGCCTCTCCACAAATACCCACTTTTGAAATAGTGAATTAATTATTTCTGAAGTAAATATTTTTTTGCAAATTTATCTATTTTAAGAAAAACTTCAGACATTTTTTGCAAATTTATCTATTTTAAGAAAAACTTCAAACATATATTATTGAAGTTTATTGGCATTCTGATAAACTTATGACTTTTTTGTATATACATAAATTCATGTGTAGCTTCATTTGAAGTTTTAGCTAAACGATCAAATGTGTAGCTTTCCCCTTTCCTTTTTTTAGTCATTTTCTTTAATTCTTTCTTTCTAGGTATATATATATAATAAAATGCTACGCCGGTTTATTACATATCTTTATTTATTAATTTGATTGCCAACATGCATGATAGATGGATAAGGTTGTGTGAAAAATAATAGTGAAGGGTAACGATCACATTTATCGACTAGTTAACCATTCAAATCTCATCAATCTATCTTCCAAAATTGTCCTTGATATGTATACTAAAATAATTGCTCTTTTGACCCTTAACATATTCGAATAACTGCATTTGTTCACTTAATTTATATGAGTAAATGATTTTGATCTCTATCATATTAATTTATTTGAGTAAGCACACTGCACATCCAACATTTTAACTTAAACATGTAGATTTGGTCTCTTCGTATATAAATATGTGATATTTGAACTATATTTGCTACTAAAAAAAAATTCAAAGAACATCACTTTTTTTTGCTTGTAGCTAATAAAAACAAGTCACTAAATAGAATTAACTATGAATTTTATTGCTATAAAAATTTGTCGCTAAATAGAACAAGCAAAGTTATTTTAGCTATAAAATCTTTATAAAGAGTTTTTTTAGTAATGATCGATCACCTTCAATTACAGATGCGGACCCACACCATACGGTTGGGGTGCACGTACACCCGGTAATTTCCGAAAAAATCATATGTATATATGTATATCTATTTTGAAAAACTAGTAGAAATTAAGATATATGTAACAGTGCACCCATAAAAGGCATAGAAGTGCCTTAGTGCAATTGGTAAAAGCTAGAGTTACCAACCTTTAGACCAAGGTTTGAATCCCACTTAAGCCTATTTTTATTTTAAGTTTAGATTAGACCTTATATTTAAGCTATGTTTATAATAGTGTACCAAAGCCTTCAAATCCTGGGTTCGTCTCTGCCTTCAAATATAGAGCATAACACGTTGGTAATTCAATAGTTTAGCATTGAATGCCTTTATCCAAAAAAAACATGAGGACCACAATTAACATTTGTTACTAAACATTGAAGGGACTAAAAGTGAAAAAATTTCTCTGTATGATTTGAGAGAGAAATATAAAGTAGTTCCATGTCACTATTGTACTATAGACTATCTGTCTTTTGGGTGATTCCAAAAGCCAAATTTACGTGAAGATATATTTGTTCCTCTTCAAGTCATGGTTGTTTGAAAACTATAAATAGAACAGATACTGGAATTAGACAAAAAAAGAAAAGAAAATAAAGACGAGGAAAATAGAAAAAGGAGAAGAAAAAAAGAAATACATTTAAATGGTGATGCAAAGATTGGAAATGTGCATTGAAATGGTGAAATTGGTGTTTGAATTTTTTGTTGTGTTTGTAGAAGCTGTTGGTACTGTTATCTCACAAAATGATTCATCTCTAGTCAACAGGAACTATGATGCCACAATCCCCTACATCGGCCTTCTTCCCTGAAACAAATATTCGAAATTTATTGGTCCTACTAAGAGTTATAAATGTATGAAAAAAGAGCATGACGTACAGTTGGATTTTAGTTCGTTCCTTTGTTTAAAAAAAATTATATAATTATTAATATTAATGTAATTTGTTGTGAATTTATTAATATTTGTTGTATTTCCTTTTTACATATACGGTAAGAAATTTTAGCTACTGGTTTCTTTTAATTTTTATTTCACTCTTGTTTATATTGTAAGATATAAATTTTGTGCAATTATATATCTATAGTCTTTTAAGAGCAATTAACATTAAGAATGCAAAATATAATAATTTGTTTTTAACTTTAAAAATAATAAATAATTTGAGATATTTATTTTTAAAAAATTAATATTAATAATTTGTGATAGAGAAAATAGTTACAAACATCATAAATAGGACATGATTAAGATTTTTTAATTTTCTTTTTTTTTTAAACCAAAAGAATAATAAGACTTGAACATGTGATCTGCATGTTGCCAATTGCCATGTTTTTATTTATTTATTTTTATAATTTTTAAGTCCCTCTCCAAATAATTTTTAATATTAGTTTCTTTTCTTCCCTTCCTCCCTATAACATTAATGATTGAACTTGGTCTAGACTTTCGACTACAGTCAAATATCCAACGTTCTACCATTAAATTTCTTTATTTTCTCGATTGTGCAAATATAATTTCTGTAAGTATATGAAAAAGTAATTACATATGATTATAACGTAGAAATACTTTTTAATAGTGTTTCAGAAAATTAGGTAGACTTAACCAACTTATGTTTTCGTCTTTTTCTACCTGAAATATTTATCGTCAAAATAAATCATATCCATTTCTACTATAATTGCTATTTACAAAATAAAATAAAAAGATAATAATAAATTTTTATAACTAAATAATAAAATTTATTAATAGCTATATTTAGTAATGAATAAATTTATAATAAAATCTCTTAAATTTTTGTTGAATTCTAATAATTTAGCGATAAAAGAGTTAACTATATTTAATCATGTGCTGCAAACAGCAAAAGACAGGGGCCTAGTTAGGAATAATACATATAACCCCAAGTTGTCTTTTATCTCAAATAATATTATATATAAGTCGAGTCCTATCTCGTCCGGTGTTTTTGAGTAGGACTCGATATAAAATATCGGAAATTGAATTATCGGATTAAATTGAAATTTTTGGTAATTTGATAGTATATAGTAAAATTTTAGAATAATGAAATTCGGGTTAGGTTTGATATGAGATATTAGTACTATTTGATATTCAATATTTTTCAAATATCAAATTATTTACTTATAAATGAAGGTCATAATTGATATATCTATTATTCATTACTACAAGTCCAAAAAGAAAGTTATAAAATAATTAAGCATGAACAATCCAAATACACGTCTTTTAATTGTATCAGTTTGTTTTTCTTGATTTCATTTTACTTGTTAATCTTCTATTATATTGTGTCTCCATATAGAAAAATAGAAATAATTGAAGAAATAGTGTTTGATATCCTCTTTAAACTACCAATTACTTAATTACCAAATTCGAAATTTGAGAAATCCGAACTGAATACCGAATGTCCACCCCTATTTCCGAAACAAATAAAATATTGTAATTAAATAACAAATAATTCACATTAATCATGTATTTAGCATTAATGTAATTAAATAGTTTTTTTTACGGTAATAAATATACACATTAATTAAAAATATTAAAATCTTTATCAATATTAGTTAATCGTCATTTAATGTTGCTAAATACTTTAGGAACATTTACAACAAAATATTAATTTCTACTAAAAATATATATATTTAATGACAATCAAGCTATTATAATCGATTAAATTCTTTTAAATTAACATCGGATTAAAAGAAAATTCAATTAGTTAGAAATTCTTTTAGCAAGGAATTAACGATGGTTAACCGATAATTCCAAACTACAGTAAAAAGATGCAAATAAAGTAATCAATTATCGATCGGCTTCTCTATTTAATTAATTAATGTGAAGTCCTGATCGCAATTAATTTGGATTTGTCTTGAACATGCTAGTTTGGTATTATATTAATCTCTCTTGTCCCTTTCATTAATCTTAATCAACAAACAGTGCTAATCTAAAACAGATTTTAAGATCAAATAAAATGTTCTTAAAAATTGCGTCAAATTACTTGCAACCTTTGAAGAGACATACTATAGTATATCCACAACGAATTAGTGTCTCTTCACCAAAAATAACTTAAACTAGTGCCAACATGTAGTAAATTCTAATTAAAACTTCAGATTAATTAAGTAAAAATTAATCAATATGCTTGTCAACTACCTAACTCAATCATTGAGAATCTTCTACTAATCCAATTGTTTAGAGGTACGATTCAATTGGATACATTATTTATATACAAATCGTATAATTAAATATATATACATGAACGATCACTAAATTTTAAATTAATAATGAGTATCAAATGGTAAATTTATGTATATATAATTGTCCAACAACAATTAGTTCATTTATGACAATATTTCATTGTCCAAACTTAAAACTAACGGTCAATTTCATTATTTAACGTAGACCACTGTTTATGTGTATACGGCTGTTTTTTTTTCTTCTTCTAATATATAAAAAGCCCTTTTAATGCTAATTGTTGATTTATAATTATATATCGTTATTTCAATGCCAACACGATACATGGATAAGGTTGTCAATGTGTAAAAATAATAATAGAAAAGGGTCTCAATCGATCTCATTCATATCTGCAAGTTGAAACCATTCAAATCTCATCTCTCCTCAATCTATACATATGCATTAGAATACAATTGCACTTTGATCCATGGCTCGTTTGGATACGGAGAATAAGTTATTTCGAAATTAATTATTTTTAGATCAGTTATTTCAATATTTGTTATCATATCCTTAATATGGGATAAATATAGAGTATTACAATCTCAGGATAATTAATCTCGAAATAAATTATTTTAGGACTTTATTTCAATCAAACATGCGATAAACTCATCTTAAATTAATTGCGAAATTAATTATTTCGTATCTCTTATACCAAACGAGCCTTGATATTCTAATTGCACCTTTTATATATGCGAGTTCGGAGCCTAAAGGGTATAAAATGTTAACAAAAATTCTAAAACGGTATATGAATTTTTATTTTAACCAAAAGGGCAAAATCGCTAGAAAAGGAGCGATTTCTGTCGCCGGAAAGAATTTGATAAAAAGAAATCGCTGTCTTGGCAGCGATTTCTTTAATTTTTTATTTGAAATTAAAAAGAAAAAGAAATTAGGAGCAAATCGCTGCAAGTGCAGCGATTTGTCTCCCATTTTTTTTTATATATTTTTTTAAATCAATTTTTAGAAAATTTTTGATTGCTACTTATTTTAAAAATCATTAAAAAAAATTTTTATTTTGGAATAAGTAGTAGAAAAATTTTAAATTAAAATTTCTTTAAAAAATTTTAAATTTTATTTTAAAAATTGTAAAAAAAAAAATTAAAAAAATTGATTGGAAAAAATAAAAAAAACAATTTGGAGACAAATTGCTCTTAGTTTTTTTTAAATTTTAAGTAAATAATTTAAAAAATTAAAGAAATCACTGCTTAGGCAGCGATTTATTAAAAATCATAAACAAAAATTTATTTTGGAAATCGCTGCCAAGGCAGTGATTTTACTTTTTCCGGCGAGCGAAATCGCTGCTCTTCCAGCGATTTTGCCCTTTTGGCTAAAATAAAAATTCATATACCGTTTTAAAATTTTTGTTAACATTTTATACCCTTTAGGCTCCGGACTCCTACAGCCTTGATCTTTATAATATTAATTGAACTAAGCACACCCCTAACTTACTAAAATATACTTTTTGGTCCCATGATAGAAAATATGCGTATTTAAACTTTTTCTAAAACTTATATCATCTTCAAATCTAGAGTAACAATATAAATTTAACATAACACATCAATAAATCCGTGGTTCAATACTTAAACGTTAATGAAATTTGTGAAGATTCACAAGTAAAATGAATCAAAAACACACATTTTAACTAAATAAAAGTTAAATACACTTAATCAGTAACTACAAGGACCAAAATCAAAATATATTACTTATTTAAAGAACAAAATGTGAAAAATTTCCTATGTAAATAATTTGAGTGTGAGAGAAGAGAAAAACAAAATCGATGGTATCTCATTATTGCTACAAGCAGATATTATTATTATTATTTAATTTTATATTCTTCGACTCTTGGGGGTTTCCAAAAGCCATATTTTGTTAATTAATATCTTTAACGAATATAATCATCGTTGTATCTTTGAAAACTATAAATAGAACAACACGTAGATATAAAATTGAACGAAAGAGATAGCGAAAACGCGGAAAATAGAAAGAGGAGAGAAGAATATAACATACTTTCGATCGAGAATATAATTATATTTATGGTGATTCAAAGGTTAGAAATGTGTATAGGAATTTTGGAATTGGTGTTTGAGTTCGTTATTGTTTTTATTGAAGCTGTTGGTACTGTTTTCTTACAAAATGATACATATCCCGCTGAAAGGAACTATATTGCTGCAGTCCCCTACATCGGCCTTCTTCCGTAAAACGATCAAATATATTTGAGATTTACTGATTCGACTATATTGTAGTTAAATGCATGGAAGGAGCATGAAAATTATTACATTTTTAGTTGTTTTTTTCCCCTCTCACTGAGAGAAAGAAGTCTTTGTAAAGTATAAAATCAGACTCAAAAGAGCTTCCTTGGGAGAGATTAGGTGTTAGAGTTTATCGTTTCATTTTATTTTTTTTTTGTAATTTTTGGTTACTTATTGTTATTCAATCTAGTTTTATATATGTCAATTATATATATATTTTTTTCGTATTTTAGAATTCCTTAGGCGAAGCTTTATGGATTTATCCAAATTCACTAGAATAAAAATTAATTTAAAATTAAAAAAAAAAACACAAATATTAATGATGAATTTTTTATGGAAAATATCTGATTTTGGACATGGAAAAACAGTAGGTCTTAGCTTTTTGTCCGTACTATATTGAAGTGGCAATTATGAGATATTTATATTTCTTGAATATAGGTATATTTATTTATTTTCGTTTTTTAAAAAAATATTACTGATTACAGTAAAACTTGAGTTGTAAATAGCAAATAACTTCCTAAAATTATAATTCCAAGAAAAATTACTATGTGTTCTAAGTTTTAACATTGTAAAAAAAAACTGGATAGTATTTTATCGAAGCTAATTAGTGTTAAAGAATGACAAAAGTCCTATTTCGGTGAATGAGATGGGTGGACTCCTTATTGGGCAATCCTCCTCCCTTTGAGCTAGTTTTTGGGATGTGAGTTAGATCTAAAACTTAATTTCACATGGTATCAGAGTGTGAGTTAAGCCTAAGATTTAATATCACAATTAGTATTATATTCGGTTGATGTATTATTTTGATACTCCTATAAATTTGACTAATTAACTAGTCGACCAATTGATAATTAATTAAGCGTTGTTGGTAGATATATGTCCAGTCTCTCTTATCCTTTTGTATAAACAAATAAGAAATGGACAATTGTTAACAAAAAAGTATTTTTTTCAGTTTTATTTAAACACTACAAAGATGCATGACAGGTACTAGCTAAGATAATTGCTTAAGTTTTACAATCAAATCACATTTATGAATGAAGAAGAAAAAGAAGACGAAAAGATTTACTATAATGTTGACATATTGTCAAAATTATGGCGTAACAAACATAATGAGTTGGCATTAATTCAGGGGGCAGCAGACCCACAGACGTATCAAGCTATACCCTTTTATCAAAAAAATATATTCATTCTAGTTTATCATTAAATTAATTTTTGAGATGTTTCATACTTTTTAAGAATAGTAGATTAAAATATAAATTGGATTTAATTTTTCATTTTTATCTTTATTAATTATTGTCAAATTTATGATCAAACGAACTAAATATTAATTAATCACTAGTTTCAATATCAACTAATGAAGGGTAAAATTGAAAGAACACTCTAAAACTAGTCTTGAAAACTGAACTATTAAGTTAATTTGAAAAATAAAAAATACTTCAAAAATTGACTTAATATGAAATGAAGAAAGTATTGTATATAAAGATCAAATTTTAATTTATAAATATATATACAAATATTGACACTTCTTGACACAACTCAAAAATTTAATTTAATACGAAATTAAGATATGAAGAATTTTTTTTTTTTTGAGAATGTTTATTCGAATCTTACTAGACTCATAATTATATTTTTTTACTACAAGACAGTCTTTAATCACAATCCTCATTTAATTTGATTAACAAATTTTTGGATATTCTAAAAATAATCAACAGAGGAAACCCATCCATAGATGTGTTCAAAATAGTAGAGATAGTAGAATTATTATTTTTCATGATAGAATAAAAGTATTCCATTGAAAGGAAAACGATAATTTCAAGGGATGCATTTTTGGTCCCTCAGTTATGAGTAAAATTTTGATTTTAATCTTTATGATATATGATTCAATAAGTTTAATCTTTAATTAATTAAAATATATGTATTTTAACCCTTTTTATGTAGGAAATATGCTATATTTATATTATTTTTTAAAAGTACATCATCCTCACAAATAAAATATCGATACAATTTAATCATGATATATATGATAGATCAAATAATAAAATAGTCTATTCATTCACAAAGTAATAAAACCTCACATTTCAAGCAATTGAAATTTAAATATGTTTAATCAAATATCATAAGAATTGAACCCGATTATATCAATAATTAAGGAACTAAACATGCTACAATATCAACCCTTAATTTCAATTAGTTGATAAAAGCCTTTTGGAGGAAAATGGTCACATGAAATTCTTCAATAATATTCAAAAGATATTGGAAAAATAAAAAATGAACATGTCAAACATCATCTGGATTCGTCTTTCCCTTATTAAAAGGAAGAGATAATTCTGATGATTTTTTTCAGATTTTTCAATATTAGTTTTAGTTAATTAAATAGATTAAATAGTACATCTACATGATTAACACTTTTTTATTTCTTAAACATGCGATCAGCATGTTTTCTGACTTTTTCCATTTCATATCATGATAATACATTTTCTGCATTGCCAGCCTATCAGAAATTGCCACATTTTTCTATATATAAAATAAAATATAACCCCTCACAAAATAATTTTCAATATTTTATTTCCATTTGTCTTTTTTTTTTCAACATTAATGTTGAATTTGGTCTAAATTATCTACCACATTACTTTCTGTTCTATCATTTAAATTGCTTTCCCTTTTGGAAAAAACTGTACATATAATGTCTTTTCTTACTAGAAATTATAAAGGATTATTATCACTGGGGACACCTGTAAAATTGAAAAGGAAGTTCGGGATATGATTTTTTTTTTTAAAAAAATTAATTTTAGAAATCACATAGTTTTAATATAAAATTACACTCTATTCCTCTTTAGTTTGTAATTACATTAATCTCTTAAAAAGTAATACAAATAGAAAATAGTAATATGTAGCTCGAATACATTAAAGACTATCTCAAATATATTATAACATAAATCAGATACATAATATGTAGCTCGGATACATTAAAAACTAGCTCGAATACATTAAAACTACCTCGGATAAATTAAAAATTAGCTCGAATACATAATATGTAGCTCGAATACATAATATGTAGCTCGAATACATTAAAAACTACCTTGGATACATAATATGTAGCTCGAATACATTAAAAACTACCTCGGATACATTATAAAATAGATCGAATACATATACGTAGCTCGGATACAGTAAATACTGGTTCAAATACAATATATAGCTGGTATACATAAAGAAATAAAAGATTTTAGAAATTTTTAAAAATAAAAGGGGATATTGTAGCTCAGTAATTTTTCCTTTGGAATATTTCTTGATATAAATGTCTCTATTGGACTCAAATAACAATTCCGGGAATTGAAAAAAATAAAAGAAGAAAATAAATAAAAATATGTCGGATTGGATTAAACAGATTGATTTCTTTAAAATATTGGGTATTTAAAATTGAGAGCGAATTATTTGATTCTGAGCTTGATATATTTTTTTCGTCAAAATTTAGAATAATTTATGTCAAAGTATAATGGAAAAAAAATATTTAAACTAAAAATGTAACGGATGATATATATTCGAATTGAAAATATAAAAAAATATATATTTAAACTATGTCTAATAAAAATAGTATATCTAACCATTTTCTATATATTTAATACTCAAACTAGAAAAAAGGAATTATATAATATTCGGTCATTATGTAGAGTTCCAATCATTACTTCAAAGAAGCATAATACATCTGTTGATAGTTCCCTTTAAGATTATTAAATCCAAAAAAAATTAAACATCATACATTTGTTGATAATTGCTTTACTAATTTAACATTAATTAAGCACAAAGACTTTGAGGTATAATTGCTGTTTGGTCTGGCGGCAAGATTAATTAACAAATAACAAATATATTTCTGTAGTTTTATAAAGTTTAAACAAGAATTAGCAAATGGAGTACTAAACGTAGTGAATTTTTTATAGGGAAAATTACGCTGATCAGCAAACTTATACTATTTAATTACTCATCATAGCTATAGCTTGCTATAATTACCACCCACCACTAACTTTATACATTAATTACGCGGGCTGACTTCGAGTTTGTATAATTAGTCATATTTATATATGTATAATTCGTCAGGATATACAAATAAATATGTATAATATACAATTTTTTAGCCTATATACATATACAATTCACCTCTCTCCCACTCTCTGCCCTCTCTTGCTCGCCTCACTCCTCCCTCTCTCAATCTCGCTCGCCTCTCTCCTCCCTCTCCCAATCTCGCTTGCCATTTATACAAATGTATATGTATAGTATATGGTTATATACAATTATATACATATACAATTCACCTCTCTCCCACTCTCTCCCTTCTCTCGATCTCGCTCGCCTCTCTCCTCTCTCCCCAGTCTCGCTCGTCTCTCTCCTCCCTCTCCCAATCTCTCTTGCCATATATACAAATATATATGTATAATATACAATTATCTAACCAATATATATATACAATTCACCTTTCTCCCACTCTTTTTTCCCTCTCTCTCGCCTCTCTCCTCTCTCTCCCAGTCTCGCTCGCCTCTCTCTTCCAAATAACATGTAGCTACAAATTCTAATTATCAAACTATAGCTATGGAGAGTAATTAATTATTTTTAAATAGCTATATATGAAAGTTTCCCTTTTTTATAAGCTCAACATTTAGCCGATTGACCAAGATCGTTTTTCTGGATTCTACACAGAAATTCTAGATAAGGTGAGATTTTTATTACAAAAGTAAAAATTTGACTTTTCCGTATTTAGCTAAATTTTCTATATGCATAGCCAATTTTATTTTGTAATTAATACTTCTTGGCAATGCGCAGAAGAAGAGTAAAAACTTGTTGAGGCTTGGACATCATGACCATATGATCAGAGCCTGAAATCTCTTCCACTTCATCTGGTGGATTTTTTCCAATCATATACTATTTTAATTCCTCTGGTAGAATCTTATCTTCAGTATCCACAATGAACACTCGTCTAACTGATCCATACATTTTGCTCGAAAGAACCATTTCCTTTGATATGTCTTCCAGACTGTGTAAGTATATTGGCCTTACTAACGTAGTAGCCAGCGCCAAATCCTATCACCAAACAGGGGAAATTAAAATAAATTTTACAAAATGAATTTGTGAAATTTTCGTGCAGCTAGGTAATTCAGGGGTCTTCTTTAGTCTAGTTGAAGATTTGTATGTTTGTGTAGAGTATTGATAGCAGACTTCACCATATCACGTTCTGAAAAGAAATGAATCTTGTACCTAACTTTATCACAAAGAAAATAAAAGCCCAAACACCGATTCGGGCTTAGCTTACCTGAATTGGGCTCAGCTGATAAAGATGACTTGCCAAGTACTTTGGACCAAAGTTGAAGGTTGTTGGAGGATTGTTGGGTCCATTGTCGTATGTAACACGATTATCAAGTTCAAATATTATTCCGCTACCAATCTGTAACAAAATTACAGAATAGTAGTATGTAACAAGAAGTAGTTGTGACTAAATTTAGCCAAATAGTAGTAATACCTGAGTGTAGAGTGTGGTCGCGTTCAGAGTTGGACCAGGCATTGAAGCATCGAGAAATATAGCAACTGAAATCTTTTCTGGAAATCTTTCCATGCTTTAGATATCGCGAATCCACCAAAGCTGTGGCCAACAAGAACCACTTTTTCATGTGCAGGAAGAGAAGCCATGAACTCTGTTAGCGGACTCAAGTAATCAGATAAACGTGGGATTTCAAGGACCTGCTTCGGGTTGATCCCTGAAGCACCCAAGTCACTAGCCGTGACATTATGCCCTGAAGATCTCATCAGTGTCACAACCTTGTACCAAGACCAGGCTCCATGACACGCGCCATGAACTAGCACAAAGTGCTTGTTAGCGTTAGGCCATTTAGGCCCTGATGTTGTTGAATTTACAAATGGCAACAAAAATATCAGTACTAAAATTATTAGAAACTTCATAATATTTTTTTTCTCTGTTCTAGTGTTGAACTATGAGTACATAGTACAAAGAATCTTATAAGGTGATAATTAACCTTGTCCACATGATTAATTATTTGAATGAATTTTGATTCTTTCTTCTTTTGAATTCGACATTTCACTAGATCAGGGTTTACGTGAGGTTGCAGAAGTTTGTCAAATGCAACTGAAAATGATTGAAGTGTCTTCAGCTTGCGCATTTAGTTTGAGCCAAAGTTACGTTTTGCTTTCGATTTGTCTTTGAGAAAGGTAAGTAAACAAATAGCCGATTGGAGGACCGCTATTCAAGTCAATTAGAGGAAGATCATATAATTAATTGAATTATTGATGCTCATAGATTGTAGCCAGATGGATTTCTGCTGATTACTTTATGAGAATATATCATATACTATCGGATAGTAACCACATCTCATAAGTTATAAAAAAAACAAAAAACTAGTAGTATCAGAATACAGGGGAAAGTTGAAGTACAATTTTTAAAATTTATTTCAGTATACTTTATTATTGAATATTTAATCGAAGATCAATAAGCTTGTCTCTTTAGAGCAATATGTAGAAGAAGAGTAAAAAGTTTTAGGGGCTTAGACATCATGGCCATGTGATCAGAGCCTGAAATCTTTTTCACTTCATCTGGTGGATTATTTTCAATCATCCAATGTTGAAATTCCTTGGGTAGAGTTTTATCTTCAACAGCCACAATGAATACTCGCCTAACTGTTCCGTACTTTTTGCTTGAAACAACTATCCCCTTAGCAAAATCTTCCACACTGTACAAGTATAGAGGCCTTACTAGTGTAGTGGCCAATGCCAAATCCTAACAACAAAAGCGAAAAAAAAAGAAGAGGAAACTTTATTAGTTCAATGATGTTGATGTTCTACTCGAATCAACAGGCGAAAACATGCAACATTAGAGCCATCCTCATGACCATTATGCTTTGCTTACCTGAAATGGGCTCAGCTGATAAACATTTCTTGCCAAGTACTTTGGACCAAAGTTGAAGGTTGTTGGAGGATTGGTTGGTCCATTATCATACGTTAAACGATTATCAAGTTGAGATACATTTCCATTGAAAGATTGTAACTAAATAATAGTTTCAAACATGAAAAAATGTTAGTAGGTGACTCAACAGATCATAGCAAAGGCAAAGTTGGTGAATTATATATACCTTGGTTAAGAGAGTGGTCGCATTTAGAGTTGGACCAGGCATAAGAGCAGTAACAAATACAGCAACTGAAATCTTTTCTGGAAATCTTTCCATGGCGTTAGATATGGCCCATCCACCAAAGCTATGGCCTACAAGAATCACTTTCTCATGTGTAGGTAGAGAAGCCATGAACTCCATTAACGGACTAAAGTAATCAGCTAAATGTGGGATTTCGAGAACCTGTTTCTTGTTGATCCCTGAAGCACCTAAGTCAAGAGATGTAACATTATGCCCCGAAGATCTTATCAGTGCCACAATCTTGTACCAAGACCAGGCTCCATGACACGCACCATGAACTAGCACAAAGTGCTTGATAGTTTTACGCCCTGATGTGGTTGAATTTACATATGGCAACAAAACTATCAGTACTATACTTATTAGAAACTTGTTTTTCTCCATTTACTTTCTTCTCTTCTTTTGAACTATGAGCTCATAGTATGAACCATTACAAGACAATTTTTATAGATATTCAAGGTGTTTGACCTTCTAACTTACTTCCCTGCTGAAGCAATCCTATGTTAAATATTATTTTTTGGGAATTTTATCATTCACTAAGTCAACTAGAGGAAGAGAATAGATTATTAGATTATTCAGGCTGAAGTTGCATAGAACAGTTTGATTGTCAGTATCACTGATAAAAGAAAGGATAACAAAGATCAATGTCAACTGCTGACTGAATCTAAAGTCTTTCAGAATGAAGTTTTTCTACACTATACAGGATGAATGCGGACATTTTCAAACAAAGTCACAACCATTTGACATAAAATTTCAGGGGACATGATCATAAAGGTCAGAGATGATTATACGTGTTATCTAGCAGAGGACTCTATGGCTCGAGTGATTTCATACAGCAGAAGAAAATTGTTAAGTGAGGGGGAATAATCAAATCAAGGACAGAGTGCTTAAATCTCATGAAATCACTGGAAGTTTTGTATCATTCTTTGCATTAAACTAAACCAAATATGTTCAACAAATAGAATGAAAATAAGAAAAGGAAATTTGAATTGTTTCGTGAGGGTAGAAACGTTCAGAGTTAGTCCAGACATCATCATTTCAGTAACAAAAACAGCAACTGAATTCGAGTAGTGTGAAAATCTTGAGTGCATGGATTTTGTTCCTTCGACATTCCAGTAAGTCAAAGGTAAGTTGGGGCTAGAGTTATATGTCCAAACATAACATATGTACATCGACTATGATCTGATGAAAATAATTGCAACATGGCGTTACTTGGATCCTTAGAAGTTAAATTATTTTGTGAAATGCTCATGTATTGGAGATGTAATTAGAAAGGCACGATTTCAATAAATCCCTAACGCCAAGTGATAAGCCCAAAAATTACAACTTGCTTATGTTGAACATTTCCAAGATGTTTTTTGTGGGGAACAGCAAGGGAATCTCTACACAATGAATAAAAGACTGATTCAACAAAGGGTAATCTAATTTTTATTTCAACTATGCATTATTCATGAATATGTAATACAAGCTGGTTTAAGCTATCATTTATTGGCAATACGCATAAGAAGAGTAAAAAGTTGACGGGGCTTAGACATCATGGGCATGTGATCAGATCCTAAAATCTCTTCCACTTGATCTGGTGGATTCTTTTCAATCATTAACTGTTGAAATTCCTTCTTTAGAATTTTATCTTCAGCTGCCACAATGTATGCTCGTCTAACTGATCCATAATTTTTGTTTGAAAGAACTATCTCCTTTGATATTTCATCCAAACTGTGAAAATAAATTGGCCTTACTAATGTAGTAGCCAGTGCCCAGTCCTAACACCAACAAGGAAACGAAAACGTTTATCACGGTCATTCTCATTATCAAGAGTACCAATACTCAGCTATTTCAATTTATATTTTTACTATGCTCAGCAGTCTGCTTACCTGAATTGGGCTCAGTGGATAAAGATAACTCGCCAAGTACTCTGGACCAAAGATGAAGGTTGTTGGAGGATTGGCAAGTCCATTATCGAATGTGAGACGATTATCAAGTATAGATATTGCCCCACTGGATGACTGCAGTAAAATAAAATAATTTCAAACATGAATGTAAGCTAATATAACGAAAATCATCTCATGGCTAAATTTGAAAATGATACCTCATTAAAGACGGTGGCTGCATCCAGAATTGGACCAGGCATTAGAGCAGTGACAAATATTGCAACTGAAATCTTTTCAGGAAAGTTTTCCATGGCTTTAGATATGGCGAATCCGCCAAGGCTATGTCCAACAAGAATAACTTTTTCATCTACTGGAAGAGAAGCCATGAACTCCATTAGCGGACTAAAGTAATCTGATAAATGTGGGATTTCAAGGACCTGTTTCGGGTTGACCCCTGAAGCACCCAAATCCAGAGCTGTTACATTATGCCCTGTTGTTTTTATCGACACCATGATTTTGTACCAAGACCAGGCTCCATGGCAAGCTCCATGAACTAGCACGAAGTGCTTGCGAGTCTTAGGCCGTTTAGGCCCTGACATGGTTGCATTTACACATGACAACAGAAGTATTAGAATTACTAGACTTGATAGAAACTTGTTTTTCTCCATATCTTTTGAAGAATGAGCACATTGTATAAAGCATTACAAGGCAATTATATAATTCCAGGAGTTTGACATTTGTTAATTAATTTACTTCCTTTCATGCTGAAGTAACCCCATGTTAGGTGCTATAGGGGCATTTTTTTTTATTGGATGTGTTTGTTGGAAGTTCAATCATTCATCAAAAGAGAATAAATAAGTAAAATTTCTGATTTCACCAGATAATTGGAATGAAATTATTCACTTTTTATTTTCATATTGGATGGGTATATTTGTAGTGGCGGACCCAGCATATCATTCAGGGGTTTGAAAAATAAAAATATAAACGCGTAAATAAGTCAATAATTTTTTTTCCAAGGAGATTCAAACCCTAGACGTCACACATAGTTTCAGAGGAATTTACCACTAGGCTATCTCAATTTCATTTTCATTGAGGGATTTCAAAATATATATATTTACATAAATATAAAATTTTTATTATATATACGGTGTAAAATTTTACCGAGTGAATCCCTGAGTCCGCCCCGATATATTTGGGTCACTTATATAACAATAAAGATATGCTAGCCACTTTTGGAACATAAAGACATGTTCTATCTAACCTGGCAAAAGTGCATTACTTCAATAATTTCTGTTATTGAGACTCTTCCCCAACTGTTTTGGCAAGTTCGGTCAAACCCTCCAAAGAAACAAACAGCCTAATAACACACTAAAAAAAACTTTACAATGGCCAAACTTTGATGCTGCACTCTACGATAATTTCCTAAATAGGCTTCAAACAGCCTACAACAAATAGTATCAAGTCACAAATTGGTCAAACAACCATTCAACTCATTGCTACAGTCATACGCAGTTTCCAGAATCAAGAAAAAATTAGCAATAAACAGAGTAGTCTCAAACCTGACCAAAGAGGGTTAACAGATTCAGTTTGGAGGATTTTCTTCTTGGAAAAATAGTTCTATGATAAGGAGCCACCACTAGTCAACTGGAGATGCCAAACCGATGGTGAGCATGACGCCGGACCAAGATTTGTACGCTCACGCGCCTCCACGAGCGCTTCGAACTGGTTTTTCTCCGCCAGCTTTGACGGCGCGTGTGATTCACGCACTTCTCCTTTGGAAACCGGCTTCTGGGATTCTTGTAGATCGGGGTAAGCTGGTCGTTTGCAGCAGCTAATTTCAGATTCAAAAATTTCATTCACATATTTACCCTTTCTGATACCATTTAAAGAGTAAAGAGAGAATTATCCAAGTCTATATAAGGTTACCACCCATAGAAAAACTGTGGCCCAATAAATGTGAAACTTTAACCCAGTCTAACCATCATCATTATAGAGAGGCCAATCAAGTTGCGGATGGAATTGCTAAGGAATCAACAAAATTGATTCTGTGAGTTTTATTTTAACACTAGTCCAGTAGTCTGTGATTGTTTCTCTCACTTTCCCTTTGTTTGTTCAATCTTTCGTCTTGCATCTTCAATCACGTACCTTCCAACATAGTTGTTTTACCCACGAGATAAAGAAAGTGTTGTGGTACCGATTGTAACACTCCAATTGAACCAAGATAGTAAATATTGATATGTAATCAGAGGAAATAGGGTCATTTATTGATGTCAGTTCCAAACACTGAAATTACAACTAAACGAAATAACCCCAAAGAAAGAAAATGATTGAGATGTCTAATTAACTAATCGCCATAGAAATGCATCATATATGTGAATTGCTGCTTCCCTTCTCGGCTTTGCAGTCATGTAGATTAAATTATTTCAATTAAGCTTTATTCTTGGATATGTAATGAAAAGTTGCGTCATCATTTGTGAGCCATGCTCATAATAAGAGTAAAAAGTTGAAGGGGCTTAGACATCATGACCATATGGTCAGAGCCCTCGATCTCTTTCACTTCATTAGGTGGATTCTTTTCAATCAGGGGTTCTGTTTTCTGCTAACTTACTTTCATGCTGAAGCAACCCAAATTGGCTATTTAGATTTTTATATTCATAAGACGGTTTCAGTTTTGAACTTTATGGGTACGGGTACAATATTCTGTAGGTTCTAAATCAATTAATGACTCATTACCTGAACATGTAGTTAAGGTCATGATGTGAATTCTGTCGAACCTTTTAATTGGTTATTCTCTCTTCCGTTAGTTGATTTGGTGAATGATGATACTTACAAGAAATAGATCGAGTATAGAATTGAATCTTAAACTTAAAATTTAAATGCCCCAAATAATAGCCAACATGGGGTTGCTTATGCATGGAAGTAAGATATCAGAAGTCAAAACTCATATAAAAATCAAATGCCTCAAATAATAGCCAATGTGGGGTTGCTTGTGCATGGAAGTAAGTTAGCACAAAACAGAACTCCTCTAATTATAAAGCCGTCTTGTTATGATTCATATTATGTGCACATTCTTAGAAAGAAGGAAAAAAAGACTAACAAGTCTAGTAGTTCTAATACTACATCTGTTTCCATATGTAAATGCAACCTTTTCAGGGCCTGAAGCTAAGAAACACTTCGAGCTAGCTAGTTCATGGAGCCTGAGCCTGAACCTGAACCTGGTACAATATTGTGGCATCGATGAGATCTTTAGGGCTTCTCTTCCAGTTTAACATTATCTCATCAATGCTACAATCTTGTACCATGACCATGCTACATGGCCCTGACAAGGTTGCATTTGCATATAGCAACAGATGTTTTATAACTACTAGACTTGTTTAGAAACTAGTTTCTCTCCATATATACTATTTCCCTTTTCGATTGTTGAGTTTCCTTTAATTTCAACTTGAATGATTTAATTGTTGAGAAAAGTAGGAGCTTGTACATATATACGGTATAATTTTAGTAAAACACCCTTGGTGAGATTTTTGGCTCCACCACTGCTATTAATCTTCTTAATTAGCCATCAATCTTCGTTACCTATTATTCATTAGCTGATAAGTACAATTCTTCGATCAGTACCATTCAATATAACTTTGAATAGTCCTAATGACTAACAATCATTATTCAGACGTATATGGCTGCTATTGTCTGGTTGGTTATATATGATCAGACCTTAACCGTTCTGAGCGGAAGTTTTCTTGATCAATATATTTTCAAGTCCGTAAGTAATTCTTCTTTGGCTGCAGAGATCCACAGAAAATCCTCCTACATATTATAGAGTGTTGGGTTTTCTTTCTTAATGGATCTTGTCGGTTTTTGTGCTCCTAGTTTTATGAAACACAGTGTCATTGACACGTCTCAAGCTATAAAGAATTCTCTACATGTTTTGTGACTTAAGAATTTTCCGTAGGATTTACAACACTTTGTCAACTTCTATGTCCTCCTCCCCCTTGACATGATTTATTTGTTCGGTCTTGATCCAAATTGAACTAAAATTCAGTAATGATAGTTCATAAAGGTCGCTTATTGATATCAATTCGAAACACTGAAATTACAATGAAGGAAATAACAGCTGAAAGAAAATGATGGAAATATCAAATTAACTAGGACTTGTATGAAAGAACTGAGATCCCCATATCAATGCATCAAATATTTTATTCTCAGCCTCACACAAGTCCCCCTTATTGTTCTTAATTAATATCTCTTAGTTATACTTGTTGGCAATGTTCAGTAGTAAAAAGTTGAAGGGGTTTAGAGATCATGGTCATGTGATCAGAGCCTTGGATCACTTCCACTTCATCTGGTGGATTCTTTTCAATGAATACTCTCCTAACTGATTCATACCTTTTTCTTGAAAGAACTATATCCTTAGAAATATCTTCCACATGGTATAAATAATATGGCCTTATTAGTGTTGTGGCCAGTGCCAAATCCTAACACCAAGAAGGAAAAAAATAAAAATTTAAATCAGTTACAAGTTTATGTTGCGATTAAGTAATTGAATAGATCAGTAATTTGGATAATTAAACTATTAAAATCTTCAAGTAGGTGATACCTTCAGTTACAGAGTATATTTAATTTGTATTATGATTTTCTCACCTGATTTGGGCTCAGCTTGTAGATATTAGTTGCCAAGTACTTCGGACCTAGGATCAAGGTGGTTGGAGGATCGTAAGTCCGTTATCATATGTAACACGATTATCAACTTGACCTATCAATGCACTGAATATCTATAACGAAGTATAGTTAGTTTCAAACATGTAAAGGTTTAAATAAAAATAACAGATAATCTCATGGCTTAAGTTGAGAATATGGAAAATTGGTTCCAGATGAGTGTAGAGGGTGGCTGCATTGATTTTTGGACCAGTCATTAGAGCAGTGACAAATACAGCAACTGAAATCTTTTCGGGGAATATTTCCATGGCTTTAGTAATGACAAGTCCATCCACCAAAGGCTATGGCCTACAAGAACTACTTTTTTATTAGCAGGAAGAGAATCCATGAGCTCCATTAGCGGACTCAAGTAATCAGAAAAATGTGGGATTTCTAGGGCCTGTTTCGGGTTGATTCCTGAAGCACCCAAGTCAATAGCTGTGACATTATGCCCTGAAGATCTCATCAATATAATGCTACAATCTTGTACCAGGACCAGGCTCCATGGCCTACCGTATGCGCTAGCACAAAGTGTTTCTTTACTTCAGTCCCTGAGAAGGTTGCATTTGCATATGGCAACACATGTATTACAACTACTAGACTTGTTACAAACTTGCTTTACTCCATATCCCTTTTCCCTTTTTTTGACGAAAGAGCACATAATATGAACCATCACAATAAGGAATCATTTAATTGATTAAGATTGATCCGCACAAATTTCGTTCAATTTGGTCCTTTGATTTACCTACATACATAGGGAGTATAAATGATTTTCACACTGATGAAATTTAACTCTTTGGTCTTGAACCTAATTAAATTAAGTAATTACATGAAATAGAGTATGTCAATTCCAAAAACTGAAATTGTAATGAAAGGAAATAACAACGGAAAGAAAATGGTTGAAATGTCAAATTAACTAGCATGATACTGAAGACTTCCATGAAAGTACCGAGATCACCTTATAAATGCATCAGATATGTGAATTGATTGGAGTTGTAATCTCAGCCTTACACATATCCGCCTTATTCTTCTTAATTAACATCTATTATTTGAGGCATTTGCTTTTTAAAGGAGTTCAATTTCTGCTAGCTTAGGGTTCAAGTTGGCTACCTAATATTTGAAGAAGTGGGCAAGCAATGTAGTAGGGGTTGGTGCAAGCCTGGGTGTTATGGCCCTCTGTATTAGTATCCGTGCCTCGACCAGTTAGGTGCCTTGTTGGTTTGGTAAAGCACATCCTATTACGGTAACTAGTGTTAAACTATGTGATCATCTTGGCTGTTAGAGAAATAATGAACTGATATAGAAATTTTGAACAACATTTTAGTGTCTTTCACAAGAACAGAACACATCTTGAACAGATTTGTGAATCATTGCCTTGGTTGGACTACCATGCATCTTTCATCAGCTAATGGCCTAAATATATTAGAATTTTAATTTGTCAAATTGTTGGCAAAGTTAAACTAGGACAAAGTGTTTCTTAACTTTGTGCCCTGACAAGGTTACATTTGCGTATAGCAACATAAGTATTAGAACTATTAGACTTTATAGAAACTTGTTTTTCTCCATATCCACTACATTTCCCTTCAATTTTTGAGTTCCCATTCAACTTGAATGATTTAATTGATGAGAAAAGTAGGAGCTTAAAGAGAGAGAGAGAGCGTTTTGGGAGAGGGTAAGAGTGACTATAGTTTTTACGATTTCGACTGCGCATGGATTCCTTACCCTCTGTATCACTAATCATATATTTCCCATCTGCTACTATTGACTTTCATTTGTGCACAATAACTCCCAGTTAATTAATTTTTGTTCTTCACTATATGATTTAAACTTTGGAATTTTACTGTTTCTGCAAAGTTTTGTGATCATTAGTATTGGTTTTAAATGCAGATTGCATAACAACAACTTCTATGACTAAGTATTCTCCGTAAGATTTCCAACACTTTTTCAATATTAATATCTATATCCTCTCCATTGATGAGAGTTAACTGTTTCGTCTTGAACACAAAATCAGTAATTAGGGAAATAGAGGTTGTTTATTGTGGTCAATTCCAAACACTGATATTACAATGATTGAAATATCAAATTAACTAGGACTTTTGTGAAAGAACTGAGATCTCCATATCAATGCATCAGATATGTGAAGTAATTTTATTCTCAGCCTTACACTTGTTCTTCGTAATTAATAGCTCTTAGCTATACTTGTTGGCAATACGAGTAAGATGAGTAAAAAGTTGAAGGGGCTTAGACATCATGGGCATGTGATCAGATCCTGAAATCTCTTCCACTTCATTTGGCGGATTCTTTTTAATCATTAACTGTTGAAATTCCTTCTTTAGAACTTTATCTTCAGCTGCCACAATATACGCTCTCCTAACTGATCCATACTTTTTGTTTGAAAGAACTATCTCCTTTGATACGTCATTCAAACTGAAAAAATAAATCGGCCTTACTAATGTAGTAGCCAGTGCCCAGTCCTAAAACCAACAAGGAAACGAAAACGTTTATCACGGTCATTCTCATTATCAAGAGTACCAATACCCAGCTATTTCAATTTCATATCTTTTACTGTATGCTTCGCTTACCTGAATTGGGCTCAGTGGATAAAGATAACTCTCCAAGTACTTTGGACCATAGATGAAGGTTGTTGGAGGATTGGCAAGTCCATCATCGAATGTAACACGATTATCAAGTTTAAATACTACTCCCCTGGATGACTGTAGTAAATTATAATAATTTCAAATATGAAAAAAGAAGCTAACATACAGAATATAATCTCATGGTTAAATTTTAAAACGGTACCTCATTAAAGACGGTGGCTGCATCGAGAGTTGGACCAGGCATTAGAGCAGTGACAAATATAGCAACTGAAATCTTCTCAGGAAAACTTTCCATGGCTTTAGATATGGCGAATCCGCCAAGGCTATGGCCTACAAGAATAAATTTTTCATATGATGGAAGAGAAGCGATGAACTCCATTAGCGGACTAAAGTAATCAGATAAACGTGGGATTTCGAGGACCTGTTTCTTGTTGATCCCTGAAGCACCTAAGTCAAGAGATGTGACATTATGCCCTGAAGATCTTATCAGTGCTACAATCTTGTACCAAGACCAGGCTCCGTGACACGCCCCATGAACTAGCACAAAGTGCTTGCTAGCCTTAGGCCGTTTAGGCCCTGACATGGTTGCATTTGCATATGGAAACACAAGTATTAGAACTACTTGTTAGAAACTTGCACTCCATTTCTTTTTCTTCTTCTTTTGAAGAATGAGCACATTGTATGAAGCATTACAATGCAATTATATAGTTCCAGGAGTTCCACATTTGCTAATTAATTAATTATTACTTTACTTTCATGCTGAGTAATTAGTCCCCATGTTAGATACTATACATGGGCTATTTTATTTTTTAGGGAAAAAAGTTTGATATACTCCCTCAACTTTGCAAAGGTGACTCATATATATATCCCAATTGTTATTAAAGTGGCTCACATATACCTATATTGTTATAAAAATGCCACACAAATACCATTTTCTTCCAGCGGAAGTGGAAAAATAATTTTAAATTACTACTGGCCTCCTTCCCATTGAGATTTAACTGTTTGGTTTTAAACCTAATTTAAGTAATTACATGAAATGGAGGTTGTTTTAATTGATGTTAATTCCAAATAGTGAAATTATAATGAAAGTAAATAACAAGGGAATGGTTGAAATGTCAAATTGATTAGCATGATAATAAAGACTTCCATGAAAGTACTGAAATCGCCATATAAATGCATTAGATTGTGAATTGACTCAAGTTTATTCGCAGCCTTACAATGTCCGCCTTATTCTTCTTAACTAACAGCTATTTGAGGCATTTGAATTTGCTTTTCAAAGGAGTATATTATTTGAAGAATTGGGCAAACAATGTGGTAGGATTGGCACAGCTAGGTGCTTTCTGGTTTTGGCAAAGTACATCCTACTACAGGCACTCCACCAAATGCTATTATGGTCTCCGGTGAGTCGTGCTTAACTTTGTGATCATCTCACCTAATAATTCAAATTACTACAGAAATAATATTTTTTGTCAAAATTCAAAGATAATGAAATTAGTTGAACTCCTTCATGGTTTGATATATTATTCATTATAATTAATTTTAGAGTAGTAAAAAGTTGAAGGGGTTTAGACATCATGGTCATGTGATCAGAGCCTTGGATCACTTCCACCTCATCAGGTGAATTTTTTTCAATCATCCTCTTCTGAAATTCCTTCTTCAGAAGGTTATCATCAGCAGCAACAATGAATACCCGTTTAACTGATCCGTACCTTTTTCTTGAAAGAACTATCTCCATAGAAACATCGTTCACACTATACAAGTATATTGGCCTTACTAGTGTAGTGGCCAGTGCCAAATCCTAACACCAACAAGGGAAAAAAAAGACGTAAATCAGTTTCATGTCAATGTTGCGGTTAAGTACTCAAATAAATCTATAATTTGGAGAAACTAGTTAAAATCTCCGTATAGATGATGCCTAGTAATTATTTTTTGCAAAGGAAGTCATTCATCACTTTAGGTCCATTCACTTGATCAGAATAACAGAACTTGGCTATTTCAATTATATACGTGTATTATGCTTTGCTTACCTGAATTGGGCTCTTATCGTAAATCTTAATTGCCAAGTACTCCGTACCATAACTCAAGGTTGTTGGAGAATTGTTAGGTCCATTATCATAAGCAAGACGATTATCAAGTGAAGTTAATACTCCAGTGACTTCCAAGAGCTGTAAAAAAGTATATTTAAGTACAAATATAACAGATGATCATCTCATGGTTAAAATTAGAAAATACATATGGAAAATTGGTACCTCGTTGTAGACAGTAGCCGTTGCATTGGGAGTTGGACCAGGCATTACAGCAGTAACAAATACAGCAACTGAAATCTTTTCTGGAAAGCTTTCCATGGCTTTAGAAATGACAAAACCACTAAATTCATGGCCTACAAGAACCACTTTTTCATGTGCAGGAAGAGAAGCCATGAACTCCAATAGTGGACTCAAGTAATCGGAAAAATGTGGGATTTCAAGGGCCTGTTTCGGGTTGATTCCTGAAGCACCCAAGTCAATAGCTGTGACAGTATGCCCTGAAGATCTCATCAATGCCACAATCTTGTACCAGCACCAGGCTCCATGGCATGGTCTATGTGTTGGGTGGTCTTGGGCCTTCTCAACCCAAAAGCTAGCTCAAAGGTTAAGGCTTTCCCTCACACTTATAAATTGACCACCAGCCCCTTCCACTTCTGATGTGGGATAACCCAACACTATGAACTAGCACAAAGTGCTTCTTAGCTTTGGGGATTGACAAGGTTGCATTTGCATATGGCAACACAAGTATTACCACTACTAGACTTGTTAAAAACTTGCTTTTCTCCATATATTTTTTCCTTCTTTAGAAGAATGAGCACATTGTATGAACCATTACAAGGGTAGCTTTATAATCCGAGGAGTTTGGTTTCTGCTGACTTACTTCCATGCACAAGCAATCCCACTTTGGCAATTAATGGAGCTAGTGGTCAAGCAATGTAGTAAGGGGCTGGTGCGAGCCAAGGGATTGTGGCCTCTCTATTAGTAGTCATGCTTGATCTATGAAATTATGAGCCACCCACTGGTATGTTTTCATGGCAGGTGGTCAATTTGGGCAAAATCCACATCAATTCATCTAAGAGTTGGGCTGATTTTGACTAACTATGTTGTTCATATACCATGGAAGTACAGAGATCGCCATATAAATGCATAAGATATGTGAATTGACTCGAATTCTATTCTCAGCCTTACACATGTACGCCTTATTCAACAACTATTATTTGAGGCATTTGATTTTTAAAGGAGCTTGACTTCTGCTAACTTACTTCCACACAGAAGCAACCTCAAGTTGGCTACAATTTGAAGAAGTGGGGCTGCTGCCAGCCAGAGGATTTTAGGCATGATTGAAGTGTCAAATTAAAAGTTGGAACAACATTTTAGTGTCACTTTTATCCGTCTTTCATAAGAATAGAGGACATCTTGAACAGATTTATCATGAATCATTGCATTCCTTACCTCACCAAAGTATATTACAATTTTAGAAACGATTCCAAATCGAAACATTTGAACACGTTCTGTATATATATATGGTGGTCTCCATGACAGTTACCGAGATGAAACAGCCGTTATTGAAATTTGAATCAGATGTTTGTTTTTTAAGACATCTTCGTCACAAGTTAGTCCCACCATATATGGAAATAAAATTTATTAGTGGTCTCTTGTAAAAATTACAGCAAGAGTTTCTTGTTTCCGTACTTTTTTCTTTTTTCTTTTGGTCCTCTTTGTTTGTTTTCCCGGATAGTAATAACGATAGATGCAATCCAAGAAAAATTACCAAGAGCACATGATATATGTCTTAATTAAGTTGACTTGCAATCCAGGAAAAAAATTTGAGCTAATGTATCTCTGTGTCGGCTTGAGTACATAATTTTTTAAGTGGATGATGTTCTTTGTTCTAGTATCAGTTATAGCTGGGATCTCTCTTACAGGAGATTCAGTATTTCATTACAAATACACAGATGGAGAAAGGGTAATCTATTAGTTACACCAATCGTATCAAATAAAATGGATCATTAGTATGTTATTTTATATCATATTGATGAGATTTAATTGTTTGGTCTTGAACCTAAATTAAGTAATTACAGTAAATAGATAGATGGTTTATTGATTACAATGAAAGGAAATAACAACTCAAAGGAAATGATTGAAATGTCAAATCAACTAGCTCGGTAATAGCATCTCTGTGGAAGAATTGAGATTGCTATATAAATGCAGTGAAGTTCTATTCTCAGCTAGCCTTACACATGTGCTCCTTATTCTTCTTAATTAACAGCTCTTAGCTATACTTGTCAGCAATGCTCAAAAGTGTAGTAAAAAGTTGTTTGGGCTTAGACATGATGGTCATGTGATCAGAGCCTTTGATCTCTTCCACTTCATCAGGTGGATTCTTTTCAATTATCAACTGTTGAAATTCCTTTTCAGATCTTCATTTTCAGAAGCAATGATGAACACTCGCCTAACTGATCCATATCTTTTGCTTGAAAGAACTATCTCCTTAGAAATATCTTCCGCGCTGTATAGATAAAATGGTCTTACTAGTGTAGTGGCCAGCGCCAAATCCTAACACCAAGATGGAAAAAATACAATTTAATTAGTTCCAAGTTGATGTTGGGATCAAGTACTTGAATAGACCTGGAATTTGGATAAACTATTAAAATCTTCCAGTAATGACCAAAATAACAGAACTTATTAGCTGTTTTAATTACATTATATATTTGTATCATGGTTTTCTTACCTTAATTGGGCTCAGCTGATAAACACTAGTCGCCAAGTACTTCGGACCTAGGATGAGAGTGGTTGGAGGATTTGTAGATCCATTATCATATGTAACACTAATGCCAAGTTGACCTATTGTTGCACTGACTGCCTATAACCAAGTACGTTTAGTTTCAAACATATATGAGTTTAAACAAGCAAAATAGATCTATCATCTAATGACTAAAGTTAGGAATATGAAAAATTGGTACCTCAGTGTACATGGTGGTTGCATTGGTATTTGGACCAGGCATTAGAGCACTAAGAAATACAGCAACTGAAATCTTTTCTGGGAAGGTTTCCATGGCTTTAGAAATGACAAGTCCACCAAAGCTATGGCCTACAAGAACTACATTTTTATCAGCAGGAAGTGAAGCCATGAACTCCATTAGCGGACTCAAATAATCAGATAAACGCGGGATTTCGAGGGTCTGTTTTGGGTTGATTCCTGAAGCACCCAAGTCCAGAGCTGTGACATTATGCCCTGAAGATGTCAGCAATGCCACTATCTTGTACCAACACCAGGCTCCATGGCATACAGTATGAATTAGCACAAAGTGCTTCTTAGCTTTAGGCCCTAACACGGTTGCATTTGCATATGGAGACTTGCTTTTGTCCATATCCTTTTCTTCTTCTTTTATTTGTTGAAGAATGAACACATAATATGAACCATTACTAGGCAACTTTATAATTCAAGGAGTTCGATTCGTGCTAACATACTTCCATGTAGAAGCAACCCCACGTCAGCCTATTATTTTGAGGCATTTAATTATTGAAGAAGTTTGGCATCTGCTAATTTACTTCCACACAGAAGCAAGGGGCCTTCTTGGTTTGCCAAACTACGTCCTACTACAGCCACTCCTCTAAATGCTACTACTTGCCATGGAAGTACTGAGATCGCCATATAAATGCATAAGATATGTGAATTGACTCAAATTCTATTCTCAGCCTTACACATGTACGCCTTATTCAACAACTATTATTTGAGGCATTTGATTTTTAAAGGAGCTTGACTTCTGCTAACTTACTTCCACACAGAAGCAACCTCAAGTTGGCTACTATTTGAAGAAGTGGGGCTGCTGCCAGCCAGGGGATTTTAACCATTATTGTAATGTCAAATTAAAAGTTGGAACAACATTTTAGTCTTACTTTTATCGGTCTTTCACAAGAATAGAGGACATCTGGAACAGATTTATCATGAATCATTGCATTCCTTACGACCTTACCTCACCAAAATATATTACAATTAAACGATTCCTAATCGAAACATTTGAACACGCTCTGTATTATATATATGGTGGTCTAACTGACAGTTACTGAGGTAAAACAGTGGTTCACTGCAAAAAATAAAAAATAAAATTGCAGACGTTTAATTGTGGGAGTTCCTATAATCTCCACAAAATTATATTAAATATGGGTTAGCCTCCACTAATAGTTATTAAACTTGCAGGGGCTCAGCCAATTGAATTCCATTTCATTTCATGCCTAATATTAAATAAGAAATTTGGCGATCCACCATATTTGGTCCAAGTTCTAACAAAACGCTGTTTTTTTGAACCATTTCTTAACACGAAGCCAGAGGATTTTCATATTTTGTTTGAATATATTAGATTTAAGAAACATGTTTTATTTAGTAATTAACTAATCTCTACTTTTGCCCTGTTTATATTGGGTGTTTCTCTTGGTATTTTAATCATTCACCAAGTCAACTTAATCCCAGTAATTATAGGAAATAGAGGTTATTTATTGATGTCAATTCCAAACACTGAATCCCAGTAGAAGGGAACAACACCTGAAAGAGAAAATTAACTAGGACTTGTATGAAAGAAGTGAGATCACCATATATATGTGAATTTCACTGGAGTTTTATTCTCAGCCTTGCACATATCTCCCTTATTCTTCTAATCAACAGCTCGATCTTAGGTATACTTGTTAGCAATTCTTATAAGAGTAGTAAAAAGTTGTTGGGGCTTAGACATCATCATCATTGTGTCAGAGCCCTGGATCTCTTCCACTTCATCTGGTGGATTCTTTTGGATCATCAACCGTTGAAATTCTTTAGTCAGAAGTCTATCTTCAACAGCAACAATGAATGCTCGCCTAACTGATCCATACCTACTGTTTGTAATAACTACCTCCTTAGAAGCATCTTCCACACTGTAGAAGTGTGTTGGCCTTACTAGTGTATAGGCCAACTGAAAGAGTTGGTTTTGGTTCTTGTGGAATCAAACTAAATGGAAGATGAATTAATATGAATATTTGGTAGGAAGATAATTAGTACAAAATACAAGTCAAAGATTGTATCTTGGTAGGTGAAAGTTAGGCAAACCATAAAATGGTTTGCTATCTTAACCTTGACAATTTTGACACATAGTGATGTCATGGATGACATCAATAGGATGAATTTATTCCTATAAATAGGTAGCTCTTAATTCATTTTCAAATCATCCTCTCACTTGCCTTCTCACCTTCTAAGGCATTTGTGTTCTCTCTCTTGTAGTATTTCACTTGTATTCTTTGTAGAGTGAAATAAATATTGGTGCAGTTGTTCTTTGGTGGACGTAGGATCATTTTGATCCGAACCACGTTAAATATTGTTGTTCTTCCTTGTTCTTTAATTTCACGTTTCCGCTAACACCAACGTCAAATCCTAACACCAACAAGGAAAAAAAATGATTTGAATCAGTTCCAAGTTGTTGTTGCCATTAAGTACTTGAATAAACTCTTGAAATATTCCAATAGGTGATGCCTACTAATAATTTTTGGCTAAAGAAGTCACTTTAGGGCCATTCTCATGACCAGAATAACAAAACTTATAAGTTATTTCAATTATAATATAAATTTGAATTATGTTTTGCTTACCTGAAATGGGCTCCTCTGGTACATATTAGTTGCCATGTACATTGGACCTGGAATGAAGGTGGTTGGAGGATTCGTAGGACCATTATCGAATCTAAAACTATTATCAGGTATAGATACCGACCTGATTAACTGCAACAATGTATACTTAGTTTCAAGCATGTAAAAGAATAAACAAACATAAAAGATCATCTCATTGCTATAGTTGGAAATATGGAACATTAATTGGTACCTCATTGTAGACTGTGGTTACATTGATTTTTGGACCAGGCATCAGAGCAGTGACAAATACAGCAACTGAAATTTTTGCTGAAAAGGTTTCCATTGCTTTAGTAATGGCGAGTCCACTATAGCTGTGGCCTACAAGAACCACTTTTTTATGTGCAGGAAGAGAAGCCATGAACTCCATTAGCGGAACCAAGTAATCAGAAAAAAGTGGGACTTGGAAGGTCTGTTTCGGGTTGATTCCTGAAGCAGCCAAGTCCAGAGCAGTGACATTATGCCCTGAAGATCTGAGCAATGCCACAATCTTGTACCAGGACCAGGCTCCGTGGCCTGCCGTATGAACTAGCACAAAGTGCTTCTTAGCTTTAGGCTCTGACAAGGTTGCATTTGCATATGACAGCAAAAGTGTTAGAACTAATAGACTTGTTAGAAACTTGGTTTTCTCCATAATTTTTTTTGCTTTGTTTTGAAAAATGAGCACATTATATGAACAATTACAATGGTAGCTTTATAATCCGATCGAGGAGTTTGGTTTCTGCAACTTACTTCCGTGCAGAAGCAATGTAGTATGTAGGGGCTGGTACACCCCTGGTATTTTTTCAGTACAGGTCAATTTGAGCAAACTCCACATTAATTCATCTAAAAGTTGGGCAGATTTTGACTAACTATGTAGTCTATAAAATTACTTGTCTATATTTTGACACTTCTACATATAACTGAATATGAGCCAAAACTATTGGGTTTGGATGAACCAATATATTTATCTCTATGTTCGCCCCTGTTTATATTGAAAGTTTTTCTTGGTAGTTTAATTATTCACCAAGTCAACTAAATATATTGATTAGCATGATAATAAGGACTTCCATGAAAGTACTTGGATTCGCCATATAAATGCATTAGATATGTGAAATGACTCAAGTTCTATACTCAGCCTTACACCTGTCCGCCTTATTCTTCTAATTCACAGCTATAATTTGAGGCATTTGATTTTTAAAGCAGTTTGAATTCTGCTAACTTACATCCATCCATGAACAAGCCAACCCTAAGTTGGCTATTATATGAGGAAGTGGGCAAGCCTGGGGATTGTAGCCATGATTGAAATGTCAAATTAAAAGTCGGAAACAACATTTTAGTGTCACTTTAATCTGTCGTTCACAAGAACAGAGGAAATCTTGAACAGATTTATCATGAATCACTGCATTCCTTACATCACCAAAATATATTACAATTTTATTTCATCAAATTGTTCACAAAGTTTAAACAATTCCAAATAGAAACATTTGAATACGTTATGGAAGAACTGAGATCGCCATATAAATGCATTAGATATGTGAATTGACTGAAGTTTCATTTTCAGCCTTACACATGTCCCCTTATTCTTTTTAATTAACTCCTCTTTAGCTATACTTGTTCGCGATGCTCAGGAGAGTAGTAAAAAGTTGTTGGGGCTTAGACATCATCGTCGCGTGGTCAGAGCCCTCGATCTCTACCACTTCATCTGGTGGATTCTTTTCAATCATCCACTGTTGAAATTCCTTCTTCAGAGCATTATTTTCAGGAGCAACAATGAACACTCGCCTAACTGATCCATACTTTTTGCTTGTAAGAACTATCTCCTTAGAAACATCTTCCCCGCTGTATAAATAAAATGGCCTTACTAGTGTAGTGGCCAGAGTCAAATCCTAACACCAAGAATGTAGAAAAGAAAATCTAATAATTAGCTCCAAGTTGATGTTGAGAAAAACTATTAAAATCTTCCAGTAATGACCGAAATTAAAGTGTTAGCTATTTCAATTACAGTATATATTTGCATCATGATTTTCTTACCTCAATTGGGCTCAGCTGATAAACACTAGCTGTCAAATAGTTGAGACCTAGGATGAGAGTGGCTGGAGGATTTGTAGGTCCATTATCATATGCAACACGATTATCAAGTTGAACTATTGTTGCATTGAGTGCCTATATATAATTAACCAAGTATATATATTCAGTTTCAAACATGTAAAACTTCACTATGGAAAATTTGCGTGTATACCTTAGTGTAGACATCGGTTACATTGAGAATTGGACCAGGCATTAGAGCACTAAGAAATACAGCAACTGAAATCTTTTCTGGGAATGTTTCCATGGCTTTAGAAATGGCGAATCCACCAAGGCTATGGCCTACGAGAACTACTTTTTTATCAGCAGGAAGTGAAGCCATGAACTCCATTAGTGGACTCAAGTAATCAGAAAAATGTGGGATTTCAAGGGCCTGCTTCGGGTTGATCCCTGAAGCACCCAAGTCAATAGCTGTGACATTATGCCCTGAAGATGTCATCAATGCTACAATCTTGTACCAGGACCAGGCTCCATGGCCTAAAGTATGAACAAGCACAAAGTGCTTCTTAGCTTTAGGCCCTAACACGGTAGCATTTGCGTATGGCGACTTGCTTTTCTCCATATCTTATTAGTATTTTCTTCTGTTGAACAAGGAAGCATTACTAGACTAGGCAGCTTTATAATTCAAGGAGTTTGATTTGTGCTGACATACTTCCATCCCATATAGAAGTAATGGTAATTGCCGGGTAAAACTTACCCACACCGGGTGTTTACACCAAACCAATACATGCATGCCATAAACTGAATTGGTGTAAACACCCGATGTGGGTAAGTGGTTTCCGTAATTAGCTATTTAGTTACCTCATCTAGTAAAAAAATATCTAATCTCGACTTTGAGCATGTATCACCCCTTTAGGCGTAAATCACTTGTTTGTTTGTGAATCTAACAAGGAAAGAGAGAGTGGTGGGGTGGGATGGCGTGGGGGTGGGGTAGAGGTATAGACATCTATAATATACTAGATAATTTAAGGTCCATTATACGGCCCAATATAATTTTACATATCTTGTTTAAAAAATTACATAAATTTATAACTTAAGATATCTTAATCCCCACTCGGATGTATTCTTATTTCCTCTCGGATATATAGATATCCCCTCTTGGATACATCCCTCTCATGAAGTAATATATGTCATTATTAATATATCAGACAACCAAGGAATGTATTCGAGAGCAACGAAAAATTTGAGATTTTTGTAATTGAGAAAACTTGTGGGATAGGATGTAATTAACCTCTAAACATATGAGATTTCTATACTTTATACTATTTTTTTAACTGTAAAGAACTTCAATATATTACTTAATAATCTTTTTCAAATATTCATACGACATAAATGCATTGTTTACAATCCAAATTGAGAAAGTTGAATTCCAGAAAATTCTATGCAGCAAGGAAATAGAGAATTGTGTTAGATTATGAGTTAAAACATTTTGCATTCGAGAAAAATATAGAAAATGTTGTTATATTTGAAAAAGTTCATCGATCTTCATATATTTTCGCAAGTGATATCTATTTTTTCTACAATGCTATCATCATCCTTTTGTATTATTTGCACCATAAACTTTGCATTTGATAAAATACTAATCATTGATCAACCAATTCGTAAAAATCGATTCAAAGCCTTTCAAATCTCTACTACTTCAACTTAAGTATAATGTGTTTGAAGTTTTCTTTGTCGGTGAATTTCGTGATACATTTCATTATTGTTTTCGATAATAGAAATACTTCTATTTATTTTGGTTTTAATATTGAAAATATTTAGAGATAAGTGTCAAAAACACACCTAAACTATACATTTTTTTTTTAATTTCATACCTTAACTATTGAAAGTTTGAGTTTCATACTTAAACTATCACTTTTGAGTTTGAGAAACACACCTCTCTTTCATACCACTCTCATCATGGTATGTGTAATTAATACACTCTCTCTTTTATTTTAAAGAATTTCCACATTGACAAAACATTCAACATTGACAAAATATAAATAAATTATTAGTATTGGTTAAAGTAAAAATTAAAAAACTATTATAAAAATAATAATATTTTCTTTATAAAATAAAATATAAAAAAAAATTTTACCCCACACTATTTTTTAAAATTTTTTATTTGTTTGAATTTCTTTTATAAAATATTTCATTTTTTACTTCATCTCATCCCCCTCCTCAAATACTAATTTATATATTATTTTATTTTCTTAAAAATATAATTGTACCCATCCCACTTAACCCTCAGCTTTCAATTTTTTTACCCAGTGTTTAGATATATATATCAAAAATAGTTTTACTTGCAGCCACAAGACTTTTTATATTTTTAATTGTATATGTTAGATTCGGTACACTAGTAGAATTTTTTTTCTAAAAATATATGTACGTGCATATCTAACACAAAATAAGAAAAACGTAAAAAAAAAAAAAATTAGGAGCGAAAAATTAAATAGGATGGGGTAGATTTTTTAAATAAAATAATATCAATTTCTATCGGGAGGGGGGGGGGGATGGAATATGAAATATGAAAATTTTAAAAATATTTTATAAATGATTTTTTAAAAAAAAAGGATGGGGTTGTTGCGGAGGAGGGGGGTACGTGGAGGAGGTAGTGAAGTGAGATAAGAAAAATAATTTAATTTTTTATTTAGATAATAATCTTTAATTTTTAATTAATATTAATTTTTTATTATTTAATTTTTATCTAGATAAAATACTTTATCTATGTGGAATGCCATGTGTTAAAGTTTTCTCATATAAAAGAGAGAGTGCATTACACACACCACTGAGGTATGTTTCTCAAACTAAAAAGTGATAATTTAGGTATGAAACTCCCACTTTCAATAGTTTAGGTATGAAACTCAAAAAAAGTGAATAATTTAGATGTGTTTTTGACACTTATCTCTTTTTTATTTAACAACATTTTAATAATATTAATGAAGAAGATGGTAAAATAATAGTTACGTGATGAAGACTATCCAAAGAATTAACGAAATTGACAGTTACATGGAAAATTTGGTTATGAAGAAGAAGAAAGAAAATGAAGAAAGAGAACAGAGGAGAGTAGTGAAGAAGAAGAAGAAGAAAGAGAAAAAGAAAGAAGAAGAAAGAGAAAGAGAAAAAGAAAAAGAAAATGAAGTTAATAACATAAAAAAAAATAAAAAAAAAAATTAATACGTGGCAAATTATAACTGGTACGCAATTGTACTTCTTTTCTTGCAATTGAGGGTGGTTAAAAATGAGATATTTACTAACACTTTAAAATTGTTTAGGAGGGTACTAGGATCCCCGCGAAATTGAAGTGTCTTTTTAAAAAATAAGTTTTACTTTGATGGGTAATTATGTATTTCCTCTAAAAACAAATACAAAAAAGTTAAGCTTGATCTTATCAGTAAATATGATCACTAACAAATAGTTCGACCATGTTTTCATTCAGATTTAGGTCATCCATTGCTTCCTCCAAATCACTGATCGCCGCGGTCAAAATATGGGGATTGTTATATGACGAGTCACTGAATGTATATATTTTTAACTCGTAGTGTGTCAAATAATAGTATAGAAAGATGTCGAACCACAGGGATTGGTTTGTCTATTCTACAAATATTTCTTGTTTTAATTACTACTTAAGAAAATGAAGATATTTAAATGGTGAATCAATTAATTAATAATACAAAAAGTAGAAAAAATACTCTATTTTTCACAATATAACTTGGTGTAAATCACGTGTTTGTTTGATTGACATGCAAAGAAAGAGAGAGTGGTGGGCTAGAGGGGTGTTTACAACAACATTTAGTCATTTACCATCTACTCTCTAGCCGTCCATTTTAATTGTCATGCGTTTTTAAAACTTAATATGACTAACTTTTTAAAAAGTGAAATTACATTAGTTTGATATTTTTTTTAAAAAAGTTAAATATTCAAAAACTATACGAAAAATATTATAATTTTTAAAGTAAAATTACATTAATTCGATATTTTAAATAAAAAATTTAGATATTCAAAAATTATACGGAAAGTATTATAAGGTTCAATTTTTTTACATATCAAATACTCCCACAGTCCCATTTTATGTGACACTTTTCATTTTTCGAGAGTCAAACAGTTTAACTTTGACCGGACATTTGCGTATGGAATCTTCAAATTGTTTAAAATGAAATTTATATTTGTAAACTACATAAAAAGTATTACAAGTCACAATAATTAATAATTTAAAATATTAAAATGGTCTATGAAAAAACTTACGGTCAAAGATAGACTTGTTTGAATCTCGAAATGCGAAAAGTGCCACATAAAATGGGACGAATGGAGTATGAATTATGATGAAAAAATATACTGTAAAATATTAGTCAAGATTCTTATTTTTTGGAGATAAAAAAGAAATCATAACAATTAAAAATGGATAGAAAGAGTAGTAATTCCTTATTAAAGTTAAACTCCATTTCTAAATATCAAAAATAGGGTCCTATTTATGGGAGCGAAAAATGGATTAATATACATTAGGATAAATTACCTAATTAAACACCTTTTTTAACCTTATTTTCTATTATTTCCTATCATTTTTGAAAAATTACAAAAATCCCTCCTTTCTTCAATTTCTTTCACTTTTTCAGATACATCACTCTAAACAATCATTCTCACGATTTTTTTCCTTTTTTCACGCTTAAAATTACTCATGGTATCACTAATTATCTCCATCACTCGATTTTTGAGTTTCAAATCTTTTCTTTTTCCTTTTCCAGATCAACAATCTTCTTCTTCATATTTCACATCTTTTCTTTTTTCTTTTTCCAGTATCTTCTTCTTCATCCACTTTTTTCTTTCTAATAAATCAATTATCAATTTTCAAATTCTTTTTAGCTTTTTCATCTATAAATTTCTTATACATATGGATAAGATATGAACGGGCAATCTTCAGAAAGAATATCGAACAAAACGAATCAAAAAGAACGGAAGAGAAAGATGAATTGGTTATTTGTCACACGACGATGGAAAGTTACATATGAATTCTGATCCATCGTTTAATACTGGTCTTACCCAATTAGGTTTACAAACGGAAGTTCTCATCCCTCGTGTTTGTGATTCGAAATCGATTAAACATGTATTTCAAGTTCTAAATTGCACATTGAAAAAGATTTCAAAGAAAAGGGGGGAAGTAGAATATGTTACTAAACACTCTTCTCTACCCAAGCTTCATATTTTCAATGTATCTTTGATTTTGATTCATAATTTAATCTATAATTTCTTCGTTTCAACACCCTTCTATATCTAAGATTCAGATTTTTTATATATCTAGTTTATTTTGATTAATAAATTTATGTATAAGAGATTCGTTTGTTCTTTCTGATACATTAAATCAGTCCTTTTTAGTGTTATCACTGATTTGATACATCATTGCTATAGTATTTTTCTATGTATCATGTTTATATTTACGATATTGATAAAGAACCCTAATATCTGTTTTACGATTTTTAAAAGAAAATATATTTATTTTAAGATTTTGGACTTGATTTTAGGAGTCGCCACTTAATTTTTAAAGAAAAACCAAGAAAACTTAATTTTCAAAGACTTAAACAAAAAGAAAAACCAAGAAAACTTAATTTTCAAAGACTTCAACAAAAAATCAATTTAAAAACTTTAAAGAAGCTCATGTATTCATATTTATATTTTTGAAAGGTGTTTAAAATATCTAAAATACCCACTAATATGGTTTTCTAACAACTAACTTACTTGGCTAGAAATTGTTTAACATATATATTTTTTGAGATAAAAATTATGAAAAATTATTTGGAAAGATGAAGTATTTAATTTACTATCTAAGTTAATTTCAATTTACGAAATTTTATTTTTCAAGTGATTCGTTTGATTTGGTTAAGTCGTTAAAATCAAAGTAGCGCCTCGCAGGGATTTGCAAATTTTTAACCCTACAACTAGCGACAATCGACAACAAATAAATATACGGAAAAATAAAAAGTGAGAGAGAGTGAGAGTTGGGTCCAAATCCGATTTCTGTCTGCTTGGACCGGTATATGGACCCCTTATTGTTTTGTACCTGTCATAAGCTAAACAGATAACTAATACAAAATAAATACGAAAAATAATAATAATAATAAAAAGACGATTATGCCCCAAAACAACAATATACAAAAACTAAGGAAATAAACTAAGTCATCTATGGCCCGCTCTCTTCCTCATCGACTCCTGTACGTCAATTTTAAAGCTTGACTCGGGGAAAGAATTTAGAGCCTTTGCGGCTTTCTCAAAATGCAAAAGAGGGTCAGAGTTCATGGCGAACTCGGATGACATCACATGCAACAGAATAAAGATAAGAAATTAGAGCCTCGAAATAACGAAAAATAATAATGATAATAACAACACATAAAGAAAGTTATCAAGCCGGCTATTGTAGTAGTATAGCAAAATAAATTCGATCAAGTCAAATGTATGAAAGTCTAAACAAAGGGGAACACGTGCACGAGAAAAGGCTAGTGGCCTCGATTCATGCCAACAAAAACAGAATAATGAACATCCCCACCACTGTCGTACATAAATGCCTATAAATGACTCCTAATAATATAGGCAAATGACCAAATTAGCCTGCTATGATGTAAGCTTTACATATAATTAGCATTATAACCAAAAGTAACCCAACAACTTCCATGTATCGAGAAAATGAATTGGAATTGGACTATCTTAAAAAATGAAAACAAGATGGAAACCAAGGGGAATGGAAGCATGCAACGGCGATTGCGAAAAATAGGAACTAAAGATAATAAGAATCTAATAGGCTCACGAAATCATGTTTAGCTTAAGCAAAATCCTTCATACTTGCGACAAAATTGTAGAACAGCGCAAATCAGATGAGAAGAAATTAAACTAACATGAACATAATAAGGAGCTGGAACTCAAAACAGAAAAAATAAATATAAAAAAAAGACAAAGGAGATAACTTTGAACAGCCCGCCAACCTCAAAGAAAATACCGAATGATAAGAGCACATACATCTACCAAGAACAACATTAACTTTAAGCTAAACAAAGCCAAATTTGGAATCAACAGTAAGAAAATTCATAGATTTAGAACTCCCCTTTTAAATAGTAACAGCATCAGGAATGGACCTGAAAATGGACCAAGAATACAGACTATTACTCGCGAGCAGAAGTCAAAACCAAGAGTGACGTCAAGCAACCCCGATACACATAATATTGCGTACAAATCTAAACGTAAACTGCTCAACTTCAAACAATTGCAGGACAAACAGAAATGGCTTAGACATGCTCCAAGTCAAGATGTAGATTTAATACCTACCTTTATCTATGCTCATAATACACAATGAACAACAAATAATACTATACTCAGCTAATTCATTCATCAGAGACTAAGAGTGTGTTTGGTACGAAGGAAAATGTTTTCCAATTTTTCCATGTTTGATTGGACAAAAGTATTGGAAAATATTTTCCAAATCAATTCATTTTCCTCAAAATTAAGGAAAATGACTTCCCTTCAAAAATTAAGGAAAACATTTTCCAAAAAAACTCTCCTCCAGTTTCAAATTACATTTTTCGGGAGAAAAACATCAATTTTAAAAAAATATTTTCAATTTCATAAATTATTTTTTACTCTAGTAAAAATAAAATGTCTCTTAAAAAAAAAATTCATTCATAAATCAAACACAAAATTATTTTCGAAAAATATTTTCTACATACCAACCAAAGAGAAAATAAGTCCAAAATCTACTTGCAAGAAAACATTTTCTAGAAAAACATTTGCCATGAAAAACATTTTCCTCCATACCAAACACAGCCTAAATCCGCACTCCGTTTCAGTTCATACTAAACAACACATCACATGAAAGAGTTGGGGTTTAGAATGAGTTTACCTTTGGTGGTGCAACGAACTCGGACGAGAACAAGCTTGAAGACGAGAGCTTCTTCCAATCAGCTTTTCAAACAGCGAACAGAACGAAGAAGGGAAAATAAAACGTATTCTTATCCTTTGTGACTAACGATGTTTTTCAGTGTGTACCTCTTGAACTCTATTTCCCTCTGTTTTTCTTACCGCTGGAAAAATTTCTCCCTAACCTTCTGTAAGTCTCAAACTTTTCTTCCCAAAAAAAAAAAAAAAAAAAAAAGCTTGGCAGTGAACGAGAAAAGATCTTATATAGGGGAAATTTAGGGTTATCATTTTTTTGGGGGAAAAGGGTGCAATCGACAAATCCTAATCCAATTTAAAAATCGAAAACCTACCAAGGACGAGGGACAGCTGTTCCTTGTACGAGATAATCCCAAAAATTTCAGCAAACCCCAAAATTTTGAAAAAGACGGGAACGATACCGACTGATCTTTTGTCCTTGACTATTTCAGCAAACTCCAAACTGGCACGCTGCTTCGCTGTACGGGAGCAGAAAAAGCAGAAAGTGACCGCAGACGTGAACTTTGCCGTGTATTCATCGTCTATTCATGAACGTTGGAGGGGAACTATTGTTGATGTCGTCTTTACGCCGTTTGCCTTGCTGTGAACTCGCGCTCGGTGGGGCGCGTGCAGGGTGGTTCGAAACCGTTCACGCGTCGCTCCTGTACCATCGCGTGGAGAGTCTCGCCGTGAGTCTTGGGAACACGCGGTATTGCTCTGAACTCGCGTGTTGTATGTTGAACGCTGGGTCAGCGAATTTGAGGATGGATCAAATTTGGGCTGAATTTAATTGGACCCAGTTTTGGGTCTTGCAAATGTTTGAAAAGATCGGCTGAAATTGCCATAATAACCAATTGGGGTTCTGATAAGAATTTAGACGGTGGATTTGGTCAAACACGAAAACAGGATGAATTTATATAAATTAATTAAAAAAAATTTAACAAAATAAATTAGTTAATTCGAATATAAATTAAATAATTTCATCAACTCAAGATTTAAACTATAAAATTTCGCAGGAACAAATTGAAATATTTACTAAAAACTAAAACATTTCTGAGATGGCTTTCGAAATGCTAAAAAGTAATACTAGTCATATAAGAATATTACTTAAAGATTATAAAGAACATGACAAAAAGTACTTAAAATAACCCTTGAACTATTTAAATTATACCGAACTAATCATTTTAAACCGTCTAAAAATTTGAGAAACTCGAAAATTGATTATTATCGGGAAAGGTCAAAATTTGGGTGTCAACTCATTGAATCTTCGATTTTGTTTATCATGTTCAATGTAAATGTACTTGATACATAAACACTCTTGAATGTATCAAGTTCTATAATGTATCTTCAATCGTATCAAATTTAAAAGAATATATAGACAGTACCAAAATCAATTGGGTATTATGTATCTGCACTCTTTAATGTTTATTCAGTCTTATTCATGAAAAAGAATTCGACTTTTAAATCTATTATGAAACAACGCTTAAAAAAAGAGAAAAAAATCGAATCTGTCTTATCATGTTCGTCTCTATCAAAGGCATAAATTTTTAATTTATCTCGTCTATTTTATTTTATAATTCAATTTTTCGATACAATGATTATATGTTTTATGCAATGTACCATGTTTATATAACCTAATGTTGTAGATACTTCAACTAGTGAGATTTATGCAATGTATCATATTTATAGTTATTATATTGACTAGTGAATTCTATGCAATGTGTCATGTTTATATTTATTACCGATACATAACCTAATGTTGCTGATACTTCGACTAGTAAGTTTCATGTTCAATTCAAACGTACTTGACACGTAAGTAATATATAATGTATCATTTACCATATATCAAGCTTTACAACGTATCGATAATATTTCTCAATCCCATCAAGTGGTTTTCAATTTGATTTCCTTCGAATAAGATATGCAATTTGATTGCATAAGATATGCAATTTTTCAATCACATAATTTGATACACACTAATGACTATGATATATTTATACAAATTACTACTAAATATTCATTATTTTGCAATGATACATATATAAAAATTGCTAAATCCTCATTGGTTTGCAATGATACATTTTACAAATTAGTAATACACATTTTGTCTATGATACATTATAAAAATTATTGCTAAATGCAAGAGTTAAATGAATTCGATTTGATCATTGGTCGTTATATATTCATTAAAATACACAACTATAAACATGTAAACAATAACTAAAACAAATTGATTAACATGTCTTCACAATGTAGTAATATCCAGAGTCATTTCAAGTCGATGTTTTCATTATCTTCCAGTGCCACAAACATGTAAACAAGCGTAAAATACGACATGTTAAACTCATTATCATGTTATTGCAAAAGAAAAAGTAAAGTAAAAAAATATTGTTCACAAAGTTGAACTACAAAATACATGATATTATAATAAAAACAAATACAAAAAAGTTAAGCTTGATCTTATCAGTAAGTATCATCACTAACAAATAGCTCGACCTTGTTTTCATTCAGATTTAGGTCATCCATTGCTTCCTCCAAACCACTGATCGCCGCGGCCAAATATGGGGATTGTTAAATGATGAGTCACTGAATGTATATATGTTTAACCCGCAGTGTGTCAAATAATAGTATAGAAAGATGTCAAATCACAGAAATTTATTTGTCTATTCTACAAATATTTCTTGTTTTAATTACTACTTAAGAAAATTAAGATATTTAAATGGTGAATCAATTAATAAATAATACAAAAAATAGAGAAATAGACAATGATAGAGGTAGGTCCCACATATTTTTTTTAGTAATAATAAAATATCATACTTGTGCCTCTTCTGCCATAAATTTTTCAGTAATTGATCAAGTACCAAAAAGAGACCTTTTTTAGGAATGGCAATGGGCGGTTTGAGCCGATGTGGGGCGGGTTGAAATTTAACCCGCAAAATTTCAACCCGTCACCTGCCACGCTTAATTTATCAATAAAAAGAACCTATTCCGCTCTGCAACTACTCCGGTATGTGATTAAATCCGCCCCGCCCCACTATCGCGCATCGACTCCGAAGATTCTGACCAGCAGTAGAATCCGAATGGGTTCGGATTTAGGATTCAATGTTGTTGTCTTGATCATCCGGGTTGTAATCCGGATCTAGGGTTCCGATCAATGGCATCACGACGACGGCAATTTCTATGTAAGCAATCCTAGTTCCTTCCTAAAATCCCTACCCCTGCTATTGCCTCTTCCTATCAACGTCGTCGGAACTCTTTCCATTGCTTTTGAAATTTTGAATTTCGGAGAATCTTTTAGAAAAATTACCCAATAAGTCTGGTTATTATTACATTACTAGTCAACTGCGCGGTATTAGTATTTCAAAAATTAAATTGAAACAAATAATATTTTGCTTAAACACACAATTTTTTCTTTTACATATCAACAAATGATACCAAAAACTAAAATAAATCATCAAAATAAGGTGAAACGCTATAAAAATAATCAAAGAAAAGATAATTATTTTTTAAATTAGATTTCCCTCGTAAAAAAATAAATAACATTATTTATTTTTTAAAATCTATGTCCGAACACCTACTTAAAAGATACAAAGTTGTTGAAATTTTAAATGGACTGTGCATATTTAAAATTGCATCTCGAATGAAAAAAAATTGCAAAAAAAATATTTCGAATCTACTTTATTCGTTACGTTTTTTCTTCCCCTTTTTTTCTATCACGTCAATTGCTCATTAAATCTTAATTTAACAATATGTGCCCATAAAAAATACCATTACATGTTATTCAAAATCGATATTAAAAAACAATCAAAATGAGTAATGACCTAATGAAAAACTCAAAAGGAAAAAGAAAATATTAGCAAAGAATTGACGCCGTAATAACCATTAAAAATTATAGAATTTCAATATATTTTCAAATGTTTTTTTTCCCCACAAAGGTTTTGGGCTTTTAAATATAAGGGGTGCTTGTATTGAATTATTTTAAATAGCTTATAGACTTTAAAAATTAGGAAAAATGTAATTAAAGTAAATTAAATATTTTATGAAAAATGTAATTAAAGTAAATTAAATATTGATGCATAATTTTACTTTAGATTTATTATTATTATTTTTACTATATATTATATAATAATGATAGTGTATAATATTATTGAAAAATAATTTAAAAAACAAAGCAAAATTTATAAAATTACTTTTTGCAATTCTTATTAAGTTATAACAACATATTTCTAGGAATTAAAAAAACATAAGGAAAGGGAATAAAATAAAAGAAAGAAAGGAAAATAAGTGATTTAAGAAATAATATAAATAATATTAATAATGAGATTAAGGGAAGGAAGTAAAAGAACTTAATAGCACTAATGATCATACGAATTATATATAGTTATTTTTGCTATTTTATAAAATTTAATGTAAATTTTTCAGTCTTTAAAAATTAGAATAAATGTAATTAAAAGAAAATAAATAAATAAATAAATAAATAAATATCAATGCTAGACTAGGAAGGGTGTTATTCCATTTTTTATTTTAGATATTATTACACATAAATATAAATCATTAGCAAGAGAAATGATCTAAGATCTCTCTCTCTCTCTCTCTCTCTCTCTCTCTATATATATATATATATATATATATATATATATATATATATATATATATATATATATATATATATAATTTGTATAAATTAATAACATAAATAGAAAAGAAAATAAAATAATTTAAGAAAATAATATAAATGACATTAATAATGAGATAAAGGGAAGAAAGTAAAAGGAGTTTATAGCACTAATGGTCAAAATTATTATCATTTATTGTCCAAATTTTTTATATTTTTTATTGAAAATTAAAACTCATCCACATATTGACATATGAAATCATTGATATTCGCTTTTAACTTCTTCATCTTTATGTAATGTTTGAATTACATAATTTATTCAACTTCTATACAAAATTGTTATTTGAGCTCTCTTGTGTATTTATTATTTCTATTTTTAATGTATTTTTTTACGAAATATAAATTTTTTTATGTCTTTAATATGAAAATTTTGTGTTTTTTTATATCCCAGAGGATATCAAAAAGATACCTTTCAAGTGATTTTGCTATTTCGAATATTCCATAAGTTTTTAGATATTCCTGAAGAGATCATAAAAACATTAAATATTGTTTTTAAATGATCTCAAATATCTCATAAATTATTAGATATTTCTAAAGATTAAAATCTCAAATATCCTATAACTTTTGAATATTCACAGAGAAATTTTAAAAATATCAATCTTGTCTTTCTTAAAGATATCTCGAATATCTCATAAATTTTTGAGATATTCATAAAAAAAAAATGAAGAAGATCTAAAACCATAGAATTAACAATTTTGTAACTATAATATTTATCAATAATTTTTTATTTCTTAAAATAAATATAAAAAAAGGGTCATAATTGGGGCAAAAGGGCGATAACACTAAAGTCCGACATGACACCTCCCTTTGGCCAGAATTGTCATTTATTTATTTTGTCTGTTTTTTCTCGTAATTTGTTCTTTAAAAAAATAAAAAAAATATACAAATTAAAATTTTTTCTTTCTTCATTATTACTACACTATTTATATCTTCCTATGATCCCTTCCTTTCTTTATTTATTTTCCATTATTTTTTTTTTCTTACCAAAATAATTGTGCTTTTAATTCCCTCATTTTCCTTCTTCATTTTAAGATTTTTTCTTACCAAATTCAAATTTTCACAAAATAGCTATACACTTATATTTTCTCTTTCCTCATTAATATTATACTAATTATATCCTTCCAAAATTATTTCTTTTAACTTCTTTATTAATTTTAAAAACATTTACAAATATAATTGTAATTAAACTATAACAAACATAATTGTTATTTATATATGCATAAATAAATAAAATTGAACATAGGCCAAGTTAAATCTTGTATTGAATTTGGATTTATCCTGCCGTGCTTGAGATGGATTTCTGGAATCTTCATTTAGCCACTAGTAGATTTTTGAGCTATAATTTGCTTTGGGGGTGTAAAAGGCCTTTTCCTGAGTTGTATTGGCATATCTAAAATGTGGTTCATTGATCATGATATACATCAAATTGCATAATATTTATTTATTCGTTAATTGCTCCTGTCTTTGATCTAATTTGAATCCTTTGTCTCTTCCTTCTGTTCACAGAAATTGCCACTTTTAGAACAAGCACTAGTTAAAGTCAATACGAGTGATCCAGATGCTATATCTGCTATCATAAGTTGCTTCTCCCAGATACCAAACTTGAAAGAAGAAAGTCCTTATCACAAGTGAGTTCATTTAGTATCTCTATTATGATATTTTTTTTTCTTGCTGATTTATTGGAAGCTTACCTTCTAAACACAGTCCCAGTGCCTAGAGGTGATTGTTTGAAATTAAAGAACATATTATTGGTGGCATATCACAGAACTCATCATCTTTGCCTTTATTTTTATTTTTTTTCTCATGTTATTTTTCTTCCTGTTGTTGTAAGACTATTTTTCCTCTACTTTATTTCGTTATTAGAAGCTTAAGATGATGGGATAGCATTTTAAAGTATTCATTTCTCTAGGAAAAAATGTTCAATTAAAACAAACCTGTATTCTTTGGAATTTCATGACCTCTTTCCAATGGTATTTATGCATGTAGGATGAAGATTATTAATCGATGTTTCTTTCAAAGGACAATTGAAGAAATCATATCTACTCTTGTAAGTTTGGGGATGGATGGTCGTTTGATGTATCCTCTTTTTTCTGTGGTGAAATTACTTTGTAAAATTCTGATAATGTAAGTTACTAAAATACTGTGTAAGAACTTTGCATGATTTTTTAATAGGAAAGTGAGGCTTTGGAAAAGAAGGATGACTGGATCTCTTCAACCATTCAATTGCTGAAGAAAGCACCCCCTACAAGTCTTAAAATTTCCTTGAGATCAGTAAGTCAATCAAAAATATCTTGTTATGAAAAATGGTGACCCTTGGGCCTCAATTTTTTTTTAATTTTTCTTTGTAACAGCTACCTCAGAAAGATCATTTGGATTTTACTCTTGGATTAAGATTATTTATTTTAGATTCTTAAAATTTGATACTAGACTAGTATTGCTGGTGTTGCAAGTTCTTCAAATAAAAAATATGATGAGGTCTTGCTCAAAACCACATCTTGAATCTCTTTCTACACGTTTCTAATGCGTTGATTTGGCCAACATTTTCCTTGGAGAGTTGTTGAGTATCTGCATATTATAGTTCCTTTTTTCTGTTCCAGATAAGAGAAGGGAGGCTTCAAGGTGTTGGTAGTTGCCTTGTCCGTGAGTATAGGATGGCTTGTCATGTGGTGAGGGGAGAATTTTTTCCATGCATATCACAAAATTGACTTAAAAATATCCCTACAAAATACTTGAGATTTTGCCATGGCATATTTTTTATAACAAATTTGGGTAAGTGGTGGTGATTTTATTTATACAAATTATTATTAAATGCTATGCAGTTCGTCGTAATTGAATAATTTTTGAGATATTTACCCCAAACTAACCTAGGAAATACAACTAGTTTCGTGATTTATTTGTGCAAAAAATTTGAAGTAGTCCATTTTTAAGCAAAAAGGAAGGTATGTACAACTCTTTCATTGAAGAAAAAAATTGTCTGGTCGGTTATAACTTACATATAATCAGACCTTAACCATTCTGTGGGATACACTTGGATGAAATATCCTTAAGCTATAAATAGTTCTCTACAACTTGTGCGACTGAGTATTTTCCATAATAAAAAATCAGTAATTAGGGAAATAGAGGTGGTTTATTGATATCAATTTTGAACACTGAAATTACAATGAAGGAAATAACAACTAATAGAAAATGATTGAAATATCAAATTACTAGAAATAACAATGATATATGAGCATTGACTGAAGTTTTATTCTATTTAGTTAATAGCTCTTTATCTATACTTGTTAGCGATGCTCAGAAGAGTAGTAAAAAGTTGTTGGGGCTTAGACATCATGGTCACGTGGTCAGACCCCTCGATCTCTTTCACTTCATCAGGTGGATTCTTTTCAATCATCAATTTTAGAAATTCCTTCTTGATGGCATTATTTTCAGTAGCAACAATGAAGACTCGCCTAACGGATCCATACCTTTTGCTTGAAAGAACTACCTCCTTAGAAGTATCTTCCGCGAGATATAAATAAACTGGCCTCACTAGTGCAGTGTCCAGCGCCAAATCCTAACACCAAGAAAAATAAAAAAAAATAAAAATGATTTAAATCAGTTCAGTCAGTGATCAGCTATTTCAATTGCAATTATGTTTGTATTATGATTTTTGCTACCTCAATTGGGCTCAGATGGTAAATATTTGTTGCCAAGTACTTGGGACCTGCGATGAGAGTGGTTGGAGGATTCGTTGGTCCATTTTCGTATGTAACACAATTATCCAGTTGACCTATCACTGCACTAGTTGCCTAAAATGAAGTATATTTATTTAATTAGTTTCAAACGAAACGATGGTTGTGAATGTATATGGAAAAAAATTGGTACCTTAGTGTAGACGGTGGTCGCATCGATATTTGGACCAGGCATTAGACCACTGAGAAATACAGCAACTGAAATCTTTTCTGGAAAGGTCTCCATGGCTTTAGAAATGGCGAGTCCACCAAAGGCATGACCTACGAGAATTATTTTTTCATTTGCAGGAAGTGAAGCCATGAACTCCATTAGCGGACTCAAGTAATCAGAAAAATTTGGGATTTGGAGGGCCTGTTTGGGGTTGATCCCTGAAGCACCCAAGTCAATAGCTGTAACATTATGCCCTGAAGATGTGATCAATGCCACAATCTTGTACCAGCACCAGGCTCCGTGGAATGCAGTATGAACTAGCACAAAGTGCTTCTTAATAAATGGCGACGTGCTTTTCTCCATTTTTGAACAACTATCACAAAGTTTGAATCAACCTTATTACTCCCTCCGTTTCAAAAAAAAATGTCCATATTTTCTTTTTACTTTGTTTCAAAATGAATGACCCCTTTCCTTTTTTGGCAACCTTTAACTTTAACTTTCCACGTGGCATGTTTAAGACCACAAGATTAAAGGGCATTTTGGTACATTTGACATAACTTTAATTTAAAACCACAAAATTAAAAAGTCTTCTTTCTTTTCTTAAACTCCGTTCCAAGTCAAACTAGGCCATTTTTTTGAAACGAAGGGAGTAGTATTTACTTCTTTCAGAATTGGTGTTTTAGTGCACTATATAGTATCTACTTCTTAATAAATCACGTGTTTGTTTGATTGAAGTGCAAAGAAAGAGAGAGTGGGTGGGCTAGAGGGGTGTTTACAACAACATTTAGTCATTTACCATGTACTCTCTAGCCGTCCATTTTAATTGTCGTGCAAAGTTAAATATTCAAAAAATACAGAAAATGTTATAATTTTTAAAGTAAAATTACATTAATTCGATATTTTAAATAAAAAATTTAGATATTCAAAAATTATACGAAAAGTATTATAAGGTTCAATCTTTTTACATATCAAATACTCCCTCAGTCCTATTTTATGTGACACTTTTCGTTTTTCGATAGTCAAACAGTTTAACTTTGACCGGACATTTGCGTATGGAATCTTCAAATTTTTTGAAATGAAATTTATATATTTGTGAACTACGTAAACAATATTAAAAGTCACAATAATTGATAATTCAAAATATTAAAAGGGTCTATGAAAAACTTACGGTCAAAGATAGACTTGTTTGAATCTCGAAATGTGAAAAGTGTTACATAAAATGAGACGGATGGAGTATGAATTATGATGAAAAAATATACTGTAAAATATTAGTCAAGATTCTTATTTTTTGGAGATAAAAAAGAAATCATAACAATTAAAAATGGATAGAGAGAATAGTAATTCCTTATTAAATTTAAACTCCATTTCTAAATATAAAAAATAGGGTCCTATTTATGGGAGCGAAAAATGGATTAATATACAAATTAGGATAAATTACCTAACTAAACACCGTTTTTAACCTTATTTTCTATTATTCCCTATATATGTGATTAATTCTTAATGAATCACGTGATTGTTTGATTGACATGCAAACAAAGAGAGAGTGGTGGGCTAGAGGGGTGTTTACAACAACATTTACTCATTTACCATGTACTCTCTAGCCGTCCATTTTAATTGTCATGCGTTTTTACATATGAATTATGATCCATCGTTTAACACTGGTCTTACCTGATTAGGTTTACAAACGGAAGTTCTCATCCCTCGTGTTTGTGATTCGAAATCGAGTAAACATGTATTTCAAGTTCTAAATTGCACATTGAAAAAGATTTCGAAAAAAGGGGGGAAGTAGAATATGTTACTAAACACTCTTCTCTACCCGAGCTTCATATTTTCAATGTATCTTTGATTTTGATTCATAATTTAATCTATAATTTCTTCGTTTCAACACCTTTCTCTATTTAAGATTCAGATTTTTTATGTATCTAGTTGATTTTGATTAATAAATTTCTGTATAATGCATTCGTTTTAACTTTCGGATACATTAAATCAATCTTTTTTAGTGTTATCACTGATCTGATATATCACTGCTACAGCAACTTTTGTTGTTATGCAATGTATCATGTTTATATTTACGATATTGATACAGAACCCTAATATCATTGAATCTTCGATTTTGTTTATCATGTTCAATGTAAATGTACTTGATACATAAACACTCTTGAATGTATCAAGTTCTATAATGTATCTTCAATCGTATTCAAATTTAAAAGGATATATAAACAGTACCTAAATCAATTGGGTATTATGTATCTGCACTATTTAATGTTTATTCAGTCTTATTCATGAAGAAGGATTCGACTTTTAAATCTATTATGAAACAACGCTAAAAAACAAAGGAAAAAGTCGGATCCATCTTATCATGTTCGTCTATATCAAAGGCATAAATTTTTAATGTACCTCGTCTATTTTATTTCATATTTTAGTTTTTCGATACAATGATTATATGTTTTATGCAATGTACCATGTTTATATAACCTAATGTTGTAGATACTTCAACTAGTGAGATTTATGCAATGTATCATGTTTATAGTTATTATATTGATACATAATCTAATGTGATACTTCGACTAGTGGATTCCATGCAATGTGTCATGTTTATATTTATTATACCGATACATAACCTAATGTTGCTGATACTTCGACTAGTAAGTTTCATGTTCAATTCAAACGTACTTGACACATAAGTAATATATAATGTATCATTTATCATATATCAAGCTTTACAATGTATCGATAATATTTCTCAATGCCATCAAGTGGTTTTCAATTTGATTTCCTTCGAATAAGATATGCAATTTGATTGTACAAGATATGCAATTTTTCAATCACACATAATTTGATACACACTAATGACTATGATATATTTATATTACAGCTAAATATCCATTATTTTGCAATGATACATATATAAAAATTACTGCTAAATACTCATTAGTTTGCAATGATACATTTTACAAATTATTGATACACATTATTGTCTATGATACATTATAAAAATTACTACTAATGCAAGAATTAAATGAATTCGATGTGATCATTGGTCGTTTCTATATTCATTAAAAGACACAACTATAAACATGTAAACAATAACTAAAACAAATTGATTAACATGTCTTCACAATGTAGTAATATCTAGAGTCATTTCAAGTCGATGTTTTCATTATCTTCCAGTGCCACAAAACATGTAAACAAGCGTAAACACGACATGTTAAACTCATTATCATGTTATTGCAAAAGAAAAAGTAAAAAAATGTACTATTCACAATGTTGAACTGCAAAACACATGATATTATAATAAAAACAAGAGGAAATACATAATTACCCCATCAAAGTAAGACCTATTTTTTAAAAAGACATTCAACTTTACGGGGGGTTCTAGTACCCCCTTATTCTTATTTATAATGAATTTATTGTCCCATTACCGTGCCTACGTGGCATGTAGAGTGTTGTTCACTCTCTGATAGAGAGTGAGCTGAATCAAAAAGTAAACAAACATTTATTTACATATTTATTTAATTAGAAATATTCTTTTTCTTTTCTTTTATTTATTTTGTTGAACTTCCTCAATTCTTTAATTTTGTCATCTTCTTCCCCAATTTTTTCAAAGAACAAAAGATCCATTTACTTGCCTCGTTTTTTTCCTTGTCTTCTTGCTTCTCTTTGTTCCTTTTTCTTCTTTTGCTCTTATTTTTTCAAAATAGTAATAATTGTAAACCTCATTGATAACATTGTTCCTTTTATTAAAAAAATAAACTAAATTGATATGTAGTTCTTTAGCATGTAAATAAAGAAACTTTCTTCAATTTGTATTATAGAATTTCATTGCATTCATCGTAATGGGTTCCGCTTCATAATTGTTATAGTTTTGGAAAGGAGATGGTAGATTGGAGGTGATTACTAATTTTCAATTTATAATTTTTAGCAATTTTATTTTGATTTAACAACAATTTGATAATATTAATGATGAAGATGGAAAAATAATAGTTACGTGATAAAGACTATCCGAAGAATTGACGAAATTGGCAATTACGTGGAGAATTTGGTTATGAAGAAGAAGAAAGAAAATGAAGAAAGAGAACAGAGGAGAGTAGTGAAGAAGAAGAAGAAGAAGAAGAAGAAAGTGAAAAAGAAAAAGAAAAAGAAAGAGAAAATGAAGTTAACAAAATAAGAAAAATAAAAATAAAAATTAATACGTGGCAGATTAAATTCGTCCGTGATTGTACTTTTTTTCTTGCAATGAAGGGTGGTTAAAAATAAGATATTTACAACACTTTAAAATTATTTAGGGGATACTAAGACCCACGCAAAGTTGATTGTCTTTTCAAAAAATAAGTCTTATTTTGATGTGGTAATTATGTATTTCCTCTAAAAACAAATACAAAAAATTTAAGCTTGATCTTATCAGTAAATATGACCACTAACAAATAGCTCGACCTTGTTTTCATTCAGATTTAGGTCATCCATTGCTTCCTCCAAACCACTGATCGCCGCGATTAAATTATGGGGATTATTATATGACGAGTCACTGAATGTATATATTTTTAATCCGTAGTGTGTCAAATAATAGTATAGAAAGATGTCAAACCACATGGATTGTTTTGTCTATTCTACAAATATTTTTTGTTTTAATTATTACTTAAGAAAATGAAGATATTTAAAAGGTGAATCAATTAATTAATAATACAAAAAGTAGAAAAAATACTCTAGTTTTCACAATATAACTTGGTGTAAATCACGTGTTTATTTGATTGACGTGCAAAGAAAGAGAGAGTGGTGGGCTAGAGGGGTGTTTACAACAACATTTAGTCATTTCTCATATACTCTCTAGCCGTCCATTTTAATTGTCATGCGTTTTTAAAACTTAATTTGACTAACTTTTTAAAAAGTGAAATGACATTAGTTTGATTTTTTTTAAAAAAAAATTAAATATTCAAAAACTATACTGAAAATATTATAATTTTTAAAGTAATATTACATTAATTCGATATTTTAAACAAAAAATTTAGATATTCAAAAATTATACAGAAAGTATTATAAGGTTCAATTTTTCTACATATCAAATAGTCACTCAGTCCCATTTTATATGACACTTTTCATTTTTCGAGAGTCAAACAGTTTAACTTTGACCGGACATTTGCGTATAGAATCTTCAAATTTTTTGAAATTAAATTTATATATTTGTAAACTACATAAAGAGTATTACAAGTCACAATATTTGATAATTCAAAATATTAAAAGGGTCTATGAAAAAACTTACAGTCAAAGATAGACTTATTTAAATCTTAAAATGCGAAAAGTGTCACATAAAATGAGACGGGTGAAGTATGAATTATGATGAAAAAATATACCGTAACATATAGTCAAGATTCTTATTTTTTGGAGATAAAAAAGAAATCATAACAATTAAAAATGGATAGAGAGAGTAGTAATTCCTTATTAAATTTAAACTCCATTTCTAAATATAAAAAATAGGGTCCTATTTATGGGAGCGAAAAATGGATTAATATACAAATTAGCATATATTTTCTCTATTCAATAATACTTGTCAATTATTTATTTTGTAGAGTATTTAAAATCTATAAATAGAAGAATAATTTTATTATATTACTCTTTAAATATAATAAATATAATATTTTAAAAAATAAAAAATAATTATATTTAATAATAAAGGTAAATTAGAAACTAAGTGTAAAATTATTTATGATTTCTTAAAATAGAATTATATTATTGACATTTCAAAATAATATAATAGATAACTATTATTAAATAGAAGAAGTGATATATAGCAAAGGTTCTTCACGTTTTCCGTTACAAGAAAATATTTTTTAGTTATTCTAATTGTTACAACTTGGGTTTATTAAAGAGCAACTTTCACATATAGCAAATACAAAATTCATATTTGTATGCTCATAAAGTTTGCACAATTACGCTCCATAACAAATATAAATATGTATATTTCGCTATAAATATACCAAAAAATAATAATTGTATAATTCGCTATACATATACAAAGAAACCAATTGCATAATTCGCTACATGCAAAAGAAAGCAGTTGTATATAAATCAACTGTAGAATTTGTGTATGTATACAACGAGAAAGAGAGCAAGACTAAAGAAAATTGGACAGGGAAATATTTGTATTGTATAATTATAAGTGTATAGAACGAAGATATATGTATTTGCATGTGTAGATACAATTTCTCTCGCTTTATATAAATATAAACACAATTTATACATTTCATTTCTATTTGTATAAAGCGATGGAAGCGAGGGTGACGAGCGAGATCTCGGAGAGTGAAGAGCGAGATCTGGGAGAGAGTAAAATGAAAGATAAAACTATATATATATATATATATACACATTTTAATCTCGCTTTATACAAACACAAACGTATTTTATATACTTGTGTTTGTATAAAAGCGAGAGAGAGAGAGAGAGAGTGACAAGAGAGAGTTTGTGGAAGAGAAACGATTGACAAACAGTTTACTATAATGCACAAGTGCACAATTAAATCAAAATATGATTATAATATTTAATTTGATTTATTAAATTACGTTATATCAATTTCCCTTTATTAAATGTTGAAAGAAGTATATGACTTTATAATCTGTGTTGCCTTTTTTTATTTTAAAAAAAGATTGTCTGACAAACCTTAATATACGGATCATATTGAAGTCACATACTGAAATTTACTGAAATTTTGTCGCTTGCTACTGTTGGTAAAATACATCCACAATCTTAAAATTTTGGATTTGTCATCACACGTATTTCTCTGTTTAATAATATTTATCTACTATTAATTTTTCACACTATTTAAAAAATTATAAATAAAAATATAATTTTATTATATTATTCTTTGAATATAACAAATATAATATTTTGAAAAATGTGATAAAGAATAATTATAACGAATAATAAAGATAAATTACAAATTAAATATAAGATTATTTATTAATTTTATAAACTAAACAAATAATATTAAATATTTTAAGATAATATAATGAATACCTATTATTGAACAGAAGAAGTGATATATAGAAGGTTCTTCATGTTTTCCTTTGCAATAGAATATTTTTAATTATTTTAATTGTCACAAGTTGGGTTTATTAAATGTGGAAAGAAATATATGACTTTATAATTTGCATTGCCTAAGGTTTTCTGAAGAGTTTTATCAGACAAATCTTAACATACGGATAACAAATTGGGGATTCTTTTAAAAATATATTCAATTTTTGATTGAAATTATTGTAATAATATTGAATTTTGAATTTTATTTTATTTCTGCACTATTTTATAGTGTATTTTAAAGGTATATATGTGCCCACGTGGATATCATAAATATTCCATCATTATGATAATAACGTGTCCACGTGGGCATATATATATATATATATATATATATATATATATATATTTAGCACTATTAAATAGTGTAGGAGGGTAAAAAATCTTTCATAAATTTGATATCGTAACAATAATTTCCGCAAAATTAAAATATTTTTAAAAACATTTTCCCTCACAAATATCAAGAATCGAAATCTACAACACATTAGCTCAAGATCTTATGAATAAATGTATTTATTTAATAAAGGTTGAGAAGATTGTGTACAACTATAGAACAAACTTTTAAAAAATAATGAAATACCCATTTTAATCATATTTTTATTTTAACCAATTTGTATACACATATAATTTGTTTTAAATCGTTTCATACTTGATACTTGTGGTATTTTTCTAGTATACATGTCAATTAGGGAGGGCAAAAACATATGAAAAATGTTGAACCTAATCGACTTAAACCAACTTAGGTTATATTTTAAATAAATAATAGACTTTTATTTAAGTGTATAATCGTCTGTTCACTTTTAATTGTCAAAATCTTTTTTCTTATAGTTAAACTAATAGTAAGAACTTTAACTAACATATTGATATGCAAAAATTAGAATTTACAGTAATTTTTGATTATTTAAATTTTTTGCTTAAAATATTAAATTAATATAATTTAATTTAATTTTGAAAAATAGACAAATTAACTTTTAATAAATGTAGTACGACAAAGTAAAAGTGGATAGACAAGAGTATTATATTTTAGAGTAATTAAAATTTAATTTAATTATGTATACCTTATAATTACATGTATGACAACAAACTTGTCTTCTCACCCATTCCCAAAGAAGCTGAAAACCCATCATGGCTAAGCCTAAAAACTCTTGTAACAGTGATGAGGTGCAGTCTCATTTTTTTTGGAATTAATTACAAGCTTATTGATGATCTCTGTTTCTTCATGGATATCTATCTATAATGCTTTTTTTTTTCTTTCTTTTTTAGAATTTTTTACCTTGTCACAAAAATAATAGCAACTGTTAATTTTTTATTTTCAGATTTTGGTGGAGGAGACTGGAAGCGTTAGAACATTCATATTAAATAGGCCAAAGCTGTTGAATGCACTTTCTTTCCAAATGGTATGACAAATTGCTACTTCCAAATGATATTTCTTTGTGTCTTTGTTGCTCTATTATACTTAAAAATTAGTAAATGTATTGTGTTTTGCGCCGTCAATAAAAATAAAAATAATGTAACAAATAAATATTGCCTTTATTTTGATAATAAACATTAATAGGAAAAATCATTATGTCCTAAAGAATTTTTCCTATATTGGTTAATGGCCTAAGGCCTCATTTGTTTTCCTTTTAAGTTGTGAATATCTTGTTTATGTGTTTAATTAAATTCTAATTTCGCAATTGAAAAGTAGCATTAAAAAAAGAGAATTCAATTCGAGAATGGGAATTTCATAATTTACTGATTCAAGAAAAAAATAAGTTTGATTTGGAAAAGGGCAAAAGAGAAAAAAAGGAATAATACAGTTAACCCAGCAACTCCGTATATGATTAAGGGTGTGTTTGGTATGAAGGAAAATGTTTTACATGGAAAATGGTTTTCTAGAAAATGTTTTTCTGGAAAACAAGTAGATTTTGGACTTATTTTCTCATGTTTGGTTGGTGAGTAGAAAATATTTTCCAAAAATAATTTTTAGTGTTTGATTTATGAATGAAAAATATTTTTGAGAGACATCTTTTATTTTTACTAGAGTAAAAAATAATTTATTAAATTGAAAATATTTTTTAAAAATAAAATTATTATTTTTTGGGGTGGGGTGGGGTGGGGGGTAGTGGATGGGGAAGGGGGAGGGGGAGGAGTGAAAAAATAAAAATTTGAAGTTGATGGTATTTTTAAAAAACAAAATTAATTTTTTGGGGGTGGGGGGTGGGGGTGGGTGGGGGTTGGCCGGGGGGAAGGGGGGTAGGAGTTTAAAAATAAAAATTTGAAGTTGAAAATATTTTTAAAATGCAAAATTAATTTTTTGGTAAGGGGATGGGGTTGGGGGCTGGCCCGTGGTGTGTGTGTGTGTGGAAGGAGGGATAAAATTTTGAAATTAAAAATATTTTTTTAAAATTGATGTTTTTTCCAAAAAAAAAAATATAATTTAAAATTGGAGGAGAGTTTTGGAAAATGTTTTCCTTAATTTTTGAAGGAAAGTCATTTTCCTTAATTTTCAGGAAAATGAGTTGATTTGAAAATATTTCAAGATTTTGTCCCAACCAAACATGAGAAAATTGGAAAACATTTTCCACTTAGGGTGTGTTTGGTATGGAGGAAAATGTTTTCCATGGAAAATGTTTTCCTAGAAAATGTTTTCCTGGAAAACAAGTAGATTTTGGACTTATTTTCTCCTGTTTGGTTGGTGAGTAGAAAATATTTTCCAAAAATAATTTTTTGTGTTTGATTTATGAATGAAAAATATTTTTGAGAGACATCTTATATTTTTATTAGAGTAAAAAATAATTTATGAAATTGAAAATATTTTTTAAAAAAACAAAATTATTATTTTTTTGGGATGATGGTGGGGATGGGGTGGGGTGGAGGCAGGGGATAGGGGGTAGGAGTGAAAAAATAAAAATTTGAAGTTGAAAAATTTTAAAAAGCAAAATTAATTTTTTTTTTTTTGGGGGGGGGGGGGGTGGGGGGGGCTGGCCGGTGTGGTGGTGGGTGGGTGGGTGGGGGTGTCAGGGATCGGGTGAAAAAATAAAATTTTGAAATTGAAAATATTTTTTTAAAATTGATGGTTTTCCCCCCAAAAAAATGTAATTTGAAATTGGAGGAGAGTTTTGGAAAATGTTTTCCTTAATTTTTGAAGGGAAGTCATTTCCTTAATTTTGAGGAAAATGAGTTGATTTGGAAAATATTTTCCAAAACTTTTGTCCCAAACAAACATGGGAAAATTGGAAAACATTTTCCTTCATACCAAACACACTCTAAATCTGCCCCGCCCCGCCCCGCAATCGCTCTGCCCAATGCCATCCCTAACCCTTTTGACCAGCAGTAGAATCCGAATCGGCGTCCGACTCCGAAGATGTGTTCAGGTTTAGGATTCAATGTTGTTGTCTTGATCATTCGGGTCGTAATCCGGATCTAGGGTTCCGATCAATGGCATCACGACGGCGGATTTATATGTAAGCAATCCTAATTCCTTTCTAAAATCACTAACCCTGCTATTGCCTATTGCCTATTCCTATCAACGTCGTCGTAACTCTCTCCATTGCTTTTGAAATTCTGAATTTTGGAGAATTTGCCAGTTAACTATTGTTGCGAAAAATTACCCAATAAGTCTGGTTATTACATGGTTTGAGTCAGGGTGTCAAAAATGAACCCAAACATAGGCAACCCGCTCAGAATTTTAAGGGTTGGGCTCAAGATAATTTGAATTGGGTTCAATCTCAACCCATTCAAGCTTAATCCATTTGAAGAGAATTCTCAATTAAGTCCAATTTAATCTTTAATTCCAACCCGTTTTAAAGCTTTTTATTAAGATATGAATTATTATCTATTTAACATCTTTTAGGACCATTTGTTACTTTTTTAACAAAAAATTCTTGAGCGAAAACTCAAATTGTGATTATAAAGGTTAAATATCAATATGTTAAATTATTGAGATTAATCGGGTCAAATTGGGCGGGTCAAGACCCAACCCGTTTTTTAGCCCATTTGAGCCCAAAGTAAACTTGGGCGGGTCAAGACCCAACCCGATTTCTTTTCAACCCATTTAAATATTTCAATTTCAACCCAAACTCAACCCGCCCATTTGACACCCCTAGTTTGAGTTGGTTTCTTGTATTCTCATCAAAGCAGATGCTTTCGGTACGAAGGAAGATGTTTTCTTTGAAAATATTTTCATAGAAAATAAATGGGTTTCTTGATTTTTTTCATAGGTAATAAAAAATATTTTTTTAATTAAAAAAAAAAAACTCTTTCCTAATTTGACAAATCTTAATTAAAAATCTCAGGTTCAAGATCACAAGATTAAAAAAATATTTTGGAACATTATGAATATTTTAGTTTAAAATTATAACATTACTTTTCAACTTTAACATTCCACGTGACATGTTCAATATCACAAGATTAAAAGGTATTAAAAGGTATTTTGGGACGTTATGCATATCAAGATCATAATATTCAAAAGTTTTACTTTTTAAAACTTGTTACCTAGTCAAACTAAGACACATAAATTGAAATGGAGAGAATAGAAGAAAAAAGAAAACAATGGGTGGACTGATTTTGGGGATAAGACTTGCACATGATGCTGTTTGTTAGTTTTTTAACAGAGTTTGGCAGCAGAATGGAACGTGCTAAATTTTAAATACTTTTAAGGATGTTTTTTGTACCCAGTACTAGTTAAAGGATGTATTGACATGCAACTTTGTTATATAATCTTCATTAAACTGGTCTAATGATGTTCTGCTTTTTTGGTTTGCCTATAAACCATATTTTTATAATTTAAAAAAAAGGTTCCTAATGACATTGAATCACTGGAACTTGAAAAGCAAGCATGAATCTGTTGTTTGCTCACGATAATGAATTAATGATAGCTAGAACACTAATTTGATATTGATTCTTGTTTTGTGTTCTCATTCAATTATAATGAACAGGTTCTTATTATATTTTCTTGGTGAACATGTAAGCTTTTTACTCATACAATCCCCGTTTCACAGGATATTTGAGTAAATATCTGGTTTTCTAATGAAATTGAAATTGATTTGACATATGATGACATGATATAAGTCCTAGTTGTTCCCTCAAACTTATTTGTTTGTCCAGATATCTCGGCTTACGGAACTTTTCTATGCCAGTGAAGAAGATCCTAATGTGAAGATGATAATATTAAAGGTATTTTCAGTAGTAAGAGGATCTTCTGTGATAATTATGTTTCCTGTCATGGCTTAACATGAAGGAAACTTGGTGACCTGATGATGGATTTTGCCCACAAAAATATTTAGAGACTACATGCAGGCAGAGTCGCATTGATTTTGAGTTGGTATCTCACTGGTTCTGACCAATCTAGTGTTTGGCTTTATCCTCGGCATATATTAGGCTTATGTTTCTTGACACTCAGAACAGTCCACATTATCAAAAAACTGTTCACCAAAATGATTTTGTTGAAATTAAAACAAGAGTCTGTTAGAAATTGTATTAATAGTTATTATTGCCTGTAAGACTACATATCTTATTTTTTCACTACTATAACTAGAGTTTTTTCCCATTGCGAATCAATAGAATTTTTTTTTATAGAGCATGATTTTCCCATCGAACCAGCTCATTTGGATGGAATAGATTCTCGCTGAAATATTGAAAAACTTCCTAATTTTTCCATATGAAAAAAACTACTATTTTTTCTTTTCCACCGATTCAATCAAATATCTTGTGGCAATAACCACTGAGCATTTTATGTGGGGAACTTCAATGTGAGAATAGTGATTTTTTAGTAGTGTATGCAGTTTTATGTTTTATGGTTTTAGTCACAAGCCCTGGTTGTGTGCTTCAAAGTTCTATTAATTCCCCTGTATATAGTGCTTTTCTTGTTGCTACTTTTCTTGTATCAATATTTTCCAGGGACAAGGAAGGGCTTTTTGTGCTGGTGGTGATCTTTCAGTTTCTTTACAGAATCCTCGTAAGTATTTGCTAAATTGGTAGTATCTTGTCAAACACGATCGATAGATGGCATTTAAAATTGGATCCATGTGATCTGAAGTTTAACTCCTCACGTAATTTCTTTCAATCTCATAAGCTCATTGTTTGTCCGAGTCGATATCTTTGTACTAGTTTTGCTCTTAACCTGGCAACTCCCATCTTGTTTCTTAGTTTCCTGAGAGATTAGTTTTTTAGCAATCAATATATAGTAACAGTTAATGTCCACTCATGGGTGTGATATAGTGGTCAATGAAATGAGAGGAGAATAATGAGGTCTGGGGTTCAAGTTCAAAGGGGAGGCGAAAAATAGTAGGCCCTTTCTTTCCAAGTATCCCAAAATCAAAGAAAACTTTAAAATATCACTACAAATGGCCCCCAAGACTTTAGTCCAGTGCTAAGCGTACTACACATGTCGTGTGGGTTAGACACATGTCACAGATTCAAACCTTTGCTGCAAACCGAAGCCTGGTATTCAAGTGGGGAAGGCTAGTAAGTACTAAGTAAGCCCATTATCCACACAGTTTTGAACCTTCTGTCACTAACCCCCTATGACTTCTCGGACATATTTATATACTCATGCTTATCAGGTAACTGGAAAATCTGTGCTAATTTTCTCCAAAAGCAGTACATGTTGAACTATGTGATGGCAACGTATAGCAAAACCCAGGTTAAATTAAATTGATGTCTAATTTTGGTTCTGTGATATAAGTTCCGTTGAGATTTTCCTTAATCTTGTTTGGACTACCCATTGAAGGTTTCCATCCTTAATGGAATTGTCATGGGAGGCGGAGCTGGTGCTTCTATACATGGTAGATTTCGAGTTGCAACAGAAAAGTCGGTATTGCCTCTACTTGAGTAGTAGATTAATCTCGTTGTCTTGTTTACCCTTTTGTATTTGATCTTTGCCACATTCTTTGCGATTTGCTTCAAATTTGTCTATTTATATCTTCTCTTTTAGGGATTAAGCCAATATACAAATGTTCATGTGGAATAGCTGTAACAAAATAGCTCTTGAAATTCTTACAGTTTGGAATTGAAGGATATATGCAGCAGAACTTTTCGTACTATGTCTCAGATTCTTCAATAATTTTTTTATTTTTATTTTTCTTCATATAAAGAGGCTCTAGCATAACTAGAGCAAAGTTAAAGGAAAACCGTACAAACTGTAAATCTTCATGAGCTTTAGTTTGTACCTTGGATTTGCCTTGAGGGTTTATTTTTTCTTAGACAGTAATATGTAGCTTATTCATACTAGTTGCTATGTGTAATCGGATGCCAGAAACTTCATGTCCAATGTAATATTTATGTATGTTCTCTGTAGGTATTTGCTATGCCTGAAACAGTTTTGGGACACTTTCCTGATGTAGGCGCCTCTTACTTTTTATCAAGACTTCCAGGATTCTTTGGTAATTTCACTACCACATTATATTGTTCATAATTATAAAGAAAATTACTGCTACTACTGTAACACAGTCAAGTTTCATTGTGGAGTTCTCTGCACTTTTCATTGTTCGAAATTTAAGTCTTTACCTGGTTCCTCGAGCTCCACTAGTTGAGGATATCTTAAGACAAATGTTAGCTCAGAGACTTTGCATTTATTGTGCTTCTTCATCCACGATATCCTTACAATAAAAATTAATCTAAAGAGCTAAAAGCAGAAGATAGGTCTTTTGCACCTGTAGAAGGTGTTCAAAAGCTCGCTGTACATGCCCCATTTAAAAGCAGCAGCAATTATGTTCAAAAGACTGGTCTTATATTCTGAGTTTTCTGGACATTATTATCTACTTTTCACCATTTGCCATTCATTGATCTTGTTTCCTCATTACACAAACTAAGGTCAATCCTTTTCACATAGAAGTGTCTATAAAACTTTCTTCCTACATATACTTAGCCTTAGTTTTCACAGTTACGCTGAATTTTGAAGTTTTAGTTATTATAGAAATCAGCCTTAGTTTCAACTTCTCATGGTGATCCCTGAATTTCTTTAAATCATTCCAAATATAAAATATCCTTTGAAGACATGAATAGAATCTGTACAAGGATATTTGAAAATTAGGGTTTTTAATAAAATCGCTGACATGTTTTAATATATTATACCCGATTTTATTTAAAAATATAATCCTTCCTTTTTCTTCCCTGAATCCATTTATTCTGATTATGTTGCTATTATTTTGGAAGACCGTTTCTATGTTGTCAATGATGCCTAAGGAATTTGTATGTACAAATATTATATCTTGTTTTCCATTAGCTAATTTTGATACTCTTTGGCAGGGGAATACGCTGGTCTTACTGGTTCTAGGTTGGATGGAGCTGAAATGCTTGCTTGTGGTCTTGCAACCCACTTTGTATCATCAGATGTATACTACCTCAATCTTCAGCATGTTATGCCCATTTACAATTGCTTCTATAGGAAATCAATTAGATTCCTGTTACTATTATGTGTAAACTGGTCAGTATGTTATCACAACGGCAACACTGATATGCCCCTTTACATGTAAAAACTAAATTGCCAGTCCACTGTCTATCTGAAGATGTCAGGCTTATGGTGTTAAGACGGTAATCTTATCTGCTGTCTGCTATACAGGTCTTATAAATCTTTTTAGTTATGTTCTCTTAAGACATTTCATCTTATCTAATTGGGAGCATGGTTCTTAATTTTGAGTTGCACTTTAGCCAATGTATTCTAGATAAGGTATGTTACTATGTGCTCGATGTTAACTCTCCAGTTGACTATGCTGTTATCTGCTAATTGTTCTACTTAGTTTGGTTGCGGCAGCATCAAGTCGGCAGCTTCGTGCCTGTAACAATTAATCTTCTGTTGTTTCTTTTCCTAAATATTAATTAATTTAATTAATTAATAGAGCTTTTTAGATGTATCATGAAGAATACAATGTGCACATTGATTTTTTTTTTTAATGGTAATTGGGTACCAATAAATATGAAGTCAAAGTACTTGGAGAAATATTCCCTGCAGTTCCAAGCTAAGCATGCTTGTTGGAATTCGTATTTTGTCAGCCATGCTTGAAATGGTGTTCTTAGATGGATTTTCGGAATCTTCTTTTAGCCACTAGTAGATATTTGAGCTCTAATTTGCATTTGGGGGGTGTCGAAGGCCTTTGTGAATTGTATTGGCATATCTAAAATGTGGTTCATTGATATCGATATACATCAGATTGTTTATTTGTTCATCTGATCTAATTTCAATCCTTTATCTCTTCCTTCTGTTCACAGAAATTGCCACTTTTAGAACAAGCACTAGTTAAAGTCAATACGAGTGATCCAGATGCTATATCTGCTATCATAAATTGCTTCTCCCAGATACCAAACTTGAAAGAAGAAAGTCCTTATCACAAGTGAGTTCATTTAGTATCTCTATTATGATGTTTCTTTTCTTGCTGATTTATTGGAAGCTTACCTTCTAAACAGAGTCCCAGTGCCTAGGGGTGATTGTTTGAACTTATTAAAGAACATTATATGGGAAATGCATAAGTACCCCCTCAACATATGCCTGAAATCTCAGAGACACACTTATACTATACTAAGGTCCTATTATTCCCCTGAACTTATCTAATGAATAATTTTCTACCCCTTTTCGCTATACCTGACACTAGTTTGAAAAAAAATGGCCCACAAGATAGTGCCACGTAGGCCGAAAAGGGGTAAAAACTTATTTATAAAATAAATTCAAGGGGGTAATAGGACCTTAGTATAGTATAAGTGTGTCTCTGGGATTTCGGGCATAGGTTGAGGGGGCACTTGTGCATTATCCCAACATTATATTGATGATCTATCACAAAAGTCATCATCTATGCCCTTTATTTTTATTTTGCTCACATGTTATCTTTCTTCCTGTCGTTTTAGGACTACTTTCCTCTACTTTATATCACCATTAGAAGCTTAAGATGAGGGATATCATTCCAAAGTTTCCATCGTCTCTAGGAAAAATATTGTTCAATTAAAACAAACCTCTAGTCTTTGGATTTTCATTACCTCTTTCTTAATGGTGCACCAGTTTTACTTTCTGCAATTTTATGCATGTAGGATGAAGATTATTAATCACTGTTTCTCTCGAAGGACAATTGAAGAAATCATATCTACTCTTGTAAGTTTGGGAGATGGATGGTCCTTTCATGTGTCCTCTTTTTTCCTGTGGTGAAATTACTTTGTAAAGTTCTGATAATATTAGTTACTACAATACTGTGTAAGAACTATGCATGAATTTTCAATAGGAAAGTGAGGCTTTGGACAAGAAGGATGAATGGATCTCTTCAACCATCCAATCGCTGAAGAAAGCATCCCCTACAAGCCTTAAAATTTCCATGAGATCAGTAAGTCAATCAATAACTTGTTATACCATTACTTTGTTACCTAAACTTCTATACCATTCTTTCTTCAGACTGATCAGAAATTGGTCATGTAGGAAGAAATACGGCAAGACGTCATATCTCTAGTTATTAATAAAGGAAAGATACTTAGCTTGGTTTGATATTGGGGAGGTTAATGCATATAATTAACCCTGATGTGTATGGTTTTAATGTAGTTCTTTTATGCTATCATTAATCCAATAAGGATAGTAGGTTTTCTTTTCAGCATAATCCTAGGAACTGTAAGTATTTGTGTGCACTGCTGTTGAATTTTTGTGCATAATGGAAAGAGTTGGTAGATGAATACCAAAATCATATTTCTTATTCATATTATCATATATCCATACAGATTTTGCAGTCTTATGAGATGGTACCATAATAACGACATTGGTAAGCCACAATATATGTCCACTCTTTTCCTGGCTCAACCTTTTCATATTCACCTCTGTTGGCGTTGTCGCTGTCCCTGAGGAATTCTATAGAATAAAAAACCTGAAAATTATGAACAAAAAAATTCCTTTCTTAGACTTGGCTAACTTATCTAAAATGGTGACCCTTGGGCCTCATTTTCTTTTTGTAACCGTTACCTCAGAAAGATCATTTGGATTTTACTCTCGGATTAAGATTATGTATTTTGAATTTTTAAAATTTGATACTATGCTAGTATTGCTGGTGACACAAGTTCTTCAAATGAAAATTATGATGAAGTCTTGCTCACAACCACATCTTGAATCTCTTTCTGCACGGTCCTAATGCCTTGATTTGGCCACATTTTTGGAGAGTTTTAGAGTATCTGCAGATTGGTCATTTGTTTCCTTTTTTCTGTTCCAGATAAGAGAAGGGAGGCTTCAAGGTGTTGGTAGTTGCCTTGTCCGTGAGTATAGGATGGCTTGTCATGTGGTGAGGGGAGAATTTAGCAAGGATATTTATGAGGTAGAATATGCCATCTTTCAGCCACCCATTTTACTGCATTACAAGACTGACACTTCTACTGCAGGGATGCAGAGCCATATTGATCGACAGGGATATAAATCCTAAGGTGCGTTCTGTTCATTTGATCATGGATAATCCTGAATTTACATATCGAGAGCTTCTTTCATCTTTTCTCCTATTTTCAGTGGGAGCCCTCCAAACTGGAACTAATTAGAGATGATGATGTTGATCGTTACTTCTCCAAGATAGATGATGAAGAAGATTGGGAAGACCTAAAGCTGCCTCCAAGATTAAATTTGCCTCGATATGCAATTGCCAAGCTTTAAAATTGACTTCTGAAGATCTTGCAATACTCTGAAGCATGTTGCCCTCTGTTCTCTAGATCATTATGAAGGCTTGTGCCTTAGCTTCTTGGTTTGCCAAAGCACATCCTACCCAAGCATTCCACTAAATGCTACAATTGTCTTTGGTAAGTAGTATTAAACTATGTAATCATCCGGTCTTAAAGTTTAAGTTAACAGAGAAATAAAAAATTTGAACAGCATTTTAGCAGAAGACATCTTGAACGGGTTTCTGAGGCATTGCCTTCATTGGACTATCATAATGCATCACCTAAATATATCTAAAAAATTTCTCTTTCATTTATAATGTAGTGGGTTGCTCCAGAGTCCACTAGTACTACAAACTTCTTTTTCTTAGCAAATGGCCTCAATGAGATCAATAAGCTCTTGTTCATCTACAGCATATTTTTCATTCATATTGTTCTGATTCTTCAGTATCAACATCTGTATATCCTCTTCCCATTATTGAGATTTTTCAAATTAAACTAAAATTAAGTAATTTCAGGAAATAAAGATTGTTTATTGATGCAAATTCCAAACACTGAAATTACAAAGAAAGGAATTAACAATCAAAAGTAAATGATTGAAATATCAAATTAACAAGCAAGGTCTTAGAATTCCCATGAAAAAACTAAGATGGCCAGTTAAAATGCATCACATATATATGAATTGACTGGAGTTCTGTTCTCAGCCTTACAAATGTCCCCTTATTCTTCTTAATCATCAACAGCTCTAGTTAGGTATACTTGTTGGCAATGCCCAGAAGAGTAGTAAAAAGTTGTTGGGGCTTAGACATCATGATCATGTGGTCAGATCCATCGATCTCTTCCACTTCATCAGGTGGATTCTTTTCAATCAACAACTGTTGAAAGTCCTTTTTCAGACTTTTATTGTCAGCGATCACAATGAACACTCGTCTAACTGATCCATACCTTTCCCTTGAAAGAACTATCTCCTTAACAACATCTTCCACGCGGTATAAATAAAATGGCCTTACTAGTGTAGTGACCAACGCCAAATCCTAACACCAAGATTTATGGATAAACCCCGATTTAAATCAGTTCCAAATTGCAAGTTGATCTTGTGATTTAAATAATATTAAAATCTTCCAGACGGAAGAAGTCACATTAGGGCCATTCTGATGATAACAGAAGTTAATTTCAATGATAGTGTTATGATTTACTTACCTTAATTGAGCTCAAATGGTAAACACTAGCAGACAAGAAATTGGGACCTAGGATGAGAGTGGTTGGAGGATTCGTAGGTCCATTGTCATATGTAACGTGATTATCAAGTTGAGGTATTATTGCATTGAGTGTCTATAATAAAGTATATTTAGTTTCAAATATGAAAGATTTTATATAAAAATTTAACAGATTTAAAGTTGGGAGTATGAAAAATCAGTACCTCAGTGTAGACAGTGGATGCATTGATATTTGGACCAGGCATTAGACCACTGAGAAATACAGCAACTAAAATCTTTTCTGGAAAGGTCTCCATGGCTTTAGAAATGGCGAGTCCACCAAAGGCATGACCTACGAGAATTATTTTTTCATTTGCAGGAAGTGAAGCCATGAACTCCATTAGCGGACTCAAGTAATCAGAAAAATTTGGGATTTGGAGGGCCTGTTTCGGGTTGATCCCTGAAGCACCCAAGTCAATAGCTGTAACATTATGCCCTGAAGATGCAATCAAATGCCACAATCTTGTACCAGCACCAGGCTCCGTGGAATGCAGTATGAACTAGCACAAAGTGCTTCTTAGCTTTAGGCTCTAAGACAATAGCATTTGCATGTTCCATATCTTTTTTCCCTTTCTTTTAAGAATGAGCACTTAATATGAAATATTACAAATGAAGCTTTATAATTCAAGGAGTTTGGTTTCTGCTTACTTACTTCATTGCACAAGCAACCCCACGTTGGCTATTATTTGAGGGTTGAGGCATCGGCGCGTGGGGGGTGGGGGGTCCGGCCGGCCGGGTTCATGCTCCCCATCCTAGATTCTTTAAATCTTTCAAATTGTCGATATTCCTAAATGTTTTTCATTACTGTAAAATTTTATGACCAAATTGGCCCTTAGTTAAAAAAATAGTATATATTTTGTGGAGTTACAGTTTTTTATGTGTGCGCAAATTTAGTATTTATTTGGAATGAACTTTCAAAATTTGGTGTTTTTTGTAACGAACTTTCATTTACCATAGTGTTCTTTTCATTGTTCCCAATTAAAATAAAATTGTACTCTTCTAAAAGATTTACTTGGATTACTCGGTTGGTATAATAATTACGTCCTCCTTCCCATTGATGTGATTTTAATTACTGTTTGCTCTTGAACAAAAATTGACTAGTTACAGGACATAAAGGTTGTTTATTGATGTCAATTCCTGAAAGAGTTGGTTTTGGTTCTTGTGGAATCAAACTAAATGGAAGATGAATTAACATGAATATTTGGTAGGAAGATAATTAGTACAAAAATACAAGTCAAAGATTGCATCTTGGTAGGTGAAATTTAGGCAAATCATAAAATGGTTTCATATTCTTAACCTTGACAATTTTGACACATATTGATGTCATGGATGACATTAATAGGATGAATTTATTCCTATAAATAGGTAGCTCTTAATTCATTTTCAAATCATCCTCTCACTTGCCTTTTCACCTTCTAAGGCATTTGTGTTCTCTCTCTTGTAGTATTTCACTTGTATCTTTGTAGAGTGAAATAAATATTGGTGCAGTTGTTCTTTGGTGGACGTAGGATCATTTTGATCCGAACCACGTTAAATATTGTTGTTCTTCCTTGTTCTTTAGTTTCACGTTTCCGCTAACAATTGGTATCAGAGCCAAGGTTCTGTCTGAGTATGCTCTGTGGTTGCAGCACAGTCTGAACTTCCACATCAGAAAAGGATTACTTTGGTTTTCTGTAGTTCCAAATACATTGTAGTAGAACAAGTAAAAAAAAAATGAGTTCCATGAAGTTTGAAATTGATAGATTTAGTGGACGCAACAACTTCAATATCTGGAAAATCCAGATGATAGCGTTACTGCGGAGGGAAGGTTCAATCCATGCTATTGACGGAAAGTACCCCGATAAGATATCGGATTCCGACAAGGAAAAGATTGAAGGAGATGCATTGAGTGCAATCCAACTGTCCCTTGCACCTAACGTACTTTGTGAAGTGAGTACAAGTACCGAAGAGACGGCCAAAGAGTTATGGGAAAAGCTGGAAGGACTTTACCAGGACCAGTCAGTGACAACAAGGATGTTGTTACAACGGCGTCTTCATACATTTAAGATGGATTCAGGTACTTTGTTGCAAGACCATCTAGATGCGTTCAATAAACTTGTGATGGACTTACAAACTGCTGGAATTAAAAAGGACGAGGAGACGCTTGCATGTTCTTTGCTATTTTCATTGACTTCAAAATATCGTGATATTGAGAATTCAATGATGTATAGCAAACAACCTATTAAACTTGAGCAAGTGCGGCAAGCACTAAACTCTTGTGATGTGCGGATGCATTTTGAAGGAGACAAAAGTGACGAAGCTAGTGGACTCTTTGTAAGAGGTCGTACTAGCCAACAGGGAAGGAGCAAATCGAAGTACAGATCAAAGTCTCGTGTGAACAAAAAGAATGCGGAATGTTGGGGCTGTCACAAGAAGGGGCACTTTGAACGAGATTGCCCTATGTCGAAGTCCAAAGAAAAGGCGAGCGCATCCATTGTTGAGCAAGTACATGATAATGATGATGATTATGTACTAACAACATCATGCAATAGTGGAGTCTATGACAACAAATGGGTCTTAGACTCTGGTTGTACTCTGCATATGACATTCCGAAAAGATTGGTTCAGCAGCTATGAAACAAGCAGAGGAACTGTATTAATGGGCAATAATGCAACTTGTAAAATAGTTGGCATTGGTTCAGTTCATGTTCGCTGCCATGATGGAATCGTGAGGACTATTACAGAAGTCCGTCATGTTTCTGATCTAAAGAAGAATTTGATCTCCCTGGGTACTTTAGATAAACAAGGCTATAAGTACATGAGTGAAGGAGGAACTATGAAAGTGACTAAAGGGTCTTTAGTCATGTTGAAGGCCAAGCTGGAGGATGGCCTCTACACACTTGCAGGAAGCACCATTATTGACTCTGTAAATGCATCTACAGTGCAGTTATCTAATGATGACAAGGCAAAATTATGGCACATGAGACTAGGCCATATGAGCGCACGAGGATTGGAGATGTTGAGCAACCGCAACCTTTTGAATGGTGAGAAGATCAGCACACTTGAATTTTGTGAACACTGCGTCTTAGGGAAGCAGAAAAAGGTCAGCTTCAGCACTGGCAAGCACAAGACGGGAGGAGTGCTAGACTACATCCATTCAGATTTATGGGGTCCCTCTAAGCTTCCATCAAAGGGAGGAAAGAAGTATCTTCTCACATTCATTGATGATTTTTCACGAAAGGTTTGAGTGCGTTTCCTGAAGACAAAAGGTGATGCTTTTTGAAGCATTTAAAGAGTGGAAGATTTTGGTTGAAAATCAAATGGAGAGGAAAATCAAGTATCTTCGCACGGACAATGGCTTGGAGTTTTGCAGTGAAGAGTTCAATGATTTCTGCAAGGTTCATGGGATCGCAAGGCATAAGACGGTCAGGCACAAAGCACAGCAGAATGGAGTTGCCGAGAGAATGAACAGAACTCTTCTTAAGAAGGCTCATTGTATGCTCTTACAAGCTAAGATGTCCAAAGTCTTTTAGGCTGAAGCAGTTCATACTGCTTCTCATATTGTCAATCGGTCTCCAGCATCAGCGATTGACTTTAAGACTCCGAATGAGGTCTGGTCAGGTGAACCCTCTAACTATTCATACTTGCGAATATTTGGGTGTCCAGCTTATTATCATGTTAATGAAGGTAAGCTTAAACCAAGGGCTAAAAAGGCCATATTCGTAGGGTATGTAGATGGAGTAAAAGGGTACAAACTATGGTGCTTGTCTTTGCTCAAATTTGTAGTTAGTAGAGATGTTACCTTTGATGAATCCTCTATACTTGATCCTCGTAAAGTTTCTGTGGAGTTATCTAGAAACGAGAACAACGAGCAGGTGGAGCTACCGGTGGAGCTTACCAAGGAACGGGATCAAGAGACTCAAATTGATGAGTCAAAAGATGCAGATCTTAAAGAACTTGCTTCCAATGAATCATACACAATTGCGAAGGGAAGGGACAAAAGGCAGATACGGAAACCGGAACGTTTTATAGAGCAAGAAAATTTGATTGCACATGCATTCGTAGCTGCAGAAGAAGAGATTAAGGATCTCGAGCCCTCTTCGTATGTTAAAGCAATTTCTTGCAAAGATGCTGCACAATGGCAGTTAGCCATGATGAAAGATATGGAGTCTCTTCACAAAAATGATACATGGGTCTTAGTTAAAAGGCCAAAGGGGATGAGGACAGTTGGATGCAAATAGGTCTACAGAAAGAAAGAAGGTATTTCAGAAGTGGAAGATGCTAGGTTCAAGGCGAGATTGGTTGCAAAGGGTTTCAGTCAGAAGGAGGGAATTGACTACAATGAGATCTTTTCTCCAGTCGTGAAACATAGCTCAATTCGCGTGCTACTAGCATTGGTTGCACAATTTGATTTAGAGCTTCAACAGCTTGATGTCAAAACTGCTTTCTTACATGGTGATCTAGAAGAGACAATTTATATGGATCAGCCTGAAGGTTTCCTAGCTGAAGGAAAAGAAGACCATGTATGCCAACTGAAGAAGTCTTTGTATGGTTTGAAGCAATCCCCTAGACAGTGGTACAAGAAGTTTGATGCATTCATGACTACACATGAATTTTCGAGGAGTGCATTTGATAGTTGTGTGTATCACAAGAAGATGTCTGGTAACTCTATGATTTATCTATTGTTGTATGTTGATGATATGCTTATTGCTGCTAACAACATCACAGAGATAAATATTTTGAAGAAACTGTTGCGCAAGGAATTTGACATGAAGGATCTAGGAGTTGCAAAGAAAATCCTTGGAATGGAAATTTCAAGAGAAAATGGTGTTGTACATCTTTCTCAGAAGAGGTACATCGGAAAAGTTCTTGAAAGATTCAATATGCATATGAGCAAGCCTGTAAGTACACCGTTAGCTTCTCATTTCAAGCTTTCAGAGTTACAAATGCCTCAATCTATGGATGAGGTGGAGCATATGTCAAAGGTTCCTTATGCGAGTGCAGTTGGTAGCATTATGTATGCTATGGTATGCACACGTCCAGATATTGCCCAATCTGTAAGTGTGGTAAGCAAGTACATGGCAAATCCAGGAAAAAGGCACTGGGAAGCTGTCAAGTGGATATTGAGATATCTCAAAGGAGCTCCTGATGTTGGCCTAACCTTCCGGAAAAGTGAAGGTATTTCAATTCTCGGTTATGTTGATTCTGACTATGCAGGGGATCTTGATCGAAGGAGGTCCACAACTGGATACATCTTTACTATCGTTGGCAGTGCCGTTAGTTGGAAATCGACTTTACAGTCGATTGTCGCTTTGTCTACAACAGAGGCAGAATATATGGCAGCAACGGAGGCAGTGAAAGAAGCTATCTGGTTGAAAGGTTTGGTGGCAGAATTGAGTTCAGTTCAACTTGAATCAATTCTAAAATGTGATAGTCAAAGTGCTATTCATTTGATTAAAAATCAAAGATTTCATGAGCGCACCAAACACATTGATGTCAGATTTTATTTTATTCGAGATGTCATAGAAAAGGGAGCTATCAAGGTTGAGAAGGTTATCACAGACGATAACGCTGCAGACATGTTGACCAAAATAGTCCCGCTTGCCAAGTTTGCACACTGCAAGGACTTGGCGGGAGTATGCATCAATTGATGCAACACTAAGAGAACAACTGCTAGGTGGAGCTGGTATGTTCAACAAAGGTTCGATTCTTCTTGTTTCTTACAATGGGATTGCCCAGTAAGCTTAGAAGTTTTGGCCGGAGTTGTTTATACATGCTTGGAACACAAACCAAGGTGGAGATTGAAAGAGTTGGTTTTGGTTCTTGTGGAATCAAACTAAATGGAAGATGAATTAACATGAATATTTGGTAGGAAGATAATTAGTACAAAAATATAAGTCAAAGATTGCATCTTGGTAGGTGAAATTTAGGCAAACCATAAAATGGTTTGCTATCTTAACCTTGACAATTTTGACACATATTGATGTCATGGATGACATCAATAGGATGAATTTATTCCTATAAATAGGTAGCTCTTAATTCATTTTCAAATCATCCTCTCACTTGCCTTTTCACCTTCTAAGGCATTTGTGTTCTATCTCTTGTAGTATTTCACTTGTATCTTTGTAGAGTGAAATAAATATTGGTGCAGTTGTTCTTTGGTGGACGTAGGATCATTTTGATCCGAACCACGTTAAATATTGTTGTTCTTCCTTGTTCTTTAGTTTCACGTTTCCGCTAACAATTCCAAATACCGAAATTACAATGAAAGGAAATAATAACTGAAATATCAAATTAACTAGCTCTGTAGGACTTATATGGAAGAATTAAGAGTCATATAAATGCATCATATATGTGAACTGACTGAAGTTTTATTCTCACACTTAATTCTTCTTAATCAACAGCTTGATCTTAGGTATACTTGTTAGCAATGCTCACAAGAGTAATAAAAAGTTGTTGCGGCTTAGACATCATGATCATTGTGTCAGAGCCCTGGATCTCTTTCACTTCATTTGGTGGATTCTTTTCAATCATCAAATGTTGAAATTCTTTCTTCAAAAGTTTAACAATGAACGCTCGCCTAACTGATCCATACCTTTTGCTTGTAATAACTATCTCCTTAGAAACATCTTCCAGACTCTAAAAGTTTATTGGCCTTACTAGCGTAGAGGCCAACGCCAAATCCTAACACCAACAAGGAAAAAACCCCGATTATATATTAAGCCATGCAGCTCTAAGTTATTGTCGCCATTAAGTACCTGAATACTAGATCAGTAACTTTTTGGCGAAAGGAGTCACTTTAGGGCCATTCTCATGACCAGAATAACGAAACTTATTGGCAATATACTCCATTCGAATTATGCTTTGCTTACCTGAGTTGGGCTCCGCTCAGTTTCCATGTACTTTGGACCTAGGATGTAGGTGGTTGGAGGATTTGTAGGCCCATTATCGTATATAATACGATTATCAGGTTGAGATATTGACTTGAATAACTGTAACAAAGTATTTTTAGTTTCAAACATGTAAAAGCTAGCTGCATAAACATAATAGATCATCTCACTGCTAATTATTGGAAATATGGAACATCGCTACCTCAGTGTAGATTGTGGTAACATTGATATTTGGACCAGGCATATGAGCAGTGACAAATACAGCAACCGAAATCTTTTCTGGAAAGGTTTCCATGGCTTTAGAAATGGCGAGTCCACCATAGCTATGGCCTACAAGAACCACTTTTTCATGTGCAGGAAGAGAAGCCATGAACTCCATTAGGGGAATCAAGTAATCAGAAAAAAGTGGAATTTCGAAGGTCTGTTTCGGGTTGATTCAAGTCCAGAGCTGTGACATTATGCGCTGAAGATCTCAGCAGTGCCACAATCTTGTACCAGGACCAGGCTCCATGGCATGCCGCGTGAACAGCACAAAGTGCTTCTTAGCTTTAGGCTCTAACATAGTAGCATCTGCATGTTGTGACTTGCTTTTCTCCGTATCTTCTTTCCTTTTCGTTTTTTTTTTGAAGAAAGAGCAGATGGTTTGAAACCATACAAGGAAACTTCATATATAATTAGAGGAGTTTGGTTTGTGCTAACTTACTTCCATGCACAAGCAACCCCACCTTGGCTATTATTTGAGGCATTTGATTTTTTTTTTAAGAGGAGTTTGACTTTTGGATTACTTATTTCCATGCAAAGTTGGCAACCCGTACTGGCTATTATTTGAGGCATTGGCTACTTGTATTCATAGGGGTGGGGGGTCGTGGGTTCTCGTGAACCCATTCTCCCATCCCTAGATATATATGTTGGACAAAATGATAATCACATCCAGGATAATGTCCAAACTAAATAGCAATAGGAAGAGAGTAACAACGACACCAAATATTAAAATGGGTAAATATGATACCCGAATAAGTAATACAATAATATTGATGAAAACTTGGTAGTGTCAAAAGACTACTACTCAACACTCTTTTATTTTTTACAACTCACAATAATATTATTTGCACACTATTTTCTCACAAACTAAGAAGTAGTTTGTGGATTACTCTCTCTACTCTCTATTGCTTCTCTATTTTGGTGTGTCTTCAAGTGTTCAATTACTACTCTATTTATAGAGTTTTTTTGAACACTTGTTTACATCATTAATGACATAATGTGATAGCCAATTTCAACAAAAAAAAATTGGCTGCCTAACTCTACCAAACTAATACCAAACTTATACCAAACTTTGACTACCTACTTTCACAAATGTGGCTACCAACTTTCACATTGGTGGCTATCAATTTTCACATTTGTGGCTAGTAATTTCAACAAGTATGGCTGCAAAATTAATTGCTGCCAAGATTTATTTCCACAAATCTCTCCCTTAATTTTGATTTTTCTTCTTTACTCCAAGGCTTGATCTCAATCTCTGAAAATCTTCAAACTTGAGAGGCTTTGTAAAAATATCCGCAACTTGATCATGAGATTTCACATACTTGAGCTCTACCTCTTTCTTGGTAATGCATTCTCGGATAAAGTAATACCTTGTATCTATGTGCTTGCTTCGATCATGATACACTGGATTCTTTGCTAGTGCTTGCGCAGATTTGTTATCAACACAAATCATTGTGGCTTCAATTTGTGACAAATTGAGTTCCTTCAATAATCGTCTCAACCAAATAGCATGACATGTACATGATGTCGCTGCCACATATTCAGCTTCACAAGTCGAGAGAGTAACAATTGATTGTTTCTTTGAACTCCAAGAAATAACACAATCACCCAAGAAAAACACAAAACCAGATGTGCTTTTTCTATCATCAACATCTCTCACATAATCATTATCACAATATCCCACAAGATTAAAATTATCGAAAGAAGAATAAAATAGCCCAAGGTCGATTGTACCTTTTAGGTAGCGAAGAATTCTTTTAGCGACCTTCAAGTGAGTGGAGGTAGGAGCTTCCATGAATTGACTTACTACTCCAACTGCAAAGACTATATCTGGTCTCGTACATGTCAAGTACCTCAGACTTCCTACGAGACTTTTGAACAAAGTGGAATCCACTTCTTCTCCATCATCAAATTTTGACAATTTTGTTCCACTTTCCATTGGGGTGTTCACAGGGTTGCAATCAAACATGTTGAACTTCTTCAAAATCTCCTTTGTATAGCTTTCTTGAGATATGAAGATGCCTTCCTCCATTTGCTTGACTTCTAGGCCCAAGTAATATGACATGAGCCCTATGTCTGTCATGTCAAACTCAAGGGACATAGCTTTCTTGAAAGCTTCAAATAAAACTGGGTTGTTACCCGTTAGAATGAGATCATCAACATAAAGACAAACAAGCAGAATATCTCCATTAGTATGAACTTTAATATAAAGAGCATATTCATGGAGACAACGAGTAAACCCATTGTCTTGAAAGTATTTGTCAATGCGACTATTCCAAGCTCGTGGAGCTTGCTTCAACCCATATAAGGCTTTCTTCAACCTCAACACCTTATCTTCATGATTTTTAACCACAAAACCCAATGGTTGCTCAACATAGACTTCTTCTTCAAGATATCCATTCAAGAATGCCGATTTGACATCTAGTTGATGGATCTTCCACTTTATTTGCGCCGCTAAAGAGATCAATAGACGGATTGTCTCCATGCGGGCAACAGGCGCATAAACTTCTTCATAGTCGATGCCATGCCTTTGTTTGTAGCCTTTAGCCACAAGTCTTGCCTTGTATCTTTCTACTTCTCCATGGGCATTTTTCTTCATCTTGTATACCCATTTGACTCCAATTGCTCGATGGTCCTTTGGAAGAGTTGTCAACTTTTAAGTGTTGTTCTTCTCTATTGATTGGATCTCTTCCTCCATGGCTTTTCTCCACCTTTTGTCAGTAACAGCTTCATCAAAATTCATTGGTTCACTATCAGCAAAAAGACAACACAAAAAATCAAAATTAGTAATTTCTTCTATGTCATCATAGAGTTCTTGAATGTTCCTCATCCTATGTGGTCTTTCACTTGAACTCTCTTGAGAAGATGGAGATGCAATATTTGCTGGTGAAGGAGGCGGGGTTGCATCCTGTGCCATGGTCTCCTGTTCTTCTTCATCTCCGAAGTATGGAAGAAAATCATATGTTTTTTCTTCTAGAGCCTCCCAATTCCATGATGCTTCTTCATCAAATTCAACATCACGACTCACCACCACCTTGTTATTGCTTGGATTGTACAATTTGTAGCCTTTTGAACTTGCGTCATAGCCAACAAACACATACTTGACACTCCGATCGTCAAGTTTAGCTCTCCCTTGATGTGGAACATGAGCATATGCTATGCTCCCAAAGATTCTCAAGTGCTTAACACTTGGCTTTCTTCCGCTCCATGCTTCTTGAGGTGTTTGATCTCGTACATTTTTTGTTGGAGACCTGTTGCTCAAATAAACTGCACATGAAACAGCCTCGGCCCAAAATTCTTTTGGTAGATGTTTAACTTTCAACATACATCTAGCCATATTAAGAATTGTTCTATTCTTTCTTTCTGCAACTCCATTTTGTTGTGGCGAGTAAGGTACCATTAGAGGGCGAAGAATTCCATGAGATTGACAAAAGTCATTAAATTCTTTTGAAGTGAATTCGCCTCCTCTATCAGACCTTAATGCTTTTATTTCATAGCCACTTTCTTTTTCTACAAGTGCTTTGAAATTTTTAAAGGCAACAAAAACTTCAGATTTTTACTTCAAGAAGTATACCCAAGTCTTTCTACTGAAATCATCAATAAAGAGCAAGAAATATTTTCTTTTACCAAAAGAAGGTGAATCGATTGGACCACAAACATCGGTGTGAACAAGTTGGAGTGGCTTACTTGTTCTTGATGTAGTCTCCTTTGGAAAACTCCTCCTTGCATGTTTTCCAAGAAGACAAGCTTCACACAATTGATTTGGATGGTTGATTGGCGGTATCCCATCAACCATGTTCTTGTCTCCCATTGATTTGAGCGCTTCAAAGTTCAAGTGCCCAAATCTCATATGCCAACACCATGAGTCATCTTGCTCATTAGCCTTCAAACACTTTGCATAGATAGTTTGAAGATTCAAAGGAAACAACCTATTCTTTGCCATATGAACTTTAGCAATTAAGTTGTTACTTGAATCTCTTAGCCAAAGATGCATATTTTTCATATGAATATCATATCCTTTTTCAAGAAGTTGACCCAAACTCAAAATATTACTTTTCAATTTTGGCACATAATAAACATTGGTAATCAATTTATGACCACCATCTTTACAGGATATCAGAATCGTACCTATCCCTTCAATTTGGATCTTTGAGGTATCGCCAAAAGACACATTACCTTTCACGGTCTTCTTTATCTTCACAAATTTATCTTTCTGGCCACACATATGATTGCTTGCTCCATTGTCAAGATACCATGAGCTGCAATCATCTTTATCTTCTTCTTTGAGTGTTAATAACAGTGTTGACTTATCTTCATCTTTGTTGTTGTCAACAAGATTAACTTTCTCTTCAACATTACTACGACATTCCCAAGAGTAATGTCCCATTTTATGACAGTTATAACACTTAATTTTAGATTTGTCATACCTGATTTCATTTGTACCTTGATAGGCTCCACGTCCTCTGCCTCCTCGTTGACCACGACCACGACCTCTGATTGACTGGTGACCTTTATCTTCATTGTTGAAATAATTGGTGTAACTTCTTCCTCTTCCACGACCTCCACGGCCTCTCCATTGTCCATTTCCTTTGTAACTTTTCTCACCTTCAAATCCTTTGAAGGATGCATGAGTTTTAAGAAGCTGCTCTAGTGGCTCTTCTTTTCTCCTTTTCATTTTCTCTTCATGGGCTAATAAAGAACCTTCCAATTGTTCTACCGTCATAGAGTCTAGATATTTAGACTCCTCAATAGCACACACCACATAATCAAATTTAGGTGTTAAAGAACGAAGGATCTTTTCTACCACACGCACATCATCTACTTTCTCTCCGTATCTTCTTAGTTGATTTACAACAGTAATCAATCTTGAGCAGAAATCCGAAATGGATTCGGATTCTTTCATTTTTAAAACTTCAAACTCAGCCCTTAGAGTTTGAAGTTTTATCTTCTTTACTTTATCAACTCCTTGGAGAGAATTTTGTAAAATCTCCCACGCCTCTTTTAAGGTGGTTGCATCAGCCACCTTCTCAAACATGCCATCATCCAAACATTGATGGATAAGAGTGAGGGCCTGTTGATCTTTCTTTCTTGTCTTTAACAAGACCTCCTTTTCATTTGAGGGCAAAGTTTCCTCATTTGCGGGTTTTGTATACCCTTTGTCTACAATATCCCAAACATCTTGAGAGCCAAGAATAGCTTTCATTCGTAGACACCATTTTTCATAATTTTCTCTTGTGAGACGGGGGTATTGAAAGGACAACGGACTATTATTTGTCATGGCTCTGATACCACGTTGTTGGACAAAATGATAATCACACCCAGGATAATGTCCAAACTAAATAGCAATAGGAAGAGAGTAACAACGACACCAAATATTAAAATGGGTAAATATGATACCCGAATAAGTAATACAATAATATTGATGAAAAACTTGGTAGTGTCAAAAGACTACTACTCAACACTCTTTTATTTCTTACAACTCACAATAATATTATTTGCACACTATTTTCTCACAAACTAAGAAGTAGTTTGTGGATTACTCTCTCTACTCTCTATTGCTTCTCTATTTTGGTGTGTCTTCAAGTGTTCAATTACTACTCTATTTATAGAGTTTTTTTGAACACTTGTTTACATCATTAATGACATAATGTGATAGCCAATTTCAACAAAAAAAAAATTGGCTGCCTAACTCTACCAAACTAATACCAAACTTATACCAAACTTTGACTACCTACTTCCACAAATGTGGCTACCAATTTTCACATTTGTGGCTAGTAATTTCAACAAGTATGGCTGCAAAATTAATTGCTGCCAAGATTTATTTCCACAATATATGAGTAACAGATTTTATAAAAAATACTTAAATATAGATGTGTGAACCTCTCTGAGTGAGCTTAAAATTTAACTTTTTGATCTTGAACTAAAATTAAGTAGTTACAGGACATAGAGGTTGTTTATTGATGTCAATTGCAAATATTGAAATAACAATGAAAGGAAATAACAACGGAAAGAAACTAATTGAAATATCAAATTAACTAGCTCAGTAGTAGGACTTATATGGAAGAAATTGAGATAGTCGATCAAATAAATGCATCAGATATGTGAATTGGCTGAAGTTTTAATCGCAGCCTTAAGTACACTTGTCGCTCTTACTCTTTTTATTAATATTAACATCTCTCAAGTCTTAGCTATACTTGTTAGATATGCTCAGAAGTGTAGTAAAAAGTTGTTGGGGCTTTGACATCATGATCATGTGGTCAGAGCCCTGGATCTCTTCCACGCCATCTGGTGAATTCTTTTCAATCATCCACTTTTGAAATTCCTTCTTCAGAAGGTTATCATCAGAAGCAACAATGAATACTCGCCTAACTGATCCATACCTTCTATTTGAAACGACTATCTCCTTAGAAACATCTTCCACACTGTATACATATACCGGCCGTAAGACTGTAGTGGCCAGCACGAAATCCTAACACCAAGAAGGGAAAATAACTAACTTAAGTCAGTTTCATGTCAATGTTGCGGTAAATACTCAAATAGATCAAGAATTTGGATAAACTAGTTTAAATGTTTGCTTACTAACAATTTTTGGCAAAGCAAGTCTTTAGTCACTTTAGGGCCATTCACTTGACCAGAATAACAGAACTTGTGGCTACTTCAATTAGATATTTGTATTATGCTTTGCTAACCTGAATTGGGCTCTTATTGTAAAACTTAGTCGTCAAGTACTTAGGACCATAACTCAAGGTTGTTGGAGGATTGGTAGGTCCATTATCACAAGTAACACGATTATCAAGTGCAGATAATACACCAGTGAATGCCAAGAGCTGTAACAAAGTATATTCAGTTTCAAATATGTGAAAGTGTAAGCAAACATAACAGATCATCTCATGGCTAAAGTTAGGAATATGGTAAATTGGTACCTCGGTGTAGATGGTGGTTGCATTGAGAGTTTGACCAGGCATTAGAGCAGTGAGAAATATAGCAAGTGAAATCTTTTCCGGAAAGCTTTCCATGGCTTTAGAAATGGCAAAGCCACCAAATTCATGGCCTACAAGAACCACTTTTTCATGTGCAGGAAGCGAAACCATGAACTTTATTAGGGGACTAAAGTAATCGGACAAATGTGGGACTTCAAGGGCCTGCTTGGAGTTAATGCCTGAAGCCGCCAAGTCAATAGCTGTGACATTATGCCCTGAAGATCTCATCAATGCCACAATCTTATACCAGCACCAGGCTCCATGGCTTCCCCTATGAACTAACACAAAGTGCTTCTTAGCTTTAGGCCCTGGCAAGGTTGAATTTTCATATGGCAACACAAGTAGTAGAATTGCTAGACTTGTCAGATACTTGCTTTTCTCCATATCTTTTGGAAAATGAGCACATAATATGAAACTTTACATGGAAGCTTTATAGTTGGAGGAGTTTGGTTTCTGCTAACTTTCTTCCATAACGAAGCAAACTTAAGTTGACTATTATTTGAGGAAGTGGGCAAGCAATGTAGTAGAAGCCTGTGGATCGTAGCCTCACTGTTAGTAGCCCTAGCTTGGCCCAGGAAGGTCCCTTCTTGGTTTGCCAAATTACATCCTACTATAAATGGTAACAGTGATAAATAAAGAGAACTTGTCTTAGCTTGTCCTGCAGTTATTCTAATCCCGAGTCTCCGTTCAATTTAAATGATTTTAATTCTTGAGACAACTCAAGTAGCAGCTTTATGAGAAAATGGGTCCTGGGAGGGAGTCATGTGACAACAACAACAACAACATACCAGTGAAATTCCACAAGTATGAGAGTGGCTATAATTTACATCACCTCCGTATACTCTGAATCACTCATCATATATTTCCCATCACGTTCTATGACCTTCCTTTCCTGCACTATTTATTCATATTGTTCTGATTCTTCAGCATCAACATCTATCTCCTCTTCCTATCGATGAGATTTAACCAAATTGAACTAAAATGTAAATAAAAAATAAAATAGTTTGTTTTCTTTTTATAAAAAAGAAATAAAAATTAGAAAATTCTTTTTTTCACCCAATCCCCCTACCACCACCACCCACCCCCAAAAGAAAATGTAACAAAAAAATAAAATTAAAAAGTTTTTTTAAACACCCATCCCTAATAACTTTTCTTTCTTTTATGAATTTCCATTTAACTACCTACTTTTAAATTGATAAATATGAGTATTATTGTTTTTACCCATTTAAAATGAGTAAATATGAGTGGATACTCATATATCTCGAAAACACATCCATAATTCTGTTATGACAAAACTAGTTTCTTTGCAATGTCTTATTCATGTACAAATACAGTTATCATACTGATGAGATTTCGCTGTTTGATCTTTAACCTAAATTAAGTAATTACATGAAATAGAGGTTGTTTTATTGATGTCAATTCCACACTGAAATTAGAATGAAAGGAAAAAGAAATTATTGAAATTGTCAAATTGATTAGCATGATCATATGGACTTCCATGATCTCCATATAAATGCATTAGATATGTGAATTGACTCAAGTTTTATTCTCAGCCTTACACATGTCCGCCTTATTCTTCTTAATTAGCAGCTACGATTATTTGAGGCATTTGATTTTTAATGGAGTTTGGCTATTATTTGAAGCAGTGGGCAAGCAAGGTACCTCTAGGCTTGCGACTTCTTGGATTTCCAAAGCACATCCCCTACTAAAGGCACTCCACTAAATGTTATTATCGTCTTCAGTAACTAGTGTTTAACTCTGTGATCATCCGATGTAAAAGTTTAAGTTATTAGAGAAATAATGAACTGCAATCAAAATTTTAAAACGAACGTTTTAGTTGCACATTAATCTGTCTATCGCAAGAACAGAAGACATCTTGAACAGACTAGTTCGCTTTTGGGCCCATACTTTATGCTCTCTCCTGCTCTGTTTGTATTTATTAAACTGTGTGTTGCTCAAGAATCCACCAGGACCACAAACTTCTTTTTCTTAGCCACTCTCTTGACCCCATTGATGAGATTTAACCAAATTGAACTAAAATTCAGTAATCATATAATAGGAAATAGAAGTCGTTTATTGATGTCAATTCCAAACACTGAAAATACAATGAAGGAAATAACAACCGAAAGAAAATGAATGAAATGCCAAATTAAATGCATCAACCATCAAATAAGTGAATTATCTGTAGTTTTATTATCAGCCTTACACTAGTCACACTTATTCTTCTTAACTAACAGCTATTAGTTAATACTTGTTGGCAATGCTCAGAAGAGTAGTGTAAAGTTGTTGGGGCTTAGACATCATGGTCACGTGGTCAGAACCCTGGATCTCTTTCATTTCATCAGGTGGATTCTTTTCAATCATCAACCGTAAAAATTCCATCTCAAAAGCTTTATTTTCAGGAGCAACAATGAACACTCGCCTAACGGATCCATACCTTTTGCTTGAAAGAACTATCTCCTTAGAAACATCTTCCGCGCTGTATAAATAAAATGGCCTTACTAATGTAGTGGCCAACGCCAAATCCTAACACCATCAAGGGAAAAAACCAATTTAAATCAGTTCCAAGTTGATGTTGCAAATAGATCTGTAATTTCGATTAACTATTAAAATCTTCCAGTAGGTAATGCCAATTAATAGTTTATGGCGAAAATAGTCACTTTAGGGCCATTCTCATGATCAGAATTTAATAAGCTATATATTTCAGTTACAGTATATATTTGTATTAGGATTTTCTTACCTCAATTGGGCTCAGTTGATAAATATAAGTTCCCAAGTACTGTGGACCTAGGATGACGGTAGTTGGAGGATTTGTTGGTCCATTATCGTATGTAAGACGAGTACCAAGTTGAGTTATTACTGCATTGATTGCCTACAACGAAGTGTTAGTTTCAAAGATGTAAAGTTTAAGAAAACATAACAGATCATTTCATGGCTAAAGTTGGGAAAATGGATATTGGTACCTTAGTGTAGACGGTGGTTGCATTGAAATTTAGACCAGGCATTAGACCACTGAGAAATACAGCAGCTGAAATCTTTTCTGGGAAGGTTTCCATGGCTTTAGAAATGCCGAGTCCACCAAAGCTATGGCCTACAAGAACTACTGTTTTATCAGCAGGGAGTGAAGCCATGAATTCCATTAAGGGACTCAAGTAATCAGAAAAATGTGGGATTTCGAGAGCCTGTTTCGGGTTTATCCCTGAAGCACCCAAGTCCAGCGCTGTGACATTAGCCCTGAAGATCTCAACAATGCCACAATCTTGTACCAGGTCCAGGCTCCGTGGCCTGCTGTATGCACTAGTACAAAGTGCTTCTTAGATTTAGGCCCTGGCAAGGTTGATTTAGCATAAGGCAACAGAAGTATTAGAACTACTAGACTTGTTATAAACTTGCTTTTCTCCATATCTTTTTTCCCTTGTTTTGAAAAATGAGCACATAATATGAAACATTTCATGGCAGCTTTATAGTTGGAGTTTGGTTTCTTCTAACTTACTTACACATAGAAGCAACCTAAAGTTGGCTATTATTTGAGGAAGTGGGCAAGCAATGTAGTAGAAGCTGATGCAAGTCTGGGGATTGTGGCCATGGGCGGCTCTATGCATACAAAAATAAGGCCTTTGCCTAATTTGGGGGCCCCAAATTTTTGTTAAAGAATAAATTCTGTGTTAAAATTTTTTGTAGAAAAATCAATTATTTATGATAAAAAGTAAAAAAAATTTAAAAATAAATTATTTCATCCACTTTAATATCTTTTGTGGAGTACTTTGTTAAAAATTGTTAAAAATGAGAATTAACAGTGAAAAGTGTTACAAAGTGAATTACAAAATCTTTTTTATTTCTTATTAAATTTTAGCTTTAAGCATTACTCTAAGCATATTAAAATGAGGTTATACCAAGTCACCAACTTTTTGAATCAAATTCTATGGTTCTAACTCTTATCTTTATTTAATATTTATCAACTTATTCCTTGTATCATTATGTTAACAATACATATAATAATTGTCTCATTTAAAGATAGTTTTTCAATGTTGAGTTAATAAAATCTTACCTAAAACTAATAACTGAAAATATAATATTAAGTACTAATAATTTTTATCTTAATAGTTTATTTTTTTTAATAAATACGTATATAAAGTATATTTATATTTTAAGCCGCGAATTGAAATTTCGCTTTAGGCCCCCAATTACGTTGAGCCGCCCCTGATTGTGGCCTCACTATTAGTAGTCATGCTTGGACCAGTAGACCAGTTCACTAATCGGTTTCATACTTTATGATATCGTGCACAATAAACGGTAACAGTGATAAAGTTAAAGGAACTTGACATACTTGTCCTACAGTTGTTCTAATCACGAGTCTCCATTCAATTTAAATGATTTAATTGTTGAGAAAAGTAGGAGCTTTAAGAGAAAAAGGGTCCTGGGAGGGGGTGGCTATAATTTTAATGTTTCGGCTCACATGAACTCCTTATACTCTGAATAACTGATCATATATTTGCCATATACTACTATGACCATTTTCTGCACTATTTATTCATATAGTTCTGATTCTTCAGCATCAACATCTATCTCCTCTTCCCGTCGATGAGATTTAACCAAGTTGAACTAAAATTCAGTAATTTCATGAAATAGAGGTTGTTTATTGAGGTCAATTTCAAAAATTAAAACTACAATGAAAGAAAATTATTTAAATGTCAAATTTAACTAGCTAGGTAACAGGACTTCCATAGAAGAACTGAGACCGTCATATAAATGCATCAGATATGTCAATTGACTGAAGTTATATTCTCAGCCTTACAAATGTCCGCTTATTATTTTTAATTAAAAACTCTTATCTATACTTGTTGACTTTTGTTAACTTACTTCTATGCACAAGCAATCGTTGTAGGAACTGGTGCAAGCCTAGGGAGTGTGGCCTCTCTATTAGTAGCCATCCTTGGCCAAGCAAGTTACCTTTGGGAGGATTATGCTTGTGACTTCTTGGTTTGCCAAACCTCATCCTACTACAGGCACTCCACTAAATGCTATTATCGTCTTCGGTAACTAGTGTTTAATCCACTCCCTCGACTCTAAATGAATTCTTATTGAGGCAAATGACCACAGTGGGATCAATGAGCTCTTGTTCATCTACACCATATTCCTCATTCATATGTACTAATTCTTCACTATCGACTTCTATCTCCTCCTCCGCATTGATGGGATTGAACCAAATTGAATTAAAATTCAATTATTAGAGGAAATAGATTGTTGTTTATTGAAGTCAATTCCAAACACTGAAATTACAATGAAGGAAATAACCACCGAAATAAATGGTTGAAGTATCAAATACTTCTATGGGAGAAGTGAGATTGACATATAATAGCTGTTATTCTTCTTAACTAACAGCTATTGATTAGTTATACTTGTTGGCAATGCTCAGAAGAGTAATGTAAAGTTGTTGGGGCTTAGACATCATGGTCACGTGGTCAGAGCCCTCAATCTCTTTCACTTCATCAGGTGGATTCTTTTCAATCATCAGCTGTGAAAATTCCTTATTAGAAGCTTTACTGTCAGCAGCAACAATGAACACTCGCCTAACTGATCCATATCTTTTGCTTGAAAGAACTATCTCCTTAGAAACATCTTCCACGCGATATAAATAAAATGGCCTAACTAGTGTAGTGGCCAGCGTCAAATCCTAACACCAAGAAGGGAAACAAAAGATTTTAAATCAGTTCCAAGTTGATGTTGCAAATACATCTGTAATTTGGACAAATTATTAAAATTTTCCAGTAGGTGATGCCGGTTAATTAATATTTTTTGGCGGAAGTAGTTACTTTAGGGCGATTCAGAATAACAGAATTTATTAGCTATCTATCTCAATTATAGTATATATTTATATTAGGATTTTCCTACCTCCATTGGGCTCAGTTGATAAATATTAGTTGCCAAGTACTGCGGACCCAGGATGACGGTGGTTGGAGGATTTGTAGGTCCATTATCGTATGTAAGACGAGTACCAAGTTGAGTTATTACTGCATTGATTGCCTATAATCAAATATATTTTAGTTTCAAACATGTAAAAGCTTAAGGAAACATAACAAATCATCTCATGGCTAAAGTTGGGAAAATGGAAATTGGTACCTTAGTGTAGACGGTGGTTGCATTGATATTTGGACCAGGCATTAGACCACTGAGAAATACAGCAGCTGAAATCTTTTCTGGGAAGGTTTCCATGGCTTTAGAAATGCTGAGTCCACCAAAGCTATGGCCTACAAGAACTACTTTTTTATTTGCAGGGAGTGAAGCCATGAATTCCATTAGCGGACTCAAGTAATCAGAAAAATGTGGGATTTCGAGAGCCTGTTTGGGGTTGATCCCTGAAGCACCCAAGTCCAGAGCTGTGACATTATGCCCTGAAGATCTCATCAATGCCACAATCTTGTACCAGGTCCAGGCTCCGTGGCCTGCTGTATGCACTAGTACAAAGTGCTTCTTAGATGTTGATTTAGCATAAGGCAACAGAAGTATAAGAACTACTACACTTGTTAAAAACTTGCTTTTCTCCATATCGTTTTTCCCTTCTTTTGAAAAATGAGCACATAATATGAAACATTACATGTCAGCTTTATAGTTTGGAAGAGGTTGGTTTCTGCTAACTTGCTTACACACGGAAGCAACCTAAATTTGGCTATTATTTGAGGCACTTGATTTTTAGAAGAGTTCCGTTTCTGCTACCCCACACTGACTATTACTTCTACTCATTGATTTAGTCTAAAATTTGGGCTGCATTAAATATGTAGTCCAGTCCATATCGATACAAAAGAAAAACTTATTTAAATATCTACCAGTCCATTGGGGCAAATTCTGCTGTGACAAAGTTAGTTTCTTTGCCTGAATTATTATTAAAAAAAAGTCTTCAATTTTTATCTCTATTCTGCTCAACTACATCTATGGTCTTGCACGTGGAATTTTTACCTCGACAAGGCTGATCTGACAGGAGATTCAGTGTTTCATTACAAATGGACAAATGGAAAAAAGGGTAATAATATCCATTAGTTATCCCAATCTTAAAAGAAACAGGCAAAATGGAACTTTGCATTAGTTTAATATTTATATCACATGACACTAATTAACAAGTAATAATTCCTCCACGTCTCTTTACACAGCATTTTTAATGGATGTGGTTGACTTAAATCCCTGCAAATCATGACAAAAGAAATCTGCAGCCCCACCTTTATTTTTGTTTTGTAGCCAAACGTGGCCACAAAGGATTGATCCATATCATCAGCCATTAAGATAACATATTTCATTACAAAAAGGTTACAAGAGAATCTATATTTGCAAGGCCAAGTGTTGATATTCCCATATTAGAATCTCTTGATGACTTATAATCTAGACACCAGAGAAAAAACTTTCAAATGAGATCATAAAATATGAATGAATATCCAAACTAATTAATATGAAATCAGACATTGCCTCATAATATTTGCACATTGGATAACTCCTAGATAGAAGTCACAGGCAGGGTAGTAAAAGTTCAAGAAGAATCAGATGAAAGCAACTTCATATTGTCACTAGGATCTTAACAAAACCTGGAAGAACCAAGACGGGGAGAAAAAGAAGGCAAAGATGGATATAAAGGATGAGCACAAGGAATGAACTAACCAACCCTTTAAAGGGCAATACATTGGGCCAAAAGCCCCACCAGTATAGTTGGACAATCAAATTATCGTCCATCCACTGACGTAAATGAATCGGCGAATCCAGATGGCCGAGTGGGTATACTTGTTTGTGTATTTTCACCGCTTCCAATGTATGAAGAAGAGCCGTCAATGCCACTCATTCCCTCGAGAGCCTGCCACTTCTTAACTGCTTGAGGTAGCGTCATGTCATAATCGATTCCATATATTTCATCCTCATCCACTTCTGCTGGTTTCCAGAGCTCAGCCAGGGAGGAAAGCACGTTGACAGCATGACCCATGTCTGGTCTCTGATGGGGTTCCCTAGCACAGCAGTGACCAGCCAACTCAGCAACTTTGCTGACACTGGCCAGAGTATCTTCATCAAGATCGATTGTGTGGTCAATGGCCTTACGGAATGTCTCCTTATTTATATGCATTCTGCGGAACCATGGGACCAGATGCATGCTTTCCTCGGGCTGAGATTCATCCAGAGCTCTTCTTCCAGTAATTAGCTCCATCAAGATTACACCAAAGCTAAACACATCAATCTTTGTGGTTACTCGGCCCGTAACTGCCCAATTAAACAAAATAGTCAAGTGTTAACAGTTTCTTTCATACTAATGATGCAATTCAAGATGAGAGCTATTAAATTGAATTTAAGTTGGATAGGGAGAATAAAATGTAAACAAGAAACCAAATGAAAGAACCCGATCAATGCCTAAAGGAGATAAACTACACTTGATCTGAGCCTAAAGGAAATGAACAACAGCAACACAGCTTTATCATCAAGGAAGAAAATATACAATCAGAAAGGTAAGTGTTTTTCTGTAATACGAAAAAATCATCATTCAACACAAGAGCACAACACCTAAATGGTGGTAACATAACTAACTTGTGGAGATAAGAGAAAGGTTACCAGGAATTCCTACATCGTATTGAAGAAGTAGATTTAGGTTTTGACCGTCAAGCAAAAAGTCAAGCATTTCTAAGAAGTATTTGAATTTGCCTTGATTAGGGGCATATTGCTTATTTTCATGTTCTCACCACAGAAACTTCTCTAACTCTCTAGAGGAATTAATTCGTTTTTTTTTATAAAGGTAGTGTTCCCAACTCTCTATTGGTTTTACTTCCACTGTATCAGGGAGATGATATTAGCTAAAGTGTACAAGAGAGTTAGCTCCAGTACAAGAACCTAGCTAAAGATCATACAAAATCCATAAAGTGTCAACACTACTTAAACGACAAAATCCAGCTAAACAAATAAGAAGGTACTGGATTTTAGAGAGTGATTTTAAGTTGAGACCCATTCAAAACATCAAATATCCGGCTAGAATAGGCTTCCCTGATGGTCTGTAGATGTAGACCAAAACAAGTGAGGAAGCAGTTCCTACTTCCACCATCTCCTGTTAAGCCTATTAATCTAATATTATTGGCCTTAAATACACTAACATACGTCCATTTATGCAAGAAAATATAAGGAAAATTAACAGGTCACATGATGAAGTTTACCTGCATACTCTGGTGCAAGATAGCCAAAAGTTCCAGCCAACCTAGTAACCAATGAAGTTTTTCCCTCAGGAGCAAGGCGAACAAGTCCAAAATCTGCAACTTTAGCCCTCATATCATCTCCCAAAAGAATGTTAGATGGCTTCAGATCTCTATGAATGAAGCTCTGTTGAGCTAAACCATGAAGATATTCAACACCCCTTGCAACATCCAGTGCAATGATTAGCCTCCTTGTCCATTCGAGGGGCTTTATCCCTTCTTCCTTCCAGTTGAAAAGATACCTGCTGACTGTCCCTTGTGGCATATATTCATATACAAGTAACCTCTCATTTCCATCCAAGCAATATCCTAGCAGTGCCACCAAATGCCTGTGGCGGACCTTAGTAAGCACCGCAATCTCAGACGTGAACTCATCCAACCCCTTCTCGCTCATAACTCCAGATTCCATTCTCTTAACAGCAATTTTAGTTCCATCATGTAACTCCCCCTTGTAAACAGTTCCAAATCCACCTCTCCCCAATATATTCTCCTCGCTGAAGTTGTTCGTGACATTCCTCAAAACTTGGATGGAAATCACCATGTTACCAGCCTCAACAATGTGCAAGTCCCCAGGTGCACTGCTTCCACAACTATACGTTTCGGTTGTTCCTCCATTGACACTTGAACCAGCAACTGTGATCTTAACAGCATCTTGGTCAGATCCTGAATGATGAGGATGAATAACCACTGCGTGTGGACTCTGAACTCTACCGGACCGCATGTGCTTGGTCCTGTATAGACAAAACACAAATAATCCAGCAACCGCAACGGCACCACAAACACCACCTATCACTGAGCCCAGAACAACTCCAATTGAAGATTTTTTATTACCATTCCCATGAGTTTGTCCACCTCCACCCCCATCGGGTGAACTAGGAGTGCTCCCGGAAGGTGCAAATGGAGGTGGATTATCTTTCCCAATATTGACATTGCCATCATATTTAACCAGTACATTGCTCTTAAATGGTGGGATTTTTCCATAAATTTGATTGTTAGAAATATCAAATTCCTTTAGGTTTGGCAGCGATGCGAGCTCATTCGGAATAGTTCCTGTAAGAAAATTATTTGCTAGGATCAACTTCTGTAACGATGTAATGGAAGAGTAGTTGGGAGAGATTGTCCCTGTAAGTCCCATTTTTTGAAAATTCAGCACTGTAATGTTCCCACCATCACAAGTTATGCCAATCCAAGACGAACAAGGATCATTCCCCTTCCAATTCTCAGCAAACCCCGTGGGATACCCCACATCCTTAGCCACAGCCAACAGCGTATTAACTTGTGAGTTACAAGGACCCGGCTGTGACAAACAAAAACTATTGGTATTATCCAACATATCCACTAGCACTGAAGATGGAAATTTTGGCGTAGGCCCTTGAAAAAAGTTGTTTGTCAAATTAACCGTCGTTAACGAAGGAAGATTAACCAATGAGTCTGGCACTGGACCAGTGAAGCTATTGTCTCTCAAATTGCACTCTCTCAACTGAGTCAAGCCCGAAAAATCAGGCAAAGGGCCTGTAAACTTATTGCCTGAAAACCAGAGTTGGGTTAATGCAGTCATGTTCTGTACCACATCTATTGAACCATTCAACTTACCATGGATACCATTTAACCACAACGTTTGGATAGAAGAACCCGAAAAATTCGAGGGCAGGGGACCTTCAAAATTATTGAAGGCCATATGCAAATCTGTTAAACTAACAAAGGTATCTCCACCAAAGAAATCAGGGACTTTACCAGTAATATTAGCAGAATTAGCAGAGAAACTTTGAAGAGAAGTAGCATCTTTCAAACTCTCTGGTACAGACCATGGCGAAAAGGAATTGGTATCCAAGTTAACAGTTTGTAAATTAGTCATACCCTCAAAAAAGTCGTTAGGAATTGAAGTGAACCCATTGTTGTCAAGAAGAATGGTCTGCAACGAATTCATCCCAGCAAAACTCGGAATCGGCCCAGTAAGTGCATTATGTTGAACTTCAAACACCTGCAATTCCGTTAAGTTATTCATGCTTGGTGGTAGAGAACCTTTTAGCCCTTGATTCCCTACTTGAATCCTAGTTACACGACCATCTTTACTACACTGAACTTTATCCCATTTACAGGGGTTTGGATCGTCCCAGCTGAGTGAACTCGGTGGGCTGATTCCCTTCTTCAACTCTTGCATCACTGCAGCATCTGTTGCTGCACTGCCCTGAGAGTATACAGAGACAACAAACGACAATAATATCAAGAAACACACAAAACCCAGATGGGGTTTCTTCAACTTCATTTTGTTCAAGAAAATTCTACAGAATGACTCAAAAACTTAACTTTTTTTCGTTAAAGAGAAGTGTGTTAGGGTTTTCTTCCAGTTGGGTATAAAGAAGAATCGCAGAGTGTGACAATGAAAAAGTTGTGCAGATTGAACGGCGGAGACTGTGGGAAGAAAGGGGAGGAAAAAGGTTGGGAATTTGGAATTTTTGTTTGCTTTCTTTATAGAGTGGATAAAAAAGTCAAGTGAGTAGGAGTGGGGAGGACATTTATATATATATTTTGCATTTTCGATACCTATAAATATAATTTTTTTTCCACTTTAACCCCGTGCTGCTAATTTATTTTATTTTTACAAATTTGTTATCACCTCCATTCTATTTTGTCCTAAAAAAAATTAGGCAATTTTATTTTAATAATTTAATTATTGAGTATGTATACCAAGTATCAATAATTAACTTAGATTTTCAAAATCTCATTAATAAAAATAATTTAGTAAAATAGGTCCCTAGTAAATAAGTTATTAAGGAAAATGACAAGTCAACAAGTATATTATTTTTATTATTGAATATCAACATAAATTATTAATAGTCAAACTTAGATTTTCGTAATATAAGTAATAAGAATAATTTTATAAAACGAATTTATGTAAATAAATTCTTTAGTACTAGTTAATTGACACATTTTTCTAAAAACAATGTTATCTTTATATAATTTAAAATGATTTTATTTGAGGTGAAATGTAAGAAGTGGGTTTAGAACATGCAAAATAGTGGATATATTAGGGGTGTAAAAGGTAAAGGGATGATAAATATGGGAGTTGTTAGGCTTTCTATAAAAGGGAGAAGTCTCTTCTGTTAAGTTGTGGGTAATGAAGTGAGAAAAAAAAATGAATACAGCTGTCACTTGCGCGTGGGGTCCCCACTTTGGTCTTAATGTGGACATACTTGATTAATTTTTGGGATAATTCTAATTAATATTATGTTTATTTTCTTGTAATAGTATTTTTAACCAATTTATCATCGACATAACAAGTTATAATTTGGCCAATTTACTCTAATTATTACAAGGAGATCAATCTTATTAATAGTGATCTCCCAGTATCAATTTGGAGATGACAACAATGTCGTGTTAGAATATATAACGAATAATTAAGATTTTTCCAGCTATTAATTGAATTAGATTTTAATATAAATATTAAAAATTAGATGATCGCGCTTATTAGGCAACTTTGCGGTATATTTTTTAAAAAAAAATTGCCATCATCAATGTATAATGCCTTGATGTTAGGTTTGGTAAAATGACCTTTGTCATGCCTATTTAAATAGGTGAAAGACCTAACCGCAAAGGTACAAGAATGATGGTAACTTGGGCAAAAAGAGGGATCCTACACACTTCCCATCTAGAACTAACTATTGATGACATACATATAATATACTTAAAACTAACAAAAGTTCTTATCATATTTTCTTCTTATTCTAGGAAACTGATTATTATCAAATTGAAATAATAATTGAAATAATATGCCTAGAGATCTTCATGTATATATTTGTTATTACGTTATAGGTCTTCATTTGACATATATATATTATGTAATTTTTTGACGAAGCCTCATAAAGTAAATGATATCAGTGATTACCTTCTTTAGTCTAAACTTTCTTCAACACAACAATAATAATTTGGGAGTCCTTCGTAAAATCATTATGAATGCATCATCTTAATTACTTCAGTACAACTAGAGTTAGCTTTCAATGCTTCCTTTTGGTATTCAGGAAGCTCGCCGTTTTTCGTATTTAATGAAGCCAACCATATAGTTTTTCTTTTCTTATTCGGCATTCTATAAAAGTCCGATTAAATTTGAATTTGTACAAGATATTCTTAAATCTCAATTATATATTTTTTTGTTTTTCAATACCATATTATAGTCTGATTAAATTTAAATTTACGTAAAAAAAACTCATATTAAAAATCAAAACCTAAAATACATCTAATTAAGAATGAAGAAGTTCGGATCAGTAAGCGAAACTTATGTCATTGTCATTAACTCATTATGTTGCTTTTACCTCTATTTCTTACATTTTATATAATATAATATAATATTATTACATAGTAATGTCTTTATCATATTCACCCCGAATAAACTGGGATACGCAAATCTTCGGACATTTCATAGTTACACGGAGCAGCACATGTTCTAATTTATGCCGAAAAGATTTAAATTTTTAAATTTTAATAGTGAATTTGATATAAAAAGTTTTTAAGTTTTTTTAAAATAAAACTTATAAATAATTAAAAATTACATTAAAATAATATAAATTACAATAATTAATAACTAAAATATTTTAATAAACATATAAAGAAATTCAATCAAAAAAATATTCAAATAAATTATAAAATTTCAATTATGCCACGTAAATTAATACCAAGGCGTAATAAAAACTAATCCTGGAGATATTCTTTATAGGAAGAGCATGAAATAGTAGTTCCTAATTATTTCTGTTGGGTGTATTATTGGTGGTCTCATTTTCAGTGTGTGGGGACGAAATTTGAACACAACAGCAAAATGACAAGCCAAAAAAAAGAAGAAGAAAGGAACAGAAAATACAAATTAAGTAACGACAACGAGATAAAACTGTTTTGGTTTATTTACGTAGAAATATCAATTATACGTACGGTAAAATAGTGTCGTATTTAGAAATTTCACAAATAATATTCGGACATAAAAAAAAAATCTCCAATGATTAGGTGTATCAAAAAAAATTAAATAAAATCAACCAATAATTAATTACTAAATTATAAAATTTTAAAATAAAATCAGCGATCGTATAGTTTGAAACTAACATAAGAAGACATGAAAAAAAAACTACTATTAAAACATAATTTAAATATATTACTAACAATTGTATTCAACAAGGTTTAATCTCCTAAAATATTTTATAATAGATCAATGAAATAGTAAGAAACATTTTTTTTACTAAAGGTACTATATATGCAATCATTTAAAATTTCATAACTTACCAGATAGGAGTTATATACTTCATTGTTGAGAAAGTTCTTACAACGTTACAGTAGCAACGGACAACAACAAAGCAAGTCTCACTAATCAGAACATAAATGGTAACTAAGCTAGCTTTTTTTATAAATTTTCAAATATTCTTGGCAAATACTATTTGGGTGAAATTTCACAATGTGTTTGGCCATAATATTTGGGAAATATATTTCACTTTTTTAGAAAAATATGATTTATACCCATAAATTTTAAAAATATCAAAACTAACCATAAGTTTGTAGTATACAAGTCAATTGGATCTTTGTTACAACAATAACAAATAGTATTCATGACACTAGAACAATGTGATAATTTAGAGTGAGTGCAACAAGCATCATTTCATATACCGTGAAGTAGACAAAACACATGACTTTGTTATCTTGAGCCGATTGTTCATCATTTTCATCAATAACCATATTATCATTTAACATTCACAAAATATTTCATCACTACTTTGAAAATAACGTAAAAAATTATGTAATACAACGTAAGCAACAACTATAGAGGGTGTTTTTATAAAAGATAAAAGTTTGGGATAAAATTTCAATTTATAAAAGATTCCAAATAATGAGATTTGACCAAAATAATAGAAAAAACTAGTATTTGGAAATTTGGAATATTTGAACAAAGTGTATAAACAAACACTATTTGCCAAAGTTTTTTCCCAAATATTATTTGGGAAATATATGGCCAAATGGGCCTAAAATTCTTCTTTTATCTCAACTAGTTTTTCACCTAAAGTAAAGATTCTTCTATGAATATCACATACATCAATAATGTAATTAATAAATTGATTAGACACCGATACTAAATTGACTAAGGTCATCAAAATATAATTCAGTCATTATATTCTTATTGTTATAAAAGAACTTACTAAAATTCTTGTTATAAAAGAACTTACTAAAATTCTAAAAGAAAGAAAATTTTTAGAAGATATATTCTTTCAAAGTATATGTTTATATGTTTCATATAGTGGCTATTTATAGCCATACATTAATGCATACATGGTCATTAGTGATGTCATATTCCACATTACTAATGCATACATGGTCATTAGTGATGTCATATTCCACATGACACTCCAATTATTTTACAACACTCCCCCTTGGATATCTATGTAAAAAAAAATACATAGATATACATAATACGCATTATTTGCTGCCTCATTAAAAACCTTTCTAGGAAAACCCAGTGGGATAAAACCTAGACTAAGGAAAAAAGAGTACAGTGCGTATATTTACTCCCCCTGATAAAAACCACGATTCAGATGGTTAAGTTTTCGCATTCCAATTTTGTGAACCATCTTCTCAAGAGTTGAGGCTGGTAAAGATTTGGTAAATAGATCTGCTGGATTATCACTTGAACGAATTTGTCGCACATCAATATCACCATTCTTCTGGAGATCATGTGTGAAGAACAATTTTGGTGAAATGTGTTTCGTTCTATCTCCTTTTATAAAGCCTCCTCTTAATTGAGCTATGCATGCAGCATTGTCTTCAAAGAGTATTGTGGGTATCTTGACGTCACACTTCAAACCACATCTTTCTTTGATAAAATGTATTACTGATCTTAACCATACACATTCTCTACTTGCTTCATGAATGGCTATTATCTCAGCATGATTTGAAGAAGTAGCGACAATAGACTGCTTCGTAGATCGCCATGATATAGCAGTACCTCCGTATGTGAACAGATAGCCTGTTTGTGATCGAGCTTTATGTGGGTCAGATAAATAACCTGCATCTGCATGACCAACAAGATCTGCACTATCTTTGTTAGAATAAAACAGACCCATATCACTAGTTCCCCTTAGATATCGCAATATATGTTTAACTCCATTCCAATGTCTTCGTGTAGGGGAAGAACTATATCTTGCTAATAAATTAACAGAAATGCTATGTCGGGTCTCGTAGCATTAGCAAGATACATAAGTGCCCCAATTGCACTGAGATAAGGTACTTCTGGACCAAGAGGTTCCTCATTTTCTTCTTGAGGTCGGAATGGATCCTTACTCACTTCAAGTGATCGGACAACTATTGGAGTACTTAATGGATGTGCTTTGTCCATGTAAAATCGTTTCAAGATTTTCTCAGTATAGGCAGATTGATGGATGAAGACCCCATCTACTAAATATTCTATTTGTAGTCCAAGACAAATTTTTGTCTTTCCAAGGTCTTTCATCTCAAATTCTTTCTTTAGATATTCAATTGCCTTTTGAACCTCTTCTGGAGTTCCAATGAGATTAATGTCATCAACATAAACAGCAAGAATAACAAAACCCAATGTTGTTTTCTTAATAAATATACAAGGACAAATGGCATCGTTTATATAACCTTGTTTTATCAAGTATTCACTAAGGCGATTATACCACATGCGCCCTGATTGTTTTAAGCCATATAATGACTTTTGTAATCTGATTGAATACATTTCCCGAGATTTATATGCTTCAGGCATTTTAAGTCCTTCCGGAACTTTCATATAAATTTTATTATCTAGTGAACCATAAAGGTAAGCTGTAACCACATCCATTTGATGAATTTCAAGATTTTCATGTACAGCTAAGCCGATGAGATATCAAAAAGTTATTGCATCCATAACAGGTGAATATGTTTCTTCATAGTCGACACCAGGTCGTTGAGAGAATCCTTGTGCCACAAGGCGTGCCTTGTATCTTACAATCTCATTTCTCTCATTTCTTTTTCGTACAAAGACCCATTTATAGCCAATTGATTTAACATCACTAGGCGTTTGGACTACTGGTCCAAAAACCTCACGCTTAGCAAGTGAATTTAATTCTGATTGAATTGCTTCTTGCCATTTTGGCCAATCACATCTTTGTCGACATTCTTCGACAGATAGAGGTTCAAGATCCTCATTTCCTTTCATAATGTTAAGTGCAACATTATATGCGAAAACATTATCCACTATGATTTTTGATCGATCTAAACTTATCTCATCACCTGTAGAACTTATTGAGAGTTCTTCATTTACTTGAGTCTCGGGTTCACTGATCTCTTCAGGAATATCAGGATCAATCAGATTTTGAATTTCTTCGTGAAATTCTTTTGTAGTGTCATTTTTTGTACTTCTTTTTCTAGGATTCTTATCTTTTGAACCCAATGGTCTACCACGCTTCAGGCGTATTTGTGATTCAGAAGCTATGACACTTGTAGATGGTCCTTTTGGGACGTCGATTCGGATAGGCACATTTACTGCAGGAATATGTGATTTTGTTATCCTTTTTGAATCAGTAAATGCGTCTGGCATTTGATTTGCTATGTTTTGCAAATGGATGATCTTCTGGACCTCTTGTTCACACACTGGGGAGCGTGGATCAAAATGAGATAATGATGAAACTTTCCATGCAATTTCACTTTTAAGTTTCTTTTTCTCTCCCCCTAATTGCGGAAAATTTGTTTCATCAAATCGACAATCTGCAAATCTTGCAGTAAATAAATCTCCCGTCAATGGCTCAAGGTAGCGAATTATTGAGGGTGAATCAAACCCAACATATATGCCTAACCTTCTTTGAGGGCCCATCTTGGTGCGCTGAGGTGGTGCTACAGGCACATATACAGCACATCCAAAAATTCGAAGATGAGCAATATTTGGTTCATGGCCAAACACTAATTGTGATGGAGAGTGTTTATTATAATGAGTCGGTCTGAGACGAACAAGTGATGCTGCATGTAAGATAGCATGACCCCAAACAGTAGTAGGAAACTCACTTTTCATAAGTAGAGGTCTTGCTATCAATTGTAAACGCTTAATAAATGACTCAGCAAGGCCATTTTGAGTATGAACATGTGCTACAGAATGTTCAACTTTTATCCCTACTGATACGCAATAAGCATCAAAAGCTTGGGATGTGAATTCGCCAGCATTATCGAGGCGAATTGTCTTAATGGGATAATCTGGAAATTGCGCTCTTAATCGTATTATTTGTGCCAATAATTTTGCAAACGCCAGGTTGCGAGATGATAAGAGGCACACATGAGACCATCTTGAAGATGCGTCTATTAGGACCATAAAATATCTAAACGACCCACTAGATGGGTGAATAGGTCCACAAATATCCCCATGTATTCGTTCTAAAAATTGAGGGGATTCAATGTTAACCTTCATTGGTGATGGCCTAATAATCAATTTGCCTTGGCAACAAGCAGCACATGAAAACTCATCATTTGTAAGAATCTTCAGGTTCTTTAATGGATGTCCATTTGAGTTTTCAATGATTCGTCTCATCATTATTGATCCAGGATGACCTATTCGGTCATGCCAAAGCACAAAAGTCTTTAAGTCAGTAAACTTCTGGTTTACGATAGAGTGTGCTTCAATCGTACTTATTTTTGCATAATATAGTCTAGAAGATAAAGTTGATAATTTCTCCAACATATATTTCTGGTCTGAGACAATCTTGGTAATACCAAGGTATTCAACATTCATTTCATTTATTGTCTCAACATGATATCCATTTCGGCGAATATCTTTAAAACTTAACAGGTTTCTTGGGGATTTAGAAGAGAACAAAGCATCTTCTATGACGAGTTTTGTCCCCTTAGGCAGAAATATAGTAGCTCTTCCGGAGCCTTCTATTAAGTTTGAACTACCAGAAATTGTAATAACATTTGCTTTTCTTCTAAGCAAGTAGGAGAAGTATTTCTCATCTTTGAATATGGCGTGCGTTGTTCCACTATCAATTACACAAATATCTTCATGATTGATCATTGAGGTATCCATATATTCTTCAAGATAAAAGATATAAACGAAATAAACATTATATTATTATTACTAAACAAAAACATTACATAACCTTTTAGTTATTTTACAAGTCTAGGAAAACACATTCATACTAGTTCATACAAACGACGAAAATAAAACATATTTACATTATCATAGATCCATCACCTATTAGGTGATCTATCTTTCCTTCGGGATTCTCAAAGAAATCCGCTACATCTAGATGCATGGGTTCAACAGTATCTTTCGAGATAAAGTTGGCTTCAGCGTTATTTTTCACCTCCTTCAGGGAAGCTTGATATAGCACAACCAGGTGCCTTGGCGTACGACAGGTACGTGACCAATGTCCTTTTCCTCCACATCGATAACATTTGTTGTCTGAATTTTTCTTCTGCACTACATCATGTTTTTCATTCTTCTTTTTACACTGCTGGTGTTGAAGGTTATTATTTAGTGCAAGACGATAACCATGATTAAAATTTCTTCCTCGACCACGGCCACGGCCACGACTGGGGCCACGACCTTTTTCACGCCTAGATTGGTGAAAATTTACCGTATTTACTTCAGGAAATGGCATAGAGCCAGTAGGTCGACTTTCATGGTTTTTCATTAGTAAGTCATTATGTTGTTCAGCAACAAGGAGATGTGAAATTAATTCGGAATATTTTTTAAATCCCATTTCTCGGTATTGCTGCTGCAGAAGCATACTTGAGGCAGGAAAAGTGGAAAATGTTTTCTCCAACATATCATGGTCAGTGATATTTTCTCCACATAATTTTAATTGTGAGATAATTTTAAACATGGAAGAATTATACTCACTGATAGATTTAAAATCTTGAAGTCTCAAGTGGATCCAGTCATAACGTGCCTGTGGAAGGACGACCAACTTCAGGTGGTCATATCTATCTTTTAAATTGTTCCACAATACCAGAGGATCCTTAACAGTGAGATATTCCATTTTCAAACCTTCATCAAGGTGATGACGGAGAAATATCATCGCCTTGGCACGGTTTTGATTCGATTCTTGATTATTTTCTTGGATGGTGTCTGCTAGATCCATCGCATTAAGATGAATTTCCGCATCGAGTACCCATGATAGATAGCTTTTTTCCGATATGTCTAGAGCAAGAAATTCAAGTTTAGAGAGATTAGACATTATTAAGAAAAGGAAATTTATACCTCCGAGGCTTTAAAAATCTTTACTTGAACTGGCAGAGACTCGTGCTGATAACGTGTTATAAAAGAACTTACTAAAATTCTTGTTATAAAAGAACTTACTAAAATTCTAAAAGAAAAAAAATTTTTAGAAGATATATTCTTTCAAAGTGTATGTTTATATGTTTCATATAGTGGCTATTTATAGCCATACATTAATGCATACATGGTCATTAGTGATGTCATATTCCACATTACTAATGCATACATGATCATTAGTGATGCCATATTCCACATGACACTCCAATTATTTTACAACACTTATTATTATTTTTGTGGAAGCTCAACCCAACTGCACCCTGTTCAATTTTGGGCAGATAGTATGGTCCATTATAACGTCAACTTGATAGATACTGTATGTGTTTGACCTTCTAACTTAATTCCCTGCTGCCAGGTATTTTATATTGAATATGTGTGTTATTTTTTCCTTTTACATTAAGGGGTCGTTTGGTAAAGTGTATAAGAATATTGCAAAAAAGGTGCATTAGTAGTGCTTGCATTAGTAGTGCTTGCATTAGTAATGCCTGCATTAGTTATGCAAGCATTATTCCTTATACATTGTTTGGTTTGATGTACTAAAAATAACAAAGCTTGCATAATTTCTATTAAAAACATACATGTTTACAAAAATATCCTTCACACTTTATTATTTGTACACATCATTTGCAATAAAGTTATTTGTTAAACATCAGAAACTATTTCTTTGCTAAAACATCATTAACTCTTCATTCGTTTTTTTCAAAAATAAGATTAACTAATTATACTATTGCGTTAAAATATTTTTATGAAAAATTGGCAAACAATTTCTTTTGTCTACATTGAAAACAAAGCATTTAGGTTGTCATCAAATACTAATAACATACAGAAAAGTGATGCAATCAACTCAAGAAAAAGAGAGTACTTTACTTTTTTCACATCTAATTATAACTTGACTATTAAGATAAATCAACTAAGATCAGATTCTTTTAAAACAAAAAAAATTCTACCTTAATTTTTTGTTCATATTTTAAGGATGAATTTATGTACTACTAATTAAGAAAATAACGGAGGTGAAAAAAGAATTAAGTTTTGTTTTTTTGAGTTAATAAGTTGGGGTGAGGCAGTAGCGTCACAACAATAAAATTTTTAATTAAATTATATTAATTTTTTTTTAAAAAAAAAAATAGTTAAGCGGCCATAAAATCTATTAAGACACCAATAAATTAAAAGATACTGAAAAGCAAATCAAAATCAAAATAAAATTTTATGACAAAAAAATGAAAAGACTTTAAGGGTAATTTTGTAATTATTAAATCTAATGCAAGTGTTAAAATGCTATGTATTACTAATACCTAGAATTCCTTAGTATTAGTAATACACAACTTAATACACAATAGAGTGTATAACTAATGATTGCATTAGTTATACATGGTATGAAAAAGTGTACCAAACAAAGTATTGCTAATATATACATCTAATGCATGCATTATATTTCCTAATACACTCTACCAAACGACCCCTAATAGTGATGGATATTTATTTTTTATTTGGACGTTTGATGATTCATCATTTCAAATAGATTAAATCATTAGATTCATTTGTCTGTTTAACTGAAAAGAATGGATACCAATTACTATCAAAGTCAACTGTTACCTAACCATAAAATTAAATCACTGCAATTTCAGTGTCCTTTTCTTCTTAAAATTGAAAATATCTCATAAAATTAGTTATGGAATAACTAATCACACCATTTTAGTAATTAATTACGACTTGTGATGGTTCAATCATTCTTACTCAAACAACATTTCACTAAGTGAAAGATGGATTTTTAAGTTGATCTTGCCCTCATTTGGATATAAGGAAGGAGAGGTTCTAATTCTAGAACCAGAACGATAAGTGCATCCACGTATGACTTATAATATATATTTACTATTAAACTTTAGGATTTGACTAGGGAACTTATCGCTCTTTAGACGATTAAAAAGATGAAAAGATATCAATATTTTATGAATATACAATATAGATAGAAGAAATTAATATATATAATATGTGCATATGTATTATATATATTGAAACGTATAAGTGATTTCATAAAAAGAAATGTTTGGTCACTAATTATATGACTTCCAACAAAGTCATAAGTTATTACATTGTGTAAAAAAAAATTTATAAACTTATGATAATAAAAAAACGTGTAAAATATAAAGCAAAAAATGTTATGGAGATAATATAAATAAATGAATAAATAATGCAATATTATTCTTAATTTCTTATAATCTTAATTACTAAGAAAAACAAGGGAAAAATACGAAATTAATTTACAATTTTTCAAACTCCAATGTGATCATTTCTAAAATGTCATAAATAAATTTAAAAAAAGGTAGATATTGAATGTAATTTATGTCATTACGCAATGGAATTTAGGTAAGTTATACTTTCTAAAATGTCTTACAATTCACATACATTTAGATTTACAACAAAGAATAAAAATGAATTCAGAAATAGTAAAACACAATTTTTTTATTATTATAATAATAATAACAATATTCTTGGTCAAAGGAAGGTGTCGATTTTAATCATTCATTTTGTTATTTTTCCTCTTATTTTTCATCATTATCTAAATAAATATTCATATTTTAAATTTTGTCTCTACCCTTTATTGTAGTATTTGTTTTATATTTTATTAATTTTTTCTCTTTTCCTTCTCAATCATACTCGATGGTAATTTTTTCATAGTAACAAAAACACATCTTCTATTGGATCTTAATCATAAAAAACATAAATAGTTTTTGTACTGTAAAAAATGTATCATAAAAAGGTTGTATTTCAATAATTGATATATACTCGAATTGTCTAATCTATCAATAATAGTGTTTGAACATTAATAAAATTAGCATAAGACAAAGTTACATTAATTAATTATCGTCTAACGAAGTACAAAAAAAAATGTTCTTACTTCTTACCTTCCAAACCTAAGTAATTACATAGAAAGAACACAATGCACATACCTTCATTAGGACCTTAATTTTAAAAAAAATAGATTTGAAAAAAATATTTAATGAATCAATGCGCAATTTTTGAGCTCTTGTCAACGCACCCTATGACTAACTGATCAACATGTAAGAGTCCTCTTTATTGAGTCTACCTTTACTGCAATAACAAAACATGGAAAATACAACTTCAAATATGAAATAAAAGGATAATCTTGAGTAGGAGCTTCATGAAATAAAAAATTATGATTATATATGAACAAAATAAAGGAATTTTTTGAAAAAACTTAAATAAATTTTTACATTGGTTAGTAATTGATATTATTATACACAAAATTACAATAACTAATTTGCTCCTAAACAAAAATACACATTTACAATAATGAAAAATTATACAAATTCAAACTAAAGAAGTTACATGGAGAAAATACAAGCACGTACATCTTTCTAAAATCTTTATCATAAGAAAATATATAAAAATAAGAAGATGAAATAAGTGTCCACTTTTTTGAGCTCTTAACCGGCACTTTTTTGTTAAATTAATCAAAATTCAAGAGTCTTCTTTATCGTACCAAGTTAACACATGAATTTGATAATAGAATAATACTACAAAGAATAATGAAATATAAAAATGATCTTGATTAGAAATCTCATAAAACAAAAAAATTATGAATTTAAATTAACTAAAATGAAGAAATATAGTAAAGTATCTTAAATTTTATAATTTAATAGTTGGGGCTTATCAATATGAAAACTTAAAAGTCATAAAATTAATTATATTATTAAGAAAAGAAGTTTAACAGATATAAGTTATGGCTTTAAAAATAACTAAAGAAGGAAAAAAGAATAAAAAAAATACGTTTATACTAAATAAACACATAAATTCTTGACATGAATAAGTAAACAAAAAGTAAAAAAAGTATAAGAAGGGAAGAGACGTGATTTAATGTTATAAATGTCATAAGTGATGAGATTTAGGGAACAAAAATAGCATTTCATTTCCTAAAAAAGAAGACTTTTATTATATAGAAATATAAGTTTCTTGAATTGGATAAAATAAAAAATAAATAAAAAGAAACTAAAAAGGGGAAAAAGTTAGATTTAAAGAAATAGGGAAGAAATTAAAATACTAAAAAGAAGAAAATGAGAAATATTAAGGAAAAGAAAATAATAGCATTTAACGATAAACTAAATTAAATATGACTATCTTTGATGTATAGGTGAATTTTTTGTATTTTAAAATTTGATAAATGGCCCAAAAAAACACAAAAAAATAAATAACTTTTGGTACGTGATTTTATTAATGGAAAATCCTTTTGGTCAGAATGATAAAAAGACTCTTTCACACTATAAATTAGTTTCTATTTAGATATTTTTATCCTTTTAACTTAAAAATTAAAGAAAATTTTTGGGAGAATCCATTCTCCATCATGTTTCCAACATATGTACTACGGAATCCTAATCAATTATGTACTACGGAATCCTATGTACTATAAATTCTACCAAAGTGCACATCAATTATGTACTACGGAATCCTATGTACTATAAATTCTACCAAAGTGCACATTGATCATTAAGTAGATTGGATGATCCAATTTGTAAAAAAAATATTTTTAATTATGTTTTAAAAATAATAATTATGAAATCAATAGTAAAAAAATATTTTTTGAATCACATTATATTTTTTTTATTATAATAAAAAAATTAGTTAACTGATATTACAACAGATTATGACCAAAATATTTGTGTTAACTGAATTTACTTAACACTAATTTATTTTATTCAAACATAATAGTTAAAAAATACTTAATTAGAATTTGAAGGTCATTTTAGTAACAAATAAAGTAATTAAAATATCATAATCAAACTATAGTATGAATCATCATCGACCCATTCATTTTTGTTCATCAAACTATCGTCTGAAGTCATTCCTAAAGATCTGTATAACTCTTCCCTAACTTCAGTTATATTCATATTATTTTTTGGAGAAGTGATCGAGTAAAGAACAATAGGAAAAAGAATTAGCAGGATTCCTTGGCAGTTCTAACGCTACATAAGAATACAAATGTGTGGTATGACATGTCTCTTTTTTATTTCTTTCACAATAATGTTTTTTTCTTCTTTCGATTTTTTTTCTCGATTTGTGGGATGGATTATTAAAAATGGCTGCTGCAATTGAAGGAAAATATTGTCCCAATGAGACTCTTCATATTCTAAACCTATTAATCAATATTCTAATTAAATTGTAATTTTAGGAAATGACAAATACTGTAATACATTTTTTCTTTATTTTAAACTAAAAGGTTAGTATAGTCCCTGTACGTTTTTAGCCAAATTCTGATCATATTTTTCTGACCGTTTAGCATCTCTCTTTGTTATTATGCCTATGTCCATTGTTTTTTGTTCATTGATTTAATCCTTTCTTTTTGAATGACTGATTTATCGCTTTTCCTTCATTGATTTTATTTTTTCAATAGGCACTGAGATTCAATCATTGGGATGCCCCTTCTGTAATAATGAGTTTCATATCAAAATTAAGTGACTATAAGAAATATTATCTCGAAAAGAACGAGAACCATAACTTTAGATGAATAGCTTAATAGTACAAATCTTGTTATAGATTACATTTGCCAATACATTTATCGGAACGTGTTTCAAAGTGCAGATGTAGGTGGTTTATCTTTCCCAATATTGACGTTGCCTTCAGTTTTAACCACTACACTGCTCTTAAATTGTGGGATTTTCCCATATAGTTGATTGTTAGAAACATCCAATTCCGTTAAGTTTGGCAGCAATGTGAGCTTATTTGGAATAGTTCCTGTAAGAGAATTGTCTGCTAGGATCAACCTCTGTATTGACGTAATGGACGACAAGTTTGGAGAGATGATCCCAGTAAGTCCACTTTTCTGAAAATTCAGTACTGTAATGTTTTCACCATCACAAGTTATGCCAAGCCAACGCGAACAAGGATCATTCCCTTTCCAATTCTCAGCAAATTTCGTGGGATACCCTACATCCTTAACCACATCCAACAGTGTACTAACCCGCGAGTCACAAGGACCAGGTTGTGACAAACAAAAACTATTGGTATTATCCAACATATCCACTCGCACTGACGATGGAAATTGTGGCGTAGGCCCTTGCAAAATGTTGTTTGTCAAATTAACCACTTTTAACGAAGGAAGATTAACCAAAGAGTCTGGCACTTGACCAGTGAAGCTATTATCTCTCAAATTACAATCTTCCAACTGAGTTAACCCCGAAAAATCAGGCAAAGGGCCTGTAAACTGATTGCCTGAAAACCAGAGTTGGGTTAATCTGGTCATGTTCTGTATCACATCTATTGAGCCATTCAACTTACCTTTAATACTGTTTAACCACAACGATTGGATAGAAGAACCCGAAAAGCTCGAGGGCAGAGGACCCTCCAAATTATTAAACGACAAATGCAAAGTTGTTAAACTAGAAAATGTATTTCCACCAAATAAATCAGGGATTTTACCAGTAATATTAGCAGAATAAGCGGAGAAAATTTGAAGAGCAGTAGCACTTTTCAGACTTTCTGGTACAGTCCATGATGAAAAGGGATTTGACTCCAAGTAAACACTTTGCAAATTAGTCATACCTTGAAAAAAGTCATTAGGAATTGAAGTGAACCCATTGTCATTAAGAAGAATTCTCTGCAATGAGTTTAATCCAGAAAAACTCGGGAGCGGACCAGTGAATGTACTTCTTTGAACTTCAAAAACTTGCAATTCAGTAAGGGTATTAATGTTTGATGGGAGAGTTCCTTTTAGGCCATGATCCCCTACTTGAATCCTAATTACGCGACCATCCTTAGTACATTGAACTTTATCCCATTTACAAGGATCTGGATCGTTCCAGTTAAGTGGATTCGGATTTATTATTTGTTTCTTGAATTCTTGCATCACTGCAGCATCTGTAGCAGCACTACCCTGAGAGTAAACAGAGACAACATTGGACAAGAGTATAAAGAAACAAACAAAACTCAAATAGGGTTTCTTCAAATTCATTGTGTTCAACAAATGTTTAAGAAAATGTGGGATTTTTGTTTGCTTTCTTGTATGAATTTATAGAAAAAAAATTATGAGAGTTCCAAATGGTAAGTTTGACTCATGAAGAAAGAATACGCTTATTCTGCCCCTTTTTATGGATGGTAATTTAATGGTTGGATTTTGGTTAAATCAAATATTAATAATTTGGGAAGAAAGTTACTATAGCAAGATATTGTTACCAAGAAACTTTTTTAAAGAGTATAATTCAAACTGAAAAATTGGCTAAGATTAAATATCACCATTCATTTATTTGTTTATTTATTACAAAATTGTAATTTCCTGATTCTATGTTATGGCGCACCATCATTAATACAATTTTCTATGATAAAAAATAGGAGTAAGTTTTAATTTTAATTTTGGCATACATCACTGCACTTTCCCTTTTAAAATAAACGGATCGTCATGGCCTTCTCCTGAGTTCTCAAAAGAACCTATGTCGCTCTATCTTCGTAGTCTCGATTTTGCTATCAGAAGCTCTGGAAAAGTTAAAATATCCTTTAGATGCTTTTAGCGAGTATTTACTATGCACTTGACTACTCAACATTTATAGTAGGTGCATTCTTCCCGCCCTTAATTACATAATTTTAATGGTAAAAATTTTGCTTATTCATTTGAGCAATTAAGATAAATTTATTATTTCTCCTTTTAAATATTATTCTTATCATTGAGTAACTACGTAGAGAACTAATAGTCAGACTTAAAATTTTAAAGTATACTATTTAATAAAAATAATTTAGTAAAAGAAATCTTTAATAAATAAATTCTACGCAGACATATCAATTCAACAAATTACAAGTAAAAAAGAACGGACGGGGTACTTCGTATCAAGTAAAACATTCACAAAAAATATAATGGATGATTTTTTTCCTCTTAAATTATTATGAAATTAAAAGTCTACCTAAATGTCATTATAATACAAGATTAAGAAGAAAAACCTCATTTAGATACGACTGATTTATTTGACACACTTTTCTTTTACAATTCATTTCCAGAAAAATGTTATCCTTTTATAATTAAAAACGACATAACGTTAATATTCTCTTTTTATCCTTAATAAAATTATGAAATTTAGAGTCACACGAATATCTAAGACTTGTTAATAATCAGTCTGACAGTAAGTTTTTGCTGTTCTGCATGGACATCAGTCACACAACTATTCTTGGATATGATATGTTAAGACAAAGATAAGATCACATTAAGCATTATAATATAAGATGAGATGGAAACAATTACATTGACACATTTTGCTGGGATTACACATATAGGAGGAGATTCAGTGTTTTCATTACAACTAGACAGAGACACTAATAAAAGATATTATTTATATTACATGACACATTTACTTCAAGAAGACATAAACATAAAATTGATTTGTTTCAAGCCTTGAAATGATCAACTGGAAGGTTTTCCTCATCACGCGTCTTGGGATCGTGTTTTCTACGATGAGTGTAAAGCATTCCCCAATTATAGGCCTTATACTTTGCAGGGTTCTTCTCATTGACCTTCTCTTCCAAGGGTTGTATCCAAGTACTATGCGATGGATTGACAAAGAATGGAATTGAAAATCTACTCCTTTCAGTGTTCAGCACTACGCGATGTTCCACACTCTCATATTCACCATTGCTATACACCTGGTGATCGATCATTTATAAGTACCAGTTATATATATATCAACAATACATTATTTTCTTTGATAATACGTACCTGTGTAGCGTCACCAAGATTTACAATGTAAGCATCAGGAGTAGGTTTAACTCCTATCCATTCTCCATCATTTTTCCTCTTTATTTCAAGGCCTCCGGTATCATCTTGAGACAAAATGGTGAATAAACCAGCATCTTTGTGTCTACCAACTCCTAAAGCCAAATGAGGGACAGGACAAGGAGGATAATGATTTATCCTTCCAAAAACAACTTGGTCTTCAAAGAACTCATTCAGCCTTTTTGCTGGCAAGCTTAAGCTGAGTGATATCAGTTCTGCTAACTTGTTAGCTAACTTTTGCATTTCTTGAATATACTCTTCACACACCTCCCTGAAAATCCAATCATAAATAAATCTTGAAATCTTCCGTTATACTTTGGGATCAATCATACCCTTGACATTAAAAAATCATTTTGGAGTAAAAACAGCTTTTTGGTGTTTTTCAAATTCAGGAATAAATTTTCTTCCCTAAGATATCTTTTTTTTGATAGTAGAATATAATTACCTTAATCCTGGAGGGTACTGAGGCCATTGGTTGTGAAACTCCCTGAGCTCCTTGTCATTAGGATCTTGAGAAAGTGGGACCACAGCTTTCTTCTCAACTGTAAAATCAAAGACTTCTTTCCAGTCCCTAATCTTTTTGGTGAGCTCAGTATCATAATATCCCATGAAGTTCCCCTCATTTCTTTTCACCTTTATCTTTTCCTCTTTAGGTAAAGCAAAGAACTTTCTAGATGCCAATTCTATCTTTTCCCTGGACTCTAAGGACACCCCATGATTGATCACTTGGAAGAATCCCCACTTCTTGCATGCATTTCTTATTTCACCAACTAGACTTGATAACTCCGCGTCAGTCAATGTGTCTGGAGAATTCAGTATTGAGAGATCAATCACTGGAATGCCTTCTGCTTCAGTACTTTTGGTGAGTTTTGGCCTGTTTTCAACATCTTGGATGATTGCTGGATGGACTTCTACCATTGCTCAATTAATTGCTTAGGAGGAAAGTGCTTTGTCATACAGAAATTGTTCCAGGTTACTGGAGTTTTATAATCAAAACGATGGCTCAAGCACATACTCCCTGCCAAGATGTTATTTACCTACTACATTTCTTTATTACAATCATTGGAGGGGATTTGTTTGCATTTAACTTTACATGATTAAATTTATGAAAGTAGGTAATTAGTACCTTTCACACTTCATGTACTTTGTAGTTTCTCAATAAAGATATAATGTTAGCAAGATACACAAACCATTTACAAGAAAAAAACTACCCCACTTTATTCCCTCTTGCTTAATAATACAATACTTCTCATAGACTACATTTGTCATTTCTCTTCTTGCATCTTTAGGTCAAGTAAACCAAGGTCACAGATACACTGATGTATCGTAATCTTTCGACCAATTCATCATAAGAAAATACTGCAAAGAGTAGGAAAGAATAAAGGATTGAAAAGCTCATCATCACCAAAGTTTAATCATTCACCATCAAATAAAAGAAGAGAAATAAATAATCAAAAAGTTCAACTGACTTGACATCATGACCTTATTCTGATCCTTCAATTTCCATTAATCATTGCTTCTTCAAGTCCTAAGATCAAGCAAAGTCATTCATTAATTGATTATAGAAAATTGAGTTCAATGAAAGGAAACAATATCTTAAAGAGAATAGGTGTAATATCAAATTAACTAGCGCGGTAATAGAACTTCCATGAAAGAAATTAACTAGCTCGCTAATAGAACTTCCATGAAAGAACTAGGATCGCCATGTAAATGCATCAGATATGTGAATTAACTGAAGTTTTATTCTCAGCCTTATACTTGTCCCGTTATTCTTCTTAATTAACAGCTACTAGTCTTCGGGCACGCGCTTCGCGTATAACCCATATTAGTGAGTTTATTATTTCTTAAAAAGTAATACTATTAAATAATATGATTTGAGTTTTTTTTATTAAATATGTCTAATTGAGATTTCTTTCTTTGTTTTACTACTAATTGTGACACTCCAATTTTTTTACCTCCAAGTGAATGCATCGAGATAATAATATGAGAAACTAATATAATAAACTTTGTTTATAAGTCAAAAGATAAGTTTGTATTGCAAAAAGGGAAAATAACAACTATTTAAATTAAATTCCTCGATAGTTTTAGAATAATGTTAGAAGATCAAAAGATTGCATACATGAGATTAATCCTATGCAAATCGTGACTTTTTAAATTAAAAGCTTGAGAGAAGATTATTTACTTTTTGTACCAAAAATGGTGTAAGATTAAATTTGAGTGAAAGGAAAACAAAACCTTTCAATTTTTTTACTTTGCCTTTTGGATCTCCGGATAATTATAATGAATGTGTTCAAAGTATTATATTAATTTTTTATCCACAAGCACTTTAAACTTATTAGTTAATTATAAATATTTAAAACTAAGATGTAAAAAGTCTTATTATTTATATTTTGATAATCAGGATATTTATTAACATAACTACTATTTTTTATAAAAAATTTAATTTTCTCTTCATACATAACTTATCCGCCATTAATCTAGTGTTATATGTTTAACCTTTTTTTTTTCATAATAAGAAAAGGAAAGAGTAAACATTATATTTTATCGCATTCATTTTTAAAGATGAAAATTAATGTATATGTAAAATTATAGGGACCCAAAATTATAAGTACAAAAAAAAAAAAAAGATGCACATGAACAAAACAATTAGGCATTTCTCTATGCTTTTGTCCCTATAGTGAAAACTGAATATTTGAGCATACAAAATACAACGAAACAACAATTCAACTATATGAAGAGAGATAGAAAAGTCTTATTATAATTCAAATTACTACAAAGAAGTATAAAACTAACATCTCAAGCTCCGATGCTTCAGTAATTAGTAATTGAATTTTTGTCTATTCTCGTGACTGCATAAGGGGATGTCACAACTTTCACCTCAAATTGTGACATTATTTCACATGTTTAGAGTTCCTACACACAAGAATTGTAGGAATAGTAAATAAAGTTTTTGTTGGAAAAGTTAAATTTATAGAACAAAATTACGGAAACATGAAAAGAGACATGGAAAATTGAAAGATCAAATACTATTAAAATATGGGTAATGCTAAATGGCCAGAAAAATTTGGCCAGAATTTGGCCAGAATTGTAAAAAGACTAAAATAACCTTATTTTAGTTTTACATTTATTTCCTCAATACTTTTTCCTCCAAACAAAATTAACTTTTTTCTAATTTTCAAACACCTTGAACTACTAAATACTAACTATTTGGCTTCCAATGAAAATGAAAAATGTTTTTTTTTGTGTAGTTTATCTTTAAAAATAAGTATTGTTTAATTAATAAAAAAAATGTACACTTTAATTAAAAAAACTTTTTTGTAATTTTATTTTTATACATTTAAATTTTTTCCCATTATATAGCAAATTATGTTCTACATATACCCCTCCCCCAAACTCAATTATGATCCTAAGGTGTCAACTTTGAAAAATTATTTTTTCGCTAAAAATAAACATCTTTATTGAAAAAGATAATTAAATTTCTCATTAATAATAACTACAAATGACTATCTTATCTACTAAAGATTATACTTAATTATTTTGTAATAAAAAAATTGTAAAATATAGTAATTAAGCATAGATTAAAAAAAAATAATTAAATTCTTCTATAAATATAATCAACTAAATAGATAAGTCTATATAATGGACATTTTTTGGGAGAAAAATTATATTGAAATTTCGATATTTTTAAAAATGATTGATGATAAGACATTCAAAACTATGTCATAAATAACACATTATTTTTTTTATACTATAATCATTCCGCACAAGAATTAACATATATAGAAAATGGTGAAATTATTTCACTAATTTTAACAATGAATAAATAATCCAGTTATTTCAATAGTATTAATTAAGTGGATATTTTAAAACAAATGAATAAAAGATCAGTCAATACCTACTTATCAATTATAATACTTTAAAATAGATGTATTTATATATATATATATATATATATATATATATATATTAATTTACAATATGTTTAACATGTATAAGTAAATTATAACATAACTAGGATATATATGTTTTAAAAATTATTTTCGTTTATCTAAAATTTTTATATTTCAATAACGACAATCAAATCTCAAAATACTTTCGAGTTGATAGACATCGGCACATTATAAAATACATAATTTAATTTTCTTAAAACATAGTAATCAAATATGTAATTTAAATTTTTTAAGTATGTAGTTTAATTTTTAAACATGTTGTTGTAAATATGTAGTTTAATTTTTTAAAACATAATAACCAAACATAAGCTTTAAATATGTAATTTTTCAACATTAATGTGTAGTTATTTTGGGTTGTTGTTAAATAGGATCGACACTTATAAACCATATGATTTTTAGTATTTTTTTAATGTGTTGATGTCTATCATTCTAAAGTATTTTGATTTCTGATTGTTATTATTGAATTATTTTACATTATATATATAAAAAAAAGTATTTAAAATTTAATTTAAATAATTATTTAAATAGGTAATTTAAATTTATTTATATAATAAATGCAATAAAATTACTTAATTTTAAAAATTATTAATCCGTTCAAAACAAATATTAATTTGAAAGAAAAAAATAATATTGTGATTACAACTATGTATACTTAATATTTTAGCAGATCATTTAATAGCAAAAAGTTTTAATAAAATAACAAACAATACTAATAAAGAAAAATATATATGTGATGAAACTTAAATCTAGTTTATGTTAAATTTGTATTGTCATTGTCATCGGAGAACTATAAAGATGTTTTTCTTTCAATTTTTTTTTATAAAAGTTAATTTTGAAATCATAAAAAATTCTTTATATCCTTTTTATGTTATTAAATTTTTTTAATGAAGCATCATCAAAGCTTTTATATAAAAAAAATTGTATATGTCTCTAGTACTGAAATAATAAATAAAAATTAATTTTAATGAGTCTTTTTTGCGTATGACATGATTCATATGTTATCGAAAATATGAAGATAATCACATAATAGAGGAAACATGATGGTAATTTTAGTTTTTTTCTTATTTCGCTCACATAATTTTGAGTATAATTGGATAAAATATATTTTTATCATTAATTTTTTTCTAAGAAATCGGTGTATAACAATAACTCCTTTGAATAAATAAGAGTAACTCTTTAGCCAACGCGGCTAATTTCATATTTTTATATAAATTTTTAATATTTTAATTTAGATATAAATTATCTTTTCGCGATTAAAAATTATAAATTAAAATAGATAATTTAACCTTAGTTCTGTTTTATACTTTTTAAAAATTTTCTTATCATTAAGGAATAAGAAATGAAAAAAAAAAAACTAAAAAGAATAAGTAAAAAGGAGGAAAATTGAATTATGTTTTTTTTAGTGAATTCTTTTGTTCTTTTCCCATGTTTAACTAAGAAATGATCAATAATTAATCTCACTAATCATTTTCAATGTCTTGAAAACATAATTGAATAATATATTTAATAATTAAGTTAAAGGGCAAAAATGTCTAAAAGTAAACTAGATTATAGTGTGAACATATTATTTTACCATTCTGGCCAAATTTTTCTGGCCAAAAGGATTTTTCCTTAAAATATATATAAAAAGATAGAATGAAATTTAACTTTAAATGATACATGAATCTACTTTAATTTCTTGTCTTTAAGGAATAATTACTCATTTGTATTTGTTTAAAAATTTGTGTGAGAAATTTGAAAGGTCAAGATTATAAAATGAGAATAAGAAGATTAAATATATGTATGAAAATTATAAAAGTTTTAATTTAGTAGAGGGGCAAAATGGTAATTCAACTTTTTACTTTGGAGTTTCCCACTTATAATAATACTAGTTTCTGAGGACGTGCTTCGCACGTGTGTTCCATGTGAATTTTTATAGATACGTTACAATGACAAAAATTTTGTGGAAATATATATATAAATTGTAATGAATAATAAAATGTAACAATTACAAAATAAGAATAAAGACTTACGCAATAAAACATTCATAAAAAAACTAAATTAAGAAGTTTGATGGAGAAAAAAAAAGACAAAAAGAAACAAATTTAAGAAAAGATCCAATGTAGACATTATTCTTATAAGACTGATGTATGTATAGATGAAAAAATAAGTACAAAATTAGTACATAACTCTCTGAGTTCTTATCGACTCCTTTCATATCCTATCAAAATTTAAGAGGCTTCTTCATCTACTTTAACTATAAAATAAAAATGATAGCCTAATAATCTTGGTAGGAGTTTCATGAGATTAAAAAAGTTGAATTTATATAGATATAATAGAAGGAATATCAAAAGATATCTTAAAGTTTTAGTTTAAATATTTGGAGGTTATGAATATGAAAAGATGAGAGTTATGATTATTAAGAGTATTAAAGTTGAATAAGTAATTAATAAATAATAATAAATAAATGAAGAATATAAAAAAGAAAATTAAAATTAGCAAACCATGTAGAAAGAACAACTTAAGTTCTTATCACGTAATTAAGCGTTAATGAATTTAAATTTGTGAAGATAGAGTCATTCTTTAATAATAATCGAGAGGACATTATCAACGTGTGTCTCCATTTTGCAGATTTGCACCCTTTAAATTATTAAATTTCGTTATTTATCATAAAGGATAATACTTTATCCATATAAATTATATTATTCATGAGAGGGTTAAGGAAAAAGTTATGAGAAGAGGAAAAATATAGCAATTTAGGTAAAAACTTTTTTTTTAAAAAAATTATAATTATTATATACATATAGATTATAAATGATAAATATTAATTAATTAAATATTTAATTAGAAATTAATCTTTAGAAGTCTAAAAGTCATTAACCTTTTAATTAAATTTATACAATCAAATATTTAAATATTTTATAACAATTTAATTTATAGAAGGGGTAAAACTGTAATTCAACTTTCAACTTTTTTTGTTCATACTTTTAGTAATATATGATATGATTAGTTATATATGTTGGCAATGTTCAAAATAGACATAATACATAAATATGCCCTTTAACTTGGCTTCAAATCACATTTATTACCTTTAACTTGGCTTCAAATCACATTTATGCCCTTCAACTTTGGGTGTGCACAAGTAGACACTTAAACTTGTATAAAGTTGAACAAATAGACACACATGTCCTACATGTCATTTTTTGTCCTACGTGGTCTTACGTGTGGGTCCAAATTATAGGTTAAGTTTTTCTTTATAAGAAAATTGTCTCCACTGTGAATCGATCTCTCGCGCTCGCGCAGCAAGCTGGAGCGTTCGACCAGCGCACCCACAACTATTTTTGATTGTTAGGGTGCACAATTAAATATTTGTACATTTTATCAACTGTCAATATGTATACGACTTTTTTTAAAAAGTTACCGGATGCACGTATATCCTCACGGATACATGTGGGTCCGCCCCGCTTTGGACCGTAAATGAAGGTGGTTGGGAGATTTGTAGATCCATAATCCTATGTAACACGATTATCAGGTGCTGATACTCCACCTGTTGATGCAAATGCCTGTAGCAAAGCATATATTGTTCCAATTGTGTAAAAGTGTAAGCGAATATAATGTGTAAATTTGGGAATAACAGTGGTTGCATTGAGAGTTGGACCAGGCATCAGATCAGTGACAAATACAGCAACTGAAATCTTTTCTGGGAAGCTTTCCATGGCTTTGGAAATGGCGAATCCACCAAAACTATGGGATACAAGTACCACTTTCTTATCTTCTGGAAGGGAAGTCATGAACTCCATTAGCGGACTAAAGTAATCTGATCATAAATGTGGGACTTCAAGGACCTGCTTTGGGTTGATCCCTGAAGCGCCTAAGTCAACAGCTGTTACGTTATGCCCTGAAGTTTTTTTAATGACGCCACAAGCTTTTACCAAGACCAGGCTCCATGGCAAATCCCATGAACTAGCACAAAGTGTTTGCTTGCTTTAGGCCGTTTGGGCCCTACTTAGGTTGCATTTACACATGGAAACAAAAGTATTAGAACTACTAGACTTTCTAAAAACTTGCTTTTCTCCATATCCTTTCTTTTTTTCTTTTTTTTTGAAGAATGAGCACTTAGTATGAAACCATACGAGAAACTTTCTAAATAATTCCAGGAGTTTCATGCAGTCTGCTAACTTACTTTTATGCAGAAGCAACCCCACGTCGGCTACTATTTTGAGGCATTCAATTTTTAAAGGAGATTGATTGACTTCTGGTTACTTACTTCCATACAGAAGCTGTTGGACAAAATGATAATCACACCCAGGATAATGTCCAAACTAAATAGCAATAGGAAGAGAGTAACAACGACACCAAATATTAAAATGGGTAAATATGATACCCGAATAAGTAATACAATAATATTGATGAAAAACTTGGTAGTGTCAAAAGACTACTACTCAACACTCTTTTATTTCTTACAACTCACAATAATATTATTTGCACACTATTTTCTCACAAACTAAGAAGTAGTTTGTGGATTACTCTCTCTACTCTCTATTGCTTCTCTATTTTTGGTGTGTCTTCAAGTGTTCAATTACTACTCTATTTATAGAGTTTTTTGAACACTTGTTTACATCATTAATGACATAATGTGATAGCCAATTTCAACAAAAAAATTGGCTGCCTAACTCTACCAAACTAATACCAAACTTATACCAAACTTTGACTACCTACTTCCACAAATGTGGCTACCAACTTTCACATTGGTGGCTACCAATTTTCACATTTGTGGCTAGTAATTTCAACAAGTATGGCTGCAAAATTAATTGCTGTCAAGATTTTATTTCCACAAATCTCTCCCTTAATTTTGATTTTCTTCTTTACTCCAAGGCTTGATCTCAATCTCTGAAAATCTTCAAACTTGAGAGGCTTTGTAAAAATATCTGCAACTTGATCATGAGATTTCACATACTTAGCTCTACCTCTTTCTTGGTAATGCATTCTCGGATAAAGTGATACCTTGTGTCTATGTGCTTGCTTCGATCATGATACACTGGATTCTTTGCTAGTGCTTGCGCAGATTTGTTATCAACACAAATCATTGTGGCTTCAATTTGTGACAAATTGAGTTCCTTCAATAACCGTCTCAACCAAATAGCATGACATATACATGATGTCGCTGCCACATATTCAGCTTCACAAGTCGAGAGAGTAACAATTGATTGTTTCTTTGAACTCCAAGAAATAACACAATCACCCAAGAAAAACACAAAACCAGATGTGCTTTTTCTATCATCAACATCTCCCGCATAATCACTATCACAATATCCCACAAGATTAAAATTATCGGAAGAAGAATAAAATAGCCCAAGGTCGATTGTACCTTTTAGGTAGCGAAGAATTCTTTTAGCGACCTTCAAGTGAGTGGAGGTAGGAGCTTCCATGAATCGACTTACTACTCCAACTGCAAAGACTATATCTGGTCTCGTACATGTCAAGTACCTCAGACTTCCTACGAGACTTTTGAACAAAGTGGAATCCACTTCTTCTCCATCATCAAATTTTGACAATTTTGTTCCACTTTCCATTGGGGTGTTCACAGGGTTGCAATCAAACATGTTGAACTTCTTCAAAATCTCCTTTGTATAGCTTTCTTGAGATATGAAGATGCCTTCCTCCATTTGCTTGACTTCTAGGCCCAAGTAATATGACATGAGCCCTATGTCTGTCATGTCAAACTCAAGGGACATAGCTTTCTTGAAAGCTTCAAATAAAACTGGGTTGTTACCCGTTAGAATGAGATCATCAACATAAAGACAAACAAGCAGAATATCTCCATTAGTATGAACTTTAATATAAAGAGCATATTCATGGAGACAACGAGTAAACCCATTGTCTTGAAAGTATTTGTCAATGCGACTATTCCAAGCTCGTGGAGCTTGCTTCAACCCATATAAGGCTTTCTTCAACCTCAACACCTTATCTTCATGATTTTTAACCACAAAACCCAATGGTTGCTCAACATAGACTTCTTCTTCAAGATATCCATTCAAGAATGCCGATTTGACATCTAGTTGATGGATCTTCCACTTCATTTGCGCCGCTAAAGAGATCAATAGACGGATTGTCTCCATGCGGGCAACAGGCGCATAAACTTCTTCATAGTCGATGCCATGCCTTTGTTTGTAGCCTTTAGCCACAAGTCTTGCCTTGTATCTTTCTACTTCTCCATGGGCATTTTTCTTCATCTTGTATACCCATTTGACTCCAATTGCTCGATGGTCCTTTGGAAGAGTTGTCAACTCCCAAGTGTTGTTCTTCTCTATTGATTGGATCTCTTCCTCCATGGCTTTTCTCCACCTTTTGTTAGTAACAGCTTCATCAAAATTCATTGGTTCACTATCAGCAAAAAGACAACACAAAAAATCAAAATTAGTAATTTCTTCTGTGTCATCATAGAGTTCTTGAATGTTCCTCATCCTATGTGGTCTTTCACTTGAACTCTCTTGAGAAGATGGAGATGCAATATTTGCTGGTGAAGGAGGCGGGGTTGCATCCTGTGCCATGGTCTCCTGTTCTTCTTCATCTCCGAAGTATGGAAGAAAATCATATGTTTTTTCTTCTGGAGCCTCCCAATTCCATGATGCTTCTTCATCAAATTCAACATCACGACTCACCACCACCTTGTTATTGCTTGGATTGTACAATTTGTAGCCTTTTGAACTTGCGTCATAGCCAACAAACACATACTTGACACTCCGATCGTCAAGTTTAGCTCTCCCTTGATGTGGAACATGAGCATATGCTATGCTCCCAAAGATTCTCAAGTGCTTAACACTTGGCTTTCTTACGCTCCATGCTTCTTGAGGTGTTTGATCTCGTACATTTTTTTGTTGGAGACCTGTTGCTCAAATAAACTGCACAAAAAACAGCCTCGGCCCAAAATTCTTTTGGTAGATGTTTAGCTTTCAACATACATCTAGCCATATTAAGAATTGTTCTATTCTTTCTTTCTGCAACTCCATTTTGTTGTGGCGAGTAAGGTACCGTTAAAGGGGACGAATTCCATGAGATTGACAAAAGTCATTAAATTCTTTTGAAGTGAATTCGCCTCCTCTATCAGACCTTAATGCTTTTATTTCATAGCCACTTTCTTTTTCTACAAGTGCTTTGAAATTTTTAAAGGCAACAAAAACTTCAGATTTTTGCTTCAAGAAGTATACCCAAGTCTTTCTACTGAAATCACCAATAAAGAGCAAGAAATATTTTCTTTTACCAAAAGAAGGTGAATCGATTGGACCACAAACATCGGTGTGAACAAGTTGGAGTGGCTTACTTGTTCTTGATGTAGTCTCCTTTGGGAAACTCCTCCTTGCATGTTTTCCAAGAAGACAAGCTTCACACAATTGATTTGGATGGTTGATTGGCGGTATCCCATCAACCATGTTCTTGTCTCCCATTGATTTGAGCGATTCAAAGTTCAAGTGCCCAAATCTCATATGCCAACACCATGAGTCATCTTGCACATTAGCCTTCAAACACTTTGCATAGATAGTTTGAAGATTCAAAGGAAACAACCTATTCTTTGCCATATGAACTTTAGCAATTAAGTTGTTACTTGAATCTCTTAGCCAAAGATGCATATTTTTCATATGAATATCATATCCTTTTTCAAGAAGTTGACCCAAACTCAAAATATTACTTTTTAATTTTGGCACATAATAAACATTGGTAATCAATTTATGACCACCATCTTTACAGGATATCAGAATCGTACCTATCCCTTCAATTTGGATCTTTGAGGTATCGCCAAAAGACACATTACCTTTCACGGTCTTCTTTATCTCCACAAATTTATCTTTCTGGCCACACATATGATTGCTTGCTCCATTGTCAAGATACCATGAGCTGCAATCATCTTTATCTTCTTCTTTGAGTGCTAATAACAGTGTTGACTCATCTTCATCTTTGTTGTTGTCAACAAGATTAACTTTCTCTTCAACATTACTACGACATTCCCAAGAGTAATGTCCCATTTTATGACAGTTATAACACTCAATTTTAGATTTGTCATACCTGATTTCATTTGTACCTTGATAGGCTCCACGTCCTCTGCCTCCTCGTTGACCACGACCACGACCTCTGATTAACTGGTGACCTTTATCTTCATTGTTGAAATAATTGGTGTAACTTCTTCCTCTTCCACGACCTCCACGGCCTCCACGGCCTCTCCATTGTCCATTTCCTTTGTAACTTTTCTCACCTTCAAATCCTTTGAAGGATGCATGAGTTTTAAGAAGCTGCTCTAGTGGCTCTTCTTTTCTCCTTTTCATTTTCTCTTCATGGGCTAGTAAAGAACCTTCCAATTGTTCTACCGTCATAGAGTCTAGATCTTTAGACTCCTCAATAGCACACACCACATAATCAAATTTAGGTGTTAAAGAACGAAGGATCTTTTCTACCACACGCACATCATCTACTTTCTCTCCGTATCTTCTTAGTTGATTTACAACAGTAATCAATCTTGAGCAGAAATTCGAAATGGATTCGGATTCTTTCATTTTTAAAACTTCAAACTTAGCTTCTTTTTATCAACTCCTTGGAGAGAATTTTGTAAAATCTCCCACGCCTCTTTTGAGGTGGTTGCATCAGCCACCTTCTCAAACATGCCATCATCCAAACATTGATGGATAAGAGTGAGGGCCTGTTGATCTTTCTTTCTTGTCTTTAACAAGACCTCCTTTTCATTTGAGGGCAAAGTTTCCTCATTTGCGGGTTTTGTATACCCTTTGTCTACAATATCCCAAACATCTTGAAAGCCAAGAATAGCTTTCATTCGTAGACACCATTTTTCATAATTTTCTGTTGTGAGACGGGGGTATTGAAAGGACAACGGACTATTATTTGTCATGGCTCTGATACCACGTTGTTGGACAAAATGATAATCACACCCAGGATAATGTCCAAACTAAATAGCAATAGGAAGAGAGTAACAACGACACCAAATATTAAAATGGGTAAATATGATACCCGAATAAGTAATACAATAATATTGATGAAAAACTTGGTAGTGTCAAAAGACTACTACTCAACACTCTTTTATTTCTTACAACTCACAATAATATTATTTGCACACTATTTTCTCACAAACTAAGAAGTAGTTTGTGGATTACTCTCTCTACTCTCTATTGCTTCTCTATTTTTGGTGTGTCTTCAAGTGTTCAATTACTACTCTATTTATAGAGTTTTTTGAACACTTGTTTACATCATTAATGACATAATGTGATAGCCAATTTCAACAAAAAAATTGGCTGCCTAACTCTACCAAACTAATACCAAACTTATACCAAACTTTGACTACCTACTTCCACAAATGTGGCTACCAACTTTCACATTGGTGGCTACCAATTTTCACATTTGTGGCTAGTAATTTCAACAAGTATGGCTGCAAAATTAATTGCTGTCAAGATTTTATTTCCACAGAAGCAACCCCACACTGACTATTATTTGAGGCATTTGATTTTTGTAAATTATTTTATGAAAGTTTAATCAATTCATAAATTAACAAAAGGAGGAGAAAAATAAATAATTAAAACGTTCAACTGACTTAACATCATAACCATGCACTCTGATCTTCAATTTCTATTGATCATTGTTTCTTCAAGTCCTAAGACCAAATACTGTAACTGAAATCTTTTTTGGAAAAGTTTTCATGGCTTTAGAAATGGCGAAGCCACCAAGATCTTGGCCTAGAAAAACCACTTTTTCATGAGCAGGAAGAGAAGCCATGAACTATGAACTAGCACAAAGTGCTTCTTAGCTTTAGGCCCTGACAAGGCTGCATTTGCATATGGTAACAAAAGTATTAGAACTACTAGACTTGCTAGAAACTTGCTTGTATCCATATCCTTTTCCTTCTTGCGAAGAATGAGCACATAACATGAACCATTACATCGCAGCTTCACAATAAGAGGAGTTTGGTTTCTGCTAACTTACTTCCATTCAGAAGCAACCCCACATTGGCTATTATTTTGAGGCATTCAATTTTCAGAGGAGTTTGACTTTCGTTAACTTACTTCCATGCAGAAGCAACCCCACGTTAACTATTATTTGAGGCATGTGAAATTTTTAGAGGAGTTTTGACTTTAGTTAACTGACTTCCATCCAATATGCAAGAACTGGGATTCTTCCAAGTGATAAATCATGGGGAGTGTTCTTAGAGTGCAGTAAAAAGATTGATATGGCATCAAGAAAGTTGAATTTTTTACCAAACTAAGTCATTGTATAAAACAATTTATCAAAATAATACATTTTTCTAAAATTTTACAAAACTAGTATAGACGTATTTCACAGTAACGTTTTAGGGTATATTTCGTTTTTTAAAAACTAACAGTGTTAGGTTGATATACAGTAACGTTTTACTCCTAAAACGTTATTTTGAGTAACATTTTCCTCCTAAAACGTTACTCATAGTAACATTTCGTTACTCATAGTAACGTTTTAAGAGTAAAACGTTACTGTGAATAACGTATATCAATCTAACACCGTCAACTTTTAAAAAATAAAATATACCCTAAAAAGTTACTGTGAAATACGTTTATACTAGTTTTGTAAAATTTTAAAGAAACGTATTATTTTGGTGAATTGCTCTATATAATGACTTAGTTTGGTCAAAACCTCCAAGAAAGTTCCCCACTTCTTGCATGCATCTTTCACTGGTGTATCTTGTTTGATTTACAGATCATTAACTTGTAATTCTAAATAATGCCTTAAAGATTATGGAAAGATAAGCAAATCATTTAAAAGAAAAAGACCACCACTTTATTTCCCTCAAGCTTAAAACAACAGCTTAATAATTAGTACAACACTTCTCATACACTACATGATTTGTCATTACACATCACCATTTCTAAAATGATATATTTGAACGTTGTCGACATTAGGTTTCTTGAAATTACTAAGGTTTCTTGTTGTGCGAAATTTTCCCCAGTTGTAAGCCCTGTATTTTGCTGGACTTTCTTCATTTGTCAGTTCCTCCAGAGGCTCAACCATTACATAGTGAGACGGGTTGAAGAAAAATGGAATGGAGAATCTCTCTTTCTTGGAGCTTGCTATCACCCTATGTTCCACACTTTCATATCTGTCATTGCTCCAAACCTGTGAAAAGTTTTTGGCTCAGTTGGAAGTATTTTGGTTTTCTATCAAGAATTGGGACAGTAGTCATACCTGAATTATGTCACCAACGTTGATAATATAAGCATCTGGAGTTGGTTTAACTTGTATCCACTCTCCATCTGTCTTGCGTTTCACCTCGAGGCCTCCAACATCATCTTGAGCAAGAACAGTCAGGGCATCAGGATCCTTGTGCCGCCCAACTCCCAAAGCCAAGTGCTGAATTGGGCATAGCGGATAGTAATTTAATCGCATAAAACTTGTTTGGTCCTTAAAGTAGCTGTTGAGTCTTTTGGATGACAGGCCTAAGCTTAGAGCAATTAATTCTAGCAACTTGTAGGACAGTTTCTCAATACCTCGAGCATATTCTTCACATGCCTCCCTGTAACCCAAACTACTACATTAGATCATAGAATCAATTCTAAAAGCACCTATGATACAATACAATCAAGGCGGAATAGATCTTTGTACTTAGCTCAGTTTGTCAGTTGAACCCTTCTACTAATCATTTTGCCAAATGAATTCTTAAACTTATTCAAACATAATATTTTAAACCCTTAATTATCTGATATGTGTGCGTGTATACACTCATTTTACCCCTAAAATACCACGTCATTTTTTAATGACACGTCATTATTATTATTATTATTCGAATGACACGTTATAAATTACATTTTAAAAATAAATAATTTTAAAAAATAAAAAGTGCAATTTTCTGTCTCTTTCTCTCCATTCCTACTTCATCTTCTTCATTCTTACCCACCCTCTACAACTCACCCACAAAAAAAATATTTATTTCATCTTTCTTCAATGTTCACACTTTAAAGTTTTCTCAATGATAAAATATAATAAATTGTAATTAGATGTTGCACATACATGCTTTAGGTTCCATTTATTTTTTATTTGATTGAAAAAAATCAAGAAAACTTCAAGTTGGATAAAAATTTATTTATGAGTAAATTCAATCAATAGATCTTAAATTTATAAAAATAGTGAATGATATGTTTTCTTATAAGAAATTTTTTAATTTTCTATTTGATGATTATGGTGATGGGATGTACATTAAAGAAGAAGAATAGAAAAGGAATAGTGGCGGGGGTATGGGGCTGAAGAAGAAGAGAAAAGGGATGGAAAAGAAGAACATAGAAGGGGGCAGGGGTGTGTTGTGAGGTGGGGTGGGCTGAAGGAGAAAGGGTTTGAGATTTTTTTTAAAATTTTTTTATCATTATTATTTTGTCTTGTAATTTTAATAATTTTTAAATAAAAAAATCGCATTCACTTGCTTTAAAACGCGTGTGGTCACATATTTATCCAACTCAGCTATTTTAATGTCACATAAACTTGGTTAATGGTTAGAGGGGTTTAGAAAATAGAGTTTCATTGAATTTAAGAATTCATTTGGCAAAGTGATAATTAAAAGGGTTCAACTGACTATGAAACATAGTCAAGTATAAGGATCTCCTAGGTCATTCCGCCTACAATCTAGGAAGCCTCAAAAATTGAAAAAGGAAAAAATGAGGGCACCCCAGTAAGTTTGCAGCAAAAATTGATGAGGAGAAAAAAAAAGGGCAAAAGACAGAAATCATATACTTTTAAGCTAAAATTATCATTTGTGCCTTATAAGTTTATAATAACAAAACTCCCTCAAATGATACAATATTATAAGCGCTGATAAATTAATCTGATGCGCGAGCTACATTAATTTTTAAGTAAGATACATTACATTTTATACATGATATACTAATTTGATGTATATTTTATACACGATATCTTAATTTGATGCGCAAGATACATTAATTTGATGCACGAGATACATTGATTTGATGTGTGAAAATAAGGAATTTTGGAAATTTATAAAACTAATAGGGGATAATGGTAATAAAAAAACATTAAAGGTGGAATTTCTGTCATTTATCCTAAATCCTAGTAAGTTTTTCACAAGATGCAAAAATTTCATGCCGAGTCAAAATACTGAAATTGTTAGGGAAATCAGGCCATTCATTCTTCAGTTCCATGAGCTCCGTATCATGGGGTTCATGAGAAGCAGGCAAAAGAGTTGGATTCTCCACAACAAAATCGAAAACTTCTTTCCAATCCCTAACATTCTTGGTATGCTCTGTATCATGAAATCCCAAAGGGTTATCTTCATCTCTACTCACTTTCCTTTTCTCTTCAGTAGGAAGCAAGAAGAATTCCTTTGATGCTCTCTCTAATTTTTCGCGGCACGTAGATGGAACTCCATGGTTTATTACTTGAAAGAAACCCCATTTCTTGCACGCATCACCAATTTGTGCAACAAGATTTTTGATTTCTGAAGAAAAGTTTGAAGAATCAGAGGTTAGAATTGGAGAGAGATCAATTAAGGGTATGTTTTCTGCCTGAATTTTACTCTGTTTTGGCCTGTGCTCTGTTTCTTGAAAAAAGGATTCATCCATATTTCCCATGATATAGATAATAGATATTTCACTTCTTCTTTCTTTTTTTTTGTTACAAGTGAGACTGAGAGGAGAATTTGTGGTGTAATTTGTCACATGATATATAGCGATAAGACTGAATGGATACACTGAATATAGACATATTTTGATATTTGGCATTTTTTCAAGTTCTTTTAACTTTGAGACATTTGTTTCTTTAGCATTGCAAATTTGATTTTGATTTTTTTTAATTTTATTATTAGAAATATGAAAAGCTCATTTTTTTTTCTATTTAAATGGTCAAGAGATTATTTGGAAAAAAGAGAAGAACTTAATTTTGTTCAATTAGATTTGTAGTCTTTCACAAACTTAATCTTAAGAGAAGTAAATTTTAAAAGAAGTAATAAAAACACTTTTAAACTTGGCGTGAATTATTAGTTTCAACTCTGAACTATTGATCGCGTTAAAAACATTTTCTTATTCGACTAATTGAACTTTAGTACACTCCGATTTTGTAACAAGAGTGAAATACACCCCTCCTAATATCACGCCCTACAACTGTTTGAAACCACGTGTTGTGTCATATGATCACACATCGAAAGTGTTTAGTTAGTCTAGTAGAAAAATGTTTTAAAGACGATTTACTGTTCAGGAATAGAACTTTTGAAAATGGTGATAAGAAATATTACACGTATGAGAACGGAAGTATTCAATTTGAAAATGGTCATAAGAAACCATATCCTCTATAATTCTTCATATTTAACGTTATGTACTTAACAAGCTTTACAAAGATCAATGTAACTAATCAATATCTTCAGGAGACATGGCCAGATTTGAATTTAAAGTTAGTAGCTTAGGTTACTCTTTTTTTTAAAGAAAAAATCACATATATAGTCGACTGTTTAACTACTTAATTACTCTAGCAATAGATTCACACGAAGCTAATCAAGAAAGATAGACGTCATCCACTTAACCCAACCTTTTTACACCAACAACAAGACATATCATGAGGAAACATGTTCCATGGGAAAAATCAGCAATCTGCAAATGAAATCAGATTTTATAACATATTGTACAAGTACTGCAATAACCTGAAAAGAGATTCAATCGATCTGATTTCATTTGCAGGTTGTTAATCGCTTTTATAACATACTGTACAAGTACTGCAAACAAAGTGCAGGTATGGCCTCAAAACTGCTTGTTGAACAACTTCGTGATGTTCTTTTCTCTTGATTGATAATGGCTACTGAATGCAGGCGGTAAGTTGGGGTGAAGCATTTTTAGATGCCACTGATTCTGGAGTAGAGGACATTCAAATTTTTGTCTCAGTGATCAGAGAGGAGATTCTTGATGCGACAGTCTGTACTGCTAGTGCTGTAAATATGCTTATGATGCGTGTTGTTACTAGGATTGCAAAACTAGATGAGCAGTGTTACATCTCTGCTGAGAAGGTAGCTTATTTCAAGCTCTTTTTGATTGTGCAACATCTTTGCAGGAAGTTGCTTCAATATATGAGGAGGGCTCGAGATTCTTAATCTCTTTCTTGTGCAACTACAAACACATATGCAATCAGATTTTCTTTCTCTATAAGACGTTCCGGTTTCCGTATTTGTCTTTTGTCCCTTCCCTTTGCAATTGTGTTTGGTTCATTGACAATAAGTTCTTCAAGATTTTGCATCTTTTGACTCATTAACTTGAGTCTGTTGATCTTTTTCCTTGGTAAGCTCCACCGGTAGCTTCACCTGCTCGTCGTTTTTGTTTATTGATAACTCCACGAAAACTTTATGAGAATAAAGTATAGAAGATTCATAAAGGTAACAACTTTAAAAGCTATGTTATATTTTTGTATAAGGATGAATTGTTTATCTTCATGTAACTCAAGGTGGATTAGAGTTGGACAATTATCCAATCCACCGAATATGTATTTTTGTTATATAATCAATACGTAGATTAGGGGCGTGCCTAATCCCCACCATTATGGTGGTTTTTAAAAAAAATTTACATTCCTTTATTTAACGCCGCCAAACCTTATATTTTACATGGTTTGATTTTTAAAAAAATAATTTATAACCTAAGACGGTACTAAGAAATACATTTATACTAGTTTTATAAAATTTCCAAAAATGTAGAGTATTTACTTTGGTAAATTGATTTTTAAAATGGCTTTGGTCAAAATTATAAATCAAATAAATGTAATAGGAATGCTAACAAAACTATTATTTTGGCAAAGGAAAAAAAACTGTTTTTTTGAATTTTCCAAAATAAAAAAAAAAATCATTAAAACTGGCTTGATTTTTGGAAACAAAAAAGCTGCCATTATTTTTGGCAAAGTAAATATGCAGTCGGAGTCCTAACAAAAGTGAAAAAGCGTCTTCTACGTTTCCCTAAAACTAGTTGTAGTAGGAAACAAGTAATATATGAATTGAGTCATTATATAAAGGGTAAGGATGTATGGACTCAAAAGTCTGAATAAAGCATCATCATGGATTATTCATCAATCAGGGCTGAAGAACAAGAAGAGATGGACAAAAAGTCATTGTTATCAATTATTTCCAAAGAACAAATTGATGTTAACAAGGTGGGTACACGTTGCGTGGCTCGTTGGGACGATTGGGGATTTTTCATTACCGCAATCGAATGTTTTGTTTGGCACTCTAAATGCCATACCAAAATCAATCTCCCTTATTACCGTTACTATTACAATGACTGGAAAACAAAGCTGCGCAAGTGTGTTCTTTCCCCTTCTACACATGAATATTATTCTGACGATGATGATGAATACTTATGCAACGTCTCTCTATTCTTTAAGGAAGAGCCTTATTGTCTAATTTGTAGTCCTCCTTATTATAAAAAGTGGTTAAAGGTAAAACTTTCAATTGATGATAGCTGGTTGGTCGACGCGGTCACGTTAGGTAATGGTGAGAAAATATGCACTCTGTTCCAGAACGGGAAACTAGGCATAATACAAATGATCCCCGAAATAACTACTAGTCTGTCTCCTGTCACATTCAGGGCACCAACAGATGCCACTGCTATGTATCGACACAGACACTTGGTAACGTGGAAAGACCAATTGTTCCTAGTTCTACGAAAATTCGGATCACCTTCTGTCTTTGAGGTTTGGGAGGCCGACTTTGATTCAAATCAATTCAACAGACTATTCAATTTGGACGGACTTATTATTTTGCTGTGTGGACGATTCTCCGCTGCAACTTGTTCATCTCTACCTCAAGAAAAAAATCATGTCTATTTCACACATAACCGCACTTTATATGCCTTCCACATTCGCGATCAAAGCTTGTCAACCACTAAGCAATTTCGTGTCCTTATCCCTCGCAATTCGGTTCCTCTATTCGCCAGGTAATTAATTTAGATAGTTTGTCTACCATAAATGTTTTCGAATATTGTTCATAACATTTGATTTATTTTGAATTATTCAGGTCAGAAGGGGCCAATATTCAACATAACACTAGTACTGGAGGCGACAAGTTGAAAAAGCGTCCATCCGGTACTAATACTAAGCCTGTGCCTGTAGACAGCAACAATATTTGCATCCATCTTTCTGAAGACGTTCAAAGGCAAATTTCTCGTTATCTACTTTCTCAAGAAGCATACATGAGTTTCCGCTTGGTGTGTAAATTATGGAGATCCATTGCTCCTCCGTTACGTTGGAGAGTGATTGATCATGATCATGTGGCTTCTTCTTATGATCAAGACTCCATGTGGCTTCTATCTCTAAACCAAAAGGATGGTTTGTGTACCTTCTATAATCCCTTTAGAAATTTCAACTGTTATATGACCATCAACGACTTAATAGGCTGTGAAATTCGGTATGCAAAAGATGGATGGCTTCTTGTGTCTAGGGGAAAGTCTCTCTTTTTACTTTCGCCTTCTCCTTCTGGGAAGCAAATAATCCATCTCCCACGAAAAACAGACCAATATTTTTGTGACACTATGTCATTCTCAGTTTCTCCAACTAATTCTGCCTGGCTAATCTTTGGTATGGCTTTCTTAAACTTCTTTCAAGTTAGGATTTCATATTTGAGACAAGGGGATGATAAATGGACTATGATAAATGGACTAGTATCACAGCAGATAATGAAGTGCCTTTCCTACTTTCATGTTCTAGTCCGGTCTACTCTGGTGAAGAATTTTGTGTCATAGGCCAACACGGCGATGTTGGTGTATTTGGCTTCTACAGAGATGGAACCCCTTACTGGGTTATCCATCAACTTTCTCAAAAATATTCACCTCCTATTTCTGGTTGTTGCCGTTTGTTTTTAGTTCAACGGGATCAAAATGTGCTACATGCTGTGGTTGTGACACCACAACATGATGTTCATGTTTATAAACTAAACTTTGGACGGGAACTAATAGTCAGATTAGTAAAACAAGTCAAAAATTGCCTTTTTTTCACTAGTGAAGCCTCGTCTGTTGCTGTTTGTGGTATGAACGTAAATGTGGATAATGCAGTTTTCTTCCCCACTTTCAACTCTTGTAACGACTATACTTACTACTCTTTGGAAGATGTCGCTTTCAAAGTATTGAAAGACGACTGTACGGATAATAAAATGCAACAGAAAGAGCTTTTAAATCATGTTTGGATCCGCTGTGAACTTATCGGAAATTGATCTGCAATAGTTAAATTTTTCTTGGTTAGACAATAAGGACCAATTGTACTTCACAATCTTTTAATTTGTTTAGCTTTTTAAGTCTCTTTCTTTTACAAGATGGGCTTGTTGAATGAAGTTTCTTTCTTATGTTTCGTCAAATAGAATATAGCTTGCTTTCTGATTTGAGATTATAATTTGAAATTCCAAATTCTCACAAAAAATAATAATAATAATAATAATAATAATAATTTGGGATTCCAAATAATTAATTGGAATGGTTTGAATTTAATAATCCGTTAATTTTGTGAAGGTCCACTATTTATGGATCAAAAGTACACATCAATTAACTGAAGGTTAAGTATGGATATTCAGAAACCACCAATGTTAGTTTCGGAGTCCTTGTAAGTACGAAAAGACCTGGAGTGTTAGGTTTTATTTGCCTTGATTTCTCACCATAAATAAGTTTTCCTTTTAGGAAAAGGTTTTGGATTGGCTAGTACTTTTTCTGGTAGGAAATGATTTATGACTCTAGAAATAGAGGCATGTTCCTTCTAACTTAATCTACATTCACAATGTAATATGGCTTTGAGAGTTTTGGTTAGGGGGAGAAATTGTGGATCACAAGCTTGATACGTTATCACTTGTGTGAACCTCCCATGTATTCTGAGTGAATTGGTTGAGGTTGTTTCCTCTGTATTTGTACTCTCATATTTATAGTGCATTGCTCATCTTCTTTGTGGACGTAGGTCGATTGACCGAACTAGCCGATAAGCCGAACCGATAAAAAAGTTATTGGTTTATAGTATTGGGTTATTTGTTTAGTGGTTTTGATAACGATTTTGATTTTTTTTTGTTATCGGGTTATCGGTTCTTAACGGTTTAAAGTTTTTTCTTAACGGGTTAACCGATAACCCGATAGTAAATTAAATAATTATAATTATACCATTTTGTATATAAAGTCCTCGACTTAGAGTTTAATTTCCTATTTTTATTTTTGGTTGTCTCATACACTTGATTATTCTACAATGTAAAAGTGTTTGCTTTTGAGCAAGATGTAACTTGTAAACTCAAGTCTATGGTTTATTTGGTTTGTCACCTTGTTTCTAAGTGATTTTTAATGTTTTTTCTTTTGTGTCAAATCTTAACGGTTAAACCGATAACAATAAAAACCCGATAAACCAATAACCGATAAGCCAATATCTTAATGTTTCTATAACGGTTTAGCATCTCTACAAACCGATAACCAATAAGTCAACCCGATAAACTTCAAAACCGAACTGAACCGGCCGATACACAGCCCTAGACCGAACCAAGTTAAATCTTTATGTCTTTTGGTGTATTTCTCGTTTGTCTTCTTACTCGTAGTCTTTCGAGGTTTGCTTTGCTAGCTTCCGCGTTACACCTGCTTATTTTTGGTCTCACCTGCTAACTTTCTTGATGCCAAATCAATCTTTTTACTGCACCTTAAGGACACCCCGGCCATGATTAATCACTTCTTGCATGCATTTTTCATCTCAGCTACTAAAATTGCCAACTCCTTGCAGTTTTTCTCACTAGATATATTGAGAGATCAATAACTGGATTTCCATCTGCTTCAATTATGGTGAGTTACGTTTTCGCCTGTGTTCAGCATCTTGGCTGAAAGCTTGATCGATCAACTTCTCCCATAGCTGAATTAATTATTTGCTAGGCACTGGTGTTCTTCTTAGAGGATCACAATCACAGAGGTGTAACAGATTTTGGACAGTGGAAAATGCTTTGTCATACAATTGATTGAGTTTTTATAGTTTTGACGGTGACTGAAGCCTATAACTTGATATGTAAAATATCTTACTTACTAGTGCCTTTCAAGTGGGGATTCTCCCAAGTAATTAATCAAGAAAGTTCCCCACTTCTTGCATGCATCTTTCACTGGTGTATCTTGTTTGATTTACAGATCATAAACTTGTAATTCTAAATAATGCCTTAAGATTATCGAAACATGAGCAAATCATTTACAAGAAAAAGTCCACCACTTTATTTCCTTCCAGCTGAAAACAACACCTTAATAATACTTCTCATACACTACATGATTTGTCATTAAACATCACCCATTTCTAAAATGATATATTTGAATGTTCTCAACATTAAGTTTCTTGAAATTACTAAGGTTTCTTGTAGTGAGAAATTTTCCCCAGTTGTAAGCCCTGTATTTTGCTGGACTTTCTTCATTTGTCAGTTCCTCCAGAGGCTCAACCATTACATAGTGAGACGGGTTGAAGAAAAATGGAACGGAGAATCTCTCTTTCTTGGAGCTTGCTATCACCCTATGTTCCACACTTTCATATCTGTCATTGCTCCAAACCTGTGAAAAGTTTTTGGCTCAGTTGGAAGTATTTTGCTTTTCTATCAAGAATTGGGACAGTAGTCATACCTGAATTATGTCACCAACGTTGATAATATAAGCATCTGGAGTTGGTTTAACTTGTATCCACTCTCCATCTGTCTTGCGTTTCACCTCGAGGCCTCCAACATCATCTTGAACAAGAACAGTCAGGGCACCAGAATCCTTGTGCCGCCCAACTCCCAAAGCCAAATGATGAATTGGGCATAGCGGATAGTAATTTAATCGCATAAAACTTGTTTGATCCTTAAAGTAGCTGTTGAGCCTTTTGGATGACAGGCCTAAGCTTAGAGCAATTAATTCTAGCAACTTGTAAGACAGTTTCTCAATACCTCGAGCATATTCTTCACATGCCTCCCTGTAAAATCCAAACTACTCCATTAGATCATAGAATCGTTTCTAAAAACACCTACGATACGATACAATCTATGATGCCTCAAAAACTGAAAAAGGGAAAAATGGGGCATCCCAGTAAGTTTGCAACAAAAATTGAGGTAAGATTCTTAAATTCCGTGTTTAGTCAGACATTTAAATTGTGACGGAAGTAGCGATAGAATACCTGAAATTGTTAGGGAAATTAGGCCATTGATTCTTCAGTTCCGTGAGCTCCATATCATGGGGTTCATGAGAAGCAGGCAAGAGAGTTGGATTCTCCACAACAAAATCGAAAACTTCTTTCCAATCCCTAACATTCTTGGTATGCTCTGTATCATAAAAGCCCAGAGGGTTATCTTCATCTCTACTCACTTTCCTCTTCTCTTCAGTAGGAAGCAAGAAGAATTCCTTTGATGCTCTATCTATTTTTTCGCGGCACGTAGATGGAACTCCATGGTTGATTACTTGAAAGAAACCCCATTTCTTGCATGCATCACCAATTTGTGCAACAAGATTTGTTATTTCTGAAGAATCAGAGGTTAGAATTGGAGAGAGATCAATTAAGGGTATGTTTTCTGCCTGAATTTTACTCTGTTTTGGCCTGTGCTCTGTTTCTTGAAAAAAGGATTCATCCATATTTCCCATGATAATAGATAATAGATATCACTTTTTTTTTGGTTACAAGTGAGAGGGTGAGAGGAGAATTTGGTGTAATTTGTCACATGATATATAGCAACATGACTGAATGGATACATTGAATATAGACGTATTTTGATATTTGGCATTTCTTCAAGTTCTTTTAACTTTGAAGACATTTGTTTCTTTAGCATTGCAAATTTGATTTTGATTTCTTATATTTTATTATTAGAAATATGAAAAGCTCATTTTTTTTTCTATTTAAATGGTCAGAGAATATTAGGAAAAAAGAAAAGAACATATTTTTGTTTGATTTGATTATATAGTCTTTCACAAATTTAATTTTAAAAAAAGTATTAAAAACACTCTTAAACTTGGCGTGAATTATTAGTTTCAACTATTGATCGTGTTTAAAATATTTCTTTATTCAACTAACTGAACTTAAATACACCCAATCTTGCAACAAGAATAAAATACACCCTAAATTTTCATCAAGTTTAGAAATATTTTCACTTCTCTTGACTTTTTATTAAGAGTCTCATGCCCTCGAAGTGTTTACAATCACATGACACGTCACACAAGAGAGAGCCAAAAATAAGAAAGTTCATGTTTGATGTGTCATAGGCTAAGACTTGGATTCTTCAATAAAATAAAATTTATTTCTTTCCTTAAGATAAAAACAGAAAGGAAAGTATACTCTCTGTAGCTAAGATTAAGTTCACCATATGAAGAATGAAAGACAGCACTCCCAGATTTTACAAGTCTCAAGGGATAAAGGGATATGGAAACTAACCAAATACAGTTATTTACACGAAAGAGAGAGGAGTGCGGGGGGAGAGAAAAAGGAAAGCTAAAAGGAGGACTAAGTGTGAAATTTTGCATCAAGAAATTCTTCAAGCAGCAGGCATTGAGGTTGAGATGACCACATACGGTAAATATTGAAGGCCATCCTGAATTTTGCCCATGGCTGTGCTATGAGCTGCACGAAGATTCTCAGCATATGCATTGGCCTTCTCCTGGATTGATTTCTGTGGAACCTCGTGTGAATCAGCAGATACACTCTTCACTGCTGCTAAATATGCTTCAGCCACTTCCGATATCCCTGCAAAGGAATAACGAAGCTAATCAAGAGAGATAGACGTCATCCACTTAACCCAACCTTTTTACACGGGTAGACTAAACAGTCTCAAGGAAGGCAAACCTTTCTACATATTCAATCACCTCATTTCAGCATTATCAGACCAGTAATTTTGAATTCAGGAGCAGAGAAACCCATCATCAGTTGAATTAACAATCACTAAACAGAGCAGTTCTCATAGTTATATTCCAAAATATTTACGAGGACACCTGGAAAACTAAATTAACTACAATAAAACTTTATATAACGTGTGGAAAGAAGAAACCAGACCAGCAAAACATACTTAATTTTACCAGTTGACTAAGTAGTTCTTTATAGTAACAAATGCAAAACAAAAAGAAGTATCGTAAATCATAAAAATTACTACTTTATTTGTACATAATCCTCGAATTCCTACCCATGTGCTTCTAATCTTCGTTTGATGATCTTTTTAAAAAAATTTATATACAAAACTAGATAAATGGGTTGGTCATCTATCAATATTAGATGCAGAAACAATGAACTACAGATGAAATTACTAGGAAGGGAATAAAGAAACAATATATAAGTCATAAAAGCATAGAAGTATATGTTTGAAAAAGATCTACCTGTAATAAAGCTGGAAGAAACTGCTTCAACACATCGAGTCATTGAACATGCCTTTGATCGGATTACCTTAGCTCTTTCAATTGAATCCTCAGGCCATTCCATTTTCAGAATTTCCACATTTGCATCTTGGTCCCCAACTTTATTTGCAGTTGAAATGACTGATTTCCCAAGCATTACAAGTTGAGTCGCAGCAAAACAACACAACTCTGAAAGTCTCTATGTACATAAGAACAATCAGTGAGAAGTCCAGTAAATTCATTACTCCCAAAGAAGAAGCTGCTAGTTTCTTTGATAAAAAAAAGGTTGCAGACTAACTAAACATTTACATACATGAACACCCTCTGAATGAAGAGTATCCAGTCTTCGAGCAGTCCTTTGAACCATGTCATTAGGAGCTAGTCCAACCAAAACATTTGTAAATCTGCAATTCAATGAAATCCAAAACTTAACACCAGTATCCCAGTTTTTACCAACTAGACACAAACTCAAAGGTAATCACTCTACTAAGCACAAGAATTTAGTGCCCGTTTGGATAAACTTATTTTTCGGTGCTTTTGACTTTTAAGTAGTTTTTTAGTTTTGGAGGTGTTTGGAAAGGTTATAAAGTGTTTTTAAGCATCCACTTTTTGAGGCCAAATTTTTTAAAAAGACAAGTCAAAAGTAGGGTACCATGTACTTATGACTTTTGACTTAGAATTACTTTTTATAAGTCCATCCAAACAGGCCCTCTTGGATTCATGAACTGTCAACATTTCAATCGCATATTCTTTTGTTCCCATATATTTTTCCAGAACATATTAAAGTAGAAGAAAATTAATTAAAAGGTAAAGCATATTAAAGTTCAATATTTACCCTGCTGCCAATTCTGCAGCCTTGTCCACACTAGAATCATGCAAATTCTTCACCTCATCTGTGCTGTCTGCAATGCCAGTTTCAACTTCCTTTCCTTTTCCCGACTCTTTACCACTTTCATATGCTTCAGAACTCAAGTCAAAAATCTGTTGAACCTCTTTAAGTTTTCCATCATATGAAGACCTTTGATCAGATGGAATCTTCGCTTTTCTTCTGTTGAACAACAAAGCATAATGGTTGGACAATGCCTCCAACTCCTGCGTGTAATTCACATGATAAGACACTGGATTTCCAGAACAAACTCAACCAAGTACAAAGATCAATATGAGTAGGAACAGACCTCCAATTGCTCAGGACCTCCATAAATATAAAAGCATCTATCAAATGTAACTTCTTCATAAAACTGATCTTCATCTGTTTCTCCTCCCCCTTCTTTGGAGCCCGGGTCAACTCTAATACCAGTTTCTGAGATCAGAAGATCCATAGTTTCTTTTCCAAGTAGCTCAAGCACATGCATTCCTTTAGCAGTAAAAGCTTTCCCAGTCTGCAAGAAATTGTGCACAATAAAAATAGCAGCCAAAACACACTCCACCTGCCCAAAAAGAAAATCAAATCAAATCTTATGCAAACCTCTAATATGGATGGTGCAACAGAACCAGTTGTGGCAGGTAAGCCACCATGCTGAACTGATTCAGCAATACTTGCAGCCGAATTTTCAAGCCTGAAAACAAAAGGCAAAATAACATTTGCTTGGGAACTTTGGCATTACTAAACAAAGGAATAAGCAGATAATTGAAATTGGTAACAGTATATTCATCAGCATAAAATTCTATGTTGGGTCCAAATTTACAAAAGAAGATCAATCAGTCCTACTGTCCTTTCGTACTTACGAGGACTCCAAAACTACTAACATTGCAGGAGCCCAAAGTTCTCATGTTAATGGGAAGGTTCTTATTTCCATGTTTCGAGACAGTTGGAGTTTCTGACTACTTCTCTTAGTCCAGGTATATGCAACATAAAATTTCTTTTATTCCTGGTCATTTTTTCACCTAATTTGCCAGAGGAAATATTCACCAATTCATGTGTCAAAATCATAAAATTTTATAAATTGCCACAATAAACTAAGCACAACGAACTATAAAAGTAAAAAAAAAAAAAAAAAACTCCCATTTTGTCCCCCAACAATCAGCTCCATTAAGTACAGCAATTCCTTTCAAACACAAGATGAGCAAATGCTTAAAATAAATCTAAAAACTTGCTATGAAAGCTGGGCAAACACCCCTGTGAGGTGAAGGTTCCAGAGAACAGGAGTAAGAAAAATAACATTCATGTTGCGATCAGTTTTTTTTCTTTTGATCAAGTAAAATTTAGTTTTATTCAACAATCACATCGCAATCATACACAAGAAGACATACTTGTGGACTAAATCAGAACTTCCTTTGAATGCATTTCCTAATGCTTGCCAAGCTCCTGAAGCGAAATTCTCAACTGAATGGTCAATAACTCTCAAACCCTGCACATATTTTAGAAGGTGAAAAACATGACCAAAAAATTATGGCATATCTACTTCTAACGTTAAGATACTTTTGTACAAATTAGCAAAAAAAGGGGGTCGATTATGGAAGGGATATCAACGCTCAAGAAGAACTTCTAAAACTAAAAATTGGATCCCCTATTGAGTCAAGTAAGCAGCACAACTAGTTTGGTAGCACTTGCCTGGCCAAGCAATGAGTCTTCACTAGCTTTCTCTAATTTTTCAAGAGCAGCCTTACGTTTTTTATCATTCTCATCTTCACTTTCCTCTTCAACCAATACTTCTCGTTCATCGTCTTTCAAGGATTCGGTGTCTTCCAGAGCATTTTGCACATCTGCAAGGCTCTTTGCAGCTGATTTAGCAGCTTCAACGGCCTGCAAAAGTGAAAATGCATATAAATATAATGCATGGAGACATTCAAGGTGTATGTTTAAGTGTGCAATCCTGCCATAACAACAAAGAAAAAGTACCAACAATTGTCAACCAAGAGTTTATTAATCTGAGGGCCTCAACTTATTTTGTTGTTCTAACGCTCAATTAACAAAGTGTAGGCTAGTCCAATAAAAACGGAAGGTGAAAAGCAAAAGAAATAACTAAATTCAAATGGCATGCAATCTAGTGATAGGACTTGGTGTTTGGATTTACATCAAGTTACGATCCTCTCAAGCACCAATACATAATTAAAACCCTTTAATTACGGAAAATTAAAGGGATCATATCAATAATTCATCTTGCTTAAATAAACAGGCAAACCAGCCACAGGTGTGCATCAGAGAAAATAGTACAACAAATTAGCTACAGGCTTACCAGTATCCAAATAGAAGATTTCCTTTGGGTTTCTGCATCACTATGACACTTTCCAAGTACAAACAGACCAAATTTCAACTATAATGTTGCTGACGACCATTGCAGAAACATATCACAGTAACTTGTAGCAATGATGTAGAACTACACATGCTCCCCTAGGGGATTCTATCCAACTGCAGCCTCAATACAAAATACTCCGAATGCTCAACTATCACTGATATCATACAGCAATCTTAGGCATCTTTCAGTGGAGACATTGCAAAAATTGTGATATGTAGCAATTACTGAAAGGGGAGTCCCAAAACACACTAATTGTCTAATTTCTAGATCGGATGGTAGAGCCAGTAGAAACTGTTTTTTCCACAAATTTGAAGAAAAAAAATGAAGGTGAAATTACTCATAGTTCATTCACATAACTGGTGAAGTTGTGCCTAACAATCATCACATCTCATTAGTACCCCAAAAGAAATACAGCAAACAAGATCAAAAAGGTTTCTTACATTTAAAACGACTATTAAAACAAAGTAAAGAAATCTAAATAGCAAGATCAACGAGATAACAAAACAGCTACAATCTACATTATAAATGCAAAAATAAAAGGAGAAAATTGAAGTTAAGAAATGCTAGGAAAGATGAGTACATTGCGGGAGATCTCTTCGGCAGCGGTGGTAGCAGCTTTCTGAATGTCCGAGATATAAGAAAACGCAGAAAATCCCCATCCTCCCCATCCTCCACCACCGCCAGTGACTTCTGGTACCGGAGGTGGCTGAGCTTCTTCTTGCTTTTCAACAATCGCTTCAATCGGAGGCTTCGTGTCGTCCACCATCTGAGAAAATCGTAGCGTCGATGTAGCTATTGATTTTCACTAAATAACCAAATTGATGATGTTCGCGATCTAGTTGTGAAAGTTCAAACGTGCTTCTTACGGCGAAATGAGTACTAACCGACGTCGTATAGTACTATTACACTGCACTGCTAACCCGACCCGGCGTTGTATTTGGGCTCACAAAAATTAGGTTACCACTGTCTGGTACTTTTTGTTTTGACAAAATCAATTTTTTTTAAAATGATATCCGTGATTTTCTTGTTAGTTCTTGCACTAAAATTCACAATATTTAATTATTTATATTAACAACAAATATGAGATAACTTTATTAGTCAAAACTATATCATGGAATGAAATTAGTAATTTACAGCGGTTGTGTTAGCCGAAATTTCAACGTATAATATTGTGTGCTTTTTTTAAACTTAACACAATACAGAAAGGATAATGCGGTCCTACAATGTTTTTAGCGTAAGTTTGTAACCAACAAATGAAATGTGATGCAGACTTTCAGCCTCATTTTCAATGAAGATAATTGGTAGGATTTTAATACTGAAATATGTTGAAACTGCAGAATGATCAGCACCATCTATTAGTAAATTTCCAGTTTTTCAGTGTACAATTGATAATGTAAATGTTTTTTTTTTTCAATTGATATGTGTGTTTACAGATTGATTAGTACACATTGTTTTAAGTAGTTTTTGTGCCATTGAAATCAGAATGGCGAACCTCTTAGTAACCTTGGAAAATTGGTGGTGGTGGTGAGGCGTATAGCGAGCCCAATGTTGGGGGAAGAGCGACATCCTCAAAAGTGGGTGGAGGTGGAGACATCACCGGAGCTGGTGGTGGTGGTGGTGAGTGGACTGGCGGTGGAGGAGATAATACCGGAGCAGGTGGAGGTGAGGGGACTGGTGGTGGAGGTGAGTGAACTGGTGGTGGTGGTGAGTGGACTGGCGGTGGAGGAGATAATACCGGAGCAGGTGGAGGTGAGTGAACTGGTGGTGGTGGTGAGTGGACCGGCGGTGGTGGTGAGTGGACTGGTGGTGGTGGTGAATGGACTGGAGGTGGAGGTGATGCTACCGGTGGTGGTGGTGAGTGGACGGGAGGTGGAGGTGAGGCCACTGGTGGTGGAGGTGAGTGGACAGGAGGTGGAGGTGAGTGGACGGGAGGTGGAGGTGAGGCGACTGGTGGTGGTGGTGAGTGGACAGGAGGTGGAGGTGATGCTACCGGTGGTGGTGGTGAGTGGACTGGAGGTGGAGGTGATGCTACCGGTGGTGGTGGTGAGTGGACGGGAGGTGGAGGTGATGCTACGGGTGGTGGTGGTGAGTGGACGGGAGGTGGTGGTGAGTGGACTGGAGGTGGAGGTGATGCTATGGGTGGTGGTGGTGAGTGGACGGGAGGTGGAGGTGAGGCCACTGGTGGTGGTGGAGGCAAGGTTTTTGGTGGTGGATGAGGTGAGGCTACTTGTGGTGGTGGAGATGGCTTTGGTTTTGGAGTGGTTGGTGTTGATGGTTTTGAAGGAGTCACGGTTTTTGGTGGAGAGTTTTTAGGTGGATCTTTTGGACTCTGCCCTTCCCTTGAAACTCCGCAATGACCTTTACTGCAATCAACAGGCTTGCTCACTACTGGGAAACACTCTTTCTCCGTCCTCTGCTCTGATCTTCCTCCCAAACAATTCTCATTACCATCTATCTTAACTTGTTTCGACTCTGATGGCGTACATGTTTCATCCATGCTCTCAAAGTAGTTCTTCGAGAATGTGAAATTCTTCAAACTAGGCAATGTGCAAAGGTTCTTTGGAACATTTCCCATGAACTTGTTCGATGCAATGTCAAAGATTTCAATTTTCTGCATCGACTTCAAATCCTGAGGTAACGATCCAACAAACTTATTTCCACTGATATCGAGCAGTGTTAGGCTCGTGAGCTTAGTAATCTCTTCAGGCAAACAACCAGAGAGCTCGTTGTTGGTGAATACAAGCTCATCTAATGAGTTGCCCATTTTACCTATACTGCTTGGGATGCAACCATAGAACTTGTTATTTGCCAATACCACCACGGAAGCATTGGAATTGCCCAAGCTTTCAGGGATGGTGGAATGGAATCGGTTATTGTTGATCAATATTGCATCAAGATTCTTCTCAAATAGGGCGGAAGGTACTTGACCTTCAAAGTCGTTGAACCTAAGATCAAGATAGTTGAGTTTAGGCAACTCAAGCACAACATCAGGGAATGGCCCCACGAAACGATTGTTGCTGAAATCAATCTCATCCAAAAGGGTAAGATTTGTAATGCTCTTGGGAATGATTCCACAAAATCGGTTAGAATTAATGTGGATGAGACTCACATCAGCCAAGAGGCCAAGCTCCACAGGGAGATGTCCAGCTATGTCTGCATGGTTAAGATCAATCCCAGCAACAACAGAGATGTTGGGATCATCAAGAGCATTGTCACAAAAGACACCATTATAGGCACATACATTGCTACCCTCCCAATTAGCTGTGAAGTTTGTTGGATCAGAGTAAATAGATTTCTTCCATGCCTGAAGAGCAACATAAGCTTTCTTCAACCTGGCATTTTCGAATTTCATGTTAATGGTCATTTCAGACTCGTATGTATTTGGAAGCTGGCCATTGTTACTTAAAAGTTGGCGACGGGCAATAGAAGCAGCTTCGATATCAGATAATGCAAAATAGGATGGAGAAAAAGAACAGAAAGATACAAGGAAAAAGAGAAAGCAACCCAAGGCCACCATGTTTGTAAGTCCACCTGTGGGTAAGGCCCAAGGCTGCTTATTGTAATATATTTTTCAAAGCAAAATGGGGGGCATTATATATATAGGCAAAGGAAGAAAATTTAATGGTTGATAAGCTATCATGAATTTTGAGAACCATAGAATTTGGAGGGTCAAAATAAACTTGAAACAAATTTTAGCGGTTTGTTGAGTTTATTGGAATTAAAAATTGAGTGAACAGAGTTATTCTTGATCCATCATTTACCTATTAGAATGGAAAATCACCAATTACACAAGTTCATTTACCGTCTAAAACAGACGGACATTATTTCATAAACATGTTTTATTTTCTTTAAGCTAGTAAATAATTGGTTGATTTTTCCATTGAAGTTCGAGACTTTCCAAGTGTCTTACTCTTTTTATTCTTAAATTCATAGTTAAATGATGCAAACTACTAATCGAATCATATCAGTTCATGTAGGAGAAAAGATAATCTATTGATTCAAACATTGTACGCATGTATGAAATAGGAATCGAGAAAGGGAAAAATTTGTAATGGCTTTTGTGATATAGTTAGGCAGAGGCTGATGCAAGTGACAGTGGAAAGTGGATGTATTCACGTTTGGAAAGTAATCAAAGTAAACATAAAGTTAAGGCTTATGCTATTCAAAAAAAAAATTATGGCCTTAATTGCAACTGATTTACTAGAAAAATAGGAATTTGGAGGAAGTCAGTCACCACTGATACTTACATAACTGCTTACACATCACATCCCTCCGAGTGAGGTACTTTACCAAACTGTACGTGAATATGCAAGATGCTTCGTGCACCAAACTCTTTTAAAGTGAGGTATTTTGTGTATATACTTCAAGGAAACTGAAAGGAAGGGGCATCAGTTTAACACCATCCACAAAAGATCATAAGCATATTTAGAAACTTCACTGCTATTATAATTTTCAAAAACAAACCATATTTACATTCAGAAACAAATGGCAACTCCTATAACCTAGCGATAAAGCACACTATTTTATGCTAACACTAACAAAAATACGTGATAACATCCCCACAGGCTTAATATTACATCACCAGATAATTTTTACCACATTGGCCAACAAAATACTATTCGATTCCATTGTTTGACCTTATTATCTGAAGCTCCAAAAGAGTGTGCTTCTTATGAAGCTCCATATCAGTAGTCAAGTGTAGTCGAGTACCAAACAGGGTGTGTTCCTTTGGCTCTGAGCAGTTTGGTATAGGGTGAATCTGGCATTCTAGCTTTCTCCTCTTCCTCAAGCTCTTCTCTCGACTTTGGCAATCCATCTGGTATAGGACACGGTCCTCTTGCCCGTTGTGCATCAAGATTAACAGGTTTGGCTGATTCTTTAATTTCCTTTTTGGCTTTGTGCATGTCTGAAACTCCATGTAAGCAGCCAATGAGAGTTTTCACTCCCCCTGCTTGAAGTATTAGTCTCTCTACCTCCTCCTTAGGTGCTTCTTTCTGGAAAGAAAATTAGAAAACGTTTCAATAACAGAGTAGGAAGGTGCTATGCATAACATAGCTTAAGATCATTACAATATTTGGACAATAGATCATTTAAACTGGATTTACAAAAAATCAACAAATAATTGGCTTGATGAACTTTTTCTTTAATAACCGTGATGTCCAGGTCAATTTGTAATTCCTCAAGCGCAGCTGTCAAGTAACTATGTTAACCCAGACTTGGGTAGACAAGAAGAAATCACCTAGTGTTATTGTTTATATGGAGATCTCTAACTTACGTATACAATTCAGATGGAATTGTTAGCTTACTTTATGTGGTCGTCATATACACACACACAATGAAAAACATTTTTGCTAGCACTTCTTCATAAACTTTTACCTCATAGTTCCAAGGAAATATTGAACCTCGTTTAAGTTTTGTGTACTAATAATGTCCATCAGGTTAAGCTGACAACTAATGCAAATTTTACCCAACCCAGTCTGTGGACAAGGGTTTATTAATTTGTCTACGACAACATATTCAGTGTAATCTTACAAGTAATGTCTAAACTGGAAAACCCTATTATCTAACACTTAATAATACATACAATAGCATGTCACAGGCAAATAAGAATGTTACAGAATTTATTTGAAGAATCTACTATTGTGTGCTGATAGAGAACTTACTTCAAGATCTTTGAGTTCAAAATAGGCTTGCCAGCAGCTATAAGAATCATCCCCTTCTAGAACAGAACAATAATCTGCACATAACCATACACAGAATCCATTAGTAATTCAACAAGCAGATAAAGCTTAATACTTTAGACAACAAAAAAGCAAGCTCAATTAGTAGATAATTACTCCATCCCAATTTTTGGTAGGACTACCAATCTGTACATAATTAAAGTCGTTTAACAAATACAAAAACTAGAATAAATCAGAAATTTAATTAATTAATCATCTTTAACAATTTTTTAATTAAACATAGAAATACCATAGGGAAACAGCCTCACTATCTTCATAAGTAGGGGTACTGCTGCATATACAATACCCTAGCTACGTAGTTATTGTATTGAACCCCAATTATAGATCCATGAAAAACTGTTTTACTAACACAAGGACATCTTTTTCTCGTTTTAAAGATTTCATGAACTTCAAATCTTGAATTCGTGTCTGATGATAAATCCAAGAAAATAGTACTCCCTTATAAAGAAACAAAGGAAACGTAACGATGAAGAAATAAAGAAGATCTGGTACATACCGGCAAGTTCATTTTCAGATTTTTCAATCAAAGGGGGATCTTTAACAACTCTATCAAACTTGGTTCTGCTAAAAGGCTCGAGCTTTGGTATGTAAGCATGACTTCTTGAACAACAACGAATTGTCGACGAATTTACTTGAAATCTTGAAGAATGAAGTTCATTATTAACTCCAACGAGAGAAGAAGAGGATAAGGAATGGAGAGCCATTGATTGTAACATCATCGTCTCTGTAAAAAAAAAAAAAACAGATAACAAATTATTAAAATGATGAAAATTTAAGGATATTTATAATATAATAGAGAAGAAGAAGTCAGAAGGAATTGGGAATGGATAAGGGAGATGAGATATTTTTATTGCTGGAAATTTTAAGATATTTTTATGAGCCCACAAGTTTCTTTTTCTACTTTTTCCTTTTTTTCCAACTTTGTAATTTGTGTTGATCTAAAAACAAAGAAACTTCTCATCTTTTTCGTACATGTTTTTTTTTTTCCTAGATACTTATCTTGATCAATGCAAAATACTCTTTCAGTTGATCAATGAAATAATTTTAAAATTAAAAATAAAATGTAAGGGGATCTACGTTTAATTTTTGAGTTATTTTAAGTTATTTTAAATTTATTATAAGTCATTTTTTGATTTTGTCAACGCCTCCTAATTTATTTTAAATTTATTTTTTATATTGGTTAAATATTTCCTAAAGTATGTTTGACCAATTTTTAGACCAATTCAAACACCTTTTCAATATAAATTCAAAAAAAGTATATTTTTTTTGTAGGTTAGACTAAAGATATGTATAAATATCAAAATGTTCTTCAACTTTATATTTAAAAACATGCCATGGAGAAATTGAAACTAAAAAATTATCAAAAAGAAAAATAGATATTTTTATTAAAATAGATTAAAAAGAAAAGTAGGACGAAATTAAGAAGATATCATGTTTGTTAATTGTACCAAAAAAAATTAATAAGCTAATAAAAGGTTAACTAGAGTTTAAATATTTTAGGTTGAGTAAGACTAAAGCATACTACATAAGTATGAGTTTATTGTCGTACAGAAGGTTGGGTGAAGAAGTTATTTTTGATACACAAGTCATCCTTAAAAGAGAGAGTTTTAAGTATATGGAGTCGATAATCTATATAATAATCTAAAGCTAAATCTAAAATTGTTGATGTGGCACCCTCCAATAACCAGCATTTATAATTATACTAGAGATGAATGCCCGTGCAAGCACGGGCAATTAGTGAGTTTTGTTTTCACACTTGGATGATTCTATCCAAAAAAAACATGGAATAGAAACTTCGCTTATGGGCAAAATTAATTAATTAATCATCCCATCTTAAAATCTCTTCTATCTTCTTCATTAGAGAGAAGGGAGGAAATTAGAATGTAAAATTATAGTCTCCATTAAAAGAAAAAGAGGATTTTAGAGGGGTATTGACGGTTTTTTCTCAACCTGCAGATTTTCTGAATCAGATAGATTCATATTTGAAAGAGGTTGACAATTATAAGTTCTTTCAAAATTGACTATTTGCCTCTCTATTAGAGGTGTTGCAGAAATGTCTGCGATCGAGTAAATAGCTCTATGAACAAATGCATCGGATTGGCTTTGAAAATGGATAGATTTGTACGTTTCGTCACCACTTGTGTAAAATCGTTAGGTATGAATATGTTAGATAGTTATAACTCGATTGGTGAAATAGTATGTCTTCCCCAAAAAATTTATTTGTATGAAGTATCATCTTACAGGTACATGCACACTTATTTTTCAAAATAAATTTGATCATACATAGTTTATGCGCTAACTCTACCCATTTATTAGTGTGAAGTGTCAAAAGGAAAAGGCTCTCATTTTGCATTAAAAATTACTACCAAATAGAGCCATTAGCAGATCATGTGTATTCGACACAAAGGAAAAGGAACTCCGCTGAATCCCTTTGAAATCTCCATCAAAACTCATGTGGAGTTCCACAGACCACAATACAAAAGAAAAATTGAACAATGTATTCTATTTATTTTTTTTCCTCAAGCTATTGGTACAAACAAAACAAAACACTGTAATAAGAGGAGAAAAAACACCAAAATTATATGCAAACCCAAAACAATGAAGCATCAAATAAGCCGAGCAATTTTTGCATCAAAACTATGAACTTCGAGTTCAACTATATGCAAAAATAACACACCTATCTACAGAAATCCACAAAGAAATCTTAAAAATATAACTCAAATTAAGAAGAGGTGAAGGATGTAGATGGCAAAATATGGAAACAATAAAAGAAATTGATCATGGTTATTTCAATCAGTGCTTAAAGAGAAGGTATAGCGGAAGTGCAGATGATCAGATGCAAAAATGCTTCTAGCGCCGACGCGACGTGTCCTCCTCCAAGAGATGACACTCATCTTAACAGAAAGGTATTAAATGACTAAAATGCCCTCAATACTAATTTAAATAACACTAACCACACAGGTTGATATCAAATTTTAGACTCAGGCTTCTAATATAGTAGAATGTTTTCTCTTTTTTTTAAAAAAAATATTTTTGATTTTTTCCCCCTAAAAAATATATAGATGTCTAAATGAGTTAAAACATCACAGTAAATAAAAACAATTAATCCGTCGTTTGCAGCCCAACAGTTACATTAAAAACTCAGACCACTACCATTACCATTTATCACCTTTTCTTAAACCTTTCTCTATTCCTTCTTAAAGATATTATTATATTACAATTAAGATAATTAATACCAATGTAAGTTATAATTTTATTTATTACTATATTATTTTTTTAATTCATATTATTTAATTAAGTTACAAATTTATTGATTACTATAAATACTAAAGTATATCATTCTCACCAATTGTAAGAATTTCTTGATTATATTTACACTTAAGTACATCACTTTGTTACGCCTAATTTTATAATATTTAGATTATTTATGGTTAACCTTTTTTTGTTTACTGTATGAAAGGTAGGATGAGCATATGTCTTGTTGTTTGTGAGAAATTCAAATTCAACATTCAAAAAAATAAGTAATATTATTTGTTTTATTTTAGTTTAGTTGATGTCTCTTATTTATAGTGTTTTTTTTTCTATATTTCTTGAATGTGTTATTTTCTTCATTATTGTTGGTGATTTTTCCATTCTTTTTATTCTTCATATTTTATGTGAATCATATTTATTGTTTATGGTGAAAGATAAGATGAACATATGACAATATTTGAGATTTAAGTTCAAGTTTGATGAACACATTATCATTATTAACATATGCAAATTTTGTTACTATTCTCTTTTACTCTTTCAAGATATTATAAAATTTATGGTTATAATATTAATTCAGATATGGTAATTTCACATTTTGTTTGTCAGGATAATATCCTAACTTTAATAGAAATAATAATGACATACTAAATTTATATTTAATTTACAAATTAAAAAAATAAAAGGAAATTGATAAAGTATGATTATCTTCATGCTTTGAATGCACATGACAAGTCAATAAAATTTAATATTTTCCTTATCTCAAAATAAATAATATAATTTGTATACATATGCTACAATAATAAGCTTTTTCATTAAAAAAAAAGTATAAAAAAGGACTCAACTTTCTTGTTATGGGGATTTTGATAAAGTTTTTCTCAAATTTGTTATATGCATTTAAGAGATTGTTTCAAATAATTAATTTCTTCAAATACTTTATATTCTTTGTGTAATTGAGGTTCTATATCTCTCAATTTATTCTTTTTATATAAATTTATAAGTATATTACATTGTAGTAAAAATTAGTCTAAGACTTGTGAAAGATGAAAAGAGAGTTGATTCATCATTACCTAATAAAGGATAATAACTTTTGAAGAATATGAACATTAAAAAAAAAATAGTAAGAGACTACAATATTTGGAGAAAAAGAGTAATTTTATAAAACTATAATTGATCTTCTTGAACCACAATAAATATTTAAAAATTATTTTGATTTGATGAAGAAGGAGGATAATGACATTTTGATGTTTAGAGCTTTCAAAATTTACAAGTTTATTTGGGTTTAAATTCTTTAATTTTGCGAGAAAGATACAAACAAAACAAAAAACATATGAAGAATAAAAGATAGATTTAAAAAAAATTGTATAAAATTATAAAAGAATGGCATACACATATCCAATAAATTATAGGCTGAGATTATTGAATATGAACTCTTAGCTTAAGCGATTTTAAATTACAACCGATACAAAAACTTAAATAGTATTTAAAATTGATTAAGACTTCAAATATGATATATTTGGATTAAACACAACAAAGAACCTTCACAAAACTTTTATCAATACTATTTTAATTCTTTTTTTGACAAATTAAACGAGTTATTTATGATCAGTTCACTACTTTAAGATAAAATTGAGAGATCATGAGTATATCGCACAATTTATTAGAATGAAATGTATGAAATAAAGATTTCACGCCGTATTTTATTGCATAAAACATACCGCTGAGAATTAAAAATAATCCATATAGAGCGATTGTTTGATAGATTTTATAGTTTAAGTAAAATGTTAATTAGACTAAAACTCGCACGTTCAAAAAGTAAAAATATGTGGAGACATATTAAAGTATTATTGTTCATATACTAACGTTATCTTATACTTCAAGTCTATTACTATTGTTATTTCATCTATTTTTATTATCTTTAATTGTTTGTATTGTTGATACTTTTCTTTCTTTATTTTTTAATCATACGTCTTACTATTATTGCAATGATTCAAAATCATTTTTACAGATAAATTTATTAAAAACTATTTTTCTACCTTATCAAATTCATATATACCTACCCTCTTCATGCTCTATTTATAAGAAAATATAGTCTATAAATATGATTGATATGTTATTTTATTTTACTAGAAATAATTTATCCATATGAACATAAATCAACGATAAAAAGGTAACAACAAAAAGAAGATGAAAAATAAGACTATATATTTGTACCTGTTGGTGCAAAAAAAAATATTAATACCTCAATTGATTAACTATTTAAATTTTTTATTTGGATAAAAGTTTAATTCCTTACTTTATAATTCTCTTTTCTATTTTTCAAGCAAATTTTAATAACTGAATTTTTTTTAAAAAAAAAACATAACATACTCTATTAAAATATTTTTAATAGAGTATTTTTCTAATATACTCAAGTGTGTGTATATATAGCTAAAAAGTGTACATTTTGAAAAAAATATCAAAGTTGATAAAGTCTTGTATAAGCTTGATTAAATGACTGCTTAATTAAATCTGTTACTTGTTAGGAGTTGAACTTATATTTTAAAGCTTATTTAACTTTTAACTCGATTTATTCCCCTAAATAAGAGAAAATTATGTGGTTAAACAAATTTACATTATTTAATTACTCATCATAACTATAGTTTGCTATAATTACTACTCGCGACTAACATTATACATTAATTACGTGGGCTAACTTCGAGTTTGTATAATTAGTGACGTTTGTATATGTATAATTCGCCAGAATATACAAATACATATGTATAACATACAACTATTTAACACACACACACACACACACATATATATATATATATATATATATATATATATATATATATATATATATATATATATATATACAATTCACCTCTCCTCCCTCTCCCAATCTCGCTTGCCATATATACAAATGAATATGTATAATATACAATTATATACAAATACAATTCACCTCTCTCTCATTCTCTGCCCTCTCTTGCTCGCTTCTCTCCTCCCTCTTCCAATCTCTCTTGCCATATATATGTATAATATACAATTATCTAATTAACCAATATACATATACAATTCACATTTCTCCCACTCTTTTCCCCCTCTCTCGCCTCTCCTCTTTTCCCAGTCTCCCTCGCCTCTCTCCTTCATATAACATGTAACCACGAATTGCAGTTATCAAACTATAACTATGGAGTGTAATTAAGTTATTTTTAAGTGGTTATATGTGAAAGTTTCCAATAGATAAACTCGTCTAGCTAAACAAGTCGACACAAAAAATTATAATTTGTTTGAATCACAAGCTTTTAAAACTTTATTTTTATTTTCAGATTGCATGACTAATCAAATAAATTTAGATAAAAAGAAGTATCACTATTCAAATTAAGTGGTTTGAATTCGAAGTCATTTAGGAGAAAAAAAAATTCAAAGTCATTTGAAGCATTTTAGAAAGAGAAACACTTTTTTTTTTCAGCTTAGTTTGACTAGGTCCCACCACATATGCAACAATATTATCTCTCCCTTTTTTTTTTGGAAGATAAGTAGTATATTCATCGTCATAAAATCATGATTATAAATTACTATTAATAATTTAATCTAAAGACGATAATAATATTATGCATAAATCCTTTTTTAGATAGTAAATATGGTTATAAAATAGAGATAATTGTATAGAATAACAAATTAATAATATAAAATAAATCTAGTAGCTATCTTTTGATTTATTTGTGTTTCATAACAAATTATTTGTCAGTCTCTCTCCCCCTCATATTCTCTCTCGCCACTCTCCCTCTCTCTCGCTGATTCCTGTCGCTCGCCTCTCTCGCTTTATACAATAGAATTATATAAATTATGTTTCTAATTGTATAAAGCGAGAGAAAATTGTATAAACGCATGCAAATACATATATCTTCGTTCTACACACTTGTAACTATACAATACAAATATTTCCCTGCCCAAATCTTTTTTGCCTTTCTCGTTTTATACAAATTCAAATTGTATATAATTTCTCTCTTTCTCATTTTATACAATTCGATTCAATTGTATATTCCCTGCACAAGTCTCTTTTTGCCTTCTCTCTTTCTCGTTTTATACAATTCAATTCTGCCTTTCTCGCTTTCTCATTTTATACAATTCAAATTGTATATAATTTCTCTCTTTCTCGTTTTATACAATTCGTTTTATACAATTCGCTTCAATTGTATATGTACAACGAATTATACATATATAAGTTTGCTATGAAGCGCAATTATACAAACTTTGCTATAACATACAAATATAAATTTTATGTTTGCTATATCTGAAAGTTACCCTATAAATTATTAAAATAAAATAATAATATTAAAACAAAAAAGAAAGGTAGATCACTGTTCACTATTATAAATTAGTAGTACCACTAACTATTCCTGTAAAAAAAATTAATTTAGTTTAAATTTTGGTGTAGCATGTCGCAGAGGGTAAAATCGTCAAAACCCTCCTTTCCCGACAATGGTGGAATTTAGAATCCAACATAATATTCAATAGCTTGTCCAGCTCCAAAACGAAGGTGGCTCTAACGTGTTTTCCAACCGGCAACGATGATTTCACCTCTCTTTTTCCCACGTTTTCTTCTTCTTTTCTCTCTCTTCCACCGCAGCAGCCAAAAACAGAGGAATCCAGAATTTTCTTTGGTTCAGAATTTATCCATTCTTGTTGACTAGTAACCAAGATTCTTGATGAATCAATGATTTTGATACTGTAGATAACAAATTCTTGTTTTCTTATCATTAGGGATTTGATTGGGTTTCAAATTCTTGGAAGAATTCTAGGGTTTGGGGGGTCACGATGAAGGCAATGGAGACCCTTCAAGATCTGATCGAAGAAGTAAAAGTTCGAGCGGTTTGGTGGGGTTTGTGTATATTTGCTGTTTGTTACTTTTTAACTCGTAAGTGCTGCTATTCAAATTTCTTTCTATGAAGTTATGGGATAACTTGCAGTGTTTTTGGCATTCTTTTGATTAATGGCCGTAAAAAGACTCATTTTCTTTAGGTTCTTTGGTGGGGTTTCTTGAGTATTGTTTTTGGAATGAAGATTGAAACATCGGTTTACTATGTTTTGGAACTATAGTTTGATGTTTAGTATTAGAATGCTTAAAATATGCATTATTTGAAGTTGTGGGGTTACTTACAGTGTTTTGATTACAATAATTGTGTATGTTTTTGCCATTCTTTTGATCAATGGATGTTGCAAGACTCATTTTCTTGAGGTTCTTTGGTGGGGTTTCTTGAGTATTGTTTTTGGAATGAAGATTAAAACATTGGTTACTAAGTTTTGGAACTATAATTTGATGTTAGTATTAGAATGCTTAAACATGCATCAGGTTTGAAGTTGTAGCATTACTTACAGTGTTTTGATTACAATAATTGTGTATGTTTTTGGCATTCTTTTGATCAATGGATGTTGCAAGACTCATTTTCTTGAGGTTTTTGGTGAGATTTCTTGAGTATTGTTTTTGGAATGAAGATTAAAACATTGGTTACTTCCTTTTTCTTTATCTAAATTTCTTTTGTCAACTTCCCTTTTATTGTAAGTCGTAACTATGCAGCTTCTTGATGCCCTTCTGTGGATGAAATACCTTAACTTAATAAAAAAATAAAATAATAATTGGTTACTGAGTTTGTTGTACCTTTACATTGGGGTGTCTTTGCACTATAATTTGATGTCACTATAGGATGCTGAAACATGCATTCATTTTGTTGGTCTTGTTCCTTAATTTCTACCAGAGAAACTTCAACTGCCGTTGTGAAATTTAGCTGAGATTGGATTGAAAACAAAAACTCTCAAAATTATTAATTGTTTGCCCCTTTTGTTTTGGTATGATGTCAGTGGTCTTCTGGTGGGTGGTTTCATTGACCACTTCAGCTACATCAAATTTGTTTTGTACTTCAACAAATGAAGTAGCTTTCTTAAAGTTTCCAGGAGACAAAGGGAAAAGGAAAAGGAAAAAAAAATTGTGGATAGTTTTGCACGTTTGTTACAACCTTCATACTTCAACAACATGCTTTCTTTGAGTAAATTATCATACTTCTGAGTGTTCATGCAATTTTTGTGGTGAGTTGTTTGTCACAACTGTCAATTTGCTTTTCTATTGTTGCATCATGGTTGTTTTTGGATTCAACTCTTGATTGCAGACACCAGTACATCAATGTGGATGAACCTGCCTATAGCTTTACTCTTGGTTTCTGGATCACGTATATTGTTTAATGAAGTGGAGTTCCGCTGGAAAGTTCGGAATGTCCGACCACCAACATACTTGGCTCACTTAGAAAAGAAGCAGCTATCTATGAATGATAGCCGACTTTCTACCTCACCGCCCACACTGAAATGGAAGAGGAAAATCGGTTCTCCACTCGTAGAGGCAGCAGCAGAGGAGTTCATTGACAAGGTGTTGCATGATTTTGTGATAGATTTGTGGTACTCTGATATTACGCCTGATAAAGAGGCACCAGAGCTGATACATGAAATAATCATGGATGTCCTTGGTGAAATATCTGGAAGAGTGAAAGGAATTAACCTTGTAGAGCTGTTGACAAGGTATTTATTTCCCAGTCATCCCTCTGACTTAAATAGAGATGACGCAATGGGGCAGGAAACCCATATCCCCAACTTACTACAGGGATATGAATTTACGGAGGGAACCCTTTCTTTTTGTTTTTTCATAGGTGGGTTCTGTCTATGTAAATGTATTTGCACCAACTTACCGCTAGATTTTTATTTTCTTGTTTTCTATCAATATATGCATTATCTGTTAAAGAAACACATTCCCCTGCCCTGCCATGCCCTCCCTTCCTTATTGGTTACTTCTTCTCACATCTAATAGACGTTGTAGTGCCTGCAATAGTTGAATTTAAAGAAAGAAGTTCTCTGTAGTGAAGTAATTTAGGAGTCTTTTGGTTTGAATAAAAGTTGTGATGGTATTAGTTATGATGAGATAAGTTATGTTGGGATTAGTTATGTTGAGATTATATTTTATTGGTTGTTTGGTTTATTGCATTCAAATAATATGCATGGCATAAATTTCAAGAACAAGTTATGTGTTTACAAATATACCCTTCATGAATGTGAAAAGTGATGTATAAAAAGGGTTTAAAGGGATATCATGTCATTTTCCTATTTTATCCCGGGATAAGTTATCCCGGAATTACTATACCACCCAAGGGGTATTAATTATTAATCCCGGGATAAGTTGTTCCGGACTTGCCAACCAACAACAAATTAAGTGGTACTATAATTAAGTCCCAGGACTATTTAGTGTTATCTTTTACACCAAACGACCCCTTACAGAGAGAAATATGAAGTGGTCTGAGACTCAATACTTTTAGCTAATTAATGACTATTCTCACTGTTGCTCGTAATCCTAGTACTAATCTATACTATCAACTGGCAATAACTTAGTCATGAAAGAATACATTTAGTTTGTTCCCAATTTCCCACTTATGACCCCCTCTCTCCACTCCACTAGGGCAAAGTGGGGCATTTCCTTGATTACTGCTCCCATTGCTATTCTTAAACGCAAATCTTTCTTTGTTATTCTGTCTGTTGTTTCTCACTTTATGTCTGCTGTATTGGTTTTGAGTCACCAGCAATTGAACCAAGTTATTTAATTTTTAGGGATGTCGTGGACCTGGTAGGAGATCACCTTGACCTTTTCCGCAGGAACCAGACAGCTATTGGCGTGGACGTCATGGGTACATTGTCTTCGGAAGAAAGGGATGAAAGGTTGAAGCACCATCTCTTGGTCTCTAAAGAACTCCATCCTGCTTTGATATCAGCTGAGAGTGAGTACAAGGTGTGAGTGGAGTGTTCTGATGGAAAAATCGACTCTTTCTCAATTGACATTCTTTGCATGCTATCTAATGCTTATTTTATAGGTACTTCAACGGCTCATGGGTGGAATCTTAGCTGTTGTGCTAAGACCCAGAGAAGCGCAAAGCCCCTTAGTTCGATGTATTGCCAGAGAACTATTAACTTCTTTAGTGATACAGCCTCTTCTGAATTTTGCAAGCCCTGTGTAAGTTAATCTCTTACAAATGTGAACCATTAAAAATTTGTTTTCTCAGTATACATAACTTTGTCTATATCTGTGATCTTTCACCGACTAGGTTTATACCATGGAATTAGAAAGTTGTATGTTTGTGTATGCATTACTTTGAGAAGAAAGAGCCCTGTAGTATAGCTGCTAATTGGTTGTTAGGGTCTAAAGCTGTTGATTACCGCCTTACTGTTCAGTAAATGTTACCAGTGAGAACTAAGACTCAGACTCATCGTGCTGCCTCCGGAAGACTCATTGTGCTGCCTCCGCAGTTAGGGATATTGAGTATATTTTTTGTTTTTTTCATGTGGAATATATTAGATTCAGCGTAGTTGTTTTTGGTTGTGATATTAAGGTCTGCATACCTATGAAATTTGAGTATTTATGTTTAGGATGTCATCAATACATTGCGCTTGAACAACTAAGAGTCTAAGACAGCTAGTCCAAAGCTTAGATTGTTCTTTGGTGATTCTGTATGGTAAAGAGCGTGCTTGATGATTCTTTTTTCCCTGTTCGTGATTCTATTTGTTAGTTTCTTTTGAGTACTGAGATGATTGGAAAGAAACAAGAAAGATGATCTTGATCCCCTCCACCCAAACACCTGGGGAAAAAAAAGGTTAAGGAAGAGCACTGGGAGAGAGAGGAAAAATGACTTCTTCTATAGAAGAAGTATGCTCACTGTGGAAAGCAACTTTACTTCTCCTCACCTTTTCTCCCTCCTACCTCAGCATATTTTTGATTTTTGCTCTGTTTTCGTTTTTGTTTTCTTTTTCCTTTTTTGTTATTGCACCTGGTGTCTGATGACCATGAAGATAGGCACACTGTATATGTTTTCAGCTAATATAGAAAAGTTATTTGAATTGAGACAATGGGATAAGGCTCAAATTTACCGAACTATTTTCTAGTCAAGTAGTTAAAATGAACTGTATTTACAATTTATTTTTTGTGTAAAGAGCTTTTTGTCGGGGATGCTGAATCCATTTTGCAATTTTTGGAAGCCTTGTAAAGCACACGGGGGCCTTTTTGTTAATTGTGCTGCCAGCATAGTCTTTAAGCTGATACCGTTTGAAAAACTTTTACAGCACAATTTTATGTTATCCTCATGGAGAGATGAACTTAAAAGGTCTAATGGTTACTTAACCAGTAACTTTGTCTATCTTGGAAATTATTGCTTCAAGGACATTTGAATCACAGATCTTTGTCCTGGATGGACTTTCTTATCAGCCTGAAAGACAAATGAGAGTCCCTTTCAGATCTCCGGAACAAATGTTACTTGTAGTATTATCCCTTTATAATCCCGCATACATGTTGAAGATGTTCAGTAAAAAGTTGAGATCACCTTGGTGTTCGATGCTCTTTATAATGTGAATTGAGGATTATCTTATCCTAGGTACATCTCCCCCCTCTACATATAGAACACTTCCTTAATTTGTGTAAATTGAAGTTTCTTGCAGTTCATTAAGTTTTTAGCATATTAGACTTTAGTAGAAGATGATGAACTTGCATGAGTTTGTCTATGGGAGGGAGACCAATAATATAAATATAGTCATTTCCCCTTCCTGTTTTGCGGGAGGTGGTTGGTGTTGGGGTAATTGGGGCCACTTGTTATCTTGGTTGTGCTTTGCTCATTAATGAAAATAAGTAAAAGAATTCTTAATGACCCGTGGTTTGACCTTTGGTTTGCCGTAAAAGCGTTAAGACTATTAGATTCATGTGTGGGGTATTTGCTGGCGAGAAATTAGTGGTCTACATTAGTAATTATGGCCTTTTAATTGTAAGTCAGTGCTGCTTTTTCCTTACTATCTAAGGTGCTCTTGGAGCTTCCCAAGATTTAACTGCTGATATGGATAGACTGTTCTTTCACTGTTTTTGATCACTGTACAAATGGCAGTAAGAATTTCACAGTTAATTCACATTTTTGATTGATCAATCTAGCCTGCTCCATTTCAATTTGTGTAGCTACCCATTCCGTATTAACTTGTTACTCATTTGCTAGTGCACTTGATATATTTTCTTGCAGGTATATTAATGAATTGATTGAATATATTTTCCTTGCATATAATGATGAGGGGTGTAAGGAGTCTGGCGATGGTAAATCGACTAAAGTAGAAAGTCATAATCGCAATCAGGGTTCTCCGTCAGACACTTGTTCAGAATCTGATCACAAACAGAAAACACCTACCAAGAGTCAAGGGACTGATCTCTCACTTTGCCAATATGACCATCGAAGAGAATTATCATCAGCTAGTGCAGGAAGTTCAATTTCTGGTTCGATTCAAGACGAGGCTAGCCATCCACGGCCCGCTGACTGGGCTCGTGTCCTTGAAGCAGCTTCCCAGAGAAGAACTGAAGTTCTGATGCCTGAAAATCTTGAGAACATGTGGACTATCGGCAGAAATTATAAGAAAAAACTCCAAAAGAATTCTTCCACAGGAGGAGTTCAGGTTCCTAGAGTAAAGATTACAGCAAGCAGTGGAAAAGATGCGGGGAAAGAGTTACCAACTCAAAAATCTGAAGTGGCCATGATAATGGAAGGTGAACCACATGATCAGAGAAGTCACCCTTTGCATTTGTCTCAAGATCTGATAAAGGATGCTTCGTCCAAGGGAGGAGTTCTCTATGATGTTGACAGTGCTTCTGCCATTGTTGCATATGAGACTAAGAGTAGGCTTAAAAAATCAAATAGTACATCTGATTTAATTATCCAACAAAATACTGAAGATTTGTTTATGAGCAAAGATGGAGGATCCATTATATCAGAATTCTATAGTACAGAATTTAAGAATGCAGTACCTAGCACTATGAGTGCTTCAGACATGGTGATTCGTGGTGAGGGACATCATCTACCAAAGCTGAAGTGCAGGGTATGTGAATTCTCCTCAATCTTTCCCTCTACTCGAAAATGTGTCCCAAGAAGTCAAGCTGGCTCATATCTTATGAGCTATGGTCTCAAATTTTGATTATTTTACCTTTGACTTCTGTCTTCAAAGATTCTTGTTGCTCAATAGTGTTTCATCCTGCCCCAGGTTTTGGGTGCATATTTTGAGAAGCTGGGCTCAAAATCTTTTGCTGTATATTCAATCGCGGTTACAGATGCCAATAACTGTACTTGGTTTGTAAAGAGAAGGTATTGTTTTCATGTATATATATATATATATTTTAACTACCTAATGGGTGCCCTATCATCCAAAAACATCTTCATTTGAATGTTACTGTGTTCAGAATTTTTTGGTATTGCAATTAAAGAAGTCCCTTTGAACACTGAACAAGTTCTTTTCTCAACTTTCGCTGGCTCTGCTTAGCTGATATCTTCCTATTGGGTGCCGTTTAAGCAGATACAGGAACTTTGAGAGATTGCATAGACACCTGAAAGATATTCCTAATTACACATTGCATTTGCCTCCTAAGAGGATATTTTCATCTAGTACAGAAGATGCATTCGTTCATCAGCGTTGCATTCAGCTCGACAAATATCTGCAAGTATGTCACATCATTACTTTTATATCTATTTGGAATATTTGTGCCTTCTGGTTGTTTTAAAAGGTCTTTTCCTAACAGGATCTCTTGACAATTGCCAATGTGGCTGAGCAACATGAAGTGTGGGATTTTCTCAGTGCCTCTTCCAAGGTATTTATTTCTTGAAGTTGTTAGGTTATTTACCATCATGTCATATAGATCTATAGGCTTGTTTTAACCCTAACTAATACCTTATTTATGTCTATGAAGAACTACTCCTTTGGAAAATCTTCTTCAGTGATGAGAACGCTGGCAGGTACTTCACTTCTTCCAACCAACATGTTTGTGTTCTCTATTTATGTGATGACTCTGGTGTTTCCATTGGATATTTTACGTCTATATACTCGGATACATGGAATGTGGTAAGGGTAGTCCTGTTGATGACTGCAATAATACATTTCCATTTGAAGGCCAGAATAACTTGTACCAAGTTTCTTCACATAGTATGCAGTGTGGGTATCTGCTTCCAACTTCAGATAATACTTAATTCTTGTAGTGAGTTGTGGAGTCTGCTTTGCTAAACTATAAAGCTAAAGTTTGAACAGAGTATTATACTGTTAAATCACAATGTGAGGCGAAACACTGTGCTACTTCTCTTCACATAATATTATCTAGTATCTACAATCATGAACTTCAAATAGTTTGCTTATTTAATTGTGTTAGAATAGAGTTAAGTTCTTAAGTTACATATTGCTCCGTATTGGACAAGTACTATGTGTATTATATTCAACACCTATATATAGGTGTCTCGTATTCACTGAATTGTCAAGTTATTAATGTGTTTTCTTATCTCATTCTCTCACATGATATCTGACCCTACCTTTGTAGGTCACTCTTGCACTCAATAGTCCACATTCAAATACATGAGTGATCCCTAGAGTTGGTTACACATGTGGAAGGTTGTTGAGTTATATAATAATGTCTCAGTTCGAGTATATAACAGCATCCAATTAGGTTTATAAGGTCTTTGACAACTTCATTTTTGTCTTAAGGTTTTGGTTAGATGCTCAAACTTTCACATGGTATCAGAACTCCTACGATCTTGATACCTCAACAGGGCAGTCTATGCCCTTTTTTGGCTGAGGTTTCTTTTCTTTCATACTTCTCATCTTGTCCTTTCTTTGACCATTTTGGCACCACCACTTCTTCTTGAGTCCAAAATTTTCATGCAAAAATATAAAATAATGTGGAAGATGGATTTTGTCAAGGCTATCGATTAGGAAAAAGATTGGCTGTTCTTGGCAGGGATTTAAGTGAGTACTAGTTAAAATGTTCAGTAATGAATGCTTTGGGGTTTACCAATGCTTAAGAAGCTTTAATGTCACATTCAATCAGTCAGCTAAGTGAATAACTATGAAAGATGATTGCTATTTTTCTTAATATACTTATACATCTTTCTCTGATTGCTTAGGAAAGAACTTAATGAGTGAGTTACTGGTATATGATAGTTACTTTACTCGTTATAGTCTGATTGAACTCAACCTTTGTGACAGTTAACGTGGATGATGCTGTGGATGATATTGTGCGTCAATTTAAAGGCGTTTCTGATGGCTTGATGCGTAAAGTTGTTGGCTCTCCTTCATCTTCTTCTTATGAACCTACTACCTCTACTTCAGACAGGAATTTGTCTTGGAACGTGGAGGAAATACATAAACTGGCTTTAACACAAAGTAACTCTGAGTCAGTTAATAGTTTCTCTGACAATGATGACGGTGATAAAGATGGAAGCCACGGGCGTGAGGAAGTAGGACCTAGTTCAGAAGACAATGGGTGGCATTCAGACAATGAGTTGAATTCAAAAGGATTTCCCCCTCTGGTGGTTAAACATGACGAAGAGATGGTAAACTCAGTGGCTGATTTGAAGAATGGTTCTGGGCTACAACGTAAATCAGTCAGTTCTGGAGGATTTTCAGAGACAAGTTTGGCAGTAGTTCCAAGTCAACAAGAGGATCTAGTTGGAGTGCCACCAGAGGTATCCCTTTCTTCTTTTCCCTTTTCTACTTTTAGTGAACGGGATATCCATTGGGAGAACATATAGAGGTTCTGATCCTCTTTGGAAATTTATTCTGCTGAAAACATGAATGAAGACCAATAGACGCGCTAACAGACATCTGAACTTAGGAATCATGTGTTATCAGAGGGATGCAAATGATGTGCACGACCTCATCTTTTTTCTGCATATTTGGATTATGCTATTTGTATCGAGGAGTGATTAACATACTTTATTAAGGTTCATATTAGGTGAGATAAAAACAGTCTGGTCTAATCCCATGTCTGGAATGCTCCCAATTGGATTACTTATACAAAAGGGCCATACCAGAGGACAACTTTCCCGTCAGTTATGGGGCAATTGAAGGGGGTTAAAGTTTCTTTTTCAGGGAAGGGTTGGTACACTTCTCATATACTAGCATGTTTTTGCCCAAACATGTATAAAAACCTTATTACTTTATCCAATAAAAAATTGGGAAAGGGATATAACTGTGAAACAACTGAAAATGATTATGAGCATTCAATTTGGTAGGAACTAGAGAGTAATAATTGCTTGATGCCTGTTTAGCTCACTGGGGTGCTTGGACGCAGGCTATTTATTTGAGATTCAGCATGTGATATCTTTACAAGTTGGGTTCTTGTTAACTTTCTGATCAAATGATATCAACTGTATTTCATCTGATATATATATTTCAGTAGGGATGGCAATGGTGCGGGTTGAGTCTTATAACCTGCTAAAATTTCAACCTGCCCCACCCCACTAAACATTTTTTTCTACTTTCAACCTACTTGCCTCACCCTAGCCTATTTTAGTCTTCTTTCATTTTTTTCTTCCTTCCGTTACTGTGTTAAAATAGGGAAGTTTATAATTTTATTTTTTTAAATGGGCACTTTATATTGCTTTAGCAAAAGTCCAATGCTACTGTAAGTAAAATAACAGATCCAAAAATTTCTTGAATGACAAAGTAAATAGTTCTCCATCACGTTCATTGATTTTATACTAATTTATTTTTGCTAAGCATTCTAACTGTATGACTCTTTTTACCTAATTATATATGACATGCTTCACTAAAATATCTAAGAAAACTATAGAAAGAAATAATTACAATGTTATCCACTATCTCTGTTATCAACTTGAATAATCAAATAATTCTATTTTAAAGATAAAGAAAGAAAACTATCTTTAGAATAAACATATCGCTTGTAATAAATCGGTATTTTTATCTGTAGCAACTCAATTATTCTTCAATAAATGGAAAAGGAAAATCAAAAGTGATTTTGAAGTAGAAACTGAAAAAGAAACAGTTATAGATTAGAGATAGCAGTGAAGTGGATTTTTTTTAGAGAAACGCTAAAATGAATATGTTCGGAAGCAGATTTCGCCTGGAAGTCTGCAACCTGCCCCACTCCACCCCACCAAGTTTTTTAAAACTGGTTCAACCCACCCCGCCGCGCATCGGTTTAAACCCTCCCATCGCAGCCTCATTGCCACCCTGATTATTTCTTCCCCCAGGCTACTGGTTCTTGATTTTGTGCTGGGCTGCTTTTTTCCCTCCTTAATATCACGTGCTTCTGTTTTGCTTACTCATTCTCATGTGGGTTTTTTCCTTTCAGTGGACGCCGCCCAACTTAAGTGTACCTATCTTGAATTTGGTGGACAAGATTTTTCAGCTGAATAGAAGAGGCTGGCTAAGGTGACAACAACATGTTTTGTACTTCTCTACTTCCCCTCCCCTCCCCTCCCCTCCTGGTATCAAATTGAGAGTTGTTTTCCTACATTTAACTTCTCTTTGATATTTTCATTATTGGACAGTTTTATCATCCATGTTTAACATCTTCGTGCTTAATTTGGTTCCTAAAAATGAGTTAGAAGGGTCGATATAATATTTGATATGAAATTATGCCAAACCTACAAATTGCCATCCTGTAAAGCTGAACTACTAAAGTATGCACATTCTTCGCATGGAAATACATGAAGGAGAGAAGGAGATGATCCAGGATTTCACAAATTTAGACATGGTTTCAACAAAATTGTAACAATATGTAAATGTCCTCGCCACCTCATTAAAGATTGGTCCTTTTTGGGGCTTTATTCTGGTACTTTCACCGTAAATCCACAATTCCCAATTTTTTCTTCCCTCCCCTACATCACCCAATCTTCGTTCACTAGTGAGAAAAGGGAAAAAGCAGCCATGGTTCTTCTTTAAAATTTCAAGTTTTTTTCCTTTTGCATCTTGTCTTCTTTCAACATTGCCATCAATGGAGGTAAGAATTAATATACTTCAATTTTGTTGATCAGATTATGGGTAAATATACTATTTGCCTTTAAAAAAGTGTTTATGCCCTGCGATCAGAGTAAGAATTTCCATTTATAGATTTGCCTTTTTGCCTTTCTGTTTGTTCTTGCCTTCTGATTGATGGACTCAGTTTTAGTTTCCAGTGACCTGAATTCAATGAATGTACAAAAGAAGTGTTAAATTGAATAAATCTTTATCTTGGTGGATCCTGATTGCTCATTGTTCATGGTTTTACTCTGAACTCAGAAATTACCAAATTATTGACAAACTCCTTTCTTTTGATTGTTTGAGAAATACCAAAGAATGAAGAGAAAGGAATGAAACTACCAATCTGGAAAATAATAAAAGTATGGACATTTAGGTGAATTGGGGGATTTATGTTGAGGCAAAAAAAGCCCCTAAAAGACTAATATTAAGATCGCTAGGACATTTAAGGAAATTAGAAAATGGGAGGTGTAACACACCTATGCAGTAGGTTAGCGAAACCCTGCACAGATGGTATCTTGTATGCGTATTATTCCCATGACATGGCATCATTAGCGAGCATCTAACAAAGCCATTTTTGTTTAGCGCAGAAGACAGGTATTTTGGATATCAAAGGAAATTATGCAGTTAATGATGGAGGATGCTATTGATGATTGGCTGTTAAGGCAAATTCATTGGCTACGGAGAGATGATATTATTGCTTTGGGAATTAAATGGATTCAAGATGTAAGCATTTAGTTTTCTTATTGTAACTTTTCCATCTTACTTGCTTACCTTTGAAGCAATTTTTTCTTGGCTTCTGCTTCTGGACTTACAGTATTTACAGATTGCATTAACTAGATGACAAAGGGAAAAAAAAAACTCTTGATTGGTGAAGAGAAATAGTTTGGAATTACAAAAAAGGACAATGGTGTAGAGTCCCTTCTTAGCAAACTTTAGTGTAGGTTCCTTTTTTAGTAGTTTTGACATGTTATGCCTATCTTTTTTACAACGCTAGATTTCCTCCTTGAGAGTTCTTCATAAAATTAATGCATGTGGCAATTCATCAACGTTCCATAATTCGATCTTTTATCATTGATGTAATAAATTTAATTATTTTAATATGATTCATTTAGCATGACACTTCAGCTAATTCCTTTCCTTATTAGATTTCAAAGTCTGCCATCTACAATACTGCACTTATGTAGATAGTATTTCTTACATTATATTTATTTTGAACTTGATGTGGCATATGTGAAATAGATAGGAAGACATCAGCATTTGGAAATTAGTGTCAGGGGAAAGAATGTTAATTTGTGCTGCAACATAAAATGTTAATTTGTATGCACTTTTATATACGTCGGTGATTTCATAGAAGGTAGTTTCTTTTTTCTTTGTTTGAGAATTAAGTTTAATATGATTTAAACAACTAATATTAGGGAGCATGCCATACTCATAATGTATGGAATTTGACTAATATCATCTTGATTTCTTTGGTTGTGGGCTGTCTCCCGAATTTCTTATGTGTCAACATTGCGCTACTTTAAGATTATAAAATGAGGAAATTATGCAGAAGGATTATTTGGAAGTGACTTTTTGGTTCTGTTGCTGATTGCATTCCTAGGTTCTCTGGCCCAATGGCACTTTCTTCATAAAATTAAGAAATATTGTTGAAACCAGCAATGAACCAAATCAAGGATCTGTTTATAGCACGAAACAATCTGGAGGAAGTAAGGTCTCTAAGGCAGGATCTTTTGAGGAGCAGCTTGAGGCTACTCGTAGGGCAAGTGATGTGAAAAAGATGCTCTATGGTAAGTGTGGCTCTCGATTGTGCTTGAATTGCCAACATTACTTCTTACCTATTTTATGAAATGGAAGTTCCTTAAAATAAGATGTTTTTGTTGATTTTTCTATTTTTCATTTATGTAATTGACTGTGCAAAAGTCATAAAAATTCATGTCTCATTGTTGCTTCATTTTAAACTGTTTTCAAACTCTCTTCCTTCAGCTAGCCAGTTTCCCGGGCCTGTAACAGTTGTATAGAGGCTATTATTTTTTGGGGAGTAGATGGCTTACACTATTGATTCACACACAATTTCCATGCTTCCACTGGGGGTGGTTCATGTTCATTTAGGTTGGGTTATCTGTTCAATTTCACCAAACCAATTTGACCTTGTGCTTTATGTTGCCCTGCCACTCTACATTTAGTTCCTCTTTAAATTCTTAGATACAGTTAGGGTTTATAGCAACCCTGCCTTGAGAGGGCCAGGGAGGATATTATTAACTGGTTCCTCTTTAAATTCTTAGATGGTGCTCCCGCCACTTTGGTCAGCTTAATTGGGCACAAGCAGTACAGACGTTGTGCTAGGGATTTTTATTATTTCCTTCAGGTAAGACCTCTCTGTGAGAACATTGGTTTCCTATTACATGTTTTCTGCTAAATTAACAACAAAAATTGTCTTGTAATGTGCAGTCTACTATCTGCTTAAAGCAGCTTACGTATGGTGTCCTCGAACTTGTACTTATATCAATCTTCCCTGAACTGAGGGATCTTGTGAAGGATATCCATGAGAAGGCACACGCTCAACCTGTATAGGTGCCACTCTTTTTTCAGTGACTACGTCAATGAGCTCTTTTGACTCGACTCTGCCTGTAGATCCAAAATTCTCATGAAAAGCTGGGAAGGAGAGCGAATCTTAGTGACTTAATTTTGTCATCTTCATTTTTTTTCCCATCTAGGATCTTGAGGTGCCGTAAATTCTTTATGGAATGCCAAGGTAGCAGCAAATGCTCTACTTTTGCTTCTCATTGTACAAAGTGTGCATTAAAATTTGTATAGTTATCGTTTTTGGTGTGCAGTCTTGTATATTCATTTGAAACTACCACTTCATGATATAACTAGTCAGACTGATGACGAAATGCACTTCTACGGTGAATCCAATGTTGCTCTTGCCATTGAGACTAGATTTGCGTACACTTTACCCTCACTTGTGGAATTACACTTTGTATGTTGTTGTCATTGAGAGTTCGTGAAGCTTAATGTTTTTTTTTTATTGATTTTTTATGTATGTACTGTTGATTGAAAACATGAAGACTATCAAACGGACCATGCTCAGTGTAGATATGTACACTTGCAATTAATTTTAAGTGACTTTTATCATTGAGTTATAAGTGTGTTAACTTTTATATGTTCACTATATAAAATACTTTTACACGTCACTTGATAAACAAAAAAGATGTCACCATTATTATGAAGCATGGATTGGCAAATGGTTAAAGGCCTATTATAATGAAATTTATCTGTTACATTCAAAAGTTAAACCCAAAAGTATAATGACTCAATATGTCTTGCATTAAAATAGTTACTTTGTATAGTTCACAAATTCTTCAATTTTGTCATGTACTGCAGACACTATTTTTAGCTGTTATCCTTTTTATTTTATGTGGTCCTGTACCAACTTTCAAATTTTGTACAGCTTTTTTTGGGAAAATTCTCCATCTTCATACTCATCTTTGGTAATTACTTTTGCGTTTTATCTTTCATTATTCAGGTAACTTAATAAGGAAATTCTGAATTTTGAATGTTTTCAAGAGGACATTATTTGCACTATTAAATTTCTCAAAATGTTACTTCCTATTTCGCGTATGCTAAACGGAAAAGGCTAAAAGATACCCGAAAATAATTCATAAATACACTCCATCTGCCCATCTTCCCAAATCAATTGAATTGTACAAACTGCAATTGATATGATGGAAAATTCGTTATTGAAGATAGACAAAAGAGCAATTTTCTACAAGGTTTTTTGTCCCTCAATCACTAATGAACTGGTAATTCTCTGCTTCTGTTCATCATTTTACAAGCAATCTTACATTGTTCTGCTTTAATTTGAACATACTTGATGTTTTAATTTGTAGAGAATCCCAGCCCATTTTCTTAGGCATATATCAGAAGAATCACCTGATAAAGCCACCCTCAAGTGTTTTTCTGGAGGCACTTGGAATGTGAAACTACAGTGTGATGAAGATGGTTTGCTTATACAAAAGGGTTGGAAGAAATTTCAGAAAAATAATCAATTAGAAAATGGGGAATATCTCGTGTTTAGGTACGATGGCGCTCTGCAATTCACAATAAGAATTTTCAGCAAGAATGGACTGGAGAGACAAGTGAAGGCAACAAACATGGTCAAAAATCAACAAGCTTCAATAGATGGAGGCAGCAAGCGTAAAAGGCCAGAAAAATTCCCTAAACAGACTTGTGCTAACGGTGAAAATGAAACAGGTATGATGATTTAATTCATACATTTCCAATTCTTGTTGCTGTTGTTGAAAGTTAGCATAAAATGGAGTAATAGTCATCAAATTTAGATTTTTCCCTTGCAGAAGACGTATTTTAACATGTAATATACTATGTTGTGTTTCCTTAGAACATGAAACTCCAAGAAAAAGAGCAGAAGAGGACCTTCTCACTCCAAATATTCCTCAATTTGTGAAATGTTTGAAAGGCTACAATGTGAAAAAGTCTTGTTTCTTGGTAAGTGTTTTCTTGAACTAAAACAAGTTTATGCGACTGATAAGATAAGAAATGTGTAAAATGTATGTAAACCAAATAATTAATATTTCTAATGCAGTATGTTCCAAGATCCTTCTGTGAACAACTTTCGACATCAGACAATAAGAGAGCAGCTGTCCTCCGTAATTCAGAAGGCAAAGGGTGGAAAGTGAATTGTATAACACAAAATGGATATCATGCTTTTTGTGGAGGATGGAAACAGTTTGTGAATGATAACAATCTTAAGGAAGGACAGGTCTGTGTTTTTCAGCTTGTCAATGCAAATGAACTAAAGGTTTCTGTTTTCAACGATCCTTCGGAATCTATGTTGAAACTTGCTGCACAAAGATGATAAATCTTAGTTTTGAACTGCTACGATTTGATGTCATTGTGTTGGAATCTGAACTCTGTAGCTGCTTAACATGAACAACCTTGTTTTCGTTTTCCTTTTTCTGTATTTGAGTAATTAGAGTTGTTTAACTTCTGTATGTTGCAGCTGAAATGAAGCTTACAATAAGAGATGTAGTAATGTTGATTTTATTCGAAAAGGCTGTTGGGAAATTCGGGTAATTTCCCTACAAAACGGAACAACTTTAGTGAAATGAACCGGTTCAAATGAACTGAACCGGACAGAACACTAACAAAGATACCCGACAAGTAATATCGAATATTAACTGAAAAGAAGAGAAAAGAGACCGAACAATTTTAATAATGGAGTTCAGCCGCGAAAGCTTAATCTCCGAGCACCGCTCAAAGCAGCCTGCTTTTATTAGATAGAGAGAAGAGATTACAAATGGTGCATTTTACAATGAAGGAGGAGGAGTTCTTTTATAACCCCAAATTCTCCTTCACAATACATAAAACTCCGATGTGGGACTAAATAATTAGGCCAAAGAGTCAACAAATCTCCACCTTGGCTTAATATCCAGTCCCACCAAATACAAATCTTCTCAAACAAACAAATAATAAAAGCAGTTTTCACGTTGCTTCCAAATTTGCGCCGTGAGGCGCCAACTTCAAATGTGCAGGACATTGACCAAGTCTAAACAGTGTTCAAACTTGGCCTTTGTAACCACCTTGGTCAGCATATCTGCGGGATTCTCCGTAGTATGAATCTTCAACAGAAGTATCTCCTCTTCTTCGAGAATTTCCCTCACAAAGTGATAGCGAACATCAATGTGCTTCGTCCGTGCATGAAAGACTTGATTCTTTGCTAAATGAATAGCACTCTGACTGTCAGAATAAACCTCAAGTTGTTTCTGACCAACTCCCAAGTCTTTAAGCAACCCATGAAGCCAAATCGCCTCCTTTACAGCCTCTGTAATCGCCATATACTCTGCCTCTGTCGTAGACAAAGCCACCGTTGACTGTAAAGTAGACTTCCAACTAACTGGCGCTTTTGCTAAAGTGAACAAATAGCCAGTTGTAGATCGTCGCTTATCCAAATCACCTGCATAGTCAGAATCACAGTATCCAACTATGCATTGACCAAGTGATTTATCCTGCTCGAATACCAATCCAATATCTACGGTATTTTGCAGATACCGTAGAATCCATTTCACAGCTTGCCAATGACCCTGGCCTGGATCATGCATGTACCTGCTAACAACACTAACAGCCTGTGAAATATCTGGTCTCGTACACACCATTGCATACATCAAGCTTCCAACTGCATTTGCATACGGGACTTTCGCCATGTATTCTCGCTCTTCATCAGTCGTCGGAGATAACCGGCTACTCAGTTTCAAATGAGGAGCAAGTGGGGTACTCACGTGTTTTGTATCTTCGTGCATACCGAAACGTCTTAGTACCTTCTTCAAATACTGCTTCTGTGACAGCCAAAGCTTGCCTCTCTCTCTGTCCCTGTTTATCTCCATGCCGAGAATCTTCTTGGCTTCCCCCAAATCCTTCATCTCGAACTCTTTACTCAACTGAGCCTTCAGTTTGTCAATCTCAGTTTGGCTCTTTGCTGCAATCAGCATATCATCAACATATAAGAGTAAGTAGATGTAGGAACCGTCTTGAAGCCTGCGCAAATACACACAATGATCGTATTTGCTTCTCTTGTACTTCTGACCCTTCATGAAACTATCAAATCGTTTGTACCACTGTCTCGGAGATTGTTTCAGTCCGTACAATGATTTGACAAGTTTGCAAACCCAATTCTCTTTATCAGCAACCTTATTTCCTTCTGGCTGAGTCATATAGATTTCCTCCTTCAAATCACCGTGTAGGAACGCGGTCTTCACATCAAGTTGAGCTAGCTCCAAATTCAACTGCGCTACCAAGGCCAACATAATTCTAATGGAGGAATGTTTAACAACTGGAGAAAATACCTCATTATAATCAATTCCCTCCCTTTGAGCGTAGCCTTTAGCTACCAACCTTGCCTTGTAGCGAACATCGTCTTTATCGGGAAATCCTTCTTTCTTTGCAAATACCCATTTGCATCCAATTGCCTTCTTGCCTATCGGTAGTTGTGTCAACTTCCACGTCATGTTCTTCTTGAGGGATTGCATTTCCTCTTCCATTGCACCTGCCCAATTGCCACTTTCTGAACTTCGTATGGCCTCTGGGTAGGTGGATGGAACATCTTCATCTGAAACTGGAAGTGCATAAGCTACCATGTCAGTGAAACGAGCGGGCTTTTGGATCGCTCGTCTCTGTCTTCTAACTGCAATTGGCTCCGATTGCTGTAGAGGTTCTTGGGTAGGAACCTCTTCCTCATCTGACTCTTCTTCTGCCGTAGGAGAGTCACTCGTGGTGCTCCGTGCTGGGATCACCACTGTCTCCTCAAACTCCACCTGCTTCGGAGTACACGCCACCTGTTCAGGAGTACTCTCAGCATCTTCTGGATTTACCTTCTTTAACATGGCAGATTCATCAAAGGTAACATCTCTGCTTATAATTGTTTTCTTTGCCTCGAGACACCACAGACGGTATCCCTTCACTCCAGCATTGAATCCCATGAACAAAGCCTTCTTTGCCCGTGGATCCAACTTTGATTCAATCACATGATAATATGCAACAGAACCAAAAACGTGCAAAGTATCATAATCAGTTGCAGGTTTTCCAGACCATACCTCTAATGGAGTTTTGCCATCAATAGCAGATGATGGCAAACGATTGACGAGATGTTGAGCATATGTTATCGCCTCAGCCCAAAATTTTCTGCCTAACCCAGCATTAGACAGCATACAGCGAACTTTCTCCACAAGTGTCCTGTTCATACGCTCTGACACCCCATTCTGTTGCGGTGTTTTCCTGACGGTGAAGTGCCGAACTATGCCACAGTCTTGGCATACCTTAAGGAACGGATCACTCTTGTATTCTCCACCATTGTCTGTTCGGAGAACCTTGATCTTCCTTCCCGTCTGGTTTTCAACTTGAACTTTCCACTTAAGGAAAATTCCAAGTACATCATCTTTGTTCTTCATAGAAAACACCCAAACTCTCCTGGAAAAATCATCAACAAAAGTGACAAAATAATGCCTTCCTCCAAGAGACGGAGTCTTGGCAGGTCCCCATACATCTGAATGCACATAATCCAGAATACCCTTGGTATTATGAATTGCAGTGCCAAACTTCACTCTTCGTTGTTTTCCAAGAACACAATGTTCACAAAACTCAAGTTTGCAAGTCTTCGTACCTTTCAACAATCCTTGCTTGGCAAGAATTTGCAAAGATTTTTCACCAGCATGTCCCAACCGCATATGCCACAGCTTCGTTGCCTCAGTATCTTTCTTGGTGCAAGAAGTTACTGTTGTTACTGTCCCGACCACTGTACTACCTTGATAGTAATACAGATTGTTCTTTCTCACACCCTTCAACATCACCAACGCTCCAGAAGTTGCTTTAAGAACTCCATCTCGCATCGTTATAACTAGGCCTTTAGATTCTAAAGCCCCCAATGAGATGAGATTCTTCTTCAACTTTGGCACGTACCGCACATCTCGCAAGATTCTGGTGGATCCATCATGATTCTGCAGTTTGATTGAACCTATTCCGGTTGTTTTACATGAATTATCATTACCCATGTAAACAACTCCGCCATCGAGATCCTGAAATTCAAAGAACCACTCCCGAATGGGACACATATGATAGGTACAACCTGAATCCAATATCCACTCATCTGCATGTGATGTTGTAGGAGCGACCACTAAAGAGATATCTGATTCCGCATCGCTTTTGCATTCTGCAACATTGGCGTCTTGCGGAGCCTTCCCTTTCTTCTTCAACTTTGGACAGTCTTTCCTCCAGTGCCCTTTCTCATGACAGAAAGCACACTCATCTTTGGCAATGGCTCGACCTTTTGATTTGGACCTTCCTCTTCTCCCTTTTGTCTGGTTTTGATGACGACCTCTTGCCACCAATACTTCTTCTGATGTTGTTGCCTTTGTTTTCATCTTATCCTGCTTTCTCAGTTCATGACTATATAAAGCAGAACAAACAGCATCTAACGACACATTCTCCTTCCCGTGAAGTAACGTTGTCTCCAAATGTTCAAATTCATCGGGAAGAGATGATAACAACATCAAAGCCAGATCTTCATCATCGAATATGACATCTAAATTAAGCAAGTCTGCTACTAATTGATTAAACATAGTGATATGTTCATTCATAGTAGTACCTTGTTTGTAATCAAATCGGAACAACCTTTTCTTCATTAGGAGCTTGTTCTGACCACTCTTTTTCAGAAACTTGTCCTCCAATGCCTTCCACAATTTGTATGCAGAAGTCTCATTCTTGAAAGCATACTTTTGCTCCCTGGATAGACACGATCGAATTGTTCCGCATGCCAACCGATTAATGATTTTCCAATCTTTATCTTCAACTCCTTCTAGTTTGACTTCTTCAATAGCAATATCAAGACCCTGCTGGAAAAGGGAGTCCAAAACCTCCCCTTGCCACATACCGAAATGGCCCGTACCATCGAATATTTCAACCGCCAACTTCAAAGTAGACATCGGGAATCTTGACCATGATGACGAGGCACCCGATGTCTTCGGTGGAATATTTGCAACAGACTCCATTTCTTGATCTTTATTTGCCATTACAGACTCAAAAAAAATATTGGATATTACAACAGAATTCAAACAATCGAAGGCTTCTACTGAGACAAAGTAATTCCTTTCTGGTGTGGAAGATCAGGCTAAACTGCAACCACAGAGCATACTCAGACAGAACTCTGACTTAGAAAAAACTTTCGACACAAAATGACCAAAATAATTCTTTTCTGATGTGGAAGATCAGACGCAGCTGCAACCACAGAGCATACTCAGACAGAACTCTGACTTAGAAAAATCTTTCGACACAAAAGGACCAAAATAATTCTTTTCTGATGTGGAAGATCAGACTCAACTGCAACCACAGAGCATACTCAGACAGAACCTTGGCTCTGATACCACTTGTTGGGAAATTCGGGTAATTTCCCTACAAAACGGAACAACTTTAGTGAAATGAACCGGTTCAAATGAACTGAACCGGACAGAACACTAACAAAGATACCCGACAAGTAATATCGAATATTAACTGAAAAGAAGAGAAAAGAGACCGAACAATTTTAATAATGGAGTTCAGCCGCGAAAGCTTAATCTCCGAGCACCGCTCAAAGCAGCCTGCTTTTATTAGATAGAGAGAAGAGATTACAAATGGTGCATTTTACAATGAAGGAGGAGGAGTTCTTTTATAACCCCAAATTCTCCTTCACAATACATAAAACTCCGATGTGGGACTAAATAATTAGGCCAAAGAGTCAACAAAGGCTGCACAAAATGTCCAGATAACTTTTCTAGAGAACAGATTCACCTAGAGTTCTCTGGTGCAAATACCAATGACGGCATTAAAACTGTCCTAAAGTTTCATCTGAACCCAATATTTTCGATACTGTGTATAGATATATGCTATTCAATTGGTCATCCCATTTTTGCTTGATCCCCTAGTGCAAATGAAGTTAAAAGTTTCGGAGCGAGTAGGAGATTTACATCATGAAATTCAAGATTTTATTTGGCTTCCCATGTTAGAGATAGAGATGTTCCTTCATTTGTTTTTTTTTCTTTCTAGTTTTTGTTCCTTTATAAGTTCACATGGTTATAGCCACATCAATGGTTGGTAAGGTGTTTCTGGTGTGAAGAAGATTGGTAACATGTCTTTTAGTGTGAATTTTAGCTTCATCATTCTGTAGGCTATTGGTAAACGTGACAGAAAACGATAAATTTGGTGATGGGAATGGAGCCAAAAAGAGAGCTCACCTAAGTCATGTGAACTTTTGCAACAAAAAAGAAAGAGGAAATTTGCAAATATACCTTTTCCGTCATACATCAACTTTTACGTGATACTATGAAAAATAAAATAAAATAAAATAGCAAAAATATGGAAATTGATATTTTCGAGTACTTAAAAATATTAGAACACCAAAAACTACAATGCACTATGATAACATCTTAAGATTCTTATAATCTCCCCTTATCTTATATATATATACACGCTTATGAGTATTGACACTCTTTTAACATTAAAGCCGCTTATAGGGTTTTAAGTTGTGCGGCGTATTCTTCCATTCTCTTATAGTTTGACGATAAAAGCGAATATGGAAAAGGGTTTTTTCAGGATTTTCAATCCTGAATCTAGTGCAAAACGAATGGTAAGTTTCTTGATTTTTTTTTCTTCTTCTTTTGGAAATGTGGGCAACAGATATGAGAATGTTAAGGCCTTGGTGAAATTTAGATCTGCAAAACTTAGAAATCATGATCCTTTACAATTGTTTAAAGTTTTACTTTCCCTCTCATTGATTCATTTTCTATGTGAATATTGTCTTCTGTAAGTTTGATGTATGGTTTTTGCTTGACTCAATTTTTAAAACTTTTTTTTAAGCAACACCTTTTGAAGATTGGGCTTTGAATAAGGGGAGGACAATTTAAAAGATAGATGTTTTTGTGTGGTGCAAGTAATTATTATATTATAGTACTTATATATGTTGAATTTTCTGGATCTATACTGCCATTAATTATTCAATCAATTGATGTCATAAAATTGTATTTATCATTTCCAAATGATCATATTGTGTGTGTTGATAGTAGTAATTTTGCAATAGAACTGTGAGAATGCCTTACATTCGATTGTGTAGTTTCTCAAATACCCACATTGTTGAATATTTCTAACATTAAATGTCCAAACTTTGAGTTTATTTAAAATATTTTTTCTTTCGATATTAATTATTTTTATGATATAACTAGTCTGATTTAAAAAAAATTAATGTTCTTTTACCTTTTGTTCAAAAAAATATTTCTTCACAGAAAATTCCCACAAGTTATACAACCTACAAGAATGGAACGTTACCTAGGAATGTTTTTCTTAGGGATCGGTTTAATAATATGTGGCCTATGGGAGTGACCAAAATAGAAAGAGATTTGTATTTTCAATATGGATGGGAGAAATTTATTGAGGATCACAACACTCTAGAGTATGGAGACTTTATAATATTTGATTATGATGGGAATGAAACATTTGACTTCAAATTACTTGGAATGAGCGGATGTGTAAAAGAAGGAGCTAAATGTGAAAAGAAAAAGGAAGTGTATGTTGAACATCGAAAGAGTGTAGAGCCAAAGGAAAAGAACAGGATTAGAGATAATAACGACAGTTCATCTGATGATGATAATGCTGATAATTACATGATAGAAGAAGAAGAAAGTAACGATAAAGAAGAGGTTGAAAAGGAAGAGGAAGAAGATGAGGAGGAGGAGGGGGATGAGAAAGAAACTATGGAGGAAGTGGAGGATGAAACTAAGGAGGAGGAAGAAGATGAAGAAGAGAATGAAACGACTCACACATTCAAGAAAAGGACGTCAGGTTCAAAAGGTACATATAATTATTAAATATTTTGTTCTACTCATCTTATTCATTTTATATGTAATTCAATTTTTTCTATTATTAGTATATTGCTGCAATAGTGACGTGTTTGTATATTTGGACATGACTTTATAGTCTTAATCTTATAAATGTTATGAAATGTGTAAGACGATAAGTTTTAATATAGGTTTGGTTGTTTGGTTCATTGATAAAACTAGCCTAGGGGCCCATTTTGTTAGTTTTTATTGAATATCAGAGAGAATATATTCAAATGTCATTTTATAATAGAACTTTTGGTTTATTGTCAAAAATGTTTTTCTCCTAAATAAAGTTCATGTTCAATAAAGTATCACCATATAAAATGAAACGAATGGAGTATTTGTGAGTATTCATGAGATTTATATTTGTGAATCTGATCATAGCTTTCTTGATTTAGCTGGACGCCGAAAAGCCATTACTCGCAAGGTCAGGAATATGGTCGACCGACTTGGTACAGATATATTCAAAAGTGGACGCGCAACTAAGCCAAAAAATCCCTACTTTGTAGCAAAGATAGTAGCAAAAAGGAGAAATCAACTGGTAACTAAAGCCTATTATTATATATTGATCTTGAGAATGATTATATGCAGCATTTTAATTTAACAAAGTCTTTGTTCTTGATTATAGTATGTTCCAATTGATGTGGTGAGAGACTACAAACTTGAACTCCCTTCAAGTATGACCATTCGCGACTCTGCTGGCAGAGAATTTGAGACAGAAGTCAGAAAATGGAAAGATGGCAGAATATGGTTGATAGGCGGATGGCGCAGTATATGTCGGTGGAACCTTGCGGAGAAAAATGACAGGTTCATCTGTGAATTTGTGAGAGAACAATGTGGCAAAATCTCGTTCTTACAAGTTCGCGTTCTCCAAGAAGGATCAAATTCCCATCGCAATAATAAATAAAAAAGATTTAGTTTATTACTATTTACCATAGCATTTTAATTATTATTGCCTTAAGTATTGTTGTATGTTGACAAATTTTGAAGACTAAATATTATTGTTTGTTTTCAAGACTTCAATTATCGTTGTTTGTTGATGAAATAATTAAGATTGCTTTAGTAAGTCCTATTGTTCTTATAAAAGAATTGATGAAGTTTTTATTTGAACTTACTCATCATGCCATACTAAAAGTGGGAGCTTCAAACGTAAAGTTTTAATTTGATCTTATGGTTCTGCTATTTAGTTTGTTCACTAAATCATATTAAGTAATTATGGTGTAAAATTTAGCGGCACTGACTGTTTACACTAAGCCAATATATGCATGTCATGTGTTTAAATTAATAGTTCATTCTACTTAACCATAATTAATTTATATGTTTTACTTCATTAAATCACGTATTGCATTAACTTGGTGTAAACACCCGGTGCATGCAATTTTTTTCCGTCTGCTTCTCATGTTTATTGAATTGCTATAAACTTAATTGACATATTTTAGGGAAACTTTGAATATAGCAAATATTACGCCTCAAATAGGTCTCTATAGCTATAGTTTGCTTAATTATGAATGATAGCAAAATATTAGGGGAGGAACGATACATTTTTCCCCCCTATGTTTTGGCAATTACTACATTGTTTCTTTTTCTTTTATAAAGCATACATTCCTGTCTTTTTTTCTTCTTCATATTTTTGTCTTTTTTGGCATATTGCTTCATATTTGGTAGTATCTTCAAATAAAACCAATTGCAAGACGGGCTAGTTTGTTTATCCAACAAAATATTGTAAGTTTAAAAATTTATGTGCATCATACTTAAGAGCTAATTTGATTAATTGCAGATACACAAGCAAAATCATTAACCGTCCAGCTATGGGAGAAACTGTCGAGCGTGGATGGTATACTGATCATCGCTAAAGAGGACAATCGAGTTGGAGGTTCAAAATCGGCTGTGGAGGAGGAAGAAAAGAATGACATAATTGTATATCTCAACATGATCGATCTTGTAGTCATAAATTTATAAGACTGCAAGTTCTGAAGGGTTTTGAAAAAGTTTGGTTCGCTGACAAAACGAGCCTTAGGGCAATTATTGGGACTGAAGTTTAGTTTAATCACATTTGAATGTCAAACCATTATCTGGTCAACTTTGTCTGACAATTGCTAAGCTTGGTTGGAGAACTTTAAATGATCATGACTTCACTTGCAAACACTGAACTGTTTATGTTTTTGTCTGTTCATCCTATATATGTGAATTAGATCTAGCCTTAAAGATTTGGTGTTAAACACAAGTGCAACTGCTAATGTGATATGGAAAAAGCCTTACTGAAGATACGTAAAAGAGCAGTCTTTGTCGAGAGGTTTCATCCTATAGTCACTAGTGAGCTGGTAATATTCTGCTTCTGTTCATCATTTACAAGCTTATGAGTGAATCCTTCATCTTCTTTTGACTCTCTTAATTTGTAAGGAATCCTAGCCAATTTTCTTAGGCATATATATCAGAAGAATCACCTGATAAAGCCACTATAAAGTGTCTTTCTGGAGGCACTTGGAATGTGAAACTATAATGTGATGGAAGAGGGCTTGTGCTTATATACAAAGGTTGGAAGAAATTTCAGAAAAATAACCAACTACAAAAATGGGAAATATCTCGTGTTTAGGTACAATGGCTGTCTGCAATTCACAACAAGAATTTTCAGCAACAACGGACTGGAAAGACAAGTGAAGTCAACAGACATGATCAAAAATCAACAAGCTTCAATATATGATAGAGGCAGCAGTATAAAAGGCCAGAAAAATACCCTTACACTTCAAAATTCCCTGAACAGACTCTTGCTAACGGTGAAAGCGACACAGGTATGAAGATTTAACTCATACCTTTCCAATTCTTTTAGCTGTTGTTGAAAGTTGGCATAAAATGCAGTAATAGTGATCAAATTTAGACTTTCATCAACCAAAATTTCATTTGCAGAAGACCTATCTTAACATGTGATGGACTACTATGTTGTGTTTCCTTAGAACATGCAACTCCAAGAAAAAGAGCTGCACTTGAGAAAGAAGAGACCTTCTCACAGATCTTACTCCAAATATTCCTCAATTTGTGAAATGCTTGAAAGGCTACAATGTGAAAAAGTCCTGTTTCCTGGTAAGTGTTTTCTTGACGTAAAACAAGTTCATGCTTATTAGTTTCTGTCACCAATAAGCTATGAAGTGTGTAAAATGTATGTAAACCAAATACTTAACACTTCTCATGCAGTATGTTCCAAAATCCTTCTGTGAACAACTTCCAAAATCAGACAATAAGACAACAGTTGTCCTCCGTAATTCAGAAGGAAAAAGGTGGAAAAAAGTGAATTTTATAACACAAAATGGATATCACACGTTCTGTGGAGGATGGAAACAGTTTGTGAGTTATAATAAGAATAAGGAAGGATGTTTGTCAGCTTGTCAATGCAAATGAGATGAAGGTTTTTGTTTTCGATGATCCTTCAGAATCTCTGTCGAAACTTGCTGCACAAAGATGATTAAATTTTAGTTTTGAACTGCTACAATTTGATATTATTTTGGAATTTGAACTCTGATCTGCCTAACATGGACAACCTTGTTTTCATTTTCCTTTTTCTGTATCTGAGTAATTAGAGTTGTTTAACTTCTGTATGTTACAGCTGAAATGAAGCTTACAATACTTTGCCTACAGCTTACAATAAGAGATGTAGTAATGTTGAATATAATTGAATAGGATGGACAAAATGTCTAGAAAACTTTTCCAGAGAACAGATTCACCTAGAGTTATCTGGTGCAAATACCAATAAATGTATTTAAACTGTCTTATAGTCAGTGGTGGATGTACCATATAGTCTACGGTTTCATCTGAACCCAAAAGTGTAATGGTTGCAAAATCCGTATCTTGACTGGTGGCTCCGTCCCTGAAGTGGATCCCAAATTAAGAATCAGAAGCCAATGGGTGCAGCACATAAGAGACCTCTATAATTCTTCATAATTAGTAGTTGAACATTTCAATTTGCTTACATAAGTGAAACAACGATCCCACATATGAAAATTCATGCACTGTGTGATGTTTGTAAATGGCTTATTATTATGAGTCATAGTTACTTAACCGTGTCACCTGGTTTTTGAATCGATGTTAGGGAACTGATCCCATTTTTGCTTGATTCACTAGTGCAAATGAAAGTAAAAGTTTGGGAGCAAGTAAGAAATTCACATCATGAAACTCAAGATTTCATTGAGCTTCCCATATCTAGTTGTTGTTCCTTATTTGTTCACATGGTTATATAGCGGGGAAAGGGTCAAAAATACCCTTCAACTTTAATTTATTAGCTGACTTTACCCTTACATTAAAGTAAAGTTATTGCTACCCCTGTTGTTACTATACTTATCATTCATACCCTTCAATTGGACGTTAAGTCTCAAATCAACTAAAATTATCCATCTAATTTCATTTTTTTTTACCCAAACTCGACCCACTAAACCAAATGAATTCATATCAAAATAAATCTCAAACTCATCTCTTTAATCTTCTACATCACATATACTCCCCAACACACCTAATTTGCATTCAACAACAATTTCAATTCCCCAATTCGCATCAACAACAATTTCAAATCCCCATTTTGCATCAACAACCATTTCAATCCCCAATATCCACCAAGCTCCACACAACTCAAAAATGGCATCAGCTCTGTCTTCTCCACCACCAATTTTCTGTAACACCGCGTACCTTAGAAAGACCAGAATGGAGATTTCACAAGTTGCAGGTGCTCGACGGGCACCACCCACGGACTGTAGGTGGGAAAGCCCTTCCAAGAGAAGTCCAGAGAATTTTTCTAAGGGTCTACCTAAGCCAGCACCTACGGGTCCAGGCCATGGTTCAGACCCTCAGATTCAACTTCACTGCCATTCGACGGTTGACTGGACGAACCGCGGGTCAGTCCACGGAGCGAGTAGGAGATTTACATCATGGAATCCAAGATTTTATTTAGCTTTCCATGTTAGAGATAGAGATGTTCCTTCATTTTTTTTTTCTTTCTAGTTTTTGTTCCTTTATAAGTTCACATGGTTATAGCCACATCAATGGTTGGTAAGGTGTTTCTGGTGTGAAGCAGATTGGTAACATGTCTTTTAGTGTGAATTTTAGCTTCATCATTCTGTAGGCTATTGGTAAACGTGACAGAAAACGATAAATTTGGTGATGGTAAAAGTTATGTTGAAAGTGTGAATGGAGCCAGAAAGAGAGCTCACCTAAGTCATGTGAACTTTTGCAACAAAAAAGAAAGATGAAATTTGCAAATATACCTTTTCCGTCATACATCAATTTTTACGTGATACTATGAAAAATAAAATAAAATAAAATAGCAAAAATATGGAAATTGATATTTTCGAGTACTTAAAAATATTAGAACACCAAAAACTACAATGCACTATGATAACATCTTAAGATTCTTATAATCTCCCCTTATCTTATATATATATACACGCTTATGAGTATTGACACTCTTTTAACATTAAAGCCGCTTATAGGGTTTTAAGTTGTGCGGCGTATTCTTTCATTCTCTTATAGTTTGACAATAAAAGCGAATATGGAAAAGGGGTTTTTTAGGATTTTCAATCCTGAATCCAGTGCAAAACGAATGGTAAGTTTCTTGATTTTTTTTTCTTCTTCTTTTGGAAATGTGGGCAACAGATATAAGAATGTTAAGGCCTTGGTGAAATTTAGATCTGCAAAACTTAGAAATCATGATCCTTTACAATTGTTTAAAGTTTTACTTTCCCTCTCATTGATTCATTTTCTATGTGAATTGTCTTCTATAAGTTTGATTTATGTTTTTTGCTTGACTCAATTTTTAAAACTTTTTTTTTTTTAACCAACACCTTTTGAAGATTGGGCTATGAATAAGGGGAGGACAATTTAAAAGATAGATGTTTTTGTGTGGTGCAAGTAATTATTATATTATTGTAAGTACTTATATATGTTGAATTTTCTGGATCTATAATGGCATTAATTATTCAATCAATTGATGTCATAAAATTGTATTTATCATTTCCAAATGATCATATTGTGTGTGTTGATAGTAGTAATTTTGCAATAGAACTGTGAGAATGCCTTACATTCGATTGTGTAGTTTCTCAAATACCCACATTGTTGAATATTTCTAACATTAAATGTCCAAACTTTGAGTTTATTTAAAATATTTTTTCTTTCAATATTAATTATTTTTATGATATAACTAGTCTGATTTAAAAAAATTAATGTTCTTTTACCTTTTGTTCAAAAAAATATTTCTTCACAGAAAATTCCCACAAGTTATACAACCTACAAGAATGGAACGTTACCTAGGAATGTTTTTCTTAGGGATCGGTTTAATAATATGTGGCCTATGGGAGTGACCAAAATAGAAAGAGATTTGTATTTTCAATATGGATGGGAGAAATTTATTGAGGATCACAACACTCTAGAGTATGGAGACTTTATAATATTTGATTATGATGGGAATGAAACATTTGACTTCAAATTACTTGGAATGAGCGGATGTGTAAAAGAAGGAGCTAAATGTGAAAAGAAAAAGGAAGTGTATGTTGAACATCGAAAGAGTGTAGAGCCAAAGGAAAAGAACAGGATTAGAGATAATAACGACAGTTCATCTGATGATGATAATGCTGATAATTACATGATAGAAGAAGAAGAAAGTAACGATAAAGAAGAGGTTGAAAAGGAAGAGGAAGAAGATGAGGAGGAGGAGGGGGATGAGAAAGAAACTATGGAGGAAGTGGAGGATGAAACTAAGGAGGAGGAAGAAGATGAAGAAGAGAATGAAACGACTCACACATTCAAGAAAAGGACGTCAGGTTCAAAAGGTACATATAATTATTAAATATTTTGTTCTACTCATCTTATTCATTTTATATGTAATTCAATTTTTTCTATTATTAGTATATTGCTGCAATAGTGACGTGTTTGTATATTTGGACATGACTTTATAGTCTTAATCTTATAAATGTTATGAAATGTGTAAGACGATAAGTTTTAATATAGGTTTGGTTGTTTGGTTCATTGATAAAACTAGCCTAGGGGCCCATTTTGTTAGTTTTTATTGAATATCAGAGAGAATATATTCAAATGTCATTTTATAATAGAACTTTTGGTTTATTGTCAAAAATGTTTTTCTCCTAAATAAAGTTCATGTTCAATAAAGTATCACCATATAAAATGAAACGAATGGAGTATTTGTGAGTATTCATGAGATTTATATTTGTGAATCTGATCATAGCTTTCTTGATTTAGCTGGACGCCGAAAAGCCATTACTCGCAAGGTCAGGAATATGGTCGACCGACTTGGTACAGATATATTCAAAAGTGGACGCGCAACTAAGCCAAAAAATCCCTACTTTGTAGCAAAGATAGTAGCAAAAAGGAGAAATCAACTGGTAACTAAAGCCTATTATTATATATTGATCTTGAGAATGATTATATGCAGCATTTTAATTTAACAAAGTCTTTGTTCTTGATTATAGTATGTTCCAATTGATGTGGTGAGAGACTACAAACTTGAACTCCCTTCAAGTATGACCATTCGCGACTCTGCTGGCAGAGAATTTGAGACAGAAGTCAGAAAATGGAAAGATGGCAGAATATGGTTGATAGGCGGATGGCGCAGTATATGTCGGTGGAACCTTGCGGAGAAAAATGACAGGTTCATCTGTGAATTTGTGAGAGAACAATGTGGCAAAATCTCGTTCTTACAAGTTCGCGTTCTCCAAGAAGGATCAAATTCCCATCGCAATAATAAATAAAAAAGATTTAGTTTATTACTATTTACCATAGCATTTTAATTATTATTGCCTTAAGTATTGTTGTATGTTGACAAATTTTGAAGACTAAATATTATTGTTTGTTTTCAAGACTTCAATTATCGTTGTTTGTTGATGAAATAATTAAGATTGCTTTAGTAAGTCCTATTGTTCTTATAAAAGAATTGATGAAGTTTTTATTTGAACTTACTCATCATGCCATACTAAAAGTGGGAGCTTCAAACGTAAAGTTTTAATTTGATCTTATGGTTCTGCTATTTAGTTTGTTCACTAAATCATATTAAGTAATTATGGTGTAAAATTTAGCGGCACTGACTGTTTACACTAAGCCAATATATGCATGTCATGTGTTTAAATTAATAGTTCATTCTACTTAACCATAATTAATTTATATGTTTTACTTCATTAAATCACGTATTGCATTAACTTGGTGTAAACACCCGGTGCATGCAATTTTTTTCCGTCTGCTTCTCATGTTTATTGAATTGCTATAAACTTAATTGACATATTTTAGGGAAACTTTGAATATAGCAAATATTACGCCTCAAATAGGTCTCTATAGCTATAGTTTGCTTAATTATGAATGATAGCAAAATATTAGGGGAGGAACGATACATTTTTCCCCCCTATGTTTTGGCAATTACTACATTGTTTCTTTTTCTTTTATAAAGCATACATTCCTGTCTTTTTTTCTTCTTCATATTTTTGTCTTTTTTGGCATATTGCTTCATATTTGGTAGTATCTTCAAATAAAACCAATTGCAAGACGGGCTAGTTTGTTTATCCAACAAAATATTGTAAGTTTAAAAATTTATGTGCATCATACTTAAGAGCTAATTTGATTAATTGCAGATACACAAGCAAAATCATTAACCGTCCAGCTATGGGAGAAACTGTCGAGCGTGGATGGTATACTGATCATCGCTAAAGAGGACAATCGAGTTGGAGGTTCAAAATCGGCTGTGGAGGAGGAAGAAAAGAATGACATAATTGTATATCTCAACATGATCGATCTTGTAGTCATAAATTTATAAGACTGCAAGTTCTGAAGGGTTTTGAAAAAGTTTGGTTCGCTGACAAAACGAGCCTTAGGGCAATTATTGGGACTGAAGTTTAGTTTAATCACATTTGAATGTCAAACCATTATCTGGTCAACTTTGTCTGACAATTGCTAAGCTTGGTTGGAGAACTTTAAATGATCATGACTTCACTTGCAAACACTGAACTGTTTATGTTTTTGTCTGTTCATCCTATATATGTGAATTAGATCTAGCCTTAAAGATTTGGTGTTAAACACAAGTGCAACTGCTAATGTGATATGGAAAAAGCCTTACTGAAGATACGTAAAAGAGCAGTCTTTGTCGAGAGGTTTCATCCTATAGTCACTAGTGAGCTGGTAATATTCTGCTTCTGTTCATCATTTACAAGCTTATGAGTGAATCCTTCATCTTCTTTTGACTCTCTTAATTTGTAAGGAATCCTAGCCAATTTTCTTAGGCATATATATCAGAAGAATCACCTGATAAAGCCACTATAAAGTGTCTTTCTGGAGGCACTTGGAATGTGAAACTATAATGTGATGGAAGAGGGCTTGTGCTTATATACAAAGGTTGGAAGAAATTTCAGAAAAATAACCAACTACAAAAATGGGAAATATCTCGTGTTTAGGTACAATGGCTGTCTGCAATTCACAACAAGAATTTTCAGCAACAACGGACTGGAAAGACAAGTGAAGTCAACAGACATGATCAAAAATCAACAAGCTTCAATATATGATAGAGGCAGCAGTATAAAAGGCCAGAAAAATACCCTTACACTTCAAAATTCCCTGAACAGACTCTTGCTAACGGTGAAAGCGACACAGGTATGAAGATTTAACTCATACCTTTCCAATTCTTTTAGCTGTTGTTGAAAGTTGGCATAAAATGCAGTAATAGTGATCAAATTTAGACTTTCATCAACCAAAATTTCATTTGCAGAAGACCTATCTTAACATGTGATGGACTACTATGTTGTGTTTCCTTAGAACATGCAACTCCAAGAAAAAGAGCTGCACTTGAGAAAGAAGAGACCTTCTCACAGATCTTACTCCAAATATTCCTCAATTTGTGAAATGCTTGAAAGGCTACAATGTGAAAAAGTCCTGTTTCCTGGTAAGTGTTTTCTTGACGTAAAACAAGTTCATGCTTATTAGTTTCTGTCACCAATAAGCTATGAAGTGTGTAAAATGTATGTAAACCAAATACTTAACACTTCTCATGCAGTATGTTCCAAAATCCTTCTGTGAACAACTTCCAAAATCAGACAATAAGACAACAGTTGTCCTCCGTAATTCAGAAGGAAAAAGGTGGAAAAAAGTGAATTTTATAACACAAAATGGATATCACACGTTCTGTGGAGGATGGAAACAGTTTGTGAGTTATAATAAGAATAAGGAAGGATGTTTGTCAGCTTGTCAATGCAAATGAGATGAAGGTTTTTGTTTTCGATGATCCTTCAGAATCTCTGTCGAAACTTGCTGCACAAAGATGATTAAATTTTAGTTTTGAACTGCTACAATTTGATATTATTTTGGAATTTGAACTCTGATCTGCCTAACATGGACAACCTTGTTTTCATTTTCCTTTTTCTGTATCTGAGTAATTAGAGTTGTTTAACTTCTGTATGTTACAGCTGAAATGAAGCTTACAATACTTTGCCTACAGCTTACAATAAGAGATGTAGTAATGTTGAATATAATTGAATAGGATGGACAAAATGTCTAGAAAACTTTTCCAGAGAACAGATTCACCTAGAGTTATCTGGTGCAAATACCAATAAATGTATTTAAACTGTCTTATAGTCAGTGGTGGATGTACCATATAGTCTACGGTTTCATCTGAACCCAAAAGTGTAATGGTTGCAAAATCCGTATCTTGACTGGTGGCTCCGTCCCTGAAGTGGATCCCAAATTAAGAATCAGAAGCCAATGGGTGCAGCACATAAGAGACCTCTATAATTCTTCATAATTAGTAGTTGAACATTTCAATTTGCTTACATAAGTGAAACAACGATCCCACATATGAAAATTCATGCACTGTGTGATGTTTGTAAATGGCTTATTATTATGAGTCATAGTTACTTAACCGTGTCACCTGGTTTTTGAATCGATGTTAGGGAACTGATCCCATTTTTGCTTGATTCACTAGTGCAAATGAAAGTAAAAGTTTGGGAGCAAGTAAGAAATTCACATCATGAAACTCAAGATTTCATTGAGCTTCCCATATCTAGTTGTTGTTCCTTATTTGTTCACATGGTTATATAGCGGGGAAAGGGTCAAAAATACCCTTCAACTTTAATTTATTAGCTGACTTTACCCTTACATTAAAGTAAAGTTATTGCTACCCCTGTTGTTACTATACTTATCATTCATACCCTTCAATTGGACGTTAAGTCTCAAATCAACTAAAATTATCCATCTAATTTCATTTTTTTTTACCCAAACTCGACCCACTAAACCAAATGAATTCATATCAAAATAAATCTCAAACTCATCTCTTTAATCTTCTACATCACATATACTCCCCAACACACCTAATTTGCATTCAACAACAATTTCAATTCCCCAATTCGCATCAACAACAATTTCAAATCCCCATTTTGCATCAACAACCATTTCAATCCCCAATATCCACCAAGCTCCACACAACTCAAAAATGGCATCAGCTCTGTCTTCTCCACCACCAATTTTCTGTAACACCGCGTACCTTAGAAAGACCAGAATGGAGATTTCACAAGTTGCAGGTGCTCGACGGGCACCACCCACGGACTGTAGGTGGGAAAGCCCTTCCAAGAGAAGTCCAGAGAATTTTTCTAAGGGTCTACCTAAGCCAGCACCTACGGGTCCAGGCCATGGTTCAGACCCTCAGATTCAACTTCACTGCCATTCGACGGTTGACTGGACGAACCGCGGGTCAGTCCACGGAGCGAGTAGGAGATTTACATCATGGAATCCAAGATTTTATTTAGCTTTCCATGTTAGAGATAGAGATGTTCCTTCATTTTTTTTTTCTTTCTAGTTTTTGTTCCTTTATAAGTTCACATGGTTATAGCCACATCAATGGTTGGTAAGGTGTTTCTGGTGTGAAGCAGATTGGTAACATGTCTTTTAGTGTGAATTTTAGCTTCATCATTCTGTAGGCTATTGGTAAACGTGACAGAAAACGATAAATTTGGTGATGGTAAAAGTTATGTTGAAAGTGTGAATGGAGCCAGAAAGAGAGCTCACCTAAGTCATGTGAACTTTTGCAACAAAAAAGAAAGATGAAATTTGCAAATATACCTTTTCCGTCATACATCAATTTTTACGTGATACTATGAAAAATAAAATAAAATAAAATAGCAAAAATATGGAAATTGATATTTTCGAGTACTTAAAAATATTAGAACACCAAAAACTACAATGCACTATGATAACATCTTAAGATTCTTATAATCTCCCCTTATCTTATATATATATACACGCTTATGAGTATTGACACTCTTTTAACATTAAAGCCGCTTATAGGGTTTTAAGTTGTGCGGCGTATTCTTTCATTCTCTTATAGTTTGACGATAAAAGCGAATATGGAAAAGGGGTTTTTCAGGATTTTCAATCCTGAATCCAGTGCAAAACGAATGGTAAGTTTCTTGATTTTTTTTTCTTCTTCTTTTGGAAATGTGGGCAACAGATATAAGAATGTTAAGGCCTTGGTGAAATTTAGATCTGCAAAACTTAGAAATCATGATCCTTTACAATTGTTTAAAGTTTTACTTTCCCTCTCATTGATTCATTTTCTATGTGAATTGTCTTCTATAAGTTTGATTTATGTTTTTTGCTTGACTCAATTTTTAAAACTTTTTTTTTTTTAACCAACACCTTTTGAAGATTGGGCTATGAATAAGGGGAGGACAATTTAAAAGATAGATGTTTTTGTGTGGTGCAAGTAATTATTATATTATTGTAAGTACTTATATATGTTGAATTTTCTGGATCTATAATGGCATTAATTATTCAATCAATTGATGTCATAAAATTGTATTTATCATTTCCAAATGATCATATTGTGTGTGTTGATAGTAGTAATTTTGCAATAGAACTGTGAGAATGCCTTACATTCGATTGTGTAGTTTCTCAAATACCCACATTGTTGAATATTTCTAACATTAAATGTCCAAACTTTGAGTTTATTTAAAATATTTTTTCTTTCAATATTAATTATTTTTATGATATAACTAGTCTGATTTAAAAAAATTAATGTTCTTTTACCTTTTGTTCAAAAAAATATTTCTTCACAGAAAATTCCCACAAGTTATACAACCTACAAGAATGGAACGTTACCTAGGAATGTTTTTCTTAGGGATCGGTTTAATAATATGTGGCCTATGGGAGTGACCAAAATAGAAAGAGATTTGTATTTTCAATATGGATGGGAGAAATTTATTGAGGATCACAACACTCTAGAGTATGGAGACTTTATAATATTTGATTATGATGGGAATGAAACATTTGACTTCAAATTACTTGGAATGAGCGGATGTGTAAAAGAAGGAGCTAAATGTGAAAAGAAAAAGGAAGTGTATGTTGAACATCGAAAGAGTGTAGAGCCAAAGGAAAAGAACAGGATTAGAGATAATAACGACAGTTCATCTGATGATGATAATGCTGATAATTACATGATAGAAGAAGAAGAAAGTAACGATAAAGAAGAGGTTGAAAAGGAAGAGGAAGAAGATGAGGAGGAGGAGGGGGATGAGAAAGAAACTATGGAGGAAGTGGAGGATGAAACTAAGGAGGAGGAAGAAGATGAAGAAGAGAATGAAACGACTCACACATTCAAGAAAAGGACGTCAGGTTCAAAAGGTACATATAATTATTAAATATTTTGTTCTACTCATCTTATTCATTTTATATGTAATTCAATTTTTTCTATTATTAGTATATTGCTGCAATAGTGACGTGTTTGTATATTTGGACATGACTTTATAGTCTTAATCTTATAAATGTTATGAAATGTGTAAGACGATAAGTTTTAATATAGGTTTGGTTGTTTGGTTCATTGATAAAACTAGCCTAGGGGCCCATTTTGTTAGTTTTTATTGAATATCAGAGAGAATATATTCAAATGTCATTTTATAATAGAACTTTTGGTTTATTGTCAAAAATGTTTTTCTCCTAAATAAAGTTCATGTTCAATAAAGTATCACCATATAAAATGAAACGAATGGAGTATTTGTGAGTATTCATGAGATTTATATTTGTGAATCTGATCATAGCTTTCTTGATTTAGCTGGACGCCGAAAAGCCATTACTCGCAAGGTCAGGAATATGGTCGACCGACTTGGTACAGATATATTCAAAAGTGGACGCGCAACTAAGCCAAAAAATCCCTACTTTGTAGCAAAGATAGTAGCAAAAAGGAGAAATCAACTGGTAACTAAAGCCTATTATTATATATTGATCTTGAGAATGATTATATGCAGCATTTTAATTTAACAAAGTCTTTGTTCTTGATTATAGTATGTTCCAATTGATGTGGTGAGAGACTACAAACTTGAACTCCCTTCAAGTATGACCATTCGCGACTCTGCTGGCAGAGAATTTGAGACAGAAGTCAGAAAATGGAAAGATGGCAGAATATGGTTGATAGGCGGATGGCGCAGTATATGTCGGTGGAACCTTGCGGAGAAAAATGACAGGTTCATCTGTGAATTTGTGAGAGAACAATGTGGCAAAATCTCGTTCTTACAAGTTCGCGTTCTCCAAGAAGGATCAAATTCCCATCACAATAATAAATAAAAAAGATTTAGTTTATTACTATTTACCATAGCATTTTAATTATTATTGCCTTAAGTATTGTTGTATGTTGACAAATTTTGAAGACTAAATATTATTGTTTGTTTTCAAGACTTCAATTATCGTTGTTTGTTGATGAAATAATTAAGATTGCTTTAGTAAGTCCTATTGTTCTTATAAAAGAATTGATGAAGTTTTTATTTGAACTTACTCATCATGCCATACTAAAAGTGGGAGCTTCAAACGTAAAGTTTTAATTTGATCTTATGGTTCTGCTATTTAGTTTGTTCACTAAATCATATTAAGTAATTATGGTGTAAAATTTAGCGGCACTGACTGTTTACACTAAGCCAATATATGCATGTCATGTGTTTAAATTAATAGTTCATTCTACTTAACCATAATTAATTTATATGTTTTACTTCATTAAATCACGTATTGCATTAACTTGGTGTAAACACCCGGTGCATGCAATTTTTTTCCGTCTGCTTCTCATGTTTATTGAATTGCTATAAACTTAATTGACATATTTTAGGGAAACTTTGAATATAGCAAATATTACGCCTCAAATAGGTCTCTATAGCTATAGTTTGCTTAATTATGAATGATAGCAAAATATTAGGGGAGGAACGATACATTTTTCCCCCCTATGTTTTGGCAATTACTACATTGTTTCTTTTTCTTTTATAAAGCATACATTCCTGTCTTTTTTTCTTCTTCATATTTTTGTCTTTTTTGGCATATTGCTTCATATTTGGTAGTATCTTCAAATAAAACCAATTGCAAGACGGGCTAGTTTGTTTATCCAACAAAATATTGTAAGTTTAAAAATTTATGTGCATCATACTTAAGAGCTAATTTGATTAATTGCAGATACACAAGCAAAATCATTAACCGTCCAGCTATGGGAGAAACTGTCGAGCGTGGATGGTATACTGATCATCGCTAAAGAGGACAATCGAGTTGGAGGTTCAAAATCGGCTGTGGAGGAGGAAGAAAAGAATGACATAATTGTATATCTCAACATGATCGATCTTGTAGTCATAAATTTATAAGACTGCAAGTTCTGAAGGGTTTTGAAAAAGTTTGGTTCGCTGACAAAACGAGCCTTAGGGCAATTATTGGGACTGAAGTTTAGTTTAATCACATTTGAATGTCAAACCATTATCTGGTCAACTTTGTCTGACAATTGCTAAGCTTGGTTGGAGAACTTTAAATGATCATGACTTCACTTGCAAACACTGAACTGTTTATGTTTTTGTCTGTTCATCCTATATATGTGAATTAGATCTAGCCTTAAAGATTTGGTGTTAAACACAAGTGCAACTGCTAATGTGATATGGAAAAAGCCTTACTGAAGATACGTAAAAGAGCAGTCTTTGTCGAGAGGTTTCATCCTATAGTCACTAGTGAGCTGGTAATATTCTGCTTCTGTTCATCATTTACAAGCTTATGAGTGAATCCTTCATCTTCTTTTGACTCTCTTAATTTGTAAGGAATCCTAGCCAATTTTCTTAGGCATATATATCAGAAGAATCACCTGATAAAGCCACTATAAAGTGTCTTTCTGGAGGCACTTGGAATGTGAAACTATAATGTGATGGAAGAGGGCTTGTGCTTATATACAAAGGTTGGAAGAAATTTCAGAAAAATAACCAACTACAAAAATGGGAAATATCTCGTGTTTAGGTACAATGGCTGTCTGCAATTCACAACAAGAATTTTCAGCAACAACGGACTGGAAAGACAAGTGAAGTCAACAGACATGATCAAAAATCAACAAGCTTCAATATATGATAGAGGCAGCAGTATAAAAGGCCAGAAAAATACCCTTACACTTCAAAATTCCCTGAACAGACTCTTGCTAACGGTGAAAGCGACACAGGTATGAAGATTTAACTCATACCTTTCCAATTCTTTTAGCTGTTGTTGAAAGTTGGCATAAAATGCAGTAATAGTGATCAAATTTAGACTTTCATCAACCAAAATTTCATTTGCAGAAGACCTATCTTAACATGTGATGGACTACTATGTTGTGTTTCCTTAGAACATGCAACTCCAAGAAAAAGAGCTGCACTTGAGAAAGAAGAGACCTTCTCACAGATCTTACTCCAAATATTCCTCAATTTGTGAAATGCTTGAAAGGCTACAATGTGAAAAAGTCCTGTTTCCTGGTAAGTGTTTTCTTGACGTAAAACAAGTTCATGCTTATTAGTTTCTGTCACCAATAAGCTATGAAGTGTGTAAAATGTATGTAAACCAAATACTTAACACTTCTCATGCAGTATGTTCCAAAATCCTTCTGTGAACAACTTCCAAAATCAGACAATAAGACAACAGTTGTCCTCCGTAATTCAGAAGGAAAAAGGTGGAAAAAAGTGAATTTTATAACACAAAATGGATATCACACGTTCTGTGGAGGATGGAAACAGTTTGTGAGTTATAATAAGAATAAGGAAGGATGTTTGTCAGCTTGTCAATGCAAATGAGATGAAGGTTTTTGTTTTCGATGATCCTTCAGAATCTCTGTCGAAACTTGCTGCACAAAGATGATTAAATTTTAGTTTTGAACTGCTACAATTTGATATTATTTTGGAATTTGAACTCTGATCTGCCTAACATGGACAACCTTGTTTTCATTTTCCTTTTTCTGTATCTGAGTAATTAGAGTTGTTTAACTTCTGTATGTTACAGCTGAAATGAAGCTTACAATACTTTGCCTACAGCTTACAATAAGAGATGTAGTAATGTTGAATATAATTGAATAGGATGGACAAAATGTCTAGAAAACTTTTCCAGAGAACAGATTCACCTAGAGTTATCTGGTGCAAATACCAATAAATGTATTTAAACTGTCTTATAGTCAGTGGTGGATGTACCATATAGTCTACGGTTTCATCTGAACCCAAAAGTGTAATGGTTGCAAAATCCGTATCTTGACTGGTGGCTCCGTCCCTGAAGTGGATCCCAAATTAAGAATCAGAAGCCAATGGGTGCAGCACACTGGACGAACCAGTGGGCAACATATTTAGTGAACACGTCAGTCGTGCCTTTATACCTTTGGCAAGGTATATTGGGTCCTCTCCAGTGGCGGACTCAGGATTTTCGTTCAGGAGGTTCGAAAAATAAAAATGTTGTTGATGGGATTCGAACCTGGGCATGCAGCTTAATATTCAGGGGTCTTACCATTGAGCCATCTAATTTTAATTGTTATTGAGGGGGTTCAAAACATATACATCTACAAAAATACAAAAAATTTACCTTATATATATCGTGTATCTTTTTGCCGAGGGTGTTCGTGGATATCTTTTTACCTTATATATAGGGCGATACATCGGACTCCACGGATAGTTCTCGTGGTTTTATAATGGTTAACAATATATCCCACTGTCAAGTTCTAGTGCATTGACCAGGTTATCAGTATAGTTTAGTATTAAGTCTCAGCGTATCATGTACTTGGTCATTGCATTCCATTAGCTCAATATTCAGTATGTTTCATTATTATTATCATGTTCAAATTATATCATTGCTTTATCGCTTTATTCAGTTATATGTTTTATTCAGCTTTCTTCTATTTTGCATACTTAGTACCTTTCAAGTGCTGACGCATACTTTGTGCTACATCTTGTCGTGATGTAGGTTCAGGTCCTTAACATTCAGATCGCATATAGATTGGTTCTCGATCTCCAACCTCAACAATATATGTGGTGAGTCCTCATTATTCGAGGACGAGTGACATGTTTTCTTTCATTTTCAGTTTATTTAGTTTCAGCTTTGCTAGTTAGTTGGGGACATGTCCCAGCATCTCTAGTCAGGTAGAGGTTTTTATTCAGACATAGTTTAGCTTCAGCTTTTTGTTTGAGTTTTATGTTTCTGTTATCTTCATACTCAGTTTTACATATTCAAACTTAGAATGGGTATTCCCCATCATTTCATTTTATGATGTGTTTCTAGATTCCACACAATATGTCTATAATATAAAAGTCTTTAAGTATGCTTATGATATGCCAACAAGGTTAGCTTGGGGTCACTCGTGATCTTAGATCCCGTGTTAACGTCCATAGGGTAGCCTCCGGGCGTGACACTTTCTAAGGTCTTAGACCTCTCAATAAAAAGCCACAGACTCTTCCCTCTTCCGCAATAAACTGATTGCCTTCAAACCCTGACCAAAAGAACTCAAAATTTTGATGTGAAAGTTGAGCTCAATTCATCAATTCTCATGTTTGATCACTTGGCTTTCACTTTTCCTTGGTAATTCGTGTTCTTTAATTTCGATAGAGTATATGGCGAAACAAGTAGTGTCTTAGAATGGAATTTTTCCCTTCGAAGATGGCGATGTTAGGGAAAGGAATATATAACTTTGCTAAAGTCTAATGACCCAAATGGCTCCAACACTAGCTATGGAAAGCTCATCTTTAACGTAAAGTATAAATGTAATGCTCACAGAGGAAGCCTGAAATAGGTGTGCCCAGTAATGATTAAATTGCATGTATGAAAATATAAAGAGTTGAATCTTTTGAATATTAAAAAAGAAGAAGATAAAAGGGAATTTACTATTTCAATGGAGAAAGGAGAGATGAAGAAGATAAAAAAATGGGTTTGGGAATTTAATTTGGTATGAATTTATTTGGTTTAGCGGGTCGGATTTGGATAAAAAGAAAAAATCGGATAATTTCAATTGAGATTGGGTAATTTTCATTTCATTTGGGGTTTTCTATCCAATTGAGGGGTATGGATGATAAGTATAGTAATGGCAGGGGTAATAACAACTTTACTTCAACAGTAAGGGTAAAGTCAGCTAATAAATGAAAGTTGAATGGTATTTTTGACCATTTTCCCTTGTAGCTAGTTTTATTACGGGACAACTCAAAATGGTCATATCAATATTATGCAAGATCAATAGTAGGTTCACATGAAATCTGTGTTTGTTATTTCTATGTGTATCTCGATACATTTGTCAACAAATCTATCTTCATGTTGATGATTTCTCGTGTGAAGATGACTCCTAAAATATTTTTTTATGTGAACGAGGTTGGCAAGGTGATGCATGGTGTGAAGAAGAATGGTAAAATAATTGGTGTGAATTTTGGCTTTACCATTCTATCAATTATTAATAAACGTGACAGAAAACGATAAAATTGTTGGTGTCAAAAGTTGTGTTGAAAGTGAACTTTTGCATGGATCCAAAAAAGATAAACGTACAGAAAACAATAAAATTGTTGGTGTCAAAAGTTATGTTGAAAGTGTGAACTTTTGCATGGATCCAAAAAAGATAACCGTGACAGAAAACGATAAAATTGTTGGTGTCAGAAGTTGTGTTGAAAGTGTGAACTTTTGCATGGATCCAAAAAAGATAAATGTGACAATGTCAGAAGTTGCGTTGAAAGTGTGAACTCAGAAAACGATAAAATTGTTGGTGTTAGAAGTTGTGTTGGAAGTGTAAACTTTTGCATGGATCCAAAAAAATAAATGTGACAGTGTTAAAAGTTGTGTTGAAAGTGTGAACTTTTGCATGGATACAAAAAAAAATAAACGTGACAGTGTCAGAAGTTGTGTTGGAAGTGTGAACTTTTGCATGGATCAAAAAAAAATAAACGTGACAGTGTCAGAAGTTGTGTTGGAAGTGTGAACTTTTGCACAGATCCAAAAAAGATAAACGTGACAGTGTTAAAAGTTGTGTTGAAAGTGTGAACTTTTGCATGGATCCAAAAAAGATAAACGTGACAGTGTCACAAGTTGTGTTGAAAGTGTGAACTTTTGCATGGATCCAAAAAAGATAAACGTGACAGTGTCAGAAGTTGTGTTGAAAGTGTGAACTTTTGCATGGATCCAAAAAAGAGTTTAATAAGTCATAATGTCATATGATCTTTTGCGTGGAGCTTAAAGATTTTTTATGCTTGCAACAATAAAAGAAAAACCAATGTACAAATATACCGTAAAATTTTGTGACTTAGTATTTGATATATCCACGTGAAAAATGTGGCGAACTCATATATAATCATGTCATTACATAAATGACATAAATACACCTTTTAGGTCTGACATCAATTTATATATATATATACATGCTTGAGTAATGACACTTCTTCAACATCTAAAGGAGCTAATAGAATTTAGGTTGTGTGGCGAGTTATCTTATTCTCTAATTGCTTGACAACAAAAGTGAACATGAAAAAGGGTTATTCAAGGCTTTCAATCCTCAAACTAGTGCGAAACGGATGGTAAATACACTTTCTCTTTGTGGTAATAGATTTTTGGGACTTTGTTTCTTGAATTTATTTCTTCTTTTGAAAATGTGGGCAATGGATATGAACAAGTGAAAAGCCTTGGTGAAATTTAGATTTGCAAATACAAGTATTTGATTTATTATTTTTGTTAACTCCAATTTTAATTTTTTTTTTGTAAATTAACACTTTTTGAAGTTTGGTGTTATGAATAAGGGGAGGAAATTTAGATCTGCAAATACAAGTATTCTATTTTGTAGTTTCTCAAATAGTTACATTCTTAAATATTTCTAACATCAAAAAGTCCTAACTTGAGTTTATTTAAATTACTTTTTCTACTCATATTTATTGCTTTTTATGATATGATAAATCTGATTTAAAGAAATTAATATTGCTTTTACCTTTTTTTCGAAAATATTTTTTTTCTTCAACAGAAAATTCCCACAGCATATACAAATTACAAGAATGGAAAGCTACCTAGGAAGGTTTTCCTTAGGAATCAGTTTAGTAATATGTGGTGGCCTATAAGAGTGATCAAAATAGAAAAAGATTTGTATTTTCTGAATGGATGGGAGAAATTTATTGAGGACAACAGTCTAGAATTTGGAAACATTATAATATTTGATTATGATGGAAATGAAATATTTGACATAAAATTACTTGGAAAAAATGGATGTATAAAGAATGGAGCTAAATGTGACAACAAGGAGGAAGAAGTGAATGTTGAACATCGAAAGAGTATAGAACCAAAAGAGAAAAACAAGACTAGAGATAACAACAATAGCTCATTTGATGATGATAGCACTGATAACTACATGGTAGAAGAAGAAGATAATGATGAAGAAGAGGTGGAAAAGGAAGAGGAAGAAATAATGAACAGGAGGGGGAGGAGAAAGAAACAGAGGAGGAGGTGGATGAAGGGAAAGAGGATGAAACAGAGGAGGAAATGGTGGAGAGGAAGGAGAATGAAACAGATGGAGAAGATACGTCAGCTTCAAAAGGTAAATACGGTTAAATATTTAGATCTAATTTTCTGTTTGATTTTATATGTAAATCAATTCTTTATATGTTAGTACGTTGCTGCAAAAATAACGTATTTGTATATTTGGATATGATTTTGTAATCTTATAAATGTCATGAAATGTTTAAGTCTATAAGTTTTAAAAGATTTAAAATAGGTTTGGTTGTTTGTTTCATTAACAAAACGAGCTTAAGGGAATATTTTGCTAGGTTTTATTGAATACTAGAGAAGAATATATTCAACTACCATTTCCTAACACTTTTGGTATAATGCCAGAAGTCTTCTTTTTTCATAAAGTTCATGTTCAATAAAGTATCACCACATACAATGAAACAGCTGGAGTATTTGTGAGTTTTCATGAAATTTCTATTTGTCAACTAGATCTTAATTTTCTTCATTCAGCTGGACGCCGAAAAGCTATTACTTGCAAGGTGAGGAATGTGCATGACATATATGGTGCAGATATATTCAGAAGTGGACGCGCAACTCAGCCAAAAAATCCATACTTTGTAGCAAAGATGCGAGCAAAAATGAGAAATCAACTGGTAACTAAAAGCTATTATTATATATTGATCTAGAGAATAATTTTATGTAACATTCTAATTTAACAAAGTCTTTGTTCATAATTACAGTATGTTCCAATTGATGTGGTGAGAGACTACAAACTTAAACTCCCTCCAACCATGATCATTCGCGACTCTGTTGGAAGAGAGTTTGAGACAAAAGTCAATAATTGGAGTAATGGAACAACATGGCTGGTAGGCGGATGGCGCAATTTATGTAGGTGGAATCTTGTGGAAAAAGATGACAGGTGTATTTGTGAATTTGTCAGGGAAAAATGCGGCAGAGTCCTTTACTTGCAAATTCAAGTTCTCTATGAAGGATCAAATTCTCATCGCAACAATATATAAAAGAAATAGTTTATTACTATTTATCATAGCATTTTAATTTTTATGGCCTTAAGTATTATTATGTGTTGACAGATTTGATGACTATAAGCATTGTTGTTTGTTGACAAATTTTGAAGACTATAAGCATTGTTGTTTGTTGACAAATTTTGAAGACTAAAAATATTGTTGTTTGTTGAAAAGAAATGAAGGTTGTTTTAGTTAGTATTATTGATCTTATAAAAGAATTGAGAATGTTTTATTGATCTTACTCATCATACTATACTAAAAGTGGGCTTCAAAAGTAAAGTTTTACTTTGATCTTATTGTTCTGCTATTTAGTTTGTTCGCTAAATTACATTAAGTGATTATTGGTGAAATGTTAGGTGAGGTTAGGACTTGCATAGAAGTCTGCTTCTTATATTTATTGAATTGCTATAAACATAATTAGCAAAAGGAAACTTCCAAAAATAGCAAATATTAAGACTTAAATAAGAATTTACAGTTATACTTTGTTAATTATGAATAATAACAAAATGTTAGGGGAAGAGGGATGAGAGAGGTGAGAAAGATCTCGGAGAGAGGAGAAAGTGTATCTATTTACGAATTTTGGAGAAAAAATACAAATACAAACTGATTTTGTATCGAAACGAAACATATTAAGAGGAGAGAGGCGAGCGAGATCTACAGTGGAAGGAGAGAGGAGAGGTAAAGAGAGGGTGGGGAGAGAATTGTGTTTTGCATTTGTTTTACATTGTATTATGTATTTTATCTTGTATCAATTATATTCCAAATACAATAAATTTTATTTTGTATTTATCTTGTATCAATTACACTCCAAATAAAATAAATTGTATTTTGTATTTATTTTTCATCGTATTCTTTAGGGATAATTTCAAAGATCACCCCTCGCGAGTAGAAGAATTCACCACACAACCTAAACTCTACAAGTGTCTTTAATGTTGAAGGAATTTCATTACTCATAAGCGTGTGTGTATACATATATAGATAAACTGATATAAGACGAAAAAAGATATTTGTGCCATTTATGTAATAGCATGGTTATAAATGAGTCAGCCACATTTTTAATGAGGGTATATATCAACACTAGATCACAAAATTTAGGTATATTTGCACATTCTCCTTTCTTTTTTTGTTGCAAGAATAAAAGTCTTTAGGCTCAAATCAAACGCTCATATGACTTAGTAAACTCTTTTTTGGTTCTTTTAGCAAAACTTTTGGCACCAACGATTTTATCGTTTTTTGTCAAGCTTATCTATAGCCGATAGAATGATGAAGCCAAAGTTCACACCAAAAATCATTTTAGCAGTTTTTTCACAAAAGAAATCACCTTGATAGTCTCGTTCACATAAAAATACAGTTTACCAGTCTAGAAATCATCAACATGAACATAGATTTATTGACAAATGTATCTGGCTACACACGGAAATAACATACTGCATTAGAAGTATTTAGTATTTGGTTTACATACATTTTACACACTTCATAGCTTAATGGTGAGAGAAACTAATAAGCATAAACTTGTTTTACTTCAAGATAACACTTACCAGGAAGCAGCAGGACTTTTTCACATTATAGCCTTTCAAGCATTTCACAAATTGTGGAATATTTGGAGTGAGACCTGTGAGATGGTCGTCTTCTTTCTCAAGTGCAGCTCTTTTTCTAAGGGAATACAACATAGTAGTCCATTAGTCCATCACATGTTAAAATAGGTCTTCTGCAAAGGAAATTCCAGTTTATGAAAGTTTAAATTTGATCACTATCACTGCATTTTATGCTAACTTTCAACAACAGCAAGAAGAATTGGAAGGGTAGGAGTTAAATCATCATACCTGCGCCATTTTCACCGTTAGTACGAGTCTGTTTAGGGAATTTTGAAGTGTAAGGGTATTTTTCTGGCCTTTTACGCTTGCTGCCTCCATATATTGGAGCTTGTTGATTTTTTACCATGTTTCTTGACTTCACTTGTCTTTCCAAGTCCTATCTTTCTGAAAATTCCTATTGTGAATTGCAGAGCGCCATCGTACCAAAACACGAGATATTCCCATTTTGTTGTTCGTTATTTTTCTGAAGTTTGTTCCAACCATTGTGTATAAGCAAGACCCCTACCATCACATTGTAATTTCACATTCCAAGTGCCTCCAAAAAGACACTTCAGAGTGGCTTTATCAGGTAAATTTTCTGATATACGCCAAACAAATCAGCTGGGATTCTCTACAAATTAAGAGAGTCAATAGAAAAGCAAAAAACAGCACGAAAATGAGCTGGGTTTCACATATAATCATGTAAATGATGAACAGAAGCAGAATATTACCAGTTCACTAGTGATTGTAGGATGAAACCTCTTGACAAAAATTGTACTTTTAGCTATCTTCAGTAAGGCTTTTTCCACATCATGGTAGCGGTTTGCCTTGTCTTTAACACCAAATCTATAAAGCTAGATTTAATTCAAATATATAGGATGAACAGAGAAAGACATAAACAATTCACTGTTTTGCAAGTGAACTCATGGTCATTCCAAGTTTTCCAACCAAACATAGCATTTGTTACAGAAGTAGACCAGTTAATGGTTTGACATTCGAATGTAAATAAACTAGACTTCAGTCCACCATGAAAGGTCAAGTTTAGCTTGCTGCATACTCCACTGGCCAAGCTTGACTTTCTCTGCTAAAGACCGAGAGGGGAATTCGAAAAGAAATTGATACACGTTCATGTTGAAGACACCAACTGTGTTACCCCATTTGCTCGACACCCCGGGACAACATAGCAATCTTCAGAAAACATCTTTTGAGTATGTCCTCTGAAAGACCAGAAAAACCACTAATCTCGATACATCTGTTTTCGTTGTTCAAAACTTCCAGATTCCCATTTTTTGACTGCCATCGGTTTCTTGTAATCGTTTCTGCAAAGGTTGAGCTCCTCTTTGGTTGAAGTAAAATTTCCTTCTGTTTTGGGGGACCCCTCCTATTAATGAATACTTCAATTTTCTGTGCCAACATCTCCCAACCCCCATTAAATACAGACTCTGGTATAATAATGACGTACCTCCGTTGACCTTGGACTGCTATGATGCTGATGAACCTCCCTGCCCTATTAAATTCTGAGAGCAAAAGTAGTTGGAAGGGTGATCCTTCATTCTCCATCTATTGATTCGGTTACCATTGTCTTTGGACGCCAAACGCATTAAATGACATGACCAAAATAAGACTTTCTTGCTTAAAATCATGTTCTTAATGATGATCTACCCCTTTCTACCCACTCATACCAGAATTCTGAAGAAGAATAGCACTCAACAATGTCATATGATTTATCCCCTGCCGGATATATAATTTGTAATCCCTTTGGCTGGTTGACGGAGTGAAAGGCTGGAAGTTACCACAGAAGGTGGTAGCTTAGAGAAATTGGACATATAAAGGATCTTTTTCCAGCTGAAGAGTCACCGGAAAATGTGTTCTGCACCCCTATAAATTAGGACAGAAAAGAGTTTTCGTAACGTGCCTGGGAGGATTTTACTTCCTTCTATGTTACAGCTGGGTTTTCTTCTTTCTATAGTTCTCTTATATTTTTTAGTGAAGCATGTCGTACAATACATAAAAAGAACCATATAGTTTAGACTGGTTAGAAAAACTATATTACTAAATAGAAAATACTAATGAACGTAATGGAGAACTATTTACTATGTGTTCAGAAATTTTTGGATTTATAATTTTACTTACAGTAGCATTGAACTTTTGATAAAGCAATATAAAGTCTCCATTTGTAAAAATAAGGAAGAAAACAAATGACAGATACTAAAATAGGGCATGGTGAGGCGAGTTGGTTGAAGATAGAAAAAAAGGCTATGTAGGGTGGGTGGGGCAGGCTGAAATTTTAGCAGGTTAAGACTCAACCAGCCCCATTGCCATCCCTACCGAAATATATCAGATAAAATACAGTAGATATCATTTGATCAGAAGGCTGACAAGAACCTTACTTGTAGATATCTCACATGCTAAAACTGAAATCACTTTAACACCCTTTCATTGCCCCATAACTGAAGCGAAAAATATCCTCAGGTAAACCCTGGCCCAAGTGCCCTACAGTATAAGTAATCCAACTGGGGGAGCATTCCAGACATGAGACTAGACCAGACTGATTTTATCTCACCTAATATGAACCTTAATAAAGCATGTTAATCAACTCCTTGATACAAGTAAAATATCCGAATATGAAGAAAAAAGATGAGCTCATATACATTCACTTGCAGCTCTCTGATAAGAAACGATTCCGAAGTTCAGATGTCTTGTAGCACGTCTATTGGTCTTCCCTTCATGTATTCAGCAGAAAAAATTTCCGATGAAGATATCCCATTCACAAGAAGTAGAAAAGGGGGAAGAAGTAAGAGATACCACTGGTGGCACTCCAACTGGATCCTCTAGTTAACTGGGAACTACTACCAAACTTGTCTCCAGGGAATCCTCCAGAACTGAAAGATTCACGCTGGAGCACAGAACCAGTCTTCAAGTCCATCGAGGAGCTTATCGGCTCTACGCCACGTTTAACCACCAATGGGTAAATCCTTTTGAATTCAACTCATTGTCCAAATGCCACCCATTGTCTTCTGAACTAAGTCCTACTTCCTCATCCCTGTGGCTTCCATCTTTATCACCGTTATCATTGTCAGAGAAGCTATTAACTGACTCAAAGTTGCTTTGTGTTAAAGCCAGTTTATGTATTTCTCCACGTTCTAAAACAAATTACTGAAGTAGAGGTAGTAGGTTCTAAGAAGAAGATGAAGGAGAGCCGAAAACTTTACGCATCAAGCCATCAGAAACACCTTGAAATTGACGCACAATATCATCCACAGAATCATCCACGTTAACTGTCACAAAGGATGAGTTCAATCAGATTATAACAAATTAAGTTACTACCATATACCATGTTACTCACTCATTATGTTCATTTTTAAACAATCAGAGAAAGACGTAGAAGTATATCAAGGAAAAAACTAATCATCTTATGTAGTTATTCACTACGCTGACAGATTGAATGTGCCATTAAGGATTCTTATATATTGATACACCACAAATGAGAACAATTTAACAATTATTCTACTTAAATCCCTGCCAAGAAAAGACAATAGTTTTTCCTAGTCAATAGCCTTGAACATAATCCATCCTCCACCTTATTTTATTTTTTTGCATGAAAGAAGTGCTGCTGCCAAGAAAGGACAAGAAGATGACAATTATGAAAAGGAAAGGAACTTAGACTGAAAACCAGCATAAGACTGCCCTGTTGAGGTCTATGAAGATCGTAGGAGTTCAGATACCATGTGAAAGTTTGAGCAAACCTTGAGAGAAAAATAAAGTTGTCAAAGACCTTATACACCACTTTTATATAACTCAACAACCTTCCACATGTGTAACCACTTCTGGGGTTCACTCATGTATTTGAATGTGGACTTATCAGTACGAGGAAACCCTACAAAGGTGGACTCAGATATCATGTGAGAGAATGAGACAAGAAAAAACATATTGATAACTTGACAATCCAGTGAATACAACACGTCTGTTTATTTATAGGTTTCAAATATAATACATATGGTACTTCTCCAACACGGAACAATATGTGAATTAAGAATTTAACTCTGTTATAACACAATTAAATAAGCATACTACTTAAAGTTCATGACTGCAGATTATATGATGTGAAGAAAAGTAACAAAGTGTGTCGCCTCAGATTGTGATATAATAGTACAATACTTCGTTCAAACTTTAGCTTTATAATTTAGCAAAGCAGACTTCACAACTCACTTCAAGAATTAAGCATTATCTGAAGTTGGAATCAGATGCCCACACTGCATCCTATGCAAAGAAACTCGGTACAAGTTATTCTGGGCATTAAATGGAGATTTATTATTGCAGTCATCAACAGGACTACCCTTTTACCACATTCCATGTATACGAGTATATAGATGTAAAAATATCTAATGTAAACACCAGACTCATCACATAGATAAAGAAAACAAACATGTTGGCTGGAAAAATCACTGAAGAAGATTTTCCAAAGGAGTAGTTCTTCATAGACATAAATCAGGTATTAGTTAGGGTTAAAACAGCCTAGACCTAAATGAAATGATGGTAGAAAACGTAACGAACTTCAAGAAATATATACCTTGGAAGAGGCCCTAAGAAATCCCACATTTCATGTTGCTCAGCCATATTGGCAATTGACAAGAGATCCTGATAGAGAAAGAACATTTAAAGCAACCAGAAGGCACAAATATCCCAAATAGATATAAAAGCAGTGCAGAAACATACTTGCAGATATTTGTAAAGCTGAATGCAATGCTGATGAAAGAATGCAACTTCTGTAAGAGACGAAAATATCCTCTTAGGAAGCAAATGCAATGTGTAAATAGGAATATCCTTCAGGTGACTATGCAATCTCTCGAAATTCCTGCATCTCGAAATTCCTGCATCTGCTTAAACGGCACCCAATAGGATATCAGCTAAACAGAGCCAGAGGAATATGAGAAAAGAACTTGCTATTGGCATCAGTAACTGCGATTGAATATACAGCAAAAGATTTTGAGCCCAGCTTCTCAAAATGTGCACACCTGGAGTAGTAGGAAACAGTATTGAGAAACAAGAATCTTAGAAGACATAAGTCACAGGTAATTGTGTGTAAAACAATCAAAATTTGAGACCATAGATCATGAATTGTTTATACAACACCACACAAGTTTTTCTTTCTTATGGTTGCCAGCTTGAGTTTTAGGGACATATTTTGGAGTATGAGGGAAAGATTAAGGAGAACTCACAAACCCTGCACTTCAAGCTTTGGACGATGATGTCTCTCATCATGAATCACCATGTACGAAGCACTCATAGTGCTAAGTACTGCATTCCTAAAATCTGCACTATAGAATTCTGATATAATGGATCCACCATCTTTGCTCATAAACCTGTGCCGTCACATGTCTGACTAGGGAATTTAGAACTGTAAGGTTATTTTGCTTGCTTTCTTCGCTTCCTTCACTCATCATATATCGAAGCTTGTTGATTTTTTTCCATGGTTGTTAACTTCATACTTCTCTCAAGTCAATATTGCTGAAAATTCTTACTGTAAATAGTAGCGTCATCGTACCTAAAACATGAGAAAGTCCACATATTCTACTTGGTAATTTTCCTGAAATTTCTTCCAACCTATGTAAAGCAAGCCCCCTTCCATCACATAGTAGTTTCACATTCTAAGTGTCTCTAGAAAGACACTTTAGAGTGACTTTATGAGATGATTCTTCTGATATATGCCAAAGAAAATTGACTAGGATTCTCTAAAAATTACAATGTGCATAACCTGAAATGATCTGGCCACAACCATGTGAACAAATAAGTAAAACAATGGGAAGAAAACGAATTAAGGAACATCAATTCATGAATTAAAGAACCCGGGACTTTAATCAAGAATTAAAGAACCGGGAACTTCAATTCGAGAATTCAAAAACTAGGAACATATCCCCGAACTTTTACTAAAAAGAAATTACCAATTGAACATTATCATTAAATGCAGAACATGAATTCAAGAATACATTAACCAGGTAAGTTAATTCATGAACCAGGAAGATGAATTCAAGAATTCAATAACTAGGTGAATCAATTTAAGAACCAGGAACATAAATATGAAAAAGTAGTAACCTAAATCGAAAACAATTCAAGAAACCATGAACGTCAATTTAAAAACAATAAAATTGAACTATAATATATGCATATAACCTAAAATTGATCTTGCTACAACCATGTGAACAAATAAGGAAAAACAATTGGAAGAAGACGACGGAAGGAACATCAATTCAAGAATTAAAGAACCGGTAACTTCAATTCAAGAATTCAAGAACCATGGACATCAACATAAAAAGGAAGTACAATTATCAGCAAAACATTAATTTAAGAACTCAAGAACCAGGAATGACCAGTTCAAGAAACAGGAATAAGTAGTAACCTAAAAATCCTCATGCTCAATCTTTTTTATTGTCGCACGGGAGTAGTACAGAATTATGGCTCGATCATTTTACCGTCGTCATGGTCGGATTCCGGTTGCCAATCTTTTGTTCCCCAATTTAGAAAAGAAAACGTCAAAAATGCCTTTAAACTATGTAGAATGAACAAAAATGTCATTCGTTTATAGTTTGACTCAAAAATATATTTACTGTTAATATTTTGGTTCAACAATGCCCTCAAACTATGTGTAAGGAACAAAATATCCTCCGTTTGTAGTTTGATTCAAAAATATCCTTATCATCAATACTTTGATCCAAAAATGCTCTTATTGTTATTTAATAAGTAAAAAAATGCGCATTTTCTAAATAAATATATTTTTATTTTCTTTTTGACACATTCTTTTTCTAATAATGTTTTTTAAATTAAAAAATATTTATCATACTTTAATTCAGAAAAAATAAAAATGAAGATATTTCTTATTTTATTATAATTATTTTTCATCGTTATGTAAATATAAATTAATTATGATTTTTTATAATCTTATATATATGACATATATTATCTATCGAAAGGGTACATGAATTTATTCTATTTTAAACGATAAAATGAGATTAAGAAGAAAAAAAATCCTACATTTTTATTTGGTATAGTGATTTTAGAAGAAAGAAAACAAGAATAGTGTTCTTTAATAATATTTTAATTAAGAAAAAGATGTGTTTAAAAAGAAAATATAATATATTTATCTGAGAAAAGGATATTTTTGACCCTTTTTGTAACTATAGAGGCATTTCTAGACCAAAGTATTGACTACTGGGCATGTTTGGACCAAACTACAAAAGGAGGGCATTTTTGTTCCATACACATAGTTTGAGGGCATTTTTGAACCAAAGTATTAACGGTATGTGCATTTTTGTTCCATACATATAGTTTTAGAGTATTTTTGAACCAAATTATTAACGGCATTTATGAGTCAAACTATAAATGGAGGACATTTTTATTCCTTTCACATAGTTTAAGGGCATTTTTTACCCTTTTTCCTACAGAAAAAGAAGAGTGCGCTCACATATATGGGCTTTCCAACATATCTTTTTCCATATATTTTTTTATAAAAAAAACCCTATTTTATTAATTAGGTCAAAATAATTATGGCAAATTTTTTAATTTATTTCAATTACTTATTAAAGTTTCAAATAATTGTGATTTATCATAGTCTTATGTGATTTATCGGCCTACATGGCGTCACCACAAGTTAGAATTTTCCTTTTAATTTATTTATTTTTAAAACTAACCTTCACCTTTCGTGAAAAGATGTGACTTTTATGAAGAGTTGCGAGTGTTATGAAGAGTTGCAACTTTTATGAAAAGTTGTGACTTTTACGAGAAGTTGCGATTTTTATGAAAGGTTGTGACATTTGAAAAGTGGTGCAACTTTTCCAAATAGTTATTTTTTTAAGACACAATAAATATTTGTTCATACTACTCTTTGTTGTCTATAAATAGAGGAATTCTCTCATATTTTAAAACATCAAAAGTTCCTCTTCTGCTTCACAAATAAATATTTGTGTACTTTGTTCATGTTGAGTGACTCATTGACACCATTGTTTATGTTATAGATTCTGGTATGTATTTTTACAATCATTCATTTATGATTCGGTTATTAAGAATAAATGATAAATGTAATAATTTTCAATTTCTTTTACATTATTAATGTTTGTTACTACGTAATCATTTTTAGTTTTAATGACTGCTAGGTTTTAAGTATTGTTGACACCCAATTTTGACCTATGCAATTCGAGTTAACTATCGAACTTCTTCAAATTTCAAACAATTTGAAATAATCGCCTTGAATTTTTGTTTAAAATATTTATATTTTTTAAAATCTTTTTCTAATTAATTCTGGTTAGTATTTATCATAATTAATTATATAATTTTACATATTGGTTTTTAAAATTTTCATATTTTATAAGAATATTTAATAAATAGCCTAAAATTGTGTTTAGCATAATTACACATTTATTTCTTTGAATTAGTGAATTTTATTATTTTGTATAATTAGTTTTATATTTTAAGTGATGAATAAGTCTTGATAATTATTTTGTCTTGTTTGAATTAAGAAGCTCAAATAATTAATCGATGATTATCATCTTAGTTTAATTTCGGCCGAGTTAGTTATTTGACTCAATTTGACTATATCTAAATTTAATTTTATTAGAATGGAAACTAAAGGGGTCAAATTTTAAATATAATGGTCATTCTTTTTCTTGCACATCTGCATACATAAACAATAACACACACTCTCGTCTCTCTTTTCCTTTTCTAAATTCACCCACTAAACAAAGACACGCTCCTCTCACTTTTCTTCACAAAGACATAAAAGACAAGCAAAAAACCTAATTTCTTCATCTAAGCAATTTTACTTTTGTCAGCCCCTCTCTAAATTTCAATGATTGTAGACTTTGGGTTAGATTTGTTGACTTTGGCTTAAATAAAATCTTGCCCAAATCTAATTCGAATCGAAAGATATCATATGGAATCTGAATTTTTGGGGCATGTTCTTCTCTTACTCATTTTCTCCTCTATTATTTTCTATCAATCTCTCATCTACCGCTAAAAACGATCATTTTTAATTCAAGCCTTTATTTTTGCTATAAATACATGGTATTGATACCATTTAGAGGGACGGGTAAAAAAAAGACAGAGAGGGAATAGGAGTTTGAAGGTTAGAGCATATAGTGTTCTGTGAAATCAAACCCACGAAGGTTTGAGCTTCAAATTTTCGATTTTCTTTCAAGTTATTTTGCTCACCTGTTAGTGGGCCGAAGTTGAATTCGCTTAGCTCGTTTGTTCCAGTCGCTGCCCTAAAATAGGTAACGTGTCCTCTTCTACAAATGTTCTTTCCGTCTTTTATATTTGAACATGTTGTTTTCAACATCTCAAGGTTTATGATGTTGATTATTTAATATTGAGCTCTTTGTTCATCATTTTTAGTTCTAGTTCTGTTTTTTTCCTTTGTTAATTTTTAGTATGAATGTCTAAATGGGTTATATCCCTTATTGTAAAGATGTGATTTTCTTACCATTTAAACATGAATAATTGTTTAAAATTCTTCTTATCCTATTTTCGAGAACCCACACTATGTATTCATCTTGATTTTTGCTTTAACATCTATGGTCATGTATTGTCATTTCAAATACGAGCTTCTCTTTGTGTGTATGTGTTTCACTATTTAGTTGAACTAGTTGGGTTAACTTTTTTTATTATTATTATTATTTTTATTTTTCCTAAGAGTTCTTATGCGAAGTGCATGCTCCACTCTTTCCTTTAACTTGACTTTACTTTCATCATGTATTGACATTCACATGTGACTTTACTTTCATCATTTGTTGGCATGTTGATTGACAAGAAATACTTATTTTCCTATAATGATCCAACTTGCTCCACATAGATTTTTTTATTAAAGAATGTGTTTTGTATACTTGTTTTCCATTAAATGTAGTAAATTTTCTTAATTAGTTTGCTTATTTATTTAATGACATCATTTTTATTTTGTTTCTTAGATTTTAGAATTAATTTATAGTTCATTGGTTTCTTATTTAATTATTGATTATAATAATTATAATCTTATTACTCTTTATTTGCATGTGAAAACTCCATTCGTGTCCATTTCGGATTCCATCCTTGCATTTCATTGAGTTGAATTCCTCTTGAGTTAGCCACCTCGATGTCCTGAGAAATTGGAAACTGAAACAGGTCTCAGAAAGCAGAAAAATAGGCTATATACAATCGATATACGACAAGTGTACACAAAAATGGGAGTTAGGTTAAAACCTAAAAATTTCGGTGAAATTGGCCCAAAAAGGGAGCCCAAATTCAACTTCTCCCCCTTGCTCTTAATTGTGATTATTTATTGTTTTGTTTATTAACTCTAACTTTAAAATTATTATTCCCCAAAAAGATGAACTATATTTTTTATATTAGTAAAAATTTTTATCAAGTCGTGTGTTTTATTTGAAAATCAATAGTCAATTTCTTTTTCATAATTAATTTTCATAGTTTTCATACTTCAATTAACTAAAATTGGTTCAAATTATTATTTTTACAAAAAATAATTAAATAAATTTTAATCAACCTAATTTCGTAAAAAATTCTACAATTTAATTCAAATTTCAATTAATATCCTCTTTCCTTAGAAATTAAAAAATTATTCTCTGTGTAATTATTTTCTCAAATTAATCATTTTCTAAAAAATAGTCAAAATATATTTAACCTAAGTCGTTGGATAACCACGTGTTAGCGGCTACTTTAAGTGCTAATACCTTTATAAAGTAGAAATAAGAACCTCTTGCCCTTTTTTTCTACATTTTCAAAGGTTTATCTGTTAAAATCTTTTTAAATTGAGTTTTCTTAATTTCTTTAAAAAATCAAGTGGCCACTCTTTTCTAAATTTTTTTTTTAAAAAAATATTTTTATACTTAGAACATTTCAAAAGTAATTTTTCTAAATATAGTAAAATTACGACATAACAAGTATTATTTTATAAATTCCAAGATAATAAATTTTCGCGCAAGAGCGAGTTATTTTACTAGTTAAATATATGAGAAAATTAAGGAATTAGAGATCCTTACCACAAAAAAATTAGAGAATGTTCGAATTAATCATTCTAAAAAATGGAATTAATCACTCTTTAATTCGAATATTGAATTAGTAAATATTATATATATATATATATATATATATATATATATATATATATATATCAAAATTCATACATAAAAAAACATGTTAATTATGTTTATATATATATATATATATATATATATATATATATCAAAATTCATACATAAAAAAACATGTTAATTATGTTTATAGCAATTCAATAAACATGAGAAGTGGACTTTAATACAGGTCCTAACCTCACTGAATCATTTCGCCATAATCACTAAATTTTAGTGAACAAATTAAATAGTAGAATAGAAAGATCACACTAAAACTTACTTTTGGAGATCCCAATTTTTATATAGTATGATAAGTAAGATTAAATGAAAAAACTTTCTTAATTCTTTTATCATAACAATAATATCGGCTAAAACAACCTTCATTTTTTATCAATTATCTTTTCCCAACACTTTTTGTATAAGCCAAAAGCTTCTCTTTTTTCCCCATAAAGTTCATGTTTTAGTCAGTATTATTGTTATGATAAAAGAATTGAGCAAGTTTTATTTAATCTTACTCATCAAACTATACTAAAAGTGGGAGCTTCAAAAATAAAGTTTTAGTTTGATCTTATTGTTCTGTTGTTTAGCTTGTTCGCTAAATTACATTAAGTGATTGTGATGAAATGTTAAGGTGAGGTTAGGACTTGTATTAAAATCTGCTTCTTATATTTATGGGAAAAGGGTCTGATTTACCCCTTAACTTTATGATTTGGAGCTGATATACCCTTCGTTTAAAAAATGGCCCATATATGCCCCTGCCGTTATAGAAATGGCTCATATATGCCCTTTTACTTAACAGACCATTATTTAATAAATTAAAAATTCATTTCTTTATGCTTTAATCTGAGAAAATGCCACGTGGCTCTTAAAATACCCCGCCCAATTAATTTTTACCGACCCGATCCAATTGAAAACAAGAAAACCCCACCCACTTAAATAAACCTAACCCATTTCATTATATGATCTCCACTCTCCACTTCAACAAGTAGTCTTCTTTGGTGAATATTGTAGATCCGAAGGGGTCGAGATTCCTCTTGCATCTCCTTTAAAAACAATCTTCCTGCTTCCTATTCCTTCAAATATTCGAGACCTCTTTTCCATCCTTGTTTCTGTCTCAGAAATTATCATTGGTCGCAATGTTGGATCTTCTTCATTCCCGATCTCAGGACCATATGCAGTAGACTGTTGCGTCTGAAAATGTTGTGGTGAAGCTTCTGTCTCATACTCCCGATCCCCGTAGTTGAAAACAATATCCACTTCTTCAATCATCCTTTAAAATGACACCTGCAACAAGCAAATAACTTAGACATAGTAGGGACCACCTTAGCATTTAACACTGAAAAATGAATTTTAAAATCCTAAAGAGACAATAACTAATTGGGGACCAACAAAGATTCCATCTTTGCATTCAAAGAGATAAACTCATGTATTAAAGTAAGAAAATAAATCTTCCATGGACAGAATGTTAAGGGAAAAAAGCACATAAGTAAACTCAATTACATTTTTTTTTACATTTTACCCTATATTTTTAACACGAAAGATCCTTAAAAGAAAAGGGAAGAAAGTAGTAGAAACTTACATAAGATTTTGAACGATAATGAAATTGATGGAGGCCATTTTAGAGCTCACTGAAATCCTAACAATTTTTTGATTTTTTCTTGTTGAAGTGGAGAGTGGAGACCATATAATGAAATGGGTTAGGTTTATTTAAGTGGGTGGGGTTTTCTTGTTTTCAATTGGATCGGGTCGGTAAAAATTAATTGGGCGGGGTATTTTAAGAGCCACGTGGCATTTTCTCAGATTAAAGCATAAAGAAATAAATTTTTAATTTATTAAATAATGGTCTGTTAAGTAAAAGGGCATATATGAGCCATTTCTATAACGGCAGGGGCATATATGGGCCATTTTTTAAACGGAGGGTATATCAGCTCCAAATCACAAAGTTCAGGGGTAAATCAGACCCTTTTCCCTATATTTATTGAATTGCTATAAACATAATTAGTATCGTTTTTATTAAGAGATTTTTTTAAATAGCAAACATTAGGCCTTAAATAGGGCTATATAGTTATAGCTTGATTAACTATGAATAATAGCAAAATGTTAGGAGATGAAGGATGAGAATGGCGAGCGAATACATATTAACAGGAGAGAGACAAGCAAGATCGCGAGAGGAAGTAGAGAGGTAAGCGAGGTCTCGAGAGAGAGGAGAAAGGTGAGCGAGATCGAGAGAGGGTGACAAAGAATTGTATTTTGTATATATTTTACACTAGGGAATCCACCCGCGCTTTGCATGGGCCTTAGGTGGGCGAAATTAGACTATATAATATGTTGAATTTTGGAAGTGTTGTATAATGCGGCATTATTTGACCTGTTTTTTAAGTGTTGTAATGTGATTCCCTTTTTAGTCGTCATCATTCCATTTTTTGGTGCTCTCTAACGTTTGAGTATACTTTGGCCATATGGTTGAAACAATTATAGGTTGGACAAAGATCAATTATTTGTTTTAAAAGGAAGGCAGAGAGGGGTTGACGTGAATGGGTGTCTTGGAGTATGCCAGGCATTATATAGACATTGACATAATTTTTTGGAAGCACAGTTTCGAAGAGGTGCAATTTGGAACAACCGGTAGGAGCAGACGTTGTGTTTAGCATGAGATGTTAGAAAGCGGCGCATTCTTTGAGAATAGCAGTGTTTGTTCTTTATTCACAACCTGTGAAGTTGTGTTTTAATATTATATAGGGTAGTTAGGCTTAATTAGAGGGTTGAAATTTCATTCCGTATTGGGCTTGAATAGCCATGAGTTTGATCATATATTTTATTAAGCGAATCAAACTAAGCTTGCCTAGTCGTAGAGATGCTATGATGTTCTACTTTAAAAGGAACTTGTGAGGTTTACAAAAAAGAGTGGATTCATGGGCCTTTGCATAGATTGAACTCAAAGGGAAAAACCTTTTATTTGTTAACTTTTTATTCTAACGCTCCCTCTTAAAATACATCCAATTATAGGTAGAGGGAGGAAAAACTGGGTGCTACGTAAATTTTCCATGAAATTGTCTTGCCTCTAAACTGAATAGCCGCTGTCAAAAGTTGGGAAAACACTTCACTAATACGATATACTATGATGGATTAAATTTCTATATTTTAATGATTCAGCCTCTAAACACATAAAAATGAAGTTTTTAATTATGATATTTAGCGTGCAATTTTTATTTATTAATACTCTATTTTGTTTGATATTTATAAATTAATGAACTTTGATTATACACATTTTATAAATGTGGATGATCTTATTTTAAGTTGGAGTCGGCCAGGTAACCTTTTTTAAGCATACAATTTTGTAATGGCAATTTTAGAGAGTTTTAAGATGCGATAACAAATGATATTTTTGGCAAACAAATGTAAAGTTTCACAGTCCCACATAAAGTTTGTTGGGGAAATATTAAGAAATTTCACAATAATAATAATAATAATAAATAAATTTATTATTTAATAAAAGGTGATCCTAAAAATAAGATGAAAATACTACGAAGAAAAATAAATATTAGTACAGAAAATAGATAAATACTTGAGTCGTACTGGGCACTGTCCTAAGAAACTATTTCAACGATGTGAAATGTTTCCCCAGGATTAAACAAGCACTTCCCTATCTTAAATAAATAGAGGTAGCAGAAATCAGCAAATTAATTATCATCTGCAAGTTATTAGGGGATATAAGTTAACAAAGCCAAAGAAATAATTAACTTTAAAAATGTAAAGAGAGTGAAGCATGTGAGGGAGTATTTCTTACTTCTTAAATCACAAAGCAAATGCCTATTTATAGGCTAATTCATAACTCAACCAATTTGACAAGTGTCTTAGACACTTGTCAATATCATTTCATGCAAAGGACAAGTATAAGGATATGTGGCAAGATGGGACAAATAGTGGCATATACTACATTGCCAACTTTATCATTTTTCCAATAAACAATTTCAAAATAATTATTGGCTTTGTAAATATATTTTTTTAAAAAGAAATAATTTTTTGAAATAAAATATTTTTTCTTACAATCCCCCACTTATTTCAAAAGATTTTATAAAAATATAATTTGCTGGACTTTCAGGACAAAATGCAATAGGTTTGGTGTCTTTCGGACTATGAACCAAACTTAGATCGATAAAATTTAATTTACAGAATTACTGGTGAAACATAATATTTCTATGAACCAAATAATTCTAGTTGTAATCAGTGACTTTACCAATCACATTTTGACCACAGTAATTTTGTTGTTCAACGCGATTTTGCGCTTATAAGCCATGCGCGTGCCTGGTATTCATGAGAGCTTTAGAGACTAGACCAAAGTCTCATAGGAGCGGCCACACTCCTACTCCCATATAGGCGAATTTATTAAGTGTACACTGCTTTAAATACACCTTCCTTAATTAAGGACTATGAATTCATTAAGAGTTAATAACTCAACCCTCATTTTTAGTAGCAGTTTCAAACACTCTCAGTTAGTGCGCAGAGCCAATATCAACTTGTTATTACCCATATGAACCTACTTCATGGGATCTCCAATCACATAGGTTGGGTTCCCGTCTCTATTGGCTAACAATTGGCCTTAAACCCATTTCTATTGAGGTCTGAAGAATTAATTTTCTTCCCACGGGTTTCGTCAGTGAATCGGCCGAATTCAATTCTGACATCACATATCAATTGCAATTATTCCATCTTTCAGCAGCTGCTTAACGACATCATGCCTCAATTTCATGTGTCTACTCTTACAACTGTAAGATTTATTCTTTGCAATAGCAATTGCGGCTTGACAATCACAGTGTATAAACACTAGAGGCAATTTATCCTTTATTAAAGGGATATTTGCTAGGAAATTCCTTAGCCACTCAGCCTCAGAACCATCTAGTTCCAGAGCTACAAACTCTGATTCCATAGTTGATCTAGCAATGATCGTCTGTTTAGCTGATTTCCAGGATACTGCACCACCACCTAAGGTGAACACGTATCCGCTAGTGGATTTTGTCTCATCTGAATCAGAGCTGCATCACAGTATCCTTCTAAAGTAGAAGGAAATCCACTATACATGATACCATAATTCATGGTTCCTTTTAAATATTCATCAGTCTATTCAATGCAAACCAATGCTCATTATTGGGATTATAAGTATATTTACTCAATCTGCAAACAGCATAGGCAATATCAGGCCTAGTAAAATTCATCAAATACAATAGACTTTCAATAATTTGAGCATATTTAAACCGAGCAACTGGGTATCCATAATTCTTTTCCAATTTAGAGTTAGCATCATAAGGAGTGGCTACAGGTGTCACCTCAAGACATTCAAACCTTTTAAGAAGTCTTTCCACATAATGTTCCTGTGACAACATTATACCATCTTCACTCCTTATTATCTTAACTCCCAAAATCATATTTGCTTCACCCAGATCTTTCATATCAAAATTAGTAGACAAAAATAATTTTGTATTATTCACAATATTTAAACTTGTACCAAATATAAGCATGTCATCAACGTATAAACATATTATCACATAATCATTGTCTACCATTTTGATATATAAACACAGTTATCCACTTCAACAGAAGAAAAATTATCTTTTGATAAGACTTGATCTAATTTTTCATGCCACTGCTTAGGAGCTTGTTTTAGGCCATAAAGAGATTTGATTAATTTACAGACTTTATTTTCTTGTCCAGGAATAATACATCCTTCAGGTTGAACCATATAAATTTCTTCTTCTAAATCACAATTTAAAAAAGCTGTTTTTACATAATGAATAAAAAGTTTGTGAACTGATGCTAAAGCAATTAAAATTCAAATAGAAGAAATTCTCGTCACTGGTGCAAATGTATCAAAGTAATCAATATTTTGTTTTTGAGAAAATCCTTTCGCTACTAACCGAGCTTTATATTTATCTATAGATCCATCAGGATTAAATTTTCTTTTGAAAATCCATTTACAACCAATAGGTTTTGCACCAGGAGGTAAGTCAGTCAAAATCCATGTTTTATTTTTCATAATTGAATCAATTTCCAATTTTATTGCCTCTTTCCAAAATTTAGCATCAGAAGAAGAAATTGCTTCAAAATAATTTAAAGGTTCATTATCAACAAGAAAAGTCTGAAAATCATTTCCATATGAAAAATATTCTTTTCTTGGCCTTTTGCTCCTCCGCAGATCCTCAATATCAGAGGAATTATCATTATTTCTTTCAACAGGTGCATGAGTAATTTTATCACATAGTGGAAAATATGTTAAAAAAATTCAGCATTCTTTGTCTCAATAATAGTATTGCAATCAAGCACATCACTTTTTAACACAAGAAATCTATATGCAGCACTATGTTCAGCATATCCAATAAGCATACAATCAGCAATTTTAGAACCTATTTTTCTCTTTTTAGGTTCAGGCAAAAGAACTTTTGCAAGACACTCCCACACTTTTAAATATTTCAAATTAGGTTTATAAACTTTCCACAATTCATAAAGAGTTCTACTAGTTCTTTTATGAGAAATTCTATTTTGTAAGTGACATGCAGATAAAATTGCTTCACCCCATAAATTATTAGGAGCATTAGAACTAATTAACATTGAATTCATCATTTCTTTCAAAGTTCTATTTTTCCTTTCAGCTACTCCATTTGACTCCGGTGAATAAGGAGGGGTTACTTCATGAATAATTCCTTCTTTTTCACATAAAGCATTTAAAGAAACATATTCTCCACCTCTATCAATCTTATTCTCTTGATTTTTCTACCAAGTTAATTTTCAACCTCAGACTTATAAGCAATAAAAACATCAAATGCACTTGGTTGTGGATGTATCAAAGCATGTGCAACTCCATGAACATCAAGCAAAGAGAAAATACGCTCTTGCCATCTTTTAAAATTTTCATTAGCAAAGATTTCAATATTTGACACATTCGAAAATGGTTTAGCATAAGGTAATACAACTGAAACTGGGGTAGTAGGATTAGTACCAACATTTGTAGTATCAGAAATAATTTCAGGAGCAGTATTATTTGTCATAGTTTCTTAGAATGTTGGGGAAATATTAAAAAATTCACAATAATAATAATAATAAATAACTTTATTATTTAACAAAAGGTGGTCCTGAAAATAAGATGAAAATACTACGAAAAAAAATAAATATTAGTACAAAAAATAGATAAATACTTGAGTCGTGCTGGGCACTGTCCTAAGAAACTATTTCATCGGTGTGAAATATTTCTCCAAGATTAAACAAGCACTTCCCTATCTTAAATAAATAAAGGTAGCAGGAATCAACAAATTAATTATCATCAGCAAGTTATTAGGGGATATGATAACAAAGCCAAAGAAATAATTAACTTTAAAAATGTAAAGAGAGTGAAACATGTGAGGGAGTATTTCTTACTTCTTAAATCACAAAGCAAATTGCCTATTTATAGGCTAATTCATAACTCAACCATTAGACACTTGTCAATATCATTTCATGCAAAGGACAAGTATAAGGATATGTGGCAAGACGGGACAAATAGTGGCATATACTACATTGCCAACTTTATCATTTTTCCAATAAACAATTTCAAAATAATTATTGGCTGTAAATACATTTTTTTTAAAAAGAAATAATCTTTTGAAATAAAATATTTTTTCCTACAACGTAAAGTTAAGGTTGAATGATTACATCACCACTTTTGCTGAATTTTGAGATTGGAAGATATCTTTAAAGATGTTTCAAAAACATGTTTTTATAGCCATTTAGCGTTGAAATTGAAAATAATACAAATTTTGATTAAATAAGCAGCCAACTGTAGTCTGATAAAATTATTGAGGGATACAAGTGTGTTACATAATAAAGATATGTGTATTATAATTGGCATAGCACTTACGCTAGTTTCATGAGGGCAATAAAAAATAACAGGATAGTGATTGTTCTTCGATATAAGGTTAGAGTGTATATAGCGTGCCAATTGACCACTTAGTCAGCTTGTACTTGTAAAATGATGTCAATGAAGGAATCTGATAAGCTTTCAGATAGGGAGCCATCCTCATCCTTCTCCAGGTTATCATTTTCCCTCAAAGATGTAATGTCTTTAGTTTCTATTGACTTGAACAAATCTGGAGGTGCAGTATTCATGATATCTGTCCTTTCAACACCAGGTTTGAGATTGTCCAGGACTTCGCTACATATCCCACCCTTCTTTCCAGTCACACCCTGAGATGAAATCCTTGTGAGGGATCTTTTCTTTATTGACAATGGTATGGTGCCCTTCCCCAAATACAAAGCTAATGGAGGAACCACCTCTGACTAATATTATTTTTAATAAAGGTATGTTCCATTAATCTATCTTCCTCTCATATTATATGACGACTTTAAGCTATACACACTGACATTAGTATATGCCTAGTGATGTGTGAGGTTAATGAAGACGTGGCTTAGAGAAGGGGTGGGCAGGCTCCAAAAGTTATAATCACTGATCACGATAAGTCACTGAGGTTCGCTCTTGAAGAAGTTTTTCTATGTTCAAGTCACTGTTTTGTGGTTTGGCATGTGCTGGAAAGAATCCCAGAAATACCTGTTGATCTGGAAAAGTTGCATGAGATATTTATGAAAAAATTCAGCAAGTGTATATTTAAGCCGGTAACCGATGAGAAATTTGGTTTAACAGGGTCGAAGATGGTTAGCCGATTTTATCATCAAGAGAATGACTGGATTCAGACACTGTATGAGATGCGCAAAAAGTGAATTCTAACTTACATGAGAGGTAGTTTTATGGCTGGAAGGGCAACAACTCAACGGTCGGAGAGTATAAGCTCATTTGACAAGTACATTCATAAGAAAATCAGGCTCAAAGAGTTTATGAGACAATATGGAATGATTCTCTAAAACCGATATGAAGATGAAGCAATGGCAGACTTTGATACATTGCACAAACAACCAGCTTTGAAATCACATTCACCATTGGGAGAGCAGATGTCAATAATTTAATTAATAGCAACACAAAGTTGGTTATGAACATATCATTTTATGCAACCTGTGAAGAAGCAATCCAAAAAAAAAAATGAACAGAGGAGCATACTTCCATAAGGAAGTCAAACTTTGATCATTATCCGGCAACACTGTCAATGATATGAAATCTCAGGGGTATGGGCTAGGAACTGGTAGGTAAAGGGTAACAACGTGACGACGCAAATGTGAAGGTACTTCTTTAAAGTCAAATTTCCTTATGGAGACTATTTTGTGCTTAGAAATTTGTAGTTGCAGTTGCAGAAAGTTTCTTGATCCGACAAAGATTGGAATGTTACGCGCACTAATGTGCACTTTGAAAGGCTCACGTCAAGGAACAGAAGAATGGTATCGACGGATGATTCATCAACTATTATATAGCTGGCTAACGTTCATATTTAAATTAACTAATACTTGATTGAATAAATTGACCTACGAATTCTGATAAAATGATGTTGGTGAAAGTACACAATATTAAACTGATTCCTAAGGAAAACCTTCCTAGGTAGCTTTCCATTCTTGTAATTTGTATTTGCTGTGGGAATTTTCTGTTGAAGAAAAAAAATATTTTCGAAAATAAGGTAAAAACAATATTAATTTCTTTAAATTAGATTTATCATATCATAAAAAGCAATAAATATGAGTAGAAAAAGTACTTTAAATAAAGAGGAAATCATAATTACCCCATCAAAGTAAGACCTATTTTTTAAAAAGACACTTCAACTTTGTGGGGGTCCTAATACCCCCTTATTCTTATTTATAATGAATTTATTGTCCCATTATGTGCCTATGTGGCATGTAGAGTGTAGTTCACTCTCTAGTAAAGAGTGAGCTGAATCAAAAAGTAAACAAATATTTATTTATATATTTATTTAATTAGTAATATTCTTTTTTCTTTTCTTTTATTTATTTTATTGTACTTCCTCAATTCTTTAATTTTATTATCTTCTTCCCCAATTTTTTCAAAGAACAAACTACCCTTTCTCTAAAGACCCATTTACTTCACTCATTTTTTTCCTTATCTTCTTGCTTCTCTTTGTTCCTTTTTCTTCTTTTGATCTTGTTTTTTTCAATATAGTAATAATTGTAATCCTCCTTGATAACATTGCTCCTTTTGTTAAAAAAATAAAATAAATTGTTATGTAGTTCTTTAGCATGTAAATAAAGAAACTTCTTCGATTTGTATTATAGAATTTCATTGCCTTCATCGTAATGGTGTTTCGCTTCATAATTGTTGTAATTTTGAAAAGGACATTGTAGATTGGATTGGAGGTGATTACTAATTTTCAATTTTTAATTTTTAGCAATTTTATTTTTGATTTAACAACAATTTGATAATATCAATGATGAAGATGGTACAATAATAGTGATGTGATGAAGACTATCCGAAGAATTGACGAAAATGGCAGTACGTGGGAGAATTTGATTATGAAGAAGAAGAAGAAAGAGAACAGAGGAGGGTAATGAAGAAGAAGAAGAAAGAGAAAAAGAAAAAGAAAAAGAAATTAATAAAATAAGAAAAATAAAAATTAATACGTGACAGATTATAATTGGTGTGTGATTACACTTTTTTTCTGGCAATTGAGGTTAGTTAAAAAATGGGGTATTTACAACACTTTAAAATTGTTTAAGGAGGTACTAGGACCCCCGCAAAGTTAAAGTGTCTTTTTAAAAAATAGGTCTTACTTTGATGGGGTAATTATGTATTTCCTCTTAAATAAATTCAAAGTTTGGACTTTTTGATGTTAGAAATATTTAAGAATGGAACTATTTGAGAAACTACAAAATAGAATACTTCTATTTGCAGATCTAAATTTCCTCCCCTTATTCATAGCCCAATCTTCAAAAAGTGTTAATTTACAAAAAAATAAAATAAAAATGGAGTTAGCAAAAATAATAAATCAAATACTTGTATTTGCAGATCTAAATTTCACCAAGACTTTTCACCTTTTCATATCCATTGCCCACACTTTCAAAAGAACAAATAAATTCAAGAAACAAAGTCCAAAAAATCTATTACCACAAAGAAAAAGTGTATTTACCATCCGTTTCGCACTAGTTTGAGGATTGAAAGCCTTGAATAACCCTTTTTCATGTTCACTTTTGTTGTCAAGCAATTAGAGAATAAGATAACTCGCCACACAACCTAAATTCTATTAGCTCCTTTAGATGTTGAAGAAGTGTCATTACTCAAGCATGTATATATATATATATATATAAATTGATGTCAGACCTAAAAGGTGTATTTATGTCATTTATGTAATGACATGATTATATATGAGTTCGCCACATTTTTCACGTGAATATATCAAATACTAAGTCACAAAATTTTACGGTATATTTGTACATTGGTTTTTCTTTTATTGTTGCAAGCATAAAAAGTCTTTAAGCTCCACGCAAAAGATCATATGACATAATGACTTATCAACCTCTTTTTTGGATCTATGCAAAAGTTCACACTTTCAACACAACTTCTAACACTGTCACGTTTATCCTTTTTGGATTCATGCAAAAGTTCACACTTTCAACACAACTTCTGACACTGTCACGTTTATCTTTTTTGGATCAATGCAAAAGTTCACACTTCCAACACAAATTCAGACACCAACAATTTTATCGTTTTCTATCACGTTCATCTTTTTCGGATCCATGCAAAAGTTCACACTTCAACACAACTTATGACACCAACAATTTTAACGTTTTCTGTCACGTTTATCTTTTTTTGGATCTATGCAAAAGTTAACACTTTCAACACAACTTCTGAAATTGTTGGTGTCAGAAGTTTGTGTTGAAATTGTGAACTTTGCATGGATCCAAAAAAGATAAACGTGACAGAAAACGTTAAAATTGTTGGTGTTAGAAGTTGTGTTGAAAGTGTGAACTTTTGCATGGATCCAAAAAAGATAAACGTGATAGAAAATGATAAAATTGTTGGTGTCAGAAGTTGCGTTGGAAGTGTGAACTTTTGCATTGATCCAAAAAGATAAACGTGACAGTGTCAAAAGTTGTGTTGAAAGTTTGAACTTTTGCATGAATTCAAAAAAGTTGTGTTGAAAGTGCGAACTTTTGCATGGATCCAAAAAAGAGTTTAATAAGTCATTATGTCATATGATCTTTTGCGTGGAGCTTAAAGATTTTTTATGCTTGCAACAATAAAAGAAAGGTGAATGTACAAATATACCGTAAAATTTTGTGACTTAGTATTTGATATATCCACGTGAAAAATGTGGCAAACTCATATATAATCATGTCATTACATAAATGACATAAATACACCTTTTAGGTCTAACATCAATTTATATATATATATACATGCTTGAGTAATGACACTTCTTCAACATCTAAAGGAGCTAATAGAATTTAGGTTGTGTGGCGAGTTATCTTATTCTCTAATTGCTTGACAACAAAAGTGAACATGAAAAAGGGTTATTCAAGGCTTTCAATCCTCAAACTAGTGCGAAACGGATGGTAAATACACTTCTTCTTTGTGGTAATAGATTTTTGGGACTTTGTTTCTTGAATTTATTTCTTCTTTTGAAAGTCTGGGTAATGGATATGAAAAGGTGAAAAGTCTTGGTGAAATTTAGATCTGCAAATACAAATATTTGATTTATTATTTTTGCTAACTCCAATTTTAATTATTTTTTTGTAAATTAACACTTTTTGAAGATTGGGCTATGAATAAGGAGGAAATTTAGATCTGCAAATACAAGTATTATATTTTGTAGTTTCTCAAATAGTTACATTCTTAAATATTTCTAACATCAAAAAGTCCTAACTTTGAGTTTATTTAAATTACGTTTTCTTCTCATATTTGTTGCTTTTTATGATATGATAAATCTGATTTAAAGAAATTAATATTGCTTTTACCTTCTTTTCAAAAATATTTTTTGTCTTCACAGAAAATTCCATAGCATGTACAAATTACAAGAATGGAAAGCTACCTAGGAAGGTTTTCCTTAGGATTCAGTTTAGTAATATGTGGTGGCCTATGAGAGTGATCAAAATAGAAAGAGTTGTATTTTTTGAATGGATGGGAGAAATTTATTGAGGACAACAGTCTAGAATTTGGAAACATTGTAATATTCTATTATGATGGAAATGAAATATTTGACATAAAATCACTTGGAACAAATGGATGTATATAGAATGGAGCTAAATGTGACAACAAGGAGGAAGAAGTGAATGTTGAACATCGAAAGAGTATAGAACCAAAAGAGAAAAACAAGACTAGAGATAACAACAATAGCTCATTTGATGATGATAGCACTGATAACACATGGTAGAAGAAGAAGATAATGATTAAGAAGAAGTGGAAAAGGAAGAGGAAGAGAGAGTGAAATGACTGACACGTTCAAGAAAAAGACTTTAGCTTCAAAAGATAAATACAGTTAAATATTTAGATCTAATTATCTGTTTGATTTTATATGTAAATCAATTCTTTAAATGTTAGTACATTGCTGCAAAAATAACGTATTTGTATATTTGGATATGATTTTGTAATCTTATAAATGTCATGAAATGTTTAAGTCTATAAGTTTTAAAAGATTTAAAATAGGTTTGGTTTTTTGTTTCATTAACAAAACGAGCTTAAGGGAATATTTTGCTAGGCTTTATTGAATACTAGAGAAGAATATATTCAAATACCATTTTCTAACACTTTTGGTATAATGCCAGAAGTTTTCTTTTTTCATAAAGTTCATGTTCAATAAAGTATCACCACGTACAATGAAACAAATGGAGTATTTGTGAGTTCTCATGGAATTTCTATTTCTAAACTTGATCTTAATTTCCTTCTAGAAATCATCAACATGAACATAGATTTATTGACAAATGTATCTGGCTACACACGGAAATAACATACTGCATTAGAAGTATTTAGTATTTGGTTTACATACATTCACATTTCATAGATTAATGGTGACAGAGACTAATAAGCATAAACTTGTTTTACTTCAAGAAAACACTTACCAGGAAGCAGCAGGACTTTTTCACATTATAGCCTTTCAAGCATTTCACAAATTGTGGAATATTTGGAGTGAGACCTGTGAGATGGTCGTCTTCTTTCTCAAGTGCAGCTCTTTTTCAAAAGGAATACAACATAGTAGTCCATTAGTCCATCACATGTTAAAATAGGTCTTCTGCAAAGGAAATTCCAGTTCATGAAAGTTTAAATTTGATCACTATCACTGCATTTTATGCTAACTTTCAACAACAGCAAGAAGAATTGGAAGGGTAGGAGTTAAATCATCATACCTGTGCCATTTTCACCGTTAGCACGAGTCTGTTTAGGGAATTTTGAAGTGTAAGGGTATTTTCTGGCCTTTTACGCTTGCTGCCTCCATATATTGGAGCTTGTTGATTTTATTGCCGTGTTTGTTGACTTCACTTGTCTTTCCAAGTCCTATCTTTCTGAAAATTCCTATTGTGAATTGCAGAGCGCCATCGTACCAAAACACGAGATATTCCCATTTTGTTGTTCGTTATTTTTCTGAAGTTTGTTCCAACCATTGTGTATAAGCAAGACCCCTACCATCACATTGTAATTTCACATTCCAAGTGCCTCCAAAAAGACACTTCAGAGTGGCTTTATCAGGTAAATTTTCTGATATACGCCAAACAAATCAGCTGGGATTCTCTACAAATTAAGAGAGTCAATAGAAAAGCAAAAAACAGCACGAAAATGAGCTGGGTTTCACATATAATCATGTAAATGATGAACAGAAGCAGAATATTACCAGTTCACTAGTGATTGTAGGATGAAACCTCTTGACAAAAATTGTACTTTTAGCTATCTTCAGTAAGGCTTTTACCACATCATGGTAGCGGTTTGCCTTGTCTTTAACACCAAATCTATAAAGCTAGATTTAATTCACATATATAGGATGAACAGAGAAAAACATAAACAATTCACTGTTTTGCAAGTGAACTCATGGTCATTCCAAGTTTTCCAACCAAACATAACAATTTTTACAGAAGTAGACCAGTTAATGGTTTGACATTCGAATGTAAATAAACTAGACTTCAGTCCACCATGAAAGGTCAAGTTTAGCTTGCTGCATACTCCACTGGCCAAGCTTGACTTTCTCTGCTAAAGATCGAGAGGGGAATTCGAAAAGAAATTGATACCCGTTCATGTTGAAGACACCAACTGTGTTACCCCATTTGCTCGACACCCCGGGACAACATAGCAATCTTCAGAAAACATCTGTTGAGTATGTCCTTCTCCGAAAGACCAGAAAAAACACTAATCTCGATACATCTGTTTTCGTTGTTCAAAACTTCCAGATTCCCTTTTTTTGACTGCCATCGGTTTCTTGTAATAGTTTCTACAAAGGTTGAGCTCCTCTTTGGTTGAAGTAAAATTTCCTTCAGTTTAGGGGGACCCCTCCTATTAATGAATACTTCAATTTTCTGTGCCAACATCTCCCAACCCTCATTAAATACAGACTCTGGTATAATAATGACGTACCTCCGTTGACCTTGGACTGCTATGATGCTGATGAACCTCCCTGCCCTATTAAATTCTGAGAGCAAAAGTAGTTGGAAGGGTGATCCTTCATTCTCCATCTATTGATTCTGTTACCATTGGCTTTGGACGCCAAACGCATTAAATGACATGACCAAAGTAAGACTTTCTTGCTTAAAATCATGTTCTTAATGATGATCTACCCCTTTCTACCCAATCGTACAAGAATTCTGAAGAAGAATAGCTCTCAACAATGTCATATGATTTATCCCCTGCCCGGATATATAATTTGTAAACTTGTCTTTTTAGCAAAGTAACAAAAGAAAGAAAAAAAATGACAGATACTAAAATAGGGCATGGTGAGGCGAGTGGGTTGAAGATAGAAAAAAAAGCTATGTAGGGTGGGTGGGGCAGGTTGAAATTTTAGCAGGTTAAGACTCAACCAGCCCCATTGCCATCCCTACTGAAATATATCAGATAAAATACAGTAGATATCATTTGTTCAGAAGGCTGACAAGAACCTAACTTGTAAATATCTCACATGGTAAAACTGAAATCACTTTAACACCCTTTCATTGCCCCATATCTGAAGCGAAAGTTATCCTCGGGTAAACCCTGGCCCTACCGTATAAGTAATCCAACTGGGAGCATTCCAGACATGAGATTAGACCAGACTGACACATAATAATATGAACCTTAATAAAGCATGTTAATCGACTCCTTGATACAAGTAAAATATCCAAATATGCAGAAGAAAGATGAGCTCATATATATTCACTTGCAGCCCTCTGATAAGAAACGATTTCTAAGTTAAGATGTCTTGTAGTACGTCTATTGGTCTTCCTTCATGTATTCAGCAGAATAAATTTCCGATGAAGATATCCCATTCAAAAGAAGTAGAAACAGGGAAAGAAGTAAGAGATACCTTGTTAACTGGATCCTCTTGTTAACTGGGAACTACTACCAAACTTGTCTCCAGGGAATCCTCTAGAACTGAAAGATTCACGCTGGAGCACAGAACCATTCTTCAAGTCCACCGCGGAGCTTATTGGCTTTACATCACGTTTAACCACCCAAGGGGTAAATCCTTTTGAATTCAACTCATTGTCCGAATGCCACCCATTGTCTTCTGAACTAGGTCCTACTTCCTCATCCCCGTGGCTTCCATCTTTATCACCGTTATCATTGTCAGAGAAGCTATTAACTGACTCAGAGTTGCTTTGTGTTAAAGCCAGTTTATGAATTTCTCCACATTCCAAAACAAATTTATGTCTGAAGTAGAGGTAGTAGGTTCATAAGAAGAAGATGAAGGATAGCCGAAAACTTTACGCATCAAGCCATCAGAAACGCCTCGAAATTGACCCACAATATGATCCACAGAATCATCCACGTTAACTGTCACAAAGGATGAGTTCAATCAGATTACAACAAATTAAGTAACTACCATATACCATGTTACTCACTCATTATGTTCATTTTTAAGCAATCAGAGAAAGACGTAAAAGTATATTAAGGAAAAAAAATAATCATCTTATGTAGTTATTCACTACGCTGACAGATCGAATGTGCCATTAAGGATTCTTATGCATTAATACACCACAAAGGAGAACAGTTAAACAATTATTCTACTTAAATCCCTGCCAAGAACAGACAATATTTTTTCCTAGTCAGTAACCTTGAACATAATCCATCCACCACCTCATTTTATTTTTATGCATGAAAGAAGTGGCGGTGCCAAGAAAGGACAAGAAAATGAAAATTATGAAAAGAAAAGGAACTTAGACTGAAAACCAGCATAAGACTGCCCTGTTGAGGTCTATGAAGATCGTAGGAGTTCAGATACCATGTGAAAGTTTGAGCAAACCTTGAGAGAAAAATAAAGTTGTCAAAGACCTTATACACCACTTTTATATAACTCAACAACCTTTCACATGTGTAACCACTTCTGGGGTTCACTCATGTATTTGAATGTGGACTTATCAGTACGAGGAAACCCTACAAAGGTGGACTCAGATATCATGTGAGAGAATGAGACAAGAAAAAACATATTGATAACTTGACAATCCAGTGAATACAACACGCCTATTTATTTATAGGTTTCAAATATAATGCATATGGTTCTTCTCAACACGGAACAATATGTGAATTAAGAATTTAACTCTGTTATAACACAATTAAATAAACATACTACTTAAAGTTCATGACTGCAGATTATATGATGTGAAGAAAAGTAACAAAGTGTGTCGCCTCAGGTTGTGATATAATATATTTCGTTCAAACTTTAGCTTTATAATTTAGCAAAGCAGACTTCAGAACTCACTTCAAGAGTTAAGCATTATCTGAAGTTGGAATCAGATGCCCAACACTGCATCCTATGCAAAGAAACTCGGTACAAGTTATTCTGGGCATTAAATGGAGATTTATTATTGCAGTCATCAACAGGACTACCCTTTTACCACATTCCATGTATACGAGTATATAGATGTAAAATTATCCAATGTAAACACCAGACTCATCACATAGATAAAGAAAACAAACATGTTGGCTGGAAAAATCACTGAAGAAGATTTTCCAAAAGAGTAGTTCTTCATAGACATAAATCAGGTATTAGTTAGGGTTAAAACAGCCTAGATCTATATGAAATGATGGTATAAAACGTAACAAACTTCAAGAAATATATACCTTGGAAGAGGCCCTAAGAAATCCCACATTTCATGTTGCTCAGCCACATTGGCAATTGACAAGAGATCCTGATAGAGAAAGAACATTTAAAGCAACCAGAAGGCACAAATATCCCAAATAGACATAAAAGCAGTGCAGAAACATACTTGCAGATATTTGTAAAGCTGAATGCAATGCTGATGAAAGAAATGCAAGCCCCCTTCCATCACATAGTAGTTTCACATTCTAAGTGCCTCTAGAAAGACACTCTAGAGTGACTTTATGAGATGATTCACCTGAAATAATCTGGCCACAACCATGTGAACAAGTAAGTAAAACAATGGGAAGAAAACGAATTAAGGAACCGGAAACTTCAATCAAGAATTCAAGAATCATGGACATCTTACCGAGCTTTAACATAAAAAGGAAGGGAGTACAATTATCAGCAAAACATTAATTCAAGAACTCAAAAGAACCAGTTAAAGAAACAGGAGAAAATAGTAACCTAAAAATCCTTAGATTCAATCTTTTTTACCGTCGCACGGGAGTAGTACAGTACTATGACTCAATCATTTTACCGTCGTCATGGCCGGATTCCGTCGTCATGGCCGGATTCAGAAAAAGAAGACTGCGCTCACATAGGTAGTTCATCGGCTTTCTACAACATCTTTTTCCATATACTTTTTATAATTAAAAAAACTATTTATAATTAGGTCAAAATAATTATGGCAAGTTTCTTTATTTATTTCAACTTATTAAAGTTTCAAACAATTGTGATTTAGCATAGTCTTATATGTTTATATTTCCTTTAACTAAGAATTAAATAATTGAGAAAATTAAAGAATTAGATATCTTTACTAAAAAATTAAAGAATGTTAAAAAAATGAAATTTATCACTTTAATTCGAATATTGAATTAGTAAGTATTTAATATATATATATACATATATTATAACCATAAACGGAAAAAATAATGGAAACTAGTCAAAATTCATAAATAAAAAAAAATGTTAATTATATTTATAGCAATTCAATAAACATGAGAAGTGAATTTTAATACAAATCTTAACCTCAGCGAATTATTTCATCACAATCACGTAATAAAATTTAGCGAACAAATTAAATAATAGAATAGGAAGATCAAACTAAAACTTTACTTTTGGAGCTCCTAATTTTAGTATAGCATGACGAGTAAGATTATATGGAAATTTTATTAATTCTTTTATCATAACAATAATATTGACTAAAACAATCTTCATTTTTGTCAATATTTTCTCCCAACACTTTTTGTATAATGCCAAAAGCTTCTTCTTCCTTTTTTTCCATAAAGTTCATGTTTTAATCAGTGTTATTATTCTGATAAAAGAATTGAGCAAGCTTTATTTAATCTTACTCACCAAACTATACTAAAAGTGAGAGCTTCACAAACAAAGTATTAGTTGATCTTATTGTTCTAGTGTTTAGATTGCTCGCTAAATTACATTAAGTGATTGTGATGAAATGTTAAGACGAGGTTAGGACTTGTATTAAAATCTGCTTCTTATGTTTATTGAATTGCTATAAACATAATTAGTATCGTTTTTATTTAGAGATTTTTTCAAAATAGCAAATATTAGGCCTTAAATAGGGCTCTGTAGTTATAGCTCGCTTAACTATGAATAATAGCAATGTTAGGAGATGAAGGATGAGAACATCGAGCGACATATGAGATCGAGAGAGGAGAAAGTGTATTTTCATGAATTTTGGAGGGAAAAAAATACAAATACAAATACAAACTGGTTTATATCGAAATGAATATATATTAAGAGGAGAGAGACGAGCGAGATCGAGAGAAGAAGTAGAGAGGTAAGCGAGGTCTCAAGAGATAGGGGAGAAAGGTGAGCAAGATCGAGAGAGGGTGACAATGAATTGTATTTTGTATTTATCTTACATTATATTACGTATTCCTTTTAAAAATAATTACAAAAATCTCACCTTTTAGTTTACTTATTACCATTATCCCATATAAGTTTTACAAAATTTCCAAAATCCTTTATTTTTCTCTTAAGTAAAAAATATCATTAATGTATCCAACCCTCCATTAGTGTATCCGATCCTCTTTTTAATATATCATGTATCCGATCCTCTTTTTAATGTATCAGCGCTTTGATTTTTTGGCCATTAATGTATCCGATCCTCTTTTTAATGTATCAACGCATGTATCCGACCCTCCATTTAATATATCAACGTTTTGATTTTTTGGCTATTAATGTATCTGACCCTTTTCAGCGTTTATATTATTGTATCCGTTTGAGGGATTTCTGTAATTATAAACTTTTAAGAGATAAATTATAACTTTACCTTAAAAATATGTGCTTTCTATAATTTATCCTTTATTTTATATCGGTTGTATTCTATATACAATAAATATTATTTTACATTTATTTACAGTGATTATACATTTATTAAAAGTTCGGGAGTGAGTAGTAAGGGATTTATGTCTGCAATAGACACATATTTGATCTAGCCGCTACTGAGATGATTATCAATTAAGGAGTCATGTCAATGCTAAATTACTTGATATTGGTCAGGGATCTTTCTCTCGGAAACAATAAAATTGTTGGTGATAAAAAGGATATTGAAATTATATATCTTTTTAATATCACTTAAAAGTTAATTATATGTCATTATCGATATCAAGCATGGACTGACAAATGACAAAATTGTCCTAGTATCATAAAACCATGTACATTAACAATATATATATATATAAGTTACATTCAAAAGTATAATATGATTGTAATGTTCACGGAAAATACTTACTCTGATATTTATATTTTTATATTAAATCACACAATTTAACTATATATAGAGTTAATAATCAAAAGGAGGAAACATAATGTCTTGCATTTTGGTGTATCACATGTGAACGCCATAAAACTCTCTGTTTTGCCCTGTATAGTTTGCTCATTTGTCAATCCTTTTATGATATGTTCCAAAAATCTTCTTTCTTTTTTAAAGTTCATGTTCAATGATATACCACTACGTAAAATAAAACAGATGGAGTATCTCTGAGTTTTCATGAGATTTCTGTTTGTGAACCAGACCAGTTAACTTATTTGATTCAGCTGGATACCAAAGAGCCACTGCTCGCAAGGTGAGGGACAGCCATGACCAATTTTGGGCAGATATATTCAAAAGTGGACATGCAACGCAGCCAAGAAATCCTTACTTTATAGCGAAATTACACGCAAAAAGGAGAGACCAACTAGTAATTAAAAGCCTATAACTCTTCTAGTGAATGATTTTGTAGTTCAATCTTACAACATTCTCACTTCACAAAAAAATTATTCTAATTGCAGTACGTTCCAACTGATGTGGTTATAGCCTTCAATTTTGAACTCCCTTCGAGCATGACCATTCGCGACTCTACTGGCAGAGAATTTGAGACAAAACTCAAGAATTGGAAGGATGGTAGAATATGGCTAACTGGAGGATGGCATAGTTTATGCAGATGGAACCTTGTGGAGAAAGATGTCAAGTGTATTTGCGAATTTGTGAAAGGAAAAGGCAATAAAGTCCTTTACTTGCAAGTTCAAATTCTTCATGAAGGATCAGTTTCCAACTCCAACACAAAGTATAAGAAATTGTTTACTTCTACTTAATTAACATAGCATTTCAAATTTTTATTGCCTTAAGTGCTGTTATGAGTTGACAGTTTTGAAGACTAAGTACTGCTGTTTGATGACAAAAGATGGGAACTGTTCTAGTTTGTATTAGTAGTTCTGGCAATTAAGTCTATTAACTATTGCTAAGACTAAAGTCTGGTATATTTACATTTGAATGTTCAACCATTATTTGGTTTTCTTCTGTTTTAAATGCTTAGGGGGGTAAAGTTTGATCTAAATGCTTATATATCATTTGCGTGTTGTTTATAGTCATCAAGTATTGGAAATATATCCATAACAATCTTGTTCTGAAATTTTATTTAAACCCGTTGTTGATATGGCCAGACACATGGAAGAGGAAGACGAAGAAGAAGATAATGATGATGAAGAGGAGGAAGAAACTGAAGAGGATGAAAGGACTGGTACATTTAAGAAAAATGTGTCACGTTCAGAAGGTAGACACAAATCAAAGATCTTTATATTTACTCATCTATTTCGTCTTCTACACAATTCAATTCTTTTTTTGTTAGTATGTTACTACAAAAACTACATCTTTATATATTTGTGCATGATCTTGTAGTCATATAAATGTCATAAAATGTTTAGGATTACAAGTTCTAAAAAGTTTTAAAAGGTTTGGTTGCTTGGTTCATTGACAAAACGAGCCTAAGGTCACTGTTTGTTAGTTTTTGGAACAGCAGTGAAGAATAAAGTTAAACATTTTCTCACACTTCTGATATGTGTCAAAAGTCGTCTTTCATTCTCAAGTTCATGTTCAATAAGATACCACCATGTAAAATGAAACGGATGGTGTATCGCTGAGTTTGCATGAGATTTTTATTTGTGAATCTGACTTGTTAACTTTCTTGATTCAGTTGGATGCAAAAGAGACACTGCTTGCAAGGTGAGGGATGTCCCTGACCAATATGGTGCAGATATATTCAAAAGTGGGCGCGCAACTCAGCCAAAAGATGCTTACTTTGTAGCAAAAATACGAGCAAAAAGGAGAGATCAACTGGTAATGAAAAACCTATAACTATATATTCTAGTGAATGGTTTATAGTTTAATATTCTAGCATTCTCATTTAACAAAGTCGTTTTTCCTAATTCCAGTACATTCCGATTGATGTGGTGAGAGATTACAAACTTGAACTCCCTTCAAGAATGATCATTCGCGATTCTGCTAGCAGAGAATTTGAGACGAAACTCAAAAATTGGAAGGACGGTAGAATATGGCTAGTTGGCGGATGGTGCAGTTTATGCAGGTGGAACCTTGTGGAAAAAGATGACAGGTGCATTTGTGAATTTGTGAGAGGAAAAGGCAAAAAAAAGCCTTTACTTGCAAGTTCAAGTTCTCCATGAAGTATCAGTTTCCAAATAGTGAACTTGTAACAAGTAGTGTTGTTTGTTGTCAAATATTGAGGACTTTACATATAATTTGTGCAATTTTGGAAATATCTCCATCAAGAAAATAAAGGAGAAAGGAGTCAATTATTTGCTGCTTCTTTAGGCTAAATTTGGACAAAAGTACCATGGCCCACCCACTTTCCTGGCCAGTTTTACAAGTTGATGAGCTATAAGATGCCTCATCCAATTTTCTTTATGAGCCAACCATCTCAACACTCCCCTTATCCATTGCTCTCATATTCACCTCAGAAAAAATAATATCCCATGTTCACCCTTTTATTATCTCTCTACTTTGGCAAACTTAAAGCACTCCACAAGCCATCACAACCAGGTAAAAACCCAATCTTTTTAGTTCTTTCTTTTCCAAGATTTTGTATAAACTTATTACAACTTCAATTTATTTTTTTTTTTTGTATAGGTTTGTGGTCAGAAAACAATGGCAACAATGACAACATTCTCTGCAGCAACAGTAAGTTCAGCAGCCATTATAGGCACAGGCAGAAGCTCTTCCCAGAAAGGAACCAAAGTGAAGTACATTAGTGGATTGAATTCATTTGAAGGGCTAAAGGCAAACAACCATGTTGCCTCATTAGGCCTCCCTATGTCCACTGAACAATCTTTTGCAAAGATTGTTAGCTCATTGAAAACCCCATCATCACAAGCCAAAGGTGGAGCTTTGTCCTCTACTTGCAATGCTGCTCTTGAGATTTTCAGGATTGCTTCCATTATTCCTGGCTTGGTTCTTGTTGGAGTTGCTGTTGGATTCGTCCTCCTCCGAATCGAAAGTGCTGTAGAGGAATCTGAATGAAACTTTGGTCTGTTAAAAACATTTTCTTTTTTCCTGCATCAAGATTCACTCTCTTTCTAATTCCTATAATCCTCTGTTCTGAGGTAGAATTGATTTGTTTTGGATATATATGTTAAACTTATAAACTATGAGTTCTTCCAGAAACTTTAACCCTCTTATTATATACACTTCTTTCTAAATGTTATGTGTTGCCTGGCAAGATTTTCACCTGTAGGGCTCTGGACCATATAAGCAATACCATCTATCTAGCTTTACTCATTCATTGTAAGAATGTAATTGAAATCCCTGTTATGGGATGAAACTCTAGTCTTACTTCAAGATTAAGGAAAATTGAAAAAAAATGACTTTGAAAAGCTCACCAAATTGCAAGTTGGTTGTAGGTTATAATTTGGTTGCGTGTCGCAAAACTGATGAAAAAAATTAAGTCTTTTCTGTCTCCTTGAGTTGGAGATAGTTTTTGGTTGCTTGAAAATGCATAAATAAGAAGCTGCAATCATACATCTTGATGTACATGGCATAAAATTGTGTGTAATGCAAATTCCAATTAGGTAAAAGTTATTCTAATAGATGTTCTTGTAATCACTTCACATTAGTTCTAATACTCCACAGAAAACTAGTACCTTGCTCTACGATGAGAAAACTATAAGCATTATTCTATACTGGACTTTTAAAGAGCTTCCATCTTTTGTGCCAAAAGATAGATACTCTTGGTTGTTGACTGCCCGTTACTTCTTCCATAGTTAAAGGAAGCCATATATATCTAGACTCACCCAAATCATCTGGATTCCAGCGATCTGCCATGAAAATAAATGAACCAGGAGAAATGGGGAGCACATATGTGCTCTGAGCAAAGAATGTGGTGACTCGAAAAACTTTGTTAGCTCCTATACATGGGTTGCCTATAGTCTCCCATGGACCCATAATTGATTCAGCCACATGAGCCAGTGCCTCATTTGGTGTCCAACCACTGCATCCTGATGTGATCATGTAGTAAGTTCCTTGGTACTTGAACAAGGTCGGGGCCTCTCTAAACTGCCCCACGAGAACCCTTGACATAACATTAGTAACATCTACATAATCTTGATCAAGAAGACCAATATGAAGCTCCCTGTTGTGTACAGAGGAGTAAATAACATATGCCTTACCATCATCATCTTTGAACAAAGTCATGTCCCTACTTTCAAAACCATGAGGCCTTTTACTGTATAGATATCGAAAAGGACCAGTAGGGGAATTGCTTATGGCAATTCCAACAGAGGCTTTGGTATAATTTGAATCATCAATGTGCATCCACATTACATATTTACCAGTCTTCTCATTGTAGATTACTTTAGGCCTCTCCAATACTTTAGACTTGTGAAGGTCATGATCCTCATCATGTTCATCCGCAGCTAGTACAATACCTTCATTCTTCCAAGTCCACAAATCTTTAGAAGAGTAGCAGCTAACACCAATGATGTCTACCCGAGCTACATTCTTCCCGGGAGCTTTATAAGTAGGACCATTCTTGTACTCTCCATACCAATAATACATTCTTGATCTTTCATCATAAAGAATCCCACCCCCATGAGCTTGAATAGGATGCCCATCAGTATCTAACCAAATTCTCCCAGGGTAATAGTAAAAGGTGTCATCTTTAACATTCTTTCTAGGGTCTATGCTAGTTGTCATGTCAGGAAAGAAAATGTGCCTGAGTTTAGAAGACTTATCAAGGAATTCATCAATTAGCATGTTGGCTTCTGAGGATTGGGTTCCACTTGATTGAGGAATTTGGATCTCCTCCAACTCTTCATATCTTTCTTGAATCTGCCCTTTTTGAATACCTCTATAACTACCCAAAGATGAGAAATGAAGCAAAGTCAAGAAACCCACCAAGATACAAACCAGTAAAGGATATGAACATCTGTTTCTTGTTGAAAATCTAGCCATGGGGATTGCAGTTAGTGGTCAGAAACTATCTATCTGAGTTGTTCTATCAGAAGAGAAAAAAACATTGGAGTAAAGTTGGGGCTAAAACAGAAGTGAAGCTGTTTAATGTATTTCCTGGATCTCGAGACAAAAATAACTTGAACCTTAATATTTTATTGATTCTGCTATCTTCATTCTCTGTTCAGCTTGAACTTTGTTAAAGGAGACTTGTACTTTTGGCTATAGATTTTAGTTGAAATTTGGAAAAATGAGTTTGTGAAATTTGAAGTTTTACACGTGGAAAGGCCATAAGTCTGATCTAACTTGGGAAATATTTTTATGAACTTACCAAATTTCAAAGACAGACATTGTTTTCAAGATTTTGTTTTGAAAATCTTATGGCCAAATGGGATCTAGGTATTTGCGCACTTAAAATGCTTATTTGGCTTCATTTGCTTTTTCTCAAGTTTGGCCGGAAAGCAATTATTTTTTGAGTGGGTTGTAATGTCAACATAAAATCCTTTTTTATAAAGTTAGTTTCAGAAAAATGTTCATTTTTTTAATTTGAAAATAATTTAATTTTACCTTTAGTTTTCTTTTTTTTTTTTTTTTAAAATAATCAGTTTATAGCTATAAAAATGTCTATTACTTATTTTAGACGATAGGATTCAAAAAAATTCTTTTTCTTGAATATTGTGTTCAGTCAAACCAGACATCTTAAGAAAGAACCAATTTCTACCATTCTTTGGTCTCTATTAATGATCCAAACTTACACTTTGGAGAAAATGACGTAATTAAGGGTAGCAGCTGGAATCTGGATCAATAGATCATTTACTGTTTGTTGTCTGTGGATTTAGGATCAAGAACATATGCAACTCCAGTACATAGGATTACAGAGAACTTGAGTGTCTCGCTAAACCAGAAATTGAAGGAAGCCCATAACTTCCTTTCTCTTTTGATCAGCCAGTGGTCATTGGAGGCACAACAGGTTAAAGAACCTAAACATGGATAAAATTATTGCAAAATACACATGGAAAACAGAGTCTCTTTCTGGCCAAAAGCTATGAGGCAATGAAGCAATGCGTAACTGGCTATGTAGTTAGAAAGTCATGTCGATCTGATCAGAAAAAATCTGAAGATGCAAGCCACTCGGGAAGGATGAACCATAACAGTGTGAATCTTTCAGTTTCAGCAGGTATTTCAAACCACGCGAGTCCCCCTTTTATCCAAAGAATCACCAAGGAGTTGTCAGCATTACTATCAGCATGCTTTTGATATTAATGCAAATCTCTTTCCTATTTCTCTTATAACCATCATCAACCACAATAGACACCGTCCTTGGAGTTCTCTATCTGTATGTATAAACAAACACCATGACAAGATACCTTATGATGTGTCTTTTCTCCCCAAGAAACTATCAACATCACCAATCCCTTCAATCAAAGCAAGATAAGTGCTATCATCAGGAGTAATGCCTTTACTAACCATTTCTTTGAGAAGTTCCTCAGCAAGTACACCTTCCTGCTTTTTGCATAAACCTTGTATGAGAGCATTGTAAGTGAGAAGAGTGGAGTTAAACCCTGCACTTAACATGTCATCACGAATTCTGAGTGCATCATCCATGTCGCCTCTTCTACTATACCCACTGATTAGAGTGTTATAGCTGATATGATCAGGTTTAATTCCTCTTCCCGTCATCTCTTCGAGAAGCATACAAGCTTCTTCAACTTTACCCTTCTTACAATACCCTTGCATCAGAGTGTTATAGGTAACTTCATCAGGCTGAACATTCATTTTATTCATCTCGTTCAATGTATCAAAAGCACGCTCAACGTTGTCATTGGCACAATGGCCATCAATCAATGCATTGAACATAATTAGATCTGGAAATATCCCTTTCCGCAATATTTCAACAACTAAATCATCTGCTTCTTTCATCCTATTCCTTCTGCCCAAGACTTTGATTAGTGATGTATAAGTGACAATAGTTGGTTGAAGACCCCTACTTAACAATTCATCATAGAACTTAAATGCCTTCTTTGCATTTCCCACCCTGCAATAGCCATTGATCAATATGTTGTATGTAATACCATCAGGAAGTACTCTCTTCTCCGACATATCTTTCAGCATATCATCAGTTTCTACCATTCTGCCATCAAGAAACAATGCATGGATCAACAAGTTATAGGTAGCAACACTCGGCACGATGCCTATCTTAACCATCTCATCTCGGTAAAAAAATGCTTTTTCTATGTCCCCTTTACTGCAGCATGAATCTATCAGAGTGTTGTAAGTCACAGCTGTAGGTATCAACCCAAACGATTTCATTTTCTCTAACAAGGAAGAGACCTCCTTTTCCCTCCCCTCTTTCACCATCCCTCTAACTAGAGAATTGAACGTATACGAATCAGGCTCTATTCCTTTTGCTGTCATCGCCTCAAAAATCTTATTTGCTCCTTCAATATCCCCTCTCAAACAATAACCATGAATCACAGTATTAAAGGATATTAAATTCGGCTTAACCCCTGAACACTGCATGTGTTCAATGAACTCCTTTGCCTTCTTCAACTTTCCTTCTCTACACAAAACATTGATCATTATATTAAACGTACATACAGTAGAACTCATTTTCATCCTAAACATCTCGGCATACACAATCCAAGCCAAATGGGTCCTATTCAATTTAAGAAAAAGACTCAACAAATCATTACAAGTCTCTACCTTTGGCAAAATTCCCTTCTGTTTCATCAAATAAAAGCACTTCAACGCATCCTCCCCCTTCTTCAATTCACAATACGCCCTTACAAGCAAATCCAACACAATTGAACTCTTCACCTCCAGCTTCTCCCGAGCACTCACAAGCCCATCAAAAATCTCATTAGGCGAAGCAAAGCGAGAACTGATCACTTGCTTGAGAAGGTGAGTGGCTTGTTTAGGCGAGGGGAGACGAGAGAGTATGGAAATGGCAAGGCAATAACAGGATATGTCTATGCAATTCGGACTGAGATTTTCGATGAAAGTGAGTACTCGGTCAGGAGATGAACGAAGTTCTGGAAGAGTAGCTGAAATCAAGGTGGGGTTTAGTTCTCCCGTAACGTGTTTGATAAAATGCCACTGAGAAGAAGTGACTGATTCTCGCAGAACTTCGGCACTAATAGGAATGGTAGGAGAAGTAGATTTGGATAGACTAAGTGTAGAGAAACGCCGGAGTGAAAGTGAACGGAGCACTGCCACACTTCTCATGTCGCTGCCGCTGCCGCTGCCGCTGCCGCCGGCGATGTATATGGACGGTGGGGTGAAGTGGTAAATTACTAATGTTCAGGGACATATTGTACATTTACTATTAATAATATATTTTACTTGGGCATGCTAAAGTGGTAATTTACTAATGTTCAGGGTCATATTGTACATTTTTTAAAAGTTATTAAAAGGACTTGAGGTGCAATTTCGCTTTTCTTTAAAACCCAATCAACTTCGACGACCGGACTTTATAACCTCGACTAAATTCCCGAACAAAAAAACCCTAATCTCCAAGAAATAAATCACCGAGGATGTCTTACGACGACGTGGAGATTGAGGATATGGAGTGGAACGATGAACTCCAATCTTACACATATCCTTGTCCATGCGGTGACTTGTTCCAAATCACAAAGGAAGAACTGAAGATTGGGGAAGAGATCGCTCGATGCCCTAGTTGTTCCCTTTATATCACCGTTATTTATAATCTCGAAGATTTCCTCGGAGATTCCAAGAAACCCATCGAGCCCTCGAAACAACAGCCAGTTGCTGTCGCTTGAGGTTCACGCTGAGTTTTTTTTATTTTTTTAATGAATTTGGTATCATATTGTAATACCTACCTAGTGATTTGAAGTGGCATTAACTGCCTGAAATTTTGCAATTTTGGAAAAGAAAGGAAATTATGGTTTTGTTTAAAGTGTGTCCTCTGAATACTATTGGAATTGCAATAAATTATTTGTATGATATATTATTTCTGTTCTTTGATTGTTTGTGCAGAGCAAACAATTATGTTGAACTTTGACATATTATTATGAAGCTGTTTATCTGGTAATTGTTTTACTAAATATGTGCAATTTTTTAAAGTGTTGCGCTTCTTCAAACTATGTTATTAGGAATCTATCTTGTGTTTTTCTTGAACATGTGTCAGAGTAAGGTTTGTGTACATTCTACTCTTTAGATTACAGGGTTATGTTGTTGTTATGATCTACTTTCTCCGTTCACGCTGAAGTTGAAAAATGTAGCTGTGTTTAGTTATAATGCTTGGAAGGTTGTCTGCAACTTGAGTAATTATAGAAGTTGAACAGCTGTTTTCTGGACAATTTAACAGAGGAACAGTTTCTAGATATGGTCACTTCAACAATCTACCAGGGAACTAACCAAATGGTATGGTTGGTCTTGTGGCTAAGTACCAGCTCTGATCAAGTCAATAAAGAACACCTGAATTCCAAGAGCAAGAATTTCACAATCGAGTGATTGAATAATAACGAGTCAGGGTTATACTCGAACTCAAGACTTTTTTGTTTATAAGTTTCAGATTTACGTTTGTCTTCAAACATAGACTTTAATCTTCAAATTATTAAGTTTTATAGGTAATGATGCTATCATGAATACAATGAGGTCAAAGGTTGGAGCAAATCTATAGACTTAGACTTCTGAGTTATCAGAAAAAATTGCATATTTCACGCATGAATGCATCATCACACATCTAAAAGTTATATCTCTCTCTATATGTATATGTCTATATTCCACAGTGTTCCATTTTATCCATGTTTATGCTTTTTAAGGATTAAGGATTTGAATTTTAATATCTGTTTTTATTTACAATTTGTTTTTACGCATTTCTTGGTTACATTTATAGAAGTGGAACTGAGGAACACACACTTCTATAGGATCTTAGCATGTATTATGAAAATTAAGAGGTTAAATATATCAACCAACTTTAAATTTGTCAGTAAATTTTATTTAGACATTTGAACTATGAGAGTATTCAATTGAGCACATGATAAGGTTATTTCTATTAGATGCTCCCGACTCATATTTTGAAAAAGTTTATGCATATATCTTCCGTATCTATTATTTAGATCAGTTAATTTACTCACATCAACATCAATTTTAACAAATATGAAGTTTTTGTACTTGTACATCAATTTTAACAAATATGAGGTTTTAGTACTTGTTAAAGTTAACATGCATAGCTGAATGATATGACATATTTTAAACAATTCAACTTATTTAACAAATGAATATTTCAAAATATAAACCTAACCTTTTAAGTCGAAAGTATCTAATATTAAAAAAATAAAATCATCACATAGGAAAATCTACCCCAAACATAACAGGTCATTTTAGTCATTTTCTCCAAATATTCTACTTCTAAATGTATAAAAGGAAATTTGTGGGGCGTAATATGAATAAGAAAAAATCTTTAGAGGCCGGAGTGGTGCATTTTTTTTTTTTTTTATACATTAATAATTAGAACGTTTGTTGAAATTGAAAGGTCGGTCGCCGGTGAACGGCGATAAACGGAATTTCAAGAAGTGCCGAAGAAGACAATGAAGAATTCATCATCAGAATAAGTGATGATGCAAGGACTTCATCACCAGCAGCAGCAATTAGCGGCACTTCTCACCGTCGCTTTACCCAAAGACGATCCTTCCAAATCCACTTCAACTTCTGTTACTGAAGATGACGAGTCTTCTCGTGTTGCCGCTATAACTTCTCTACAACGCGCCATTCTTTACCCTCCAAACTCTCTCCTCATAACTCACTCCGCTTCTTTTCTTGCCCAGGGCTTCTCTCAGCTACTCTCCGACAAGTATGTCTTTTTCTCTCACTTGTTCTTATATATGCACGCCATGTTTTCGACCAATGTCCCCTAATAAAATATCCTCATTGGTAAATGCTAGTTTTTTGATTGAGGGGTTGGTTATTCTTGAATAGGCTTTACAATTTGGTAATGGATTTTTTATAGTCACTGTTTTCGGAGAAAGTTAATTTGCTCTTTGCCATCATTATTGCTACCTGAATGGTCTATAGGGTAGTGGAGGTAGGACTTGTCCTGCATAAGTTGTGGAAGATACTCCGCATACATTTTCTTGGTATAACTTTTATGGTTCTTGATTTCAACTTTGTCTTTTGCATCATCTTAAAAAAGAACTAATTACTATAGTCAATTATAATAAGGATTGTTCTGTATGAACATGTAGATTTTTTTTTGGTTGTTTTGTCAAAACCTGCGTTACATGGATTAGGCTATGAGTATGCATTACGGGCATAGATCTTACATGAGTGCGTTCATATTTAGTAACGTCTGACACTATTTGAAGAGTTAATGTGAAGTACTCATGACCATGCTAACAAACTAAAAACGGTAGATACGGCAAGTAGTTGAACATTTTAATCCATGTTGCCTTGATGTAATTGGTATATCATATTTTGTCCAAATGTGGTCATCTATTTCTATAGTTAGGACATAGAACAAACCCTTTCACTGGGAAGCTAGAGTCTAATTGTTATGTTTAAGGTAAATAAACCTAAATCGCATGAAGGAAATTGTCATTAAGAGCTTGCAATCTCTTGAAATCCAGTACACAATGGAAAATACCTATATAGATGAAATACAGATTAATTCAGATTAAGCTTGTCGTGTTAATACACTTTGCTAATAGTCTTTTAGTTTATTTAAAGATTTGTGTGCTAATAGAAAATGTAAAGAACCTCTGGTGTTTGAGAACCTCTAGTTTCCCCCAAAACATAAATTGTTAAGTATTCGGATAAAACTGGTTCAACAAAGCCAAATCAATATTGAGGATTTACTCAACTGACCCTAATTTGAGATTAGACCATAGGTGTAGGAAGACAAAAATACTCATCACAAGTTTCATTTGGCGTACTTGGTAGGTTTATATTTACCCTAGGATAAAGGAGATTGGGATTAAGGAATCTGACAATGCATGGCAAAGCCTACTCATGAAATGATTAAGAAGATATAGAACTGAAGTGAATGCCTTGTGGAGGAAGGCTGTGAAGGTAAAACAGTGGAAACAGTTTTTGGTGCACCAGGACAATACCAGCTCCTCATGGGGTGTTTCCTTGGAAACACATAAGTTTTAGTAAAACTATGGCAAACATTTAGCAGCAACATTCAAATTAAAATAGGTGATGGGGAGACCACACTACTCTGTCTGGACAAATAGGTGCGCAACACAACACTGAAGGAGGAGTTTTTGGATATATTTTGTTTTTTTCTTTATTGATGAAATAAGTTATTGAATTGAAAAAGGCATCAAGGAATATTTAGTTTTGTGAATAGCCCTGTAGCTACTGTGAATTAACTTAGGGAAGCAGATACATAGACCGTCAAGTTCGGAAGGTAATGACTGGGGAAGTAAGAAGCATGATGAAATTTCTGTCCAAAATCAGAAGTGGTTAGATTATATAATTACCCCGCTCCTTTATTGGGGCTTGACCGCTTGAAGATCACATAACTGGAGTTGGGCTCGGGACTTCCATGTTAGATGTCTCAAGTTCGAAACCAATTGCTCGCGAATGGGTTGAGCTCGTCGCACCGGGCTTGCCTAGTGCAGGTTACCTCTCCTGTGTGGTTTGCTAGCTATTGCATAGGAGCGGAGATTTTACCCTATGCGCACCCAAAGGGTTGCGGTTGCGGGTTTCCCTTGTCATTAAAAAAATAAAAAAATAAATCACCTTTCTCCATATCTTCGGAAAAGTCTCGGAAGAAATTTTATGTATTGTAGTTATTTTTCTTTTTGGATTTACGTCGGATTCCTAGGTCTTGGTGCTATTAGCACAATTCTGTTATTTGCTTGTGAGGAATCATATTACACAATCATTTGTGAAGAAGCTGCCATACAGGTGTTTTGATTAGATACCATCAAATTGACAGCCTACTTAACTTAATGTGTTTCCACATCAATTCTTTTAATAATTTGTACTATAAATTATGAAATCATCTGATGAAGATTTTTGTTTGGCGTAAAAACTGCTGCTCAGGTCATATTCAGTGCGCCAGGCAGCAGCCACTGCTTATGGTGCTTTGTGTTCTGTACTATGTTTAATCTCGATAGCTCCAAATGGAAGGCAGAACCATGTCATTCTTGTCAGTTTGGTTGATCGGTTCATTGGTTGGGCATTGCCATTGCTTAGCACTGTAGTGGATGGGACAACTGATCTTGCATTGGAGGGCTTGCGTGAATTTCTTAATATTGGGGATGTTTCTGCAGTTGAGAGATTTGCATTGCCAATTCTCAAGGCTTGCCAAGAGCTTCTTGAGGATGAAAGAACCTCCTTGAGCTTACTGCGCAGACTTCTCGCTGTTTTAACACTAATATCCTTGAAGTTTTTTAGATGCTTTCAGCCCCATTTTGTTGATGTTGTCGATCTCCTCCTTGGGTGGGCGATGGTACCAGACCTTGCAGAGTCTGATAGGCGCGTTATTATGGATAGTTTCCTGCAGTTTCAGAAATATTGGGTGAACAATATGCAGTTCCCATTGGGATTGCTCTCAAAGTTTCTAGGTGATATGGACGTGCTGCTTCAGGATGCAAGTCCTGGTAGCTCCCAGCAGTTCCAAAGATTACTTGCATTATTGTCTTGTTTTTCTACAGTGTTACAGTCCACGGCATCAGGTTTGCTAGAGATGAATATGCTTGAGCAGATAAGTGAACCTCTTTGTAAAATGGTTCCTATTCTATTAGGATGCATGTCTATGATAGGAAAGAAGTTTGGGTGGTCAAAATGGATTGATGATTCTTGGAGATGCTTGACTTTGCTTGCTGAAATTTTGAGTGAACGGTTTGCAACATATTACCCTATTGCAGTTGATATCTTGTTTCAGAGCTTGGTTATGGAATGTAAAGACCAGTCTATGAGGATGAAGAGGCTTGATTCCTTTCAGGTTCATGGAGTTCTTAAAACCAATTTGCAATTGCTGTCCCTGCAAAAGCTTGGCCTTTCCCCATCATCTGTGCACAAGATATTACAATTTGATGCGCCTATATCTCAGCTGCGTTTGCATCCCAACCACTTAGTACCCGGAAGTTCAGCAGCTACTTACATATTTTTGCTTCAACATGGGAACTTTGAGGTTGTTGAAAAATCAGTAATTGTACTGCTTGAGGAGCTGGATTTGTTGAGGTGTATGCTCGGACAAAAATCAGACCTGCAGAATCCAGGATATGATGTCAAAATTCTTAAATCTTACTCGAGATCTGAGCTATTTGCATTGGTTAAGTTTGATTTGGCGGTCTTACTTAGTTGTGTTTCTTTAGGCAGTGGAGCTACTAGCATGATTGGCCAAACAGAAATCGACACTCTGTATCTTAACAGGTCTGGAAAGTTAATATCAAGCATTATTGGTAATTTCAACCCTTTTGAGTCACCTGTCCTTGGGCATGTAGAATTGCAAGTCACAGTTCTCAAGACGTTAGAAAGACTAGCTGCACTTGAATTCTTAAGCAAATGCTCTCTAAGCAAACAAGTTAGTGCCACAATTTCGCAGCAAGCAACACCTGAGAAACTCGAAAATGTTGAGAATGGGAGGACTGAACTTCCTGGGCTAGTCTTACAGCATCTGAAAATGTATGCTATCCTTCTCATAAGAGCTCTTCATGTCGCTTCTCCTCTGGCAGTTAAAACAGTGGCACTACAGTGGATACATGAATTCTGTGGAAAAGTTGTTGACATATATGAGAATGAGGAGGCATTATATTTTCCATATGAAGTACTTGGATATGCAGATGGTGTCCAGGATTTGCTGTTCTCAGTTCTGGATGTTGCGTCAGACAGAGAACCAAAATTGAGATCTCTTGTAGCATTAGTCCTTCAGAAGCTTCTACAAGCAAAGCTTATTCATCCTACACACTTTATAATTACTACTCAGGCAGTTCTTGAAAAACTTGGTGATCCAGATGAAGGTATACGGAATGCATTTGTCAGGTTGCTCTCAAATGTGCTACCTATTACAGTGTATGCATGTGGTCTCCGTGACAATGGAGTGGCTACTGCATGCTGGCCGGGTGTTCTTAGATTTAACAATAGATCGAACTTGCATTGGAAGCAACTTTTTGCACTTAAGCAACTGCCTCAGCAACTTCATTCACAGCAACTTGTTACCATACTTAGTTACATTGCACAGAGATGGAAAGTACCTCTTTCTTCATGGATCCAGAGGCTCATTTGTGGCTGTGGGCGTACCAAAAATGTCGCTTTGATTCAGCCTGAGGAAACCTCTAATTCTAGCTCAAATGGGCTGTGGTGGGATATCAAAGTTGATGAAGATATTCTTGAGAGAATTTGCTCTGTTAACACCCTTGCTGGTGCATGGTGGGCAATACATGAAGCTGCCCGATATTGTATTACCACTCGCCTTCGAACAAACCTTGGTGGTCCAACTCAAACTTTTGCAGCATTGGAGCGCATGCTTCTTGATGTTGCTCATGTCCTGCAGCTTGATGCTGATCAAAGTGATGGAAACTTAAATATTATTGGTTCTTCTTATGCTCACTTGTTACCTATGAGATTGTTGCTTGATTTTGTTGAGGCTCTTAAGAAAAATGTATACAATGCATATGAAGGGTCAACTGTTTTACCCAGTGCTTCTCGGCAAAGTTCCTTGTTCTTTCGAGCAAATAGGAAGGTTTGTGAGGAGTGGTTTTCTCGGATAAGTGAGCCTATGATGAATGCAGGATTGGCGCTCCAATGTCATGATGCTACAATATATTATTGCGCATTGCGCTTGCAGGAACTGAGGAGCCTTGTGGCTTCAGCTATAAAAGACAAGTCTAGAGTGCAACTGACTGAAAATATCCACAATGTCAGAGCCAGGTATGCTGCAGATATCTTGAGGGTTTTACGGCACATATGTTTGGCTTTTTGTAAAACACATGAGCCAGAGGCATTAATTGGAATCCAAAATTGGGCAACAGTAGTATTCTCTCCTTTGTTTACCGATGAAAACCAAAGTTTAGATGATAGTGGAATAATTGGACATTTTTCATGGATTACTGGGCTTGTATATCAAGCTGAAGGTCAGCATGAAAAAGCTGCAGCTCACTTTATTCATCTGTTACAGACTGAGGATTCACTCACTTTTATGGGTTCTGATGGTGTACAGTTTTCGATTGCACGTATTATTGAGAGTTACTCAGCAGTTTCTGATTGGAAGTCCTTGGAATCCTGGCTGTTGGAACTGCAAACACTTCGTGCTAAGCATTCTGGAAAAAGTTATTCTGGTGCTTTAACAATTGCTGGCAATGAAGTAAATTCCATTCAAGCGTTGGCACGCTTTGATGAGGGTGAATTTCAGGCAGCTTGGGCTTGTCTTGATTTGACCCCTAAAAGTAGCAGCGAACTCACTCTGGATCCCAAGTTGGCCTTGCAAAGGAGTGAACAAATGTTGTTGCAAGCTATGCTTCATCAAGTTGAGGGAAGAGCGGAGAAGGTGTCAGAGGAATTGCAGAAGGCCAAGGGAATGCTGATGGAACCATTGTCTGTCTTGCCTTTGGATGGACTTGTAGAGGCAGCATCACATGTCAACCAGTTATACTGCATCTCTGCATTTGAAGAGTGTTACAATCTCAATGTAAGCCAAGACAAGCATTTTCCATCACTATTAAGTTCTCATATGCAAGTGATGAAGTCTCCCATTATCAAAGATCGTCAAGATTGCAATATATGGTTAAAGGTCCTACGAATATATCAAACGGCTTACCCTGCATCATCCATGACTCTCAAACTTTGCAGGAATTTGATGAGCCTAGCTCGTAAGCAAAAGAACTTCCGTTTGGCAAATCATCTTGACAATTATCTCAAAGATCATCTTTCTAGTTTCCCTGATGGAGGTATCCGTGATCATGTAACTCTTGGTTTGGAGTATGAGCGAGTACTGTTGATGCATGCTGAAGACAAATTTGAAGATGCTTTAACTAGTCTTTGGTCATTTATCCGACCTTCGATAATCTCATCTTCATTTGTAGCATCTGACACCACTGATAAAGTTCTTAAGGCGAAGGCATGCCTGAAACTATCTAATTGGTTGCAAGAAGATTATTCAAATTCATGGATGAAAGACATAGTCCTCAAAATAAGATGTGATTTCAACACCTCATCCGGCAGAGAGGAATCTAGTTTCATTCTTGATAATCTGACTTCTAAGGAGAATGTGAATGCTATTATTGAGGAACTTGTGGGCAGTGCAACAAAGTTGTCGTCCCAACTCTGTCCCACTTTAGGAAAATCTTGGATTTCATATGCTTCTTGGTGTTATAATCAAGCTAGGTTATCGTTGTGTGCCCCTTGTGAAGCTACCCTTTTTTCTCGCTCATTTTCTGCTGCTCTTGATTCTGAAATCCAACCAGCAAGATATAAGTTAACTGAGGAAGAAGTTCTGAAAGTGAAAGATATTATCTCAAAGCTTCTTGCGAGCAGATATTGTGGTGAAGTATTGAATGAAGATGGAGAATCTGATGTTTTCTGCTCTGGAAATTCTGAAAGCATTCAAAGTGATGGCACTGCTAGCTCTCTGTTGCAGGAGGTAGTAGATACTATCGAAGCTGAAGCTGGAGCCCCTGGAGTAGAAGATTATAATGGTGAATTCTTCCCCAATACTTTGACTTCTAAGTTGCAGCAATGCTTATTTAAAGCAAATGTTGTTCTAGAAGAAACAAGTGTCAAATCCTTAGTTACTGATTTGGTTAATATCTGGTGGTCTTTGCGGCGTAGAAGGGTCTCTCTCTTTGGCCATGCGGCCCAAGCTTTTGTGAATTTTCTTTCATATGCATCTTCCAGATCTTTAGATGGACAATTAACCAGCTGTAGTGAGGAGTCAAAATATAAGTCTGTGAACTATACACTTAGATCCACACTTTATGTGTTACATATTCTTCTCAACTATGGGATTGAGCTGAAAGACACACTTGAACCTGCACTTTCGGCAGTTCCCTTGCTACCATGGCAGGTAGGTTCACTTTCTACTTATGGTTTGGTTTTGACTGCTTTGTCATATTTTAATGACCTCTTCCTTTTGTAGGAGATAACACCTCAGCTGTTTGCTCGTCTAAGTTCCCACCCTGAACAAGCGGTTAGAAAACAATTGGAGACCTTAATAGTAAAGCTGGCTAAGCTATCTCCTAGATCTGTTGTCTATCCAACTCTAGTTGATGCAAATTCTTACGAAAGAGAACCTTCTGAGGAGCTTCAGAAAATACTGGCTTGTTTGGTAAAATCCTTCTTTACCGTTGTATCTAACTAATTGTCTTTATGATGAGAGAATTTTTTCATGCAAATGTGTTTTCAATTCAATTATTGTCAGAAGGCAATCTGGCATCATAGCTTTTTTAAATTGAGTATAATTTCCTGTAGTTAATCGTGGTTCTGCATCTGGGATTTCAGTCTGCTTTCGTGAAGTGACACTTCTGTAGCTAACTGGAAAATGTTCCAAGGGATTTTCCTGCATTACATCGATCTAGTCTTTGTTGTCATTTGGATTCCAAATGGAAGTATTTGGACTTATTTTACCTTTTGTGCAATCCTGACAATTTCTGTCACTTCTTGTAGATAAACTCTTCATCTGTTAAAGTATCTCATTGAACTATTATATCTTTCTGGAATTATTCTTCCCAACTTCCCAAAAAAAAATTATCGGTAGGTTATGAGAGAAAGTCCTTTCTACTTGTAAGCTAAAAGGGTAAATTGATGCACGTTCGAGTCCACTTATAGTGGTTTATTATGTCCTATTGCCCATAGGTAGTGGATCAGCTTTATACCTGAACTAAAGCTAGGTGACCAATACAACTTTCTGCGAAATGACATCCCCCCCTAAGGATAAATAAATAAATAATGTGCTAGCTGCAGAGTGCCTTTTTTTGCGCCTTTTTTTTTTTCTGTTGGTCTCCTACTTTAATCTCCTATTTGCAATCTTAGACATATTTCTTGAAATAGTTTGTCCCTCAATCTCACTAAGACCTAAATGATACTTTCTTCTTCTTCTCTCCTATGATGCATTAGTTTGTTAGGTTTATGCAGATACAATCATTCCAGATTTGGTTATATCGACTTAAGTATGTTTTGGAAACGAAAAATTAATTAGATCTTTATATGATTTGCAGAATGAGCTGTATCCTAAGTTAGTTCAAGATGTCCAGTTGATGATAACAGAGCTTGAAAATGTAACAGTCCTCTGGGAGGAATTATGGCTCAGCACACTTCAAGATCTTCATGCAGGTAACTGTTGTTCTTTTATTTAGCCATGAACTGTTTTTGGTTCTGGGGTTCCCCATTAAGTGAGGTTTACCTTTTTCTGAATATAAAAAACGAAGGGATGGGTGCTCATATCTTTGAAGTCTGTAAAGGTTAAATAGAAGTCAAAGCTCACCTCATACGAGAAGCATAAGAAAACTCTGAGGGTGAATATTTGGTTTTACAATATTAAGACAAGTTGAAATATTGTGATGGTTAACTTCCTCAACATTTTGTTTTAGTTCATGGTAAATCAAAAAGTAGCATTATCTTAACTTCTTGATTATGAAATAAACAATCAATACTTAGATGTACCGCAGTACTTGTTCCAAGTCAATGAGCATTCAATTGAAGGGGAGCAGTAAATTTAGTGCAATTGTCTTACCACTTCTTGTTTTCTACATTGATATATAATTTACCAGATGTAATGAGGCGCATAATTTTGCTGAAAGAGGAGGCTGCACGAATTGCAGAAAACCCAACTCTTAGCCATGGAGAGAAGAACAAGATAAATGCTGCTAAGTACTCAGCCATGATGGCTCCTATTGTTGTTGTCCTAGAGCGTCGTTTTGCTTCTACTTCTCGTAAACCTGAAACTCCTCATGAAATTTGGTTCCATGAGGTGTACAAGGAACAAATAAAATCTGCTATCATAACTTTCAAGAATCCTCCTGCATCTGCTGTGGCTCTTGGGGATGTTTGGCGACCATTTGATAATGTGGCTGCATCCTTGGCATCTTATCAAAGGAAATCCGCAGTATCACTAGGAGAAGTTGCACCACAACTGGCTCTTCTTTCGTCATCTGATGCTCCAATGCCTGGTCTTGAGAAGCAAATTATGGTTTCTGAATCAGAAGGGGGACTTAATACTTCTTCCAGTGGAATTGTCACAATTGCTTCTTTCTGTAAACAGGTGGCAATTTTATCTACCAAGACAAAGCCTAAAAAGATCATTATAGTAGGCTCTGATGGGGTGAAGTACACATATCTGTTGAAAGGGCGTGAAGATCTGCGGCTTGATGCCAGAATAATGCAGCTGCTACAAGCAGTTAACAATTTTCTGCATTCATCATCTGCAGTACAGAGTCAGTCTGTCTGTGTACGCTTCTACTCCGTCACACCTATTAGTGGTCGAGCTGGTCTCATCCAGTGGGTGGATAATGTAGTAAGTATTTACAGTGTCTTTAAGGCATGGCAGAGTCGGGTTCAGCTGGCACAACTTTCTGCGCTAGGTGCTAATGCAAAACAGACAGTTCCTCCACCTGTTCCTCGGCCAATGGACATGTTTTATGGTAAGATCATACCTGCACTTAAGGAGAAAGGAATAAGAAGAGTAATATCAAGAAGAGATTGGCCTCATGAAGTTAAACGAAAGGTACTTTTGGATCTCATGAAGGAAGCCCCTAAGCAACTTCTTTACCAGGAACTTTGGTGTGCGAGTGAGGGATTCAAGGCCTTCAGCTCGAAACTAAAGAGGTAATGTTTTTCTCCTTATTTACCTGCGTCTTCTGTAAATGCAATGCATCCGATATGAGTTTTACTGTGTTCTGTTGAAGATTTTCTGCAAATGAAATTTGTCAACTGTTGTCATTCTAGCGAGAGTAGTGTTTCGTGTCAATGCAGTTTCCATTTTATAGCGAGGCTGTCGGTGGATCTTGGCTTGGTGGCTTTTATAATAATTGAATTTTATCTGCTTGCAGATATTCAGGTAGTGTGGCAGCCATGAGTATCATTGGCCACGTTTTAGGCCTTGGGGATCGCCATTTGGATAATATTCTTATGGATTTTTGCTCTGGGGATATTGTGCATATTGATTACAATGTCTGCTTTGATAAAGGGCAAAGATTAAAGATCCCAGAAATAGTTCCTTTTCGCCTAACCCAGACAATTGAAGCAGCTCTAGGGTTAACTGGCGTAGAGGGTACATTCAGAGCTAATTGTGAAGCTGTTCTTGGTGTTCTAAAGAAGAACAAGGACATAATCTTGATGTTACTTGAGGTCTTTGTGTGGGATCCCCTAGTGGAATGGACACGTGGAGACTTCCATGATGATGCAGCAATTTTTGGGGAGGAAAGAAAGGGGATGGATCTCGCTGTCAGTTTGAGTCTGTTTGCCTCCCGCATGCAAGAAATTCGTATTCCTCTGCAGGTACTTCCTATCAGAAATAATTGCATTTGTTATAATCTTGCAAGTTCTTTCAATTAGACTAATGGGTATCTACTCTTTGATGTTAGTTGCTCTCTCCTTTCTTGGAAGAAATGCTATAAACAAGGTTCTTTTAATTCCAGAGTATATGCTATAGCTCTTGCTGTCTCCACCACGTCATTTTTTATCCTGTACCACCACGCGTTGGAAAAAACCATAGTTGAATCTATCGAGTCCCAATGCTTCATCTTATGCACAACTCTAGACCACATCCCCTAGTTCCGTCTCTACTATCTCCCTTTACTATTGCCCATTTAACCTCTTTCTCCCAGTATATTGCTTCCCCCACTTCTATCCTCTCTACTAAGTGGATTTGTTGCTGCTACTCAATGAAAAGTCTTACCTGTTCACAGCCCCTTCTTTTAGCCATTGCTCTCTAGGCTGTCTTCACTCTTCAGCTACTTTCCTTGAGTTGTTTTTTCTTCTTTCAAGATACTTTAAGGTATTGTATTCGATATGACACTAAGAGAATGCAGAGAAATTTGTACAGTGTGATAAAGGTTGTTCTTCTGTCTCTTTTTAATGGATGAATGATGACAACAACCCAGATCTGGGAGAGCAATACATAATCCAAATGAAAACCACGTATTAAAGAGTAAATATTCAGGAATCATTCATCATGAGAAAAAAAAACTGATTTTTTTATTTTCACGAAATAAGTTATCAATGTTCTGGAGGTTTTGTATTATTTTAATTGGTAAGATAAAAATTGATAGTTATTACTTAAGATTCCGTATTTTAAATTTTTGAATCAAGGAACTGCAGGAACTTTAATTTGAGTTTAAGAGTTAGATTAAATGATTTACTCTCTTCCACACAACAATCTAAATTTTTTTCAAAATTCGTGTTGTATGAAATAAGTATATGGACAATAGTCAATTAATGTGTATAAATGTAAGTGATGTGCTTTGGAATCATGACTACTTTGCCTTGGAATTTTTTGTTTGGTTTGCCAGCATACCCATTGCCGATGAATACAACTTTACCATTCTCAAAAAAAAAAATGTAAGTGATGTGCGTTCTATTTTTTAATGGACAAGGATAGTTAAAATAATCCATATTGGGGCAGACAGACATAATCCAGGTAAAAAGATCAAAACAAAAAAAAAAGAATTAAGACAGAATGAACATTCAATGAGTTAAACATATTATCGAAGGAAAAACTAAAAAGCTTCACCCCTTTGTACTCTTCTCCTTGCTACAGAGATTTTGGATGATTTTGTGTTGCTTGTATATTACTTCAATTTTGTTTAGGAATATTGGAATTTAATCATATAAATGGTCCAAATTATTACTCCCTCCGTTTAAATTTGTTTGTGTCGTTTAAAAAAATGTCTCTTTCCTTTTCTTGCAACTCTTTAATTCTTACTTTCCACTTGGCATATTTAAGAGCACTAGATTGAAGGCCATTTTGGTGTATTCTACATATCTTTAGTTAAGTGCACAAGATTTGAGAAGTCTTCTTTAGTTTCTTAAACTCCGTGTCAAGTCAAAATCATGCTAACAAATTGAAATGGAGGGAGTGTTATTTTTGCATGCTTGTTAATTAATAGAGATCTGTTACCTCATTAGGGTTGGTAAGGTGAGGTCTAACTCCCCTTGCTATACTTTTCCATTGAGGATTTTTTACTTGTATTAATAAAATGTTGCTAGATACCCTGTCAAGTGGTATAAATTCGTTAGAAAAAAATCACATAAGAATTCCACATTTTACACTAATTTCTTGGTCATTAAGTGGTAAACTAAATCTAAGTTTTATATCTTAATAAGACGTGCAGAACACCCAGAATGTACATCATTTAATATAATAGATTGATGTTTAACTGTGTGATCTCTTTTTGCCTTCTCATTATGATGTTAAGTGTAAGGCAAACCAAACCGTAAATACATGCAAGATGATGCAATCAGAGTGTTACATGAAACGGTAATTAATGATTTTTCTTTTGTTTTCTTTATCAAGGAGCATCATGACCTTCTACTATCTACCTTACCAGCTGTTGAATCTGGTCTTGAGGTATGTTGTCAACTTCCTTCTGCTAGTGATGGAATTTAGTTTCTAGTTAAAATGAACTTAGTTTAATGCTTTTTATACTGATTTGCAGAGATTCATAAACATCATGAATCAATATGAAGTTGTCTCTGGTCTTTACCGTCGTGCTGACCAAGAGAGATCTAGCCTTGTTCTACGTGAGACATCTGCGAAGTCACTTGTTGCTGACACTACTTCTACTTCAGAGAGTATCCGGGCTTCTCTTGAAATGCAAGCTCGAGAATTGGCACAAGCTCAAGCTGTGGTAATGGAGAAAGCTCAAGAAGCAACAACTTGGATTGAACAGCATGGAAGGACCCTTGATGCTCTAAGAAGCAGTTCGATCCCAGATATAAGATCCTGCATACAACTAACTGGTAAAGAGGAATCTCTATCTCTTGTATCTGCTGTTCTAGTAGCTGGTGTTCCGTTGACAGTTGTCCCTGAACCCACCCAAGCTCAGTGCAATGATATAGATAGAGAAGTTTCTCACTTAGTAGGTGAGCTGGATCATGGACTTTCTTCAGCAATATCAACAATCCAAACATATTCTCTGTCTTTGCAACGGATCTTGCCAATCAACTACCACACCTCCAGTCCAGTCCATGGTTGGGCTCAAGTTCTTCAGCTTGCAATAAATACGCTGTCCTCTGACATTCTATCGCTCAGCCGAAGACAGGCTGCTGAACTTATTGGAAAGGCGCATGCTGATGGTATTGATTCTGTTAAAAATAGATATGATGATCTTTGCCTAAAAGTGGGTCAGTATGCAGCAGAAATAGAGAGAATGGAAGAAGAGTGTGCAGAGCTCGTTAACTCAATTGGTCCTGAAACTGAATTAAGAGCTAGAAATAGTCTATTCTCTTCTTTCAAGAACTACATGGAGTCTGCTGGTATTGAGAGGAAAGAGGATGCTGGTTTGCATGGAAACTTTCAAGAGACCAAGGAAAAAGTTCTATCAGTTTTGAAAGCAGCTTTCAGTGCTCTTTATAACGACATTAAACATAAAATACTCAATAACTTGAGTCGTTTCACTACGAGAAGACACACAGACATGATATTGTGCTCTGACCTTGGAACTTTTTTCTCTGAGTTTGAGGAGCAAGTAGAAAAATGCATGCTAGTAGCAAAGTTTCTGAATGAGCTTCAGCAGTATGTCCGCATGGATTATAGGAGTATCGGTACAGTTGTTGACACGTCTGAATCTTTATTTGATAGTAATTGGACTTCAATTTTTAAAACCTGTTTGCTTTCCTGTAAAAATTTGGTTAGCCAAATGGTTGAAGTTGTTCTACCAGAGGTCATCAGATCGGTCATTTTGTTCAATACGGAAATCATGGATGTGTTTGCATCACTCTCGCAAATCAGGAGATCCATAGATACAGCATTAGAGCAGCTTATTGAGGTTGAATTAGAGAGAGTTTCTTTAGCTGAGCTTGAGCAGAATTACTTTGTTAAGGTTGGTCACATCACTGAGCAGCAGTTGGCTCTTGAAGAAGCTGCTGTTAAGGGTAGAGACCACTTATCTTGGGAAGAGGCTGAGGAATTAGCCTCTCAAGAAGAAGCATGTAGAGCCCAACTTGACAAGCTCCACCAAAGTTGGAACCAGAAGGACTTCCGGTTTTCATCTCTTATACAGAAAGAAACGGCCATTAGAAGTTCTCTGGTTTCTTTGGAACAGAATCTGCAATCTATGATCTCTCATGAACATGATGAGGAATTACATCTTTTCAGAAGCAGAGCTCTTATGGCTGCACTAATGCAGCCCTTCTCTGAGTTGGAAGCAGTTGATCAAGAATTGTCATTGCTTGGGGCACCTGTTGAATCTGGTTCAACTAGGATTTCTCACCTAAAAAATTTATTTAATTCAGGATGCCCGCTATCTGAATATATTTGGAAGTTTCCTGGCATATGGAGCAATCATGCCTTCTTTGTGTGGAAGGTTTATATAGTGGACTCTTTCCTTGATTCATGCACACAAAATATAGCTTTACAAGCTGATCAAAGTTTGGGATTTGATCAACTTGTAAATATAGTGAAGAAAAAACTTGAATCTCAGCTTCAAGAAAATGTTGAGCTGTACTTGAAAGAGAGAGTTGCGCCTGTTTTAATAACAAGGTTAGAAAAAGAAAGTGAATATTTGAAACAAGTGACGGAGTCAACAGAAGATCTTACTTGTGATCAAGGAAATAACAACTTTGCAGCTGTAAGAAATGTGCAAATCATGCTTGAGGAGTACTGCAATGCACATGAAACTGTCAGAGCAGCAAAATCAGCTGCTTCCCTCATGAAGAGGCAGGTGAGTGAGCTGAAGGAGGCTCTTTTTAAGACCACCCTTGAAATCGTTCAGATAGAATGGATGCATGATATAAATGCTAATATTCTGCAAAAGAGAAGGCTGATTTCTCATAAGTATCTTCCAAGTGATGCTAGACTCCTTCCAGTTCTTCTAAACATCAGCAGACCTCAATTGCTTGAAAATTTTCAATCATCAATTGCAAAAATAGCTAGGGCTCTAGAGGGCCTGCAAGCTTGTGAGAGAACTTCTGTCACAGCAGAAGGGCAGCTTGAGAGAGCTATGAACTGGGCTTGTGGAGGTGCAAGTTCAACTTCTGCTGGAAGTGCTTTGGCAAGGAATCCAGGAATACCTCAGGAATTCCATGATCATCTAATGAGGCGCCAACAGTTAATATGTGAAGTTCGAGAAAAGGCATCAGATGTGATGAAACTTTGCATCTCCATATTGAAGTTTGAATTATCGAGAGATGGATTTTTCCAGACTTCAGAAGAATTTTGTCCATCTAGGAGCATTGCAGATGGCAGGACCTGGCAGCAAGCTTACTTAAATGCTCTGACAAACTTGGACGTTACTTATCATTCCTTTAATCGTAAGTCTCAACATGACCTTAATCTGGGTAATTGAATTTTTAAAAATAATGAAGGCTCAAATCTATATGTTCTCTATTTTATAAATGACAAGAGTGCATCGCTAGTGGTGTTGCATGCTTCTCATTGGCAAAAATCGTCTTTTTGTCTTTTATGCATCAGATACTGAACAAGAATGGAAACTTGCACAGACCAACATGGAGGCGGCTTCAAGTGGTTTATTCTCTGCAACCAACGAACTCTGTGTTGCTTCTGTTAAAGCTAAGTCAGCATCAGGTAAGGATGACTTTATGATACTATTTATGTAGCTAGTTCAATGTGTGCCTACCTAAAATCTTAAGCTGATTAATTGTGTTAGAATCAAGCTCTTTAACTTGATGGTCTACTTTTTACATGTGCTGCTGGGGCTTTTTATTAGTTTTACCAAGCTCGTGGAACTATAGTTACAATTGGTCACTGTGAAACGAAAACTTTGAATTTTTCTCTGCTCAAAGCAAGAGATGGAGTTTCGGCCTACCATAAGTTGAAATGGTTGTTGCATGATTTTATATATTTATTCCACAGTACCTATGTTCAATAAATCACTCAATTTCATTCATCTTTTTATCTATAACAGGGGATGCACATATTACTAGTCCGCAGTCCTGTAATCTATAACATAGTTTTCTTTTATGTTTTCTTAATATATCACTAACTGGAGAAAGATGTTTTTAGAGTTGTCTTTCCCCTATTTTCTTAATGCCATTGACTTTTCTCTTCTCCAAGGGGATATGCAAAGCACCTTGCTTGCAATGAGGGATTGTTCCTATGAATTAAGTGTAGCACTATCTGCATTTGGGGCCATTACAAGGGGGCATACTGCTTTGACATCTGAATGTGGTTCGATGCTTGAAGAGGTAGGATGCTCACAACTAAATTGAAGTTCTTATAAAGGTTCATTTATGTCGGTGCTGTCAATCAAATGATGTCCAAATTGGCTTGTTCAGCTACATGAATATTTGACTTCATCTGCTAAACCTTTTCTCCTAACCTACATGCATACCTTTTTGAAGCAGAACATGCATACTTAATTTCATCTGCATAGCTTATTCTCCTAATAAAGCAGCAAGAGTAGATTTGAGTACACCTAAGAAAACGAATCGGTAGTAATGCCATAGACCAAGGGTTGCATCTTGAAGGTTTCAGTAACTAATTCCAGAAAATTTGAAGATTATCTGTAAAAATCACAGAATAACTTTATACAAGTTAGGCCAAACTAAGCAAGTTGTCTCACCTTTAACAACTATGAACGTTGCTTTTGCAGGATTTCTCCTTCTAAATGTATGTTTGGCCATACAATAATATCCTAGATTCTCTTACCTTGCCATATCGTTTTGTTATAGCAGCGTCCTGGATGTCACTCTTGATGTGAATCATGGTCAAACTTTATCTAGGTTGACCTTTTTTTGAGTGTTGTTGATCACATGTATAAATAATTTATCTTGGGCAAGCATACATGAAAAAGAGGCATTTTATTCGCTCTCAAAAGAAAATAAAGAGTCATTTTATATGATTAAAGAGTTTTTGTACCTGCAGTATCCAGATGAAATCACCTAGCATTATTGATATTTTGTGTCAGCTATCTTTTAGTTTTTCTTGTTTTTAATAATTTATCCTTTCCTTAAGGTTCTGGCGGTAACAGAAGGTGTGCATGATGTTCACAGTATAGCAAAAGAGGCTACTGCTTTGCACTTGTCTCTAATGGAAGATCTATCAAAGGTTTCGTTTTCTTATTTTTCTCTACTCTCTTTTGTTTATCTTCCTTTCGTTCATCTTTAATGGGTGGGGGGTTGAGAGGTGGGGGAGCAGGAGGCAGATTTATTTTATTTTCTTGCTAAGGTAAAGTTTATTAATAGAACTACCAATAAGGTACATATAAGTACAACAAAAAAAGACAAGCACCTGCAAGAACATCCAGTTATATTTTTCCTAGCAAATTAAAAAATTCCATATACTGATCCATACTCTCTAATAGACACCTCTTACACCAAAATAACAGATTGTGATGATAAAAGTTTTTTGACTTTTGAACTGTGGTTTTTTTAATTCTTAAAACAAACACTGTTCCTTTCTCTCCAAATGGTCCAGTAAATGCAGAAAGGGATGGGTCCTCCAAAGTTGCTTCTAGATCTTTGCTGTCTTTTGTCCTAGCCAGCTATCCAGTAGGCTCCTAATATCTGAAGGCATAGCCCATGTGACACCACAAGGGTTCAAGAAAAGCTCCCAGCAGAGTGTAGTTACATTGTTTCGTTTGTAATTTGTCCTTATTCCGAGCAGACCTAGTTCTGATTTCTGATACTGCATATTCTGACAAATATAGGTGTCATTTTTTACCTTGTGGTCTGTCACTGAAAAAATTGAGGTAAGATAAAATTGTGTAGTGACAGTAACAGAAAGGGATGATGTTTCCTGTATCTGTTCCCTTTCCTGTTCATGTTCATTTTCCTTGTTAATTCACTCGGTCTTTCCTACAGTTTCCGACCAAATAATTTCCATCATATTGGGAAGGTAGCATGTAGTTTAACACTGATTTCCTTTAAAGGATTACTTTCTTATTGGGGAATGATGCGTCGAGGCAGGTGTAGATACTAGATAGAGAGATGATTTCAGGGTCTCATTAGAGTGGAATTTTTTCCCTAGGAACCTTCTCATTTAAGAAAACCACTTATTTTATTTTCTTGATGGACAGGCAAATGGCATCCTACTTCCACTTGAATCTTTGTTATGCAAGGATGTTGCTACCATGACTGAAGCTATGACAAAGGAAAGAGAGGCAACGATGGAAATATCTCCTGTTCATGGACAAGCTATATTCCAGTCTTATCATGTTAAAGTTGAAAAGACTTGTGAATTTTTTAAGCCCTTGGTTCAATCTCTCACAATCTCTGTTGAGGGACTTTATTCAATGTTGACCAGGCTAGCCCAATCTGCAAGTCTGCATGCAGGAAATCTGCATAAGGTTGTAAAGAGAATAAACACGCATTACATGGTGCTCTTTCTAAGATTCTAATCAAATTGTTATTTGATGTAGGCTCTTGAGGGGTTAGGAGAAAGTCAGGAAGTAAGGTCAGAGGATCTCAACTCCTATAGGCCAGATCTTGCCGATCAATATGATGGCAAGAATGAGATCTTCTCCCAATCAGACAGAGAAAGCAGCATGGATATTCTTGATGTGAATGGACTGTCTTTGCAAGATAAGGGATGGATGTCCGCTCCTGATAGCATGACCAGTGGTAGTTCAGAATCTGCAGCTACATCATCTCAAGTTAGTCTTGCAAATAGTTCCAATGGCCCAGACTTAATTGATCCAATTACTCCATATTGTTCTGATGACACAGAAAGAAGAGAATACTCTAATAATTTTTCCTCAGTTGGAAGTGCACTTCCAGGATTGCCCCAGTTGGAATCTGAAAAGACACAGGTTTTGTTTCTGTAGTTGCACAATGTGACAGTCTGAATTCTACCCGTTATTGATACTGTTATTGATTGGATCAGGAGACGTTTGAGATGAAACTCTCTCTTGGAAATGAAGAACCCTTGGCAAGCAAAGACAGGGTTGAGGAGGCTGCTCATGAAACTGCACTTATCAATGTAGAGGCTGCCAACCGAACAACCAGAGGTGAGGATTTATCAACTGTTTCTTTCCTATTCTTACTGAATGAACATAATGCAACTTAAAAACCACTTCTGTGGCATAATCAATCAACACATTGTCCTATCATGATATAGGCTTACACATCTGAACGAGTAGTTACCAGTCATGAGAAGTGGTTTATATACTTATTTCATATTAGTTCCAACAGCCGATTGCATTTTCTTCATTAGCCATTTACGTCTTTTTGTTGTTGTTACTGCTTCCATTTCCGTATTCTCTTTTTCAAACTGCTTTGAGATGCTTTACTTGAGCCGATGATATATCGGATCCAGTCTCTAAAATTATGAGATAGGGGTAAGGTCTGCCTATACTCTACCCTCCCAGATCTCACTTATGGGATTCCATTGGGTATGTTGTTGTTGACTTGTTGTTTAAACTTGAACAACTAAAGGAAGTGTTGATAAACTTCTGCTGTTAGGTACTTCATGGTGCTATCTTAATGATAAAATTTTCCCCCTTTTTTGTCATATCAAAATACCGAAGGACTAGCCGACAGTGTGCTAAAACAGTCTTAGTAATTGGTTGTATTTATTCTCTGGCTCTTTAATTGTCCATATAGTTTTTGATTACATTTCATGAATGGTGACAGTTCATATTAGTAAATATATGGTTTTGTTCTCCCAGGTAAAAATTCATATGCACTATCAATTTTAAGGAGAGTGGAGATGAAGTTAGATGGTCGAGATGTAGCTGATAACAGGTATATCCTTCCCATGGAAACTTTAGATGAGTATCTTGTAGTAAATGTGAATGACCATGTTGGTTTATATTTCTCCTCAGGGCAATCAGTGTTGCAGAACAAGTGGATTATCTGCTCAAGCAAGCAACAAGTGTAGATAATCTTTGCAACATGTATGAGGGTTGGACACCTTGGATTTGAGCTAGTGAACATTATTCTTTTTTTCAACACGAGAGCTCTTTTCATGATATTCTGCGATACATTGAAGAAGCTCTGAGGTATATTGGAGCTTTGTCTCCTGAACCACAAGATGCATGTTGGGACTTTAACTTCCTCATTTCAAGAGACAGTGGCAATTGGCAAGCAAACATAGGTGAAAAATATTCTATTAATCTTGTTTAATGCTTTTTCTAGGCATACCTAGATAATCTTGTTTATACATCCTGGATCTCCTTGTAACTAACTAGGAGGATTGGTAGTTTTCTGATGCAGTCTGTGCAAGCGAATCTGAGGATCCAATTTGAAGGCTGTAGGTAGAGCGCTCTCATCTTTTCCATCTGCATGTTCTTCCTTTTTATGATGCCTTTTGAGAAACTGCTGCATGTTCCTTATTTGAATCTGCATATGTGCAATACTGGAACTTCAAATCTATAATTCGCAGCACTTTGATCATGGTACAAACACAGTTGGAAGACAATATAATGTTGCTTCGAAGGGTAGCATGATCCATCCATATCCACTAATTGGCAATAATAACCTTTTCAAAGTATCATCTGGTAAGATGAAAATCTGGATGTCGAGCTGTGGTTTCTCTCAAGTATTCCTTTGCATGATTGTGTAGCATTTATCAATGAGTAAATGTTTGAATAGCTTGTGGAACCGTCTGGAATGACCTTTCAACGTGTAGGTGTTAGCTTTGTTTTAGATGTACTTATGCATGGATATGTATGCCATGCTCTTTAAGACTTATTACACTACTCTTCAATTGTTTTTGCAAGTTTTTGTTCTGACCCTGCCTCTTGTTTATTTGTTTGATAGGTCTATTGGTCACTTGGCGAAGCAATGTGCACTTACAACAGCTGCTTATAGACTTTGATATGAGGGTTGGCTAATGTCATTCACATGTCATGAGAAATTTGACTTTTGATTGAGGCAGTGAGAGATCCAATGTGGGTACATTATTAGCTCCTGCTGTTTGCTAGTTGGGGTCTGGCTTTACCATGAAGCACTTGGTATCCTGTAAATATCTGTAATGATTGTAAATGTTGACTAGTTCAAGAGATATTCCTACACAACCATATTGGAGCAAGTGGCTGGAACAAACCTGATCTGTGCCTGCCACCATCGTCCATCTCTCAATCATACTGTCATTGGCCACTGGATGCTCACAGGGACGAGATAGGAAAGATACAAATGCACTGTTTCAAGTCTCTGGGAGGTTGCTTGGGTCTACTGAACACAAAGTTGCTTTTTTGGGCAAGGCAAACTAGCAATTCAGAGGAATAAGATAAAAGGCAACAACTTGGAAGTTGAGTGGGTATAGATCATGTTCATAGATTACAGCAGCTCATAATTTATGTGGAATCCAAATGGCCCTTTCAAGTATTGTATAAATGGAAGTAAGTAATTTAATAGATAACAACAGCTCATAGATTGTTGTCAACAGTCAGATTACAGGAGCTCAGGTTGCATGTTAAGTTTGTAAATTAGACAATGTGTTAAACTGGGGTTGATGCACACAGATATTTGTGAATCTGTACAACGAACAAACAAGCTCAAAGAAAAAGAGACTCACTTCACTGTCTTTTTTGCTTTCCATCACATTCAATGATATATCTGAATAGTGACATGAGATATTCGAATAAAAATATCTATGCAATTTTCTCTTTTCTTCTTGTGATGTGAGGTTGAAAAAGTTTAGAAATGAAAATAAAGACAACAAGAAGAATGTGATATTTATGAGTATGCCAAGTTAGTCACGCAATAGGGCTCAAGTTGTAGCTGTTGAACCCGTTTTCTCAAATGGCTCCAAAACAACCCGTCTATAAGACGAATCTAGAATTTCTAGAATATTATTTTTATCGTTAATTAATAAGGTAAAATTAATCATTACCTGGCAAAATATAGTAGTATAAAAAAAAATTATGGAGGTGCGGGGAATCGAACCCCGTGCCTCTCGCATGCGAAGCGAGCGCTCTACCATATGAGCTACACCCCCGTCCGTTATTTTAAATTCTATAATATATTGATTAACGCCATATTTCCCTTGAATGAGTGAAAATTTAGAATTAATATTTACTCATATTCTATAATGTTTATTAATTTGTTTGTCTTTTTTCATTCTTTAGTCCGTTTTAAAAAGAATGTATATTTTCTTTTTTGACAACTCTTTGATTTCAACTTTTAATTTGATATATCTAATACTAGAAAATTAAAAGACAATTTAATACATTTTACATACATTTAATTTAAAATTACAAATATGAGTTAGCTTTAGTTTACAATAAATAATGGAAGTTTCTTATCATCACAGCTCAGCAAGTATTAGGCAAATTAATAGATAAAAATTACTAATATAAAGCAAAAATAAAAAGTTAGGCAAATAGATAATTCATAGCAAACACGTCTGGAAAGTCACCTCTATCAATACTCTTTGAAATGACTTGGAATGCAATAATTTCATATACATTATTGGAATGAGCTTTGGATAAGATCCATTCACAATTATTTATGAGTCATGCATACACGTCCTATTCTGATTGGCTCTTTTTTTTTCCTCACTCAAATCCACAATTTTAAAATTAAAATAAAAATATTTATCATCTAAATAATTTATTTGTATTAGAATTGAATTTTTATTCACTTCAAACCTCAATAACTATGAAAGAAAAATTGATTTTTAAAAATTATGAATAACTATAGAGAGAGTCGTTAAAAATTAATCGTTTTGCTAAATATCTTTCTTATGTGATTGTATTGTAACCATAATCCCTCGCTTAGTTTTATAAACAATAACTCACTAATAAAATCATAGAAAAATTATATGTGCTTACACTTTACTTAGATTTATCACAACTTTGATTAGAACCTAATATGAAGATCAATAATTCATTAAGTGCTCCAATCAAACTACGTATTCATTGGCCGACACTAAATTGACGTGTGAAAGAAACTATAGAAATGACTTTCACACATTGTATGCATCATTGCAATAATGTAAGAAGATTTTATTAGGTTTTATTTTTATTTTAAAGATTCAAATAAATAGGTTTTAATTCAATAAAAGATAAAGTGAATAAAAACAAGAAGAATTAAAAATGACCAATCACGTGGTGGAAGGCCTTTATTAGCAACACCGCCCGTAGAAATTGAACAGTATTTTGTCTATTATTTGGAACTTTCTACGTATTGAAGTAATAATATTACAAAGTAGAAATAAATGACCATTTGATTTTTTTTGAATTTTATTTGTGGTCCAAACTTGTCAGTTTATTCATACTTTTCTCAATTTCTTCCATGTTTATCATTTCACTATTTTCAAATATTTCTCAAATTATTTATAATGACAAGAAATTGCAATATATAATATACTTAATTATTTATCTTCCATATGCTTAGAAATGAAAATTTTAGTAGTCCAAGTGTAAAAATCTAAAACAATGCCCAAAAGTTTTGACTATGGATACTTCAAATATGGTATTTTAAAAAAAATAAATGATAGTGTTTTTAGCTAAGTTTGTTAAAGAATGATAAAAAATTTTGGTGGTTAATGAGATGGGTGGACTCCTTACAAGGCTTGAACAATCCTTCTCACTTTGAACTAACTTTTGGGATGTGAGTTAGGCGTAAGACCTAATTTCCATATGGTATTAGAGATAACTCTATTTTATTTTTATAAATAAATTAAATAAAAAAACCTGATGATTCTCAATTCAAAGTTGACTAATTCGTTAAAATAAATTAAAAAGTTGAAAAATTATACCCATGGGAATATCCTACTAATCCGTGTACCGAGGAGATTTTTTTTTTAAAAAAAATTAAATATTTTGCTTCTAAAACCACTCAATTCCACCAGGACAACCCCACCCCCTCCCAACTCCCCACCCCACGCACCCAACCCTTATAATTTGATACTATATAAGTAACCCTTTTCACTTTTCAATTTCATATCTGAGTTTTAAATACTTTAAAGAATTCAAAAGCAAGAAAAAGAGAGGAATTTTTTTTTAAAAAAAAAGTTGCAAGAAAGAAAAATGGCAGCAGTTGTTGATGCTTGTGTTTGTGAGATTACAAAAATAAGTGAAAAGGTTAAAGCCAAAAGCCTTTTCTTGTTGAAGAAGAAAAAAACAGTGGAAGAAACTCATAATTCTTCTTCTTCTTTAGAAATGAATAGAGAGAGCAAAAATGATAACAACATAATGTGTGAAGCAACTTTGTTTTTGCTTATGGATCGTTTTGCACCTACCTAGTACTATATGTATAAATGTAATTAATTTCTTGTATATGGTATATATATGAATTTCTGTTTGTTTGTTTTTATATTTTTTATATCATTTAGCTTCTTGTTTACTCATCATGATCTTAATGAAGGAAACAAATTAAAGGCTATATCAATCAAGTTTGCACGGAGCTAGAATCTGAGTTTAAGCTAATCAAAATTATTCAACTCAATCAAATCAAACTCATGCTTCGATTATATTGAATTTGATCGAGATCTCATATCTTAAACCTATTTTTAATCTCAAACTCTAGAAAGTCGCCTCAATAGTCTATATTCTAGAAGTGTTAGAGGTTGTTTCGTGTGAGCGATAATAATAAATTGTCATGAAATAAAATTTTGGTGTTTTTTGATTGACATATTAGAAATAACTTATCCAATCATTTATATCACAGTTATGTGATAAGTTAGTTCATATATATAATGAAATAAGTTATTTCAAAATAATTAATCACGAGATAATTAATCAAAAAAACTAATTTGTAACCGAAGGATTATGAGTTGGAATGCAATGATTTCAGATACATTATTGGAATGAGACTATTATTTATGGGTCATGCCAGCATATATGTGAAATGTCCAATTAGAATCGACTTTTTTATCCATCTTCTTTATTCTTGTGTTGAACTCATGTTGTGTACATTTACTTTTTCCCATGTTAGCAAAAATGAATATACTAACTGTTATATATCAAGAACATCGGGCATGCCTATTCCGAAGAGGCTAGCTGCTGATTTCACTCAACCTCTCCTCGTTATATATATTTTTAATTTATTTATTTATTTTTAAATTGATATATATATTAAAAAAAATAATGATTAATATAATAAATTTATTATTTTATCTCTATAATTATAAAGTAAATGAACTAAAATTTTAAGATTTTCAAAAAAATTGTACATTTTTTAAAATAGTAAATTAAGAGTATAATAGAAAAATTCTTTTATCCTTTCTTAATTTGTCGGACAAATAATTAGGAACAAAAAAAAAATTAAACAAATAATTAGAAAGAGAGTATATGTAAACTTTTTTTCATAAATTTCAATTTTTAATTTTTTTAAGTGAATAATAAATAATCTATCTAATAAAAACAAACTAAAACTCCACCAATCACTGTATTTATTTAGCTATCCTCCTGTAGGGGATCACTCAATTAACTCTTTAAAATTATTACATGTGTCCTATCAATAATTTAATGGATCAGACTCGTTACATATTGGCATGTAAAATGAAACAAAATATAATCATATATATGTGTATATATTATTATCACAAAAATGTAAATTGAAGAGACGTGGCGTTATGGAACACTATTTTGTCTATTATTTTACAACTTTCTGTGTAATAGAGTGAACAAAGTAGATTTCATTTGTGGTCCTAACCTAATTAACAAACTAACAACCTAGTCACTTTCTTCCTTTCTTTTTTTCTTTTTATTTTATTTTATCATTTTTACTATTTGCAATTCTCTTTCCCTTCTATTTTTTATTTTCACACATTTTATGAAAATATTACTCAAATGTTCTTTTTAATGACAAAATACTGGAATTAGTTGCTCATATATATACCTTCCAGATACATAGATTTTAGTTTAAGAAAATTGAGTTATCAGTCTTGTACTATTCAATCGATATCTAGAAATTTATCAACATAAATTGTGATAAGATGATTAAAACCTCAATCAAATGACTTGGATTCATTTAGACTTGAAGCCAAGTTACAAATTGAGTATGAATATTCATAAATTATTGCATATACTCTCAAATCAAGGTATAAAAGTTGAGAATATTCTAGTAAAATATAATATACCAAATCCCTGTATGATGGTGGGCAGATCTTTTTTTTTGCTAAAACCACTCAATTCCAGCAGGACCACTGCACCCTCACCTTCTGATTTCATACTATATAAGTAGGCCCTTTTTCACTTTCCAATTTCATAGCTCAGTTTTAAATAGTTTCAAGAATACAAAAGCAAGAAAGAAGAGAAAAAGAGAGGAATTTTTTTTTTTTCAAGAAAAAAAAATGGCAACAGTAGTTGATGCTTGTGTTTGTGAGATTACAAAGATAAGTGAAAAGGTTAGAGCCAAAAGTAATTTTTTGTTGAAGAAGAAAAAAACAGGGGAAAAAGTTGAAGAAAACAAAAAAAGGCAGAAGTTTTCTTCTTCTTCAGAAATGGCAGAGAGCAAAAATGATAACAACATAATGTGTGAAGCAACTATGTTTTTGCTAATGGATCGTTTTGCACCTTGTTGATACCATCAAGTACATAATTGTAGTATTTATAGTTTTTCTTACATTGTTTTATACTAGTTGTATGTATAATTGTTCTTGTATATGTATTTGATGTAAGAATTTCTTTTCTTATATATATATTAAATTTGTTTGTCTACAACTCAATCTTGTTGTTTGATTGAGAACGAGTTATATAATCGCAAAATAAGTTATTTCAGCAAGCATGTATATGGGATATAAATGGTGGGATAAATAACTTGGACTTGCCTAATAACTCCAACCAAATCGCTTAGATTTATAATACATTATACCTCACACCAAATGACTCGTCAAAGTCGAAAGAAGAGCCTATTAGTAAAAGCTAAAAAGAATGTATTACAAGATTGTATCTGCAAAATGCAGAAGAGAGCCTCATCTTTGTTGCAGAAGAAAAAAACTTAAACATTTTAGTAAAGTGACTTCTCTGCTATGTTGTAAACTATGTACAGCCAAAAGGAAAAGTGGACTCAACAAAAGAATGATAGTACCTATGTAGTTGTGCTAGCCTCCAGTGTTGTGCTAGCCTCAGGGCTTTCTGTTGTCCAATCGCGCATAACTTTACGCCTTTCTTCATCCCATTTAAGAATTTCCCTGGTGTATTTAAGAGCTCCATCAACACTATCAGCCTCTAAAGCAGTTAGCTGTGAAACAAACAGTTTTCGCTCTGTGATGGACTTATATAGGCGTTTAAACTTCACAGCTATGTAATGATAAGCACGTTGAGCCAACGAGGGGTTGTTGTTGTTGGTTTTGCTGTTGGGATGACGACTGATCACTGGATTGAAATCCTGAAACCATTCACATTCAGAAAGGGGAAATTCTTCAATTATTTCCTCTAGTATGTCAAACTTGTTCAATAGTAAGAGGCAGTGTTTTTGGGCAAAAGCTGGATGACTGACGATGTTCTCAAAGAGCCTCTTGCTTTCCATCATCTTGTTTGTGCAAAATCCATTGTAATCCTCTAGATACTCGGTGTACTCCGTCAAGGAAACACAAAAGATGACAAGGTCAACATCTTCAAACATCTCCAACCACTTGCAGTTTTTCCCTATGCAGCTCGCGTGTACTCTTATTAGTTGGTACCTACATTAGGAAAAGGATGAGTTGATGGAAGACAGCTCGCAAGTACTCTTATGAAAGTAGTAGCCTGGAGAGAGAGCTGACCTCATTGAGGATGAATGTTGATCAACTGTCTCCATGTAACTATCCTGAGTTGGATTAGGGAACGAAAATTCCATGGATGCTACACCATTGGATGAAGTAATTCCTTCAGCATATAACTTATCCATATCAGAAGGGTTGTAGTCTACCTTAGAAATCTCAACAGCCTACGAAAGAAAATAATCATGTAAGTTGTAGATGGAAACAAAGAACAGAAAAGTGATGTCCTATCAATCCCTAACTGAGAATGAGGCATAAGACATTAACTTACATGGTCTAAGAAATAATTGGCCACTCTCGGAAGCATTTCTAGCTCATTTCTCCGCTGATATGTGGCCTGAAATGCTTTATGCTTCCATAACTCCTCAACTACGGCTGAGTACTCTCGAGTGGCAGCAGGAAAAATGATCTCCAAATTTCCTAACATCATAACTTGAAGAAGCCAATCTGAAAAGTTTTTCAGTCTAGGGCTGATGGAATAGACATTCTCTTCTTCAATCTCTTCTTCAATCAGGTCTGGAAGCGCTGTTAGCAAAGATGATACTCAGATACTAATGCTTGATACGATCAAATGATTTCACAGATACAAGTGATTTGAAACAAAAGTTTTACAGTATACTTAATGAGAAAACTTAAAACTCTTTGTACTCTTTGTGATAAAAATACAATACTTTTGAAAATCAATGTTTATGATTTGTATCTCAGAAGCGAAAGAACTCAGAATAGTAAATAACATAACTATAACAGCACTAGATCCACATATCAACAGTCTTTAAATCGTTGACATCTACATTTTTAGGATTCTATATATCAGTCTTTATACTGCTCAATTGCTCAAAGTTAATAGTTAAGGCAATGCAGACTTAAGTGGACAAAAGGAGGGTTATGAGGAACACGTGACGTTGCATTTCTCAAGAGGTAGAGCCAAAAGGTAACAGAAAGCTCAGTTCATACGGAGGTCAGGAAGAACTCTAAAATTCTATACCTGAAGGGCCAGGTTCATCAAGCCGTTTTTTCCTCATTACAACACGGTACTCCTCTTCAAATCTTTCACGTCCTTCGAGGAGTATAGCAATATATCTGTATAAATTTCGTTGAATCGTGTATGTAATGTTCTGATGCTCTTCTTCTGAGAAAGGAACGTGATATACAATTTTGGCCTGAAGTAGAAATAAATGTCTGTCTTAGCAACATATGTTATCAAGAATCACTCATCCTCTATACATTTTAGGTGATATAAATGCACTTAATCAGAATACATACATCTTGATTCAGAATATTTTTGATTAATTATGTGATCAGATCCATTACTTGGGTTCTTATTAGCATAAGCCAGGATGGTAACAACCCAACAGTTGCAGTTTTGACTTCATTAGTAACCACATCATGCATTCTATTTGCGATCTAGCATAACTATGTAAGTAACCAGCTTATACATGCGATTCCGATGAATAAACCACACAAATTTAGTTAAGCTGGCTATCAACTGAGAACCCAAAGAAACATAGAGAAATGTCTTCCTTTTAAGTGAAATGTTCCACCCATACTGTACCTGTTTGAACAGAGTACTTGTTCCCGATTGATCACAACCAGCAAGAAGCAGTTTATTCAGTTTTTTGCTAACTGTGCTGCAAGGGTCACCTGCATCCAATCCACTTCCAACTTCTTCACCAGAAGAATTTGCAGACACAGGAGGAATAGGCAATCCCAAAGCATGGCAAAGCAGCTTGTGTGTAGTCTGTAAAAAGATCACGATTATCAGAGAATGTGAGAAAAATTAGGTAAACTGGTCAAAAGAAATGAATGGATGAACAGAAACCAACCTTGTCCCATATTTTTCCAACTACATTGTTCATGCCCTCTTCCTGGCAGGATCCGTCAGCACTGAGCCAAAAACAAACGTTTCCTTCACAGTTTATTCCTGCCAGCTGAAATGATTTGACAACATGCTAAGAACTCCAACCGCAAGCATTCATAATTTCAGAAGGCTTTAGTAGTTCAAAAGTCAAACCTTCAACATATACAGCTCTAATTGTGTAATTTCTCGATTGTTTATCACAATATTTGTGTTTCCCTTGCTAGCATCTTTCTTAATTGTATCACCAACAGCTAGTTGTGGAGAAATTATCTGGCAGGGCTTATGTCCCTCCTGTTTTATTAAGCCAAACCAAAAAAAAATATCAGGCAAACAACAATATTAATTTCAATGCCAAACAATGAAAGTAGGATCTAATTAACACTTACCTTTCCCCATAATCCAGACACCTTGTCATACCAGTACTTCCCTGGTCTCAACTTCTTTGGTGGATATGCACAGCTTTGCAAGTCGAACAACTCTCTAAGGGAAAGAGGTTTCCCATTCACGCTCACGAGATGGGGTGGAAGCTGATTAGCTTGACATAACTTCTCCAATTCCATAATCTCATCAATTTGCCATTTACTTAACAGCCTCTTAAGCATTGCAGAACACTTGCCTAAAGAATCTCGCTTTGATTCATTAATACGGTAACCAATGCAAGTAATACACTTTCTTCCTTCCGGCATTGCCCCCATTGCTCTCAACACACAATTGATACAATACTTTGCACCACAAGCTATGCATACTTCCCTCTCAGTGAATCGTTTCCCTTTATGACACCGGAAACACTTCTTGGAATCACTGCTTACTATTGGTTTTTCGGGAAACATTCCTGGCTCCTCTTCATCACCGTCGGAAGAAACATCACTTGATTGAGTTTCACAGAAAGTTACAACAGTTCTGCAACCTTGGTTGCCAGCAATTTCATCAGCATAATCCTCCGCCTCTTCACAAGACAATACTTCTAAGGCAACATCTGGAGAGCTCAAAATTGATTCCTCAGATTCTAAGGCAACAGAATTCGGATGACTCACAAATCTTACTTCTTCCTTGCATTCATCTACCAAGTCCTCAACATCCGAACTTCCTGACAGTTCTCGGGAGTTATCATGACTGTCAGAAAATCCTAAGGTACCAGAACTTTCAATTCCATCTGATCCTCTATAGGCATGATCATTCTCAACAAATTCTGATTCTAAATCCGACTCCTTTGACTTCTGATTCTTGATTAATTTGGAATCACTCTTGACAATTGGTTCAATAACTGGTAGTGACAAATTTCTACTCAACATAGCAGCAGTAGCAACTACTGAGGCAGTTGGAATCCGGTGTACATCAACCGGAACCACCTGAGGAATGTCATAACTAACAGGAGGACCAGAATACTCCTCAGCAAAGGAGTATTCTACATCAAAATCCTCATGGTTATCCTCCTTTTTTGAGGAAGAAACAGGGAAAAGACTTTTCAAGATTGCAGCCATACTTGTTAACTAAGTCCTAATCTCAAAACCCCATTAACCACAATTTGATTAAAAGACAGAAACTTTCTTTACTCCTAGGCTTCTACCTAAAAAGGGTAATCAAGTGATGATTTACACTCCAGAAAAAAACCTGTTTCTTGATATAACCAGAATCCAAAATGCAAACCCCTTTGCTCCTTCCTGTTTTGGGGAAAAGGGATAAATAAAAGCTTAGAAATAGAAACTGAAAAATACAATGATTACAATATAAGTAGTATTTGAGCCTTACCAGTTAAAATCTCCAAGAATCCAAAAAGGGTTCTTGAAAGTTGTGTCAACTGATGATTACAAGCCTAAAAATCTGATTCTTGATAATACCCAAATGCCAAAATTTAAACTTTTTTTGATTCTTTACAGTTTTGGGCGGTATAGAACTAAGACTGGAGAATATAATGTGTTCTTCTGGTCTTCAAACTTCAGTCATAACTCTTACCAGTAGAACTTCAAGACTGAAGTCTTCCAATTCTTTTTGCGTAGACCATTTCAACTTCTCAATTCATCAAAGTTATACTCTTTTTTTATTATTATTGATCAACGCGTTTAGTAAACATTTCCAAGAAATAATGTATAAAAAATGATCAACTATTACTGAGGCTGATGGTTGCCTCATTTTTGAACTTTGAAGTGGTCCAAAACATTGAATTTTTTATTTATTTTTTGACAATGAGGGTAGGAATGTGAGGGGTATTTCTGACAATGGACTTGAAATTTTGGCGCTGTTGCTGTTTGCATAGCATCAGCAAATCAGGTGCATGTGAACAAGAATTGGAAAATTGGGATCTGAGTAATCCTAGATTAGGTGAAGTCCATCTTTCTTAATTTTTTTACTAATCAAAGTTGAAAATAATTAATCTCAATGACAAGTGTGCTAATACACCTTCGAACAATCGTAAATGGTATGCATTATCCTCCATCATACTTTTGAGACATTGGTGTCCCAATCGTCAAAAAACTAGAGCATATATGTCCTTTTGCTCTAATGGAAGACTAAATAGGGACACGTGGTGCAATCTTATTCGTTGATAAAAGTCGGATCAATGAATAAGACTGTGACACGTGTATGTCCGTTAGTAAAAAGGGTATAGTTTTTGGACGGCAGGGGCAATAATATCCAAAAAGTATGACGGAAAATATTGCATACCATTTACGATAGTTCGAGGATATATTTATCATTTTTTTTAGTAAAGTTGTTCAGTCTTTCGTTGTTTGAATGTTGATCAAACAGCAATCACGTTGTTGACCCGGCGATTAATTAGGAACCACAAGTCTTGAGTCTTTTTCTTTATTTTTCTTGAGTTAATTGTAAGTTCCTTCAAGGTCAAATAACAACATGATACTCATCTAGTATCCGAAGGATATTTGGGCCAGGTAATCGCATAAAAAAGAAGATATGAAAAGAAATATAGTAAAAAAGAAGTTATGCTGAAAATAATGGAGAAAAGAACAATAACAATAATGAATAATGTAATAATCTAAGTAGAAAGTAATAAAAAAAGGAGAAACTTTCACATATAGCCACTTAAAAATAATTAATTACTCTCCATAGCTATAGTTTGATAATTACAATTTGTAGCTACATGTTATATGGAGGAGAGAGGCGAGCGAGACTGGGAGATAGAGGAGAGAGGAGAGAGAGAGGGGGGAAAGAGTGGGAGAAAGGTGAATTATATATGTATATTGGTTAGATAATTGTATAATATACATATATATTTGTATATATGGCAAGAGAGATTGGGAGAGCGAGGAGAGAGGCGAGCGAGACTGGGAGAGAGAGGCGAGCGAGATCGAGAAAGGCGAGAGAGAGAGGGCAGAGAGTGGGAGAGAGGTGAATTGTATATGTACATAATTGTATATAACTGTATATTATACAAATACATTTGTATAAATGGCAAGCGAGATTGGGAGAGGGAGGAGAGAGGCGAGCGAGATTGAGAGAGGGAGGATAGAGGCGAGCGAGAGAGGGCAGAGAGTGGGAGAGAGGTGAATTCTCTATGTATATAGGTTAAAAAATTGTATATTATACATATGTATTTATATATCTTGGTGAATTATACATATACAAACATGACTAATTATACAAACTCGAAGTCAGCCCACGTAATTAATGTATAATGTTAGTCGCGAGTGGTAATTATAGCAAACTATAGCTAAGATGAGTAATTAAATAGTATAAGTTTGCTTAGCCATGTAATTTTCCCTAAAAAAAACATGAAATAAGTTGTAGGAGAGTAATAATAACTAGTCGATGCTCAATTACCTATTCAATGTCTATCCTAATCTTCAAATACATATCATTACATTTAGGATCATGTCTTCGATAAGTTATAGGTGTGTATGTCATGTTTAATCTTCTCTCTCCATTCTAACACGCTTGCTAGGACATCCGAGTATACTTACACATCCATTGCAGTATTTTCATTTTTATTACATTCATGTTCTATAGATGAAAGTTCAGCTTCATTGATCAATACTCTGCCCATATACATAGCTAATTCTAATTCAATCAAGTTAACAATAAAAAAAATTGAAGTAAATTCCACCAAAACCACAGCTAGTGTAAGAATAATTTTGACAAATACTAAATCAACACCTCTCTCTCTAACTGTAAATGACAAATACTAAATCAACAACAAAGATCCTCAAAGGTTACACTGGAATTTGAGATAAGAGGTATTAAATGAATGGATCGATTGATTTAGATGAGTTGTATTAATAAATAAAGCAGTTAATAATTCGTTTAAAAGTTATTTGGATGAAATGAATTAAAATGCGGATCAAAATTTGATTCGCCCCTTTCTACTGTATTTTTAACAATTTTATTTGTTATTTTATATTTTTTTAAGTATCTAACAAAGCTAAAAAAAATTCTAATGATTATAGATAACATATCAATTTATTGTTTTTTTTTTTTGAAAAAAAAAGTGTTTTTTAAAATATCTTCACAAAATTTACTATTGAGCAATTTGAGTTAGATACTCGATTGAAATGAATTGAGTTAATAAATAAACGAGTCAATAATCGATCAGACTTGAATTGATTGAACGAATTATGATTTTCAGGATTAATTTAGCTCGACTTGGGTCAAGTACAGCAAAATCTATTTAATTTTTTAATGGGAAACTTACATAAAATATAATATAATTAAAGAAATATTTACCATTTATAGCAATAATATTTCTTTTTCACTAGATTATTTTTAATTCATTTATAATACAAGTTTAATTCATATTACAAAGAATAATTTTTTATTCACATATAATATAAATTTTAATGATAGATAATTCATTTATCACACATTTTAATACACTTATAATACAATGTGCCAAATTTTTACCAAACAAACACAATATATTTTAAAAAACAATTATAGTTCAAATATATTGCATATATCATTCACTTTTAATACATATTGCAGATTTAACATAGTATTGCTATAAATGGTAATAAATAAAAAGTATTGCTAAAATTAGTAATTATTTATTAAAATGTATCAATTGATGTAATTTTTCCTTTTTTAATTTAAGAGAATTAAAACAAATTTATTTAAAAACTTTAGCCATAGATTGATCCCAACTCAATATGGATATCAAGAAGAATGTCACACAAATAGATATTGGGCCAACAAGAAACCATAGGGCTAGAAACGTTAATTTAGGATCCAGACGTACTAGTTAAAAAGAACAACGGGTTAACAACTACTTAGCAACGTAACTTGCAAAGACTGTTATCCCCTCATCTTTGTGCTATGTTCTAGTATATCATATCCTACTTCTATAGTCTAGTATTCCTAACTATCTTATTTGCACTACTTCAATTATAATTTCATCATTCAAGTTTCAATTTGATTAGTATTTGTCTACACTTATCCGTCCAAATGATCGAGTTTGATATCAAACAAGGAAACTAGCCTAGGATAATTGAAGGCCAACAAAAAGAATCTCAATCAAAGCCCAATACAAAAAGGATAGTAGGCCCAAGACTAAAAAGGATCCGAAATAGAGGGCTTGTGAAAGACATAAAATTGAAGCCCAAGACTAAAAGGATCCTCATTTTCCTTTCAATATTCGTACCTACCTTGTGTTTATGCGTGTGTTTCGTTTTTTTAACAATAAAATTATGACTCTGATAACATATGAAGAATTTAAATGACAAAATCAAAATTTCCAAGATTGTTGTAAACTTTAACATAAGATGTGGGATAATATCTAATACTAATTAGGAAAGGGAGAGAGAATTAACAATAATTCATAAACAAGATAAATAATTTCAGTTTGTATGTATTAAATAATTTTGTTGAGTATTTTGATTCTCTATGTTAGGTGTAAATTGCGACTTTTCTGCTATTAAAGTTAGCTTTGGGCCATTATGCAATGGGAATGCATCGGCCAGCCAACCAACGATACAACTAACTATTATTAGAGTTGTTTTTATACTAGTAATTTAATTATTTAAAACAAATTATCTATCGTATTTAAAATAAAACTAATATAATTTCTTAATTCACACCAAATAAATTCAGTACGAACAAGGTAAAAGTGGTCATTTTCTTCAAAGATCTTAATGATCATGCCCACCGGCCCTTTTCACCGGCTAATTAATTAAAGCTTATAGTTGACAAAATCTCATTCCTCGTTTCTTCTTTTGCTTTGAACTATTCCTTGTAAAATATTTGTCACATTTCTAAGTATTTCTTATCATGAACCAACTATTCTTTTATTATGTTAGGCCATATTGAACTATAAATTACTCTAAAGAACCAGAAAGTATGACTTTCAACTTATAAGCAATTCTTTTGCTTTTTGTGTGTGCCACCACATCTTTAATTTATAGGCTCACCCAACTCTAGGTGGTCCTCCATCGACTAGACTTGTAAATGCAGGAATTAGAAACAAACTATACCTATATATTTTAGAGTTTAACTTATACTATACATTAACGAATTAAAAAAACATGTACTATAGTTTTTATTTGATTAGTGTAATTTAATCCGTTAAAAGTAACATCATGTCTGGTTTAACACTAAGATGTTCAATGAAATATATGCAAACGTCAGAGAATTCCTATGAGAATGGGGACAAGTGACAACTATTACTAATGCTTGCTTATACAATACGAGAGATTTATGTTGAATCATATCTTTTTGAAAAGTTTTTGAACCTAACGAAAAGGGCTTTAAGCCTAGAAGAAAGCAAGCGCGAGAGAAACCACGAAGCTACCGCTTCTATTTCCATAGGATCAAAAGCTGAACTTCAGCTCTAGTTCTTTGCTTTGAGAATTTGCTTGTATGTCTTACATCTCACTAAGCACACTTTTTCTTGGTTTTGCTTTTCATATTAACTAGTAGCACACATGTGAATTAAGACAAAAAACTTTAAAATAGAATCATCATTACTTAAACAATATACTTTTAACATTATATCCCTCAAAATTATTACGAGTTCTAAATAATCGAGCTAACACAAGATAGAAAAAAAAAAAAGAATTATATGCCAAAAGTAAAAACTTATTCATTAATTAAAAAAAGTACATTCAAAGACGTTCCATTGGATGATTGAGAACTTTCAAACACATGGTTACTTAGAATTTACAACTTATACAAGACAATCATCAACCAAAATGTGGGAAACGAGAAAAAGGAAAAATTAATAAATGTATTTAGGAATAATGTTAATTCCTCTCTGCTTCTTCCTTAGTAATGAAGATTCTGCTCATTGGTCCCCCACCTACAAAACCGCCCTCTGACCGTTTTTTTTTTTTTTAACGGCACAATAAAAACACTTTTCATCGTGTGAAACGGAAAACTGTTTTTATGTGTCACCACCAATAACTCAATCCCACACGACAATTCACAGCCGCATCTCAACCTCCTACTCGGCAGCGCGTTCCCACCACTTCATCCACGTGCGTTCTAGGCTAATCAAATTTTTAACTCTGGATTTGAATTCGCCTTTCAAATTGCATCATTTTTCTTTTATATTTCCTCGAAACCACTAAAGCTGTTCTCCGATAGTCTCCAAACCTTCACAGAATTGTCCAAACTCCCGCTATACACTCTCCAATATTTGTCACTTCTCTTCTCCACCGGAGCTTCATCTTCGCTGTCATTGTCGCTGCCGTTTGAATCTTCTTCAACGGTCAAACACTTAACGGGGCCGTTGTGTCCTGTTAACACCGTTAAGCAACTGTGGATACCACCTTGTTCCCTTCTCCACACGCATATAGATTTATCAGCTGATCCACTCAATACCAAATTACCAGCAACCGCCACGCACAACACCGCTAATTTATGACCTCTCAGCGCACCTCCGTACTCCAAAAAATGCTTTTGTCGCTCCCAGAAATTCACTAGTCCATCGGAGGATCCGGCATACACCTGTTGACACATAAAAGTAATTAGATGTGTGTTATGTCTAATAACATAAATTTTTTAAAATAAAATAATTAAGTAAATAAAAGTGTGCTCTTACCGTTGCTGCTGCAGCGTTTACAGCCAGTGATGTCACAGCATTGTCCTGTTTCAACAGTGTTTCCACAAGAACATGCTTTGCGTTATTCCCAACTAATTCCCTTCTCCAAGCTTTAACCGTTCCATCCGCTGATCCAGTGAAAACCAACCCGTCGAATCCAACGACGACTGAATTAATTGCATCTTGATGAGCATTAATTGATTCAATACATTTCGAATCCGATAATCTCCAAACTTTCAGTGTTTTATCCCAAGATCCAGAATAAAGTAATCCTCTCTCTTTATCTAAGCTCATACAAGAAACAGCATCAAAATGTTTAATCCAAGGAACATTCCGATTTCTTCTTACTTCAACATATGCTTTAGGATTAATTGAACTCTTTAAATAATCTCTGACGGTAGGTAAACTACCAACACGTTTATACGCTTTTCTTTTTTTGCCTAAAAATTTCCATACACGAATTTTACCATCTTGATGACCGGTGAATATTTTATCTCCGTATACAACAATGGCTTTTACTAATCCGCTTTGACATTTGAACCCAGAATATTCCTTCAAGTTCTTCCAAACTCGAATATTTTTGCTGTCTGATCCGGTATACAGCAAATCTCCAGATGCAGCTAATGAATATATATGTCCTTCTTCTCTAACAAGAGACCCGATTAGACCATTTTTGCAGTCGCTGGATTCTGATTCTTCGGAGGAATCGAGTAATGGTTGGTGAATCCATGGAGATTTTACATAAGGCGAAGCAGATTGGTTCCATGGAGACATGAAGTAATTTGGGGAATTGTTAGCAGTAGTGTTTGTGCCGTTAAACGACGACGTTCTAGGTGGACTGGGTGCAGAAGAAGCATTGCTGCTGCGAGCGGAATTGTTACTGCTTTCTTCGTGGTCACTGATTGGATCGGAGTACAAAAGGGTACCGAATTTTGTTCTTCGAAAGCTTTCTTTCTGTAGCAACATCGCTCCCATACTATTATTATTTCTCGTCATTTTTTGTTTAACAAAGATGAATTGAATGATACTATGTATGAATTATGATTGTTGATTTGAATTTTTTTGTAGTGAATTTGGTTTGTAATAAATGTGAATAGTTTGAGAATTGAGTAATGGAAGAATGAGAGAGAAGATTTGTATATGGAAATAATGGAAGGGGAAGGGGAGAGATATATAAGCAATGGGAGATGGGGGGTTGATTGTGGGGTAGGGGGTAGTAGGGGGGAATGGTAGAGAGCCGCGTGGGAGTATGATACGTGAGGTTTGAGAAGAAGGAAAGAAAAAAAAAAGTACGCGAAGTCGAAATTTTCACTAAAAAATTCTAACACGTAAAATTTAAACAAGCGAAGAAGCATAGAAGATTCGAAATCTAATGCGTATACGTAAATTTAGTTTCTCTATATAATGTACTTTAAATGAATCTTTTGCGATATAATACATAAACATGACCCTTAGCTTGACGTCAGTTGACAACTATAACCTTTAATTTTGGAATCACAAGTATACATTTAAACTTGTATAAAAATAAATGAACACATTCGTCGAACTCTACATAACAATTTTGTGACCTACATGACATCCTATAATTTATTTTATGTAGGACGTGTGTGTCTACTTGTTCAATTTTATTCAAGTTTAAGTGTCTATTTACACACACTCAATATTGGAGGTATAGTTAATCGCTGAAGTCAAGTTAAGGGTCATGTTTATATTTATGTCGATCTTTTGCTCTCACATGACTGCCTCTGATGTCATGTAATTCTATTTGGATTGATTTGAATATGAAAGCTTATAATTGTCAACTTACTTCATTTACCGCTAAGTTATATACATGATATATGAAATATTTATAGGAGTATAATTTATCACTTAAAAGGAAATTGTAACTGAGTCTAATTGTATATAATATCACTAAATTATAGTTTTGAATTAAAAAGTTAATTTTATTGAAATAATAATTAAAAAAGATATGCATAATTGTATATCAGGAAAAATGAATTAGGATCAGGTGCTTCTTTGCCTCTTTGATTGTTTAGTGTTTCCACGAGATGTTTTGTGCTTGTTAAGGAAACGTTGAATTCTAGAAAAGGCAACGTGGAAAGATAGGGTTCAAATGTTGAATTTTAAAAGTAGAAATGACCAAGTTATTTTTAACATGTTTTTTCCTTCTTAGGAAATGGAATTACATCTAATTGACTTTGAAATTTGGAATAGTGGGCTAATTACGGTTTATGTATTTTATTTTCTTAAACTCTCATAGTCAATTGACATTAATAGTCGTTTAATAAAAGCCTAATTATCTACCACTGCGATTTTCCAAAAAAGGAAGTACTATAATTTTTTCCCTTCATTTTATAAACTTTAATTACTATAATTAAGTTAACATGTTTGTTTGTATTATATATATATATTATACGCGGTTTGTTTTATTATAATGAGCTCAAACCTTTTAAAGTAAATTAATAAATTGCGATTAGTAAAACGAATTGAGTTTCTAAATAGTAGTAATGGTCAATTAAAAAAATTTTGGTCTTTGAAAGTTAGTTCAATAAGAAAGCGTCAAATATTGATTTCATAATATGGATAGCTTGGTGAATAATTTTGACCTTTATGAAATTTGTATGGAAATAGAATCTAGTCAAATATTCACATGAAAATTGTGCCGTGAGTATATTTTGTATTGATTACTAAAATAATGTTACTGTATTCCCATTTGCCTCTGCACCTAATATTGGTATACATCGTGTTTAAAATATACTCCAATTGCAAGGTAAGGCTGCCAAATATTTATGGTATTTCCTCTATTACTATTTTATCAGTTCAGTTTTTATTGGACCTACGTATTAAGAAAATAATAATTAAAATAAAAATTTTTTTATTTTATTCTTTATTAATTGATAAAATTATAAAATTAATTTACTCATTAAAGAGGTTCTACTTTTTTCAAAAATATTACAAGGGTTTAATAGGTAATTTTTTTTTTATCAAAAAATCATATATAGATATATAAGAAAATTTTAGGCTCGCCTATGTGGCGTTACTATAAATCAGAATTCCATTTTAATTATTTATTTATAAAATTAGCCTTCTCTTTCATGAAAAATTATGACTTTTAATGAAGAGTTGCGATTTTTATGAAAAATTATGACTTTTATGAAAAGTTATAATATTTCCAAAAAAATGCAACTTTTCCAAATACTAGTGTAACCATTCCGATAAGAACAATAATCGTTTGTTCACACTGTTTTTTGTTGTCTATGAATAGAGGAATTTCCTTTCATTTTAAAACAACGAAAATCATGAACTACCTTTTTTTCTTCTTTACAATCAAATATTTGTGAACTTTTATCCTATTGAGTGACTCATTGACACCATTGCTTATATTACAAATCATGGTATGTATTTTTATACTCATTATTTTATGCTTATGTTATTAAGGATTGAGAATAAGATGTAATAATTTTCATCACTATGTAATCTTATATAGTGTGTTAATTTTAATGACCGATAAGTTTTAAGTATTATTTTATAATTTTCAAAATGTTAAATTTCCACACAAAGTGTGGATAATTTTACTAATAATAAATAAAAATTCAAAATTTAGACTAGTAAAAAGAGATTATGTTAATTGTTAATAATTCTTTAGAAGACTTTATTAAAAATTTTGAGTTTGCAAATTCAAGTTAAGAAAAAAAAAATTAAAATGAAGTGTTGAAGAAACACGTGACGGCGTTCGACTCCGGAAACGGTTAACTGGTGGGCCATATGGAACAGGGCAGCTGAACGAACGAAACGAATTGATGGGCCGTGTGAGCCCAATGATATAAATCAAGCCGCCACGTAAATTGCTCCTTATCACATTCATCTATTTGCCACGTACTGAAAAAAAGCCCATGGGCCCAGATGATGTCAGCCTGATGCCCATTACGCCTTTTATTATGTTGCCAGGTGTCCTTAAATTACGGCCAAAACACAAAAAATATGCATTTTGCATCCAATATCCAAGGAAGGGAAGAGGGGCTTCAAAGTTCCAATTATAACTGACACCTGTGGGAGGGGTTATGTTATTCTAATTTCGAGTATGAAATAATTTTTTATTTGATCCAAAAATTTAAATCTCGAAAGTTGAAAAATATAAATTAAGATAAAGGTATTTTTTTTTAAAAAAGGAAAGTTTACATTGTTCAGTATGAAGATGAGTTTTATATGTACCTTTCGGGTTGTTGTATTTGACTTTAATTTATTTAATGAAAAAGTGAAGAACTTTTTGTATGTTTGGTAAAAATTCTACATCAAAACAAATTCCGTTTTATTGATTCTTTTGTTTGAGTATAGCTGAATTTTTTGAGTTCAGAGCCTAAAGGGTGAAAAATGTTAACAAAATTTCAAAACGCTATATGAAATTTCTTTTTAACCAAAACGGCAAAATCGCTAGCAGCGATTTGTTAAATTTATTTTTTTTTTAAAAAAAAATTTATAAAATCGTGATTTTCAAAATAATTTTTTTAATCATTTTTTTAATATATTAAGTTTAAATTATTTTTTATTATTATTTTTTTGCTTTTTTTTTAAAAAAAAGTTTAAAATCAAATCGCTAAGCAAAAAATAATAATAATAAAAAAATTTAAACTTAAGTCGCTGCCTCAGCAGCGATATATTAAAAAAATGATAAAAAAATATATATATTTTGAAAATCATTGTTTAAAAAAAAATAATAATAATTATTTTTTGCTTTTTTTTAAAAAAAGTTTAAAATCAAATCGCTAAGCAAAAAATAATAATAATAAAAAAATTTAAACTTAAGTCGCTGTCTCAGCAGCGATATATTAAAAAAACGATTAAAAAAAATATTTTGAGCGATTTTGTTTAAAATTTTTTTAAAAAAATCAAATTTAACAAATCGCTGATATTGCGATTTTGCTTTTTCCGGCGGACAAAATTGCTACTTTGTGAGCGATTTTGCCGTTTTGGTTTAAAAGAAATTTCATATACGGTTTGAAATTTTTGTTAACGTTTTTCACCCTTTAGACTCCGGATTCTTAATTTCTTGGTTACGTTATTAACGCCACCTTTTTGTGAATATTAATTTATCAGTACACTTGTGTTTTAGGTGACATGCATTTAAAAGATGTTTTGTAATGTTAGCGTATACAACTTCTACTCGATGAATAAAACAAATTTAGAAGAATATAACATGCGTCGTTAATCACGTTCTTAATAAAAATGTGAAACAAAATGTTGTGAGTTTTAAACAAGAAAGAGTTTGCTTTCTTTTTCATGAGGTTTGGTTATTTGAAGTTCAAAGCTTGGCTGAAAATTAGGTTTGTGTTTGTCCATTTCAAGTAGTTGCCTATCTAATATATATACGTGGGAGCATATGAAATAAGCCCTTATTTATGAGTTTCCTCCTCTATTATTTAGGACTCTTATCAACATCTTCCTTATAAAATAGGTTAGATATGTCTCTACTAGGATTTAAACTCACGATATAAAATTATTTTTATTAAACAGTGTTTTTATATTATTATAATATTTCTCGACATGAAATCAAATTTAATCAAATTTTAGCATAGACAGACATAGAATACCCTTATAAATAATTCTACAATATCTCAGTTTAGCATTACTTAATATTAATATTTTTTTGCACATACATTATTTAATTTGTAAGGAGAATAAGGATGAGCTAAGCAGTATCTCACTAGTCATCACTTTATATTAGTAATTATTAAGGTTATTAGGACAAGCTATTGACTTTGAGATCTTGAAAAAAAAAATTAGTATAAATTATTGATACACATCTTGTCTTAAGCTTCCAAATGTCAGGTATTATGCTTTTTTAAATTTTTATTATTATTATTATTATTATTATTATTATATTAGCTTAGTGATCTTATAAAAAATCATGACTTGCTTGTCAGCAGACTCAGCACCATAGATAACCTAATTTTTTGTTAAATTTGTCATCTTATTGGGAAACAATGTTATTTTAATTTAAATCATTTTTCCTCTTTGACTCTTGATTATATACGTGGCCTAAATTAGAAAGTAAAATCACTAAACCATACTACAAGATAATTAAGTGACAAGTTTAAGAAAATAAATTATTAGAGTGCCTTGATCACGTATTAGAGATTCATGAGTAATTAACAATTAGCACAGAGCAATTTAAGGGATTACAAGCAAAACAAATTAAAGTGCTTTGGAAATAATTAAGGATGACATAAACAAGAAAATGATATTCGAATATACAGTTTGTTGGGTATTTAGCAGCATAAAACTTTTTAAGCGGACATCTTCTTGTTAAATTGAAAGAAAACACTTTTTTATATACATAATTATTTTAATCGATAACTTCAACTAAATTTTCTTTATTTTTTATAATTGTATACATGATATTCTTAAATTTGCCACGTACACCCCATTGTCCATAGCATAATAAATTAAATATTTAATCTAATTTACACTTTAAAAGCTAACTCGATGATTAAACAAATCTTGTATTAATTTCAACGGAAAAGGATTAAAATTGCTCCTGAACTATGTGAAATAGACCACTTATATCCTTCGTTACATTTTGGGATAAAAAATGTCCCTGCTGTTATTCTAAGAGACCACATATACCCTCAAGAGTTAACACCCCATATTTTTATTGACTTGACAAGCCACGTGGGACAAATCCTTCCACCTAAGCATTAACAACTAGGATTCACTACAAAAGAACTAGACATTTAGCAGCGACAATAGTCACCACAAAAGTCCAAAAATCGTCACTAAAAGTTTTTAACATTAAATTCTAATTTTGTGTTTTTTTCTTCATTGTTTGTAAAAAAACAAAAATGATATCGATTAAGTAGGAGTTTGAATACAATGTATGTTTTATTTTTTATGTTATATGTAAATGTATAAAATGTATAATGATGCATTGTATAGTAATAGATGTGAATCGAGAAGTAATTTTCATGATTTTTCGTAATAATATTAGGTGTTTTTAATATTGATATTGCAAGTTATTTATTTTAGAAAATTAGGTTGCAATCGAAAATTAATTATCATATTTATTATGTTGAAAAAATAGGTTTTACTAGCGAATGGTTGTTGGAGGCTTAGTCGTCACTAAAAATCACTCATAACCTTAAGTTTCAATATTTTGGGATTTTATGGCAACTTTGTCGCCACTAAAGATCAAGTTCTTTTATAGTGAATCTTAGTTGCAACGCTTAGGTGGAGGGATTAGTCCCAAATGACATGTCACGTCACTAAAAAATTGAGGTGTTAACTCTTGAAGGTATTTCAATTGTGTGCTAAATAAAGTTGTATTTTCTATGAAAATTAATTACTTAATCCAAAAATATTCTAGGATAAAATGATTGGTTTGAAACTCTTTACGTGGCATTCTAAAAATACAGTAATTATTTTTTCAGTATTAGTGACTGTCAGATTTCACTAAAATAATTCACAGAATTTGGGTTCCAATTTCCCCCAAAAAATCTTGTTTAATCTACTACCCATAATGAGTTAGTTATTTAGTATAAATAAAGAAGAATCGACAACAAATTAAACGACAAAGAATATATGAACATTTTTATATAAAACGACAATTATATTATTGTTGCTTTTTCCCTGAAAGACGTTGAAATTGCCAACTCTGCATTTGTAGAAAATGATATCCCATACTTTATAACTACAAAGTACCAAGTCCCAATAATAATGGTCATAGGAATAGTAAATCTACACCACAAATTAAAATTAAGTCATGATATTTGGTGTCTTCCTCTTTCTAAGGGCTCCATGTTTGTCTAGTGATAGAATATGTTCCTAAATTATATTCGTTCATTATGATTTAAAATATCATTGATCGATTCCACGATAAGAAAAAGTATAAAAGTTTTTATGCCACAAAACATACAAGTGTTGTTCTGAATTCATAATTTTATACTCGGACTAAAATATATTTGAAAGTTTTGAACTCTTAAAATTTATACATCATATTTGTCTCTATTGTTGGATTATCCAATTGACCATATACATATGCTGCACGCACTAGCCAAAAAATTTCATTAATTAAGTTCAAATCTATATCTACAATCATAGCCAATTAAATTAAAGGGATATTTAAATTTTGAATTGTTGGTATGTATATTCAAGTCCCAAGACATGACGACTTTTGTTTAAGTTTATAAATATAAGCAACTTATCTAAAAAGTTAAAATATTTAGAAATAAAATTTTAGATAATTATATATTATATATACGTATTTATATATTTTAACAAATTATACATATATATTTATATAATTTTTTAATATAATTACAATCTTTACCTAAAAGCTAGTAAATTCATCCGAATACATAAATTTCTACCTAGCTCCACCGTTTTTAATGACTTTCACTAATACACTGTCAATATCCATATATGGTAATTTAATAATAATGCTAATTGAGTTTGTACTTAACTCTGATCTGTCTTGTCGTTGGGTATATCTATATCCCTTTATCTTTTCTAACTATGATGAAAGTGCAAAAAGTGTAGTACTAACATTTACAATAATTTTTTGTTTTCTTTCTCTTTATTCCTTGTGATCATGAATCGTACATATATAAAGCTCCAAAAAATAAAATATTATTATGATTTATGGAAGTTCCATTAAGCCAATCAAATTGTTAATACATGAACAATATATAGTATTTTCACAAAATAAGAATGACATAAGCAAAATCTCATGACTTGTTTTGTAATTTAAAATTAATTATTGTTGCAGTATTATTAGATTATAGCTAGGGACAAGCTATTGACTTTAAGATCCTGCAGGTTTGGGCCACGTATCAATGCTTATCACTAACCTTGAATTTGAAATAACATATAGTATAAACTTAAACAAATATAAAATGACTATTTAAATTTATCCTAAGCTGCCTTCCAACCGTCTCAATGTTATGATTTTTAAATTTTATCTGGAGATCTTAGTTTAAATAGTTAATTAGCTTACTCTATCTTTTTATTTTATTTATTTTGTCGACTTGTCGGGAACTATGTAACTCCCATTTTTATATCTTTCATATTTGCTCATTACGTGGCCTAAATCAAAATGTAATTAGAATCAGCTAATTTCTATTGTTAATCATACTTAATAATGGATTAGTGATAGGTCATCAAATATTTTTAGTAACAATAATCATGTATGGTATCATCAAAATCTTTTCTATTAATTATAACAGCTAGTCTAATTTTGAAACCGAACTAATATCAATCGTATTGCCAAATCTTCTTACTGAGTAATAATGTGTGTGATCACATATAGATGCTACCATATTAAATTATACACTAATAATCTCTAGCGTATATTGTACACTTGTTCTTCAGCTAATTAATTAATTAGTGGCTGCTAATTTGAACGATTCAAGGTAATTAATTAAACAACAGCTCATATATATATTCAACTCTAGTTGCTAATGGAAGTCTATTTGGCCATTGAGCTAAAGGAAAAAATTAAATTTCATGATCTGAATCTAGACATGTGTTTGATGTTCTTTTTTTTCTTTATTCAATTCTGTCTCACCAAATAAGATTGACATATTATGGCCGATTCACAAAGGATTGTAAAGCTGACTACATGCTTCAATTTTCTTATGTTGGACTAGAGTTATAGTTTAAAAAATCAAACTATACATATTTCCATTGCGGACATTCCGGGACAAACACATGTACATAAATTTAATTATAAACTAAACAAAGTATCTTAAAAAGGTTAACCTAATTAGCAAGAAATTTAATAAAGGGACTTTTTATTTTAATCTTTAGTTTAATATACTCCATATTATTATTTTTTAGATAATTTGAATCAGAATGTGCTCTTTGCCTAAACTTGCCACGTTGCGCCTGATTACAAAAAACTAAACTCATAAAACTACAAATACGATCTTCTAGCAATATGGTATCACTCTTAACACTTTAGAAATTAATTAATATACGTGACCCCCCCCCCCCCATATATATTATTATTATTATTATTATTATTATTATTATTATTATTATTATTATTATTATTATTATTTTCTGCAATAACTCTGCCGTTTGATATAATTCAAGAATAAGATGACAGATTGTTACAACTTATAAAGTTGTATGGAGCAGTTGTGCAACCATTGACATGATAACATACATTCTTCTTTTTTTAAAAAAAAAATTACAGATAGGAGAATTCAAATCTTCACCAACGTAACAAAGTGAAATTTAAATAGTTAATCAATTGATCTTCTAAGATCTGTGATCGACTTGACATGATTAACGAGGAAAAAATGATTTTAATTATAGGACATGAATGAGTCAAGAAAATTCTAGAATGAAATTATTGATGAAGAAGAGAAATAATACTTTTTGTGGGTTTAGAATTATACTTTTAAGTAGAAGTATATAACACGCATGCATGCAGTAACTATCAGAGTTCACTATATGTGGACATAAAGTGTTATCTTCCACTATACTATTATTTCACAATCTCAAACTTTACTGTAATTATGAGTTAGTCGAAAATCAAAGAGAAAAAAACAAGCACTAAAAACCAAGTTTACAGCTAATAATAATAATCATCCCATTTTTAGAAAGGGACAATAGAGAACATATCGATCGTATATTCATATTAAAAGACAATCATTTATTCTTGCTTTTTCTTGTTATGTTATTATCTATGAAAAGAATAAAATGGACAATTCTTTAATTATTCTCCCAAAGTTAGATATACCACGTACAATTTTAAAATTGTCTAGACCGATCTCTTGCTAGGTGTCCATTTGTTTCTGGTAATATACAATGCATGGGATCCTCTTATCATCAAATTATAGCTTTTTTTAGACTAATATCTAAAATCATGATCCCCACTGGAAAAGAAACAGGGAATATTTGAGAAAGACACATCACTAGACACACTAGCTAGTCATGAAAATGTCCAATATTTAAATTATATACTTTGAAAGTAAAAATTTTGTTTATATTATCATTTATCAATTTCCTTATAGCATCTATAAGTCTAAGTTTAACCTGTGGAATTGATGGAATTTTGTAACTTAAAAGAATAATGTAAGTAATCTTCTAAAACATGCTAAAATGTCAGCACATTCACTAATCTCTATTATAAAATTAAATATGGAATTAGCTATAGAACTTATCGATAATCTCTGTTATAAATCTATCGCAAAATATTTTTTAGTAAAATAATGGATTTTTGTGTAATCTATTGTTAAATAAAATTAGTGTGAAATTTTATTGTTTAGCTATGAAATATTGTTATCGTCAATTCTTTATATATTTTCTCGTAATGATTTAGATATTGTGAAATGATGCGATAAAATATGCGAACCAAAAAATGTTGGTGGAAAATTCAAGATAACGAAATGCTTGAATGAATTCAATCAAGAAAAATGCTAATCAAAAGCAGGCAAAATGGTCCTTTATTGGGGCCTCATTAATTTTGACCTGAATCATACGTCAAGCTATAGGTAGACTGATTAAAATTTAATGAAACTAATGTTTATATTATTGCTATGCTATTTCTATTTTAAGACGTGGCACTAGATTGAAGTTAATTATAAAATAAATCCAAATTAAGCATATATACATTAGTATTAAATTATTCCTATTGATAATGTTCTTTAATAAGTTTGATCTGTCATATCATATATTTGGATAATAATGTTGAACAAACTACAGCTATCAAATCAGCTAATGAGGTGGCTTCAATGTTTATTATCTCAGCAGCAAATTAAAGTGCTTGATTACAATATGTTTTCACCCTAAATAAGCCAAAAATTAAAAAGACAAAAATTCTTTTCAACTATAGTTTAACTTTAATTTGTGCAGTAGTGCATTATTTCTATTAATGGGCCTAATAACATTTGTCTGAGTGTGAACATTCTTTGAAATTTACACACATTTAGTAAAAAACGCCTCCTGAGTGCTAGACTTATCTTAAAAATATATGTTCGTGTAAAATAATATACACCAACAATGGATAGAAGTTAAAACTCTTTCGGGATATTGAGATTACGTAATCTTAGACTTTCATCTTGCTTCATGATTAATTAAGGTAAAAAAAATGGTTTAAAATATTATTATTTATTTTCGAATGAGGAAGGTGGCATGAAAAGAATACGTGTTCACTTTATTATCTACTAATAGCATCTAGCCTTATTTTAAACCTAACTAATAATTAATAGTATCACCAAAATCTTTTACGTGTTATCATACACATGTAGCCACGCAGCTCTACCATATTAAATTATCTTTAGCGTAGGAGACCAGTAATTAATCAAAAGGCTAAATTAAAGATAATTATATTTTAACTCTAGTTGCTTATTAGAGTGTAACTGGTAATTGAACAAATTAAAAGGGAAATTATGTCACCCGAATCTAGACATGTCTCCCCTTTCATCGCTTTATTCTAATTTATTTAATCGATTGTTGATATCAACCATTTCAATTTCTGAAAAAATTCTCACATCGACTAGATAAATGATTTCACCCCTTGATGAACTATAATTTTGGTTCAAGAATATTCTGGAACGAAATCATTGACATTTTTTGTGTTGATAATTTTTGGAAGTGGCATTAATAGGAATAGTGGTTCAAGTTCTCACACATGCATACATGAAGCAGTAACGTAACTATCAGTGTTCACTATATGTGGACATTGGTATAGTTAAAAAGTATCAATTCACAGCATTGCATTTCTACATCACCAACTTTATAATTACAATCATGAATTAGTAAAAAAATCAAAGAAATTAACTAAAATCGTCTAAAAACAATGTTGCTTTTTTATCTGTTAAATTGCCAACTCCTTATTTCCTTATGTGCCGCGTTTGCAATAAGTTAAAGTAGAAGTTGTAATAGTAGATTCGTAAACATGTTAAATACCACAAGTGAAAGATATTTCACATTCTCTTCCTAGATGCTCTATGTTTTTTTTCCCAATATCGTTAGATAGAATATATATATCTATCACTAGTTGTGTGAGACTTTTTTTTTTCACGACAAAATAGATAATCAGAAGTTTGTGAGACAAGAAGAAACCCTCACACAACTAATATTAGTTATGTGAGACATAGAGTAAATTTTATCCAATAACATAGACAATTAATGTAAAGTTTTCTCTACTATATAGGCTATAAGTGTTAAGTTTAACCTATGAAATTAGAACTTCAAGAAAAATGTAAGTAAACTTCTACAACTTGTTAAATTATAAATAATGATACATTTGTAAGTGAGTATAAAAGATAAACTGAAATATGACAAAAGGTTGCTGATAAAATGTATGATCCAATAATATTGGTGGGAAAGATAGAAGCTAATAAAAAAGTAGGCAAAATGGTCCTCTAATTAATTTTGACCTGAATTATACGTCAAGGCTGATTAAAATTTGGATGAAAGAAATCCAAATTAAGCACACATTATTAAATTCCTTATTGATAATGATGGAGAATAAATATCTTGATTATGTTGAACAAACCACAGCTATCAAATCATCTATATTGAGGAGCTGGCTTCAATATTTACTATCTCAGCAGCAAAGTGTTTGATTTATATGTTTTCACCATAAATAATTATAAGCCAAAAAAAAATAATATTAATAATTGGTTTACACTGTGCAAATAGTCCATTATTTCAATCACTGTGTTCAGAGAACACCTGAAATTGTGTTAATATATTGAAATTTCACACAGATTTAGTTAGGAATAAAATACAATAAAAGCAAAAAGTATATATATCATGATATTTAAAATTCCGCAAGGGAAACTCTCGGACAAAGTTTCATTTGTGAAAATTGAAGCTCCAAAAAAAAATGTCAAAGTTTTCAAATACTAAAATTAAAAAGTTTTTATTGGTTAATGTCATCCCAAATTACGTATAGTTACATTTAACACTTAATTGTTGTTTGCAAATTTTTGCTATTGGTCTTCTCTATTTATTTGGTTAGAGATTGTATCCATATTTCAATTTCTCAACGTCAACTCATTAACACATATACTAATAGTTATGAAGTGTTACATTATCCTTTTTTGGGATTATTCGTCCTCAAATGAACACTATCACTTACTATAAACTTAACTCTTTCCTTTTACAAAATTTTAACAAAGTTTCTTTCGTACTCAGCTAAGTAGTATACATATAAATACGTGTCGTATTCAGGATTCACAAATTACTAATTTATCTTTAAAGAGAAAATAAATCGATAATCTAATTAAATGGCTCTAAGTAAAACCAAAGTAAATGTACTTTCTTTTTAGGGAAAATTACGCGGCTAAGCAAAGTTATACTATTTAATTACTCATCATAGCTATAGTTTGCTATAATTACCACTCGCGACTAATATTATACATTAATTACGTGGGCTGACTTTGAATTTGTATAATTAGTCATGTTTGTATATGTATAATTCACCAAGATACACAAATACATATGTATAATATACAATTTTTTAACCTATATACATATAAAATTCACCTCTCTCCCACTCTCTGCCCTCTCTCTCTTGCCTCTCTCCTCCCTCTCTCAATCTCGCTCGCCTCTCTCCTCCCTCTCCCGATCTCGCTTCCCATTTATACAAATTTATATGTATAATATACACTTATATACAATTATATACATATACAATTCACATCTCTCCCACTCTTTGCCCTCTCTCTCTCGCCTCTCTCGATCTCGCTCGCCTCTCTCCTCTCTCTCCCAGTCTCGCTCGCCTCTATCCTCCCTCTCCCAATGTCTCTTGCCATATATACAAATATAAGTGTATAATATACAATTATCTAACCAATATACATATACAATTCACCTTTCTCCCACTCTTTTTCCCCTCTCTCGCCTCTCTCCTCTCTCTCCCAGTCTCGCTCGCCTCTCTCCTTCATATAACATATAGCTGCAAATTCTTATTAGGAAAAATTACATGAATTAGTACATTTTAATAAATAATTACTGATTTTAGCAATACTTTTTATTTATTACCATTTATAGCAATACTATGTTAAATTTCCAAAATGTATTAAAAGTGAATTATGTACGCAATATATATAATTATATATGAATTATAATTATTTTTAAAATATATTATGTTTGTTTGGTAAAAAATTGACACATTGTATTATAAGTGTATAAAAATATGTGATAAATGAATTATCTATCATTAAAATTTGTATTATATGTGAATAAAAAATTTTCTTTGTAATATGAATTAAACTTGTATTATAAATGAATTAAAAGTGATCAATTAAAAAAGAAATATTATTGCTATAAATGGTAAATATTTTTTTATTATAGTATATTTATGTAAGTTTCCCTTCTTATTATCAAACTTTAGCTATGGAGAGTAATTAATTATTTTTAAGTGGCTGTGAAAATTTCCCTTTCTTTTTATAATCCATCATTACTAAATTTGTAACTATTGGAACAATGAAAATTTGGTCCAATCCTCCCAGGGACTGGACCGGCCCATAATAGAGTGGCCTATTTAACTGAAATGAGCCCAGCCCAACTCTAACCTGTACAGAAGAAGAAGAAGATTCCAAAGAAACTTGCATTTCTTGTTCCTCAAGAACTTGGCAAACTCCGAATCAACAATTCAACGCTAGTTTCAATTTTTAAATTAATGGAGTTTTATGCTGAGGATGGGAAGAATTTGAGTTCGGATAATTCCACGCTGGTTCTGGTTTGTTTTCTAGGGTTTTGTTCTTATCTTCTTCTACTTTATTTTTGGGTCCTGTAATTTCTTTTTGCGATCTTTTTGCAATGTAGCCGGCGCTGTCCATAGGGAATGTAGGGCAATTAGCAGTGGATCTTCTAGTAGCTTCGTTGAAAGCGAAGAGAATTGGATTTTTGGATGATCCAAATGTCGTTCCATGCGTTGGGAATGATGCTTATTGGCCTTCTCCACCTGGTGAACTCGCTCTTCCTCTCGAAGGTATCTCATTGAATTACTTATTATTTCCTTCGTTTCAATTCGTTTGTCCTACTTTTCTTAATGATTTTTTCTTTCTTGGCAATTCTTTAATTCCAAGAAATTGACATAAACTGGTTCCGGTCAATGCCACCTAATGGAGGGAGTACTTAATTTGTTTCATTTTATACTGGATACGAAATCTAGATATTAGTTAGTGCGTTACCTATTTAAAGCTGTAGATGTTCATTTAGAGTTAACTTGGAATTGTTCAAAGGATTTCAGTTCTTGAAAATCTTATAGAGTAGCAATGTTAATGGAATGCATGGATAATTTAGAAATTGACAAAATGAAAGTAGCCGTTTATAAGTTGAAATAGAAGGAGAACAATTTTCTGTAGTAACAGTTTAGAAAGGCAACGTTTCTAATTTTGGTTCTTGGCAGTATATGAATCATCTCCTGATGCATTGGCTCTTGTACAACAGAGGTCTCCGATTGTAAAGGTAAGCATACTTTCTTTTCAACGGATAGCATTGTTGCTTGACTTGTTATATACAGTGATGGTTTAACATCTTTTATACCATCGGGTGTTCAAAAGCATCTATGGCTTTTAATAGTAAGTGTGAAAAATCAGAATAATGGTATGCAAACTACTCTACTGGATAAACTACCTTGATAATTTGAAAATTACATTGAAAGTCTATATAACTTAAATCCACCTTTTTATTGCAATGTATCACTTGCAGCTTTCTGCTTGTAAGTGGCTGTTTAGTTCTAATCGCTTACTCAACAGGGCATGATGGTTGAATTTGCTAGGAACTTGGCAAATTTTGCTGCTGCAAATGGGAAGAAACATGTTGTTGTGCTCTCTAGCTTGGAGTTTGGGCGTTGGCAGAGCATTGATATGTCAAGGTATCAACATAAGAGCTTCCTATTCGAACTTACTTTTCTGTTGTCTTTATGTGCTTCAATGATAGGAACTCTATGATTCCACTTTTTTCTTATGCCGTGAATTGCAGACTGTTCCTGTTAGGGGAGTTTTAGCTTCTTGCATCTTGACCAATACTGAGAATAGAGACTTAAAAACTTTTTTCTAATGATGCTACAATGATACAAAATACGAAAAGATTGTACAACTCCATACACTGAGGCTTATGCTAAAGAAGGGAAGTTCACAAAATCCAGAAAGGTGTCAGGTGAATCTACGGGGGATAACGAGCTCCAACTATATACCTTTCATAGACATTTACCTTTGAGGAAGTGTCTAGGAGTTTGATAAACCATTGAAATTTGTGTTGTTCCTTTCATTCCAACACACCAAAAAAGCAAAGTAGGTGAACAGTATGAATCAATCTCCAGATTTTCTTGATGGTGTTCCCGACTTTTCTAGTTCTTCAGCTCACATATGCATCCTTGATAATCCCTGGCATCACCCAACTAAGTCCAAAAAGGAAGATGAACAATGAACATGTTCCAAATGTCAGTTGACACTGTAAAAGATGTCTGTTAGTCCCTACAACTTTGCTGACACAAATAACATCTGTTGACTATGAAAATAGGGACTTAATAAGTATATACCAAATGCGATGCTTCTTTGCTAGAGATATTATTGCAAGATTGTGTGGATTTGAAGCGTTCTTTTATTTGTCAAGATGAACATTACTAAACTGTCGGTTTTATGAGCTATTGAAGTTTAATGTTGCATGTTAAACTGAGTTGTGTTGAGTTCTTTTACTTGAACATCTTACTTGATTCTATGGTGAAACTGATCTTATGGATCTTTCCCAGTGGATCACAGATTCATTACCTTTCTAGTTCCAAGCCAGATGGAACAGACGATCACTGTGAAAAACAGGGTTGGAAGAGATTACCCGAGTATAATCCTACACAGAAAATGTGGAAGCATTTAGATGATTTAGCCAAAAATTCTGCCTCGGAGGTTGAGGAATTGCCTTTTGAAGAGCTAGGAGATGAGGATTACTATGCCAGTTTGCCTTATGCAGCGTTGTTCTCTTGCTTTAAGGTTGTGATTTATTGTTTTACTTGTTCAGCATGGATAACTTGATGCATAAAAATCTCTCGGAAAAGTATTTTATTTTTCATATGCGACTGTCATAGTTGTATAAATTTCTAATTTGTTTACTTTATGTAGTTGCTTCCAAATTGTCTTTGCTCATGTTTATAAACTCTGCTGTCTTATTCTTGCACACCATGAACATTGCACAGGAGTTTGAAATTCTAAGAAGTAATAACCAGGTTGCTGGTATTAATTTGGAATTGTATTCTTTCAGGGTAAGTTGAATGCTGCAGAGGTGACATGTATTATATATATGAATATGAATTTTCCTTTTGCATCTTTTTATGTGTCATCTGAGTATGGTGTGCTTTTCACTTTTTATCTAAAATTCTCATAGAACTATTTTTTCAGCTAACGTTAGAACAGCTTGCAATTTTTCATGAGGCAAAGCATCACTAGACATGTCCCACTTCAAATATACAGCACAAAGAAAGAATTTGAAAGAACTTTGGAGATATGTTTAAGATGAAATGAGAGCAATACAAAACTACTGTTTGGTTTGGTTTGTAATTCTTAGATCAGTATCTCAATACTATGCATAGTATGTAATATGAACTCGAATATTCATTGATATTTTCATGTCAAGTATACATCTTTACCCTGTTTGAGTTCGTGTATTAATCTACTGTTTTATTGATTTAGGCCAAAGGTCTGAAGGTTACTTGTCTACTGTGTTATTGCTCGGAGGGAGACAATATTCCCGATGCCTTCCATTTGGCTGATGCAGTATCAAAAACTCTGGGGCTCAGACCTAACAGTTCTCAAGGTGAGTGGTTGTTTCCTGCTTTGAAGCGATTTCTTTTTTGAGATCTCGAATATTGTCCAATTAAATCAAGCAAGTCTTATCCTGTCAGCTAGTGCTTTAGCTGCTGAATATTGACCTAGCCTATTTGCCCTATCTAAATCTGGCTGACAAAACTAAGTGCTGTTTAGTGTCTTCTTGATAAATTTATGTAGTTTAGAGAACATAAGTTGTGAACTGAGATAATGAGCATAATTGGGTTCTCTTTAATTGTTATTTTTGGATGTTTGGGGGAGGAATATTTATGTATTTTGAGTATGCTTATACTTATTTCGAAATGCATAGATATGGACTGTGGTGTGCTCTTAAGGAAATTCAAACCTATGTAGTACATATCTGGTGCAGGACAGGGTGGGGCGGTCTAAATATTATGTTTGTGTTTGTGGATTAAGAGATGTAGGTATTTAAACATCCAAATTCTTTAATCTATTTAATTTATGAGAAGTAGATTAATGAGCCCTTGGACCTTAACTAAGAATATGGCAAGCCAACACCTGTTAATTGAATCATGAATGTCAATATAGAACAGAGTGAGTCTCGTGTTTGACTCATGAATGTCAATATAGAACAGAGTGAGTGTCGTGTTTGTCTCGTTTACAAGATTGATGGAAAACTTGTAGATATTTTAAGGTCAAGGATGGATCATAAGTGCATATTTTACTGAAATATGTAAACAACAAAGTAACTGGTTATAGTTTTTGCGACGTAAACCAACCCCTGCCCTACCCCGTTTGCCATCCTATCTGCACTATGTTGTAGCTTAATTTTCGAGTCACTAAATGAGCTCTTTTACTGGAGTTGTTCAGGTAATGAAGGTGGAAGCTGGACTGTGCCGTTGTCGTGGAAGAGTGTGTATGGTCCTCCACCAGATATGTCTCTTTTCTAGGCTACTTTGGAGCTGTTTAAGTCTGCTGTTAAACGTTTCTCGGCCTTTTGGCTATGATCAAAATGTCTGGGTTTCACTTGGGCTTGTACAAGTTAATTTGTAGGTTCAAAGTTTTCGCCTTTACCATTTCAACCGAATTAATAGATAAGTAATTTTGAACTCGGAATCATCATTAGAGCACCGCTTTTTGCTCCATTAGTGTCTTCAACTCACAACCTTGACGTTAGAGGTAGAAGATGTTTGAACCTCTCTTTTCCGAATTCTTCCATTTTATTCGTATACTCTAGATAAATTACAATGAATATTCATCACACACGTCAACTAGGCACATCCTAATCCGTCAAATTAAGAGTTGATCAATCATTTTGGCACCATGATTAAATAAGAAAATGTAAAAGCATTACAGTAGTTCATGACACATTTAACTAATTAAAAAAAACGGTGATGATTATTTTAGAGTAATATAATCAGACTAGAAGTAGTCAAAATCCATTGTTCACGTATTCTTTTGTATAGTAATAAAATTAAATAATACTTAGTAGTATAATATAGGTAATTATTTTATTTTGTAGGCCGCTTGGTGCATTTTAAGTCTGCTGCTATATCTTTCCCGCCCGTTTGGCTATGCTCAACAACCGGACCAACGAAGATAATTAATTTTGTCATACTAATACAGTTTCTTTTCTTAATTTTATATTATTAACATCTTCTTCTTTTTAATGTTTGAAAAACTCACCTTATTGTGTTTTCTTATTTGATTAATACTCTACTAAATGATTTTAAAAAATAACAAAAAGGTGTTGGAGCCTTCACAAATCCAACTTGATTGCGTCAGGGGCGGCTCGACAGTATCTAAAAAAGGTCATGTATTTTAGGCCCTCAAATATAAGAGATTTTAGTCCATATCTAAACCCCGTCAATCAGGATCTGAATTTAAATTTTATGGGTTTAGTTCTTGAGATTCTTAGCACTAAACACATTATATATCTAAATACGTGTTCATATTAACTATTAATAGCAATTAGCATTTTTGCATATAAATATATATTTAAGTAGAGAGTTCAGATGAACCGGTGCCCCCTATGAAAATAGGGGGCTCAGGCCAGCATCATAGAGTTTGGATTTCAATTTCCAATTGATTAAATCACCCTTCAGATCAAGTAAAGTCGGATGAGATCTATTTGTTTTAAGTTTGTTGTCAAAAACAATTATTTTGAATTATCGATTTTGGGTTTCTCCTTTTTTTTAAAGAAGAGGAACGTCCATATAAGATATTAATGTCGCAAATAATTCAAAAAAAGTTTACTTATTATGATAAGTATTGCAAATTATTTTGTTCATTATATTAAAGAAGAAGGATTACAACTTATAGTATATTTCTTATGATTTTCAACTTTTAAAATATTTTTTAATTTAAATTTAGTATATAGTTGGAGATTGACTAAATAATATTTTGTAAAGTGAAATGTGTTAAGTAAAACTGAACGCTACAAAACGAACAAAAACAGCAAAATGCAAGAGGGATGTCGTGCCTAGAAAAACCTTATTGCTGTTTGCCTTCTATCACTAAAAATAATTGTTCGCAGCATGAACAACAATTATAAGCATATTAAATAATACTTTCAAGTTCGTTTTATAAAAAAAAAATAATTTTCTCGAATTATTTATTATTATAAAATTTTAAAATAAGATCAGTTATCATTGTTTATTTTTATCTCTAGTAATAATTGTATCTAAAGAAATATAGCACAAACTAAATTTGACACTGTATTTTGAATTGTTCAAAGATATTTGATCCTTTTCCCAAAACTAATTTTATAATGGTAATCCACTATACATGATCCCTGCCTTTACCTCACATCAACGAAACATCGTTTATTTTATAAAAATAATACATTTTTCATGTCATGTTTCAAAAATATGTCAATTACAAAGACTTTTAAATAGAAAAATATCTCTTCGTCCTTTTATTCTCAACATCGTGTTTTATGATATTTCTCGTCTGTATGAAATAAAGCAAACTTATTTTGACAACTTCTAGATATATTATTTATAGATAATCGTGTTTTTGTATTTTCTCTTTTTTTGTCATCTATTTTTAGAGTGCATAAATATTTGAATTTTTAGCTTAATTTAGAAAGATTTCAATATATAATAAATACGACAACTTGACTTCTTCATAATAGATTTTTTTTTTAACTAAAAGGTCAAAGGGACAGATTTTATTAATATATATACTGATAAAATCATAATTAAATCTTGCTCTTTTATTCTTGTTTCTTACTTTTCATCGTCTTATTTTTTTTCTCTCTAAATACAATGTAAAATGTTTCCTACAAGTTTCAACCTCATCGATCTAGACGTTCATTTGTCCACTATTCTATTATCCGCTTAATTAGTACATACTACAAACATATTAGTTTATTGGTGGATCTGATAGATAAAGTGAATTGAGTTGAATATGGACCGATAAAAAGAATAGACTAGAAAATGGATAATATATTGAATTCAAATCCATAACTGAGGGCAAAGAATCATAAATTTGTCCATTTTTCCACCCCTAAATAGGACCCTATTTATATATGGGGTTAAATGTAATAAAGAATAGTTACATTGTAAAGGTTGTTGTAAACAATATAAATGGATAATTTTTCAGAATTTTTAAAATAAAACATAGCTCTTTTTTATTTTTTTATTTTTATAAAATACAATCCTCCTTCCTAGCCTTCCATCATTTATTTATTTATTCCATCGCTAAAAAGGGAAATTGCAATTCATGTTATTTTTGCCTCTTTTGTTCTCTCTTTCCCTTCGTAAATTATTTTTTTTAAAATCTATCTTTTGATTTATAGGTCAGGCTGCTCGTTCAGAACAAGTTTATTTTTTACCATATATTTTTCATATATTTTTAAAATATTTTAAATTGTCAATTATTGTGACTTATAATACTTTGTATGTAGTTTACAAATATATAAATTTTATTTTAAAATTTTGAAGATCTCATGAACAAATTCTTAGTCAAATTTAAATTGTTTGACTTTCGAAAAATAAAATATATCATATAAATTGAAACGGAGAAATTAATAACTTTCTTCCATTAGCGAGAATTGAAACCACCCTAGCTACCATGCATATCATGTAATATACTAATATACCCTTTTTAAGTTTCAATATGTTCAGGTTCCATTGAAGTCAGAGTATTCAAAATTGAATTGTAATCGATAAATCAATTATAAAATTGACTTATAGATATTGGGTTATTAGATAAATAGTTGGGGAATAGATTAAAATTTTATAATTAGTAGATTAGTGGTGTGAGGCAGATTATTTAATTTTCTCATAGGGTAAATTGTTAACCTATTAAGAGTTACCATACTTATATTTTTTTCTAGATATATTAGATCATTTAATATTTTACCATTATCAGAGTAAAATCTATTTACTTTTGTATAATCATTTATTTTGTTTTAAAGAATAGAGAGTAAGTCACCATATTTAGAAAAGCAATATATATATATATATATATAACAATTTATCGAGTTATTGACAAAGATGCTATTACTGGATATTAGAAAACTGGGACAACTAGTTAAAAATTTGTATCAATTTATCCACTTGATCTTGTTATTGCTTAAAAGCCATCCTTTTTGTAAGGTGTGTTCATTGAAAAAAAAAATGTACCATAGAAATAAGAGAACGATCGATACACCGCCCAATAACCATCCAATAATTGTACACCTTAAAAATCAAGTCAACTTTTTTGTAAGGTGTGTTCATTGAAGAAAAAAGTACCATAGAAATTAGAGGTTACCTGATACACCGCCTGATAATCGTCCGATAATAAATTAAATCATTAAGCGAAATTATCCATTTGATTATTTCGATAAGCAGCCTAATTAGTTGAAGTACTGTCTAATTTATTTAAAAAGAAGTATTCACATTGTATCATGAAACAAAGAAAAAATCGATAAGCAGCCCTAGTTGATGTAGTGCCTAATCCATTTAAAGAAGTATTCACATTGATATCATGAAAACATGAAAAAACAAACTAAATTCCTATTTTTTTTAATTAAAGAAAGAAGTAGGTAGAGTCTACTCTTTAACACTATTAAAAGAGATTACTATTTTTTTCCAAGAAAAAGGTCCAATAGATATTTTTATTGAATTGTTAGGAAAGATTAGTGCTTAATCTTTTCTATATATTTCCAATATTTTAATAAGAATATGCTTTCCTCCATGTTTTTTTCATTGGTGAAAAATGAATGACATAAAATTATATTTTATAACCTATATTTTCACTGATTTCCGATGAGGAAAATCTTTGTTTCTAACCGTCAAAAATGAAAAATGAGGCTTTTAATGACTCATTCTGATTTGTATTTGGATGAGTTGGCCGTCTCTGATATAGTTCTTTCTGATATTGTACTATTTGTGGAGTTTGTGTATAAGAATAAAAAAGATATTATTTTATTCTGTTTCAATTTATATAATACATTTTGAATTTTGAAATTTAAAGCAAATTTATTTGAAGATATGAAATAAAGTATGGTGTAGTTACGCGCTTGTTTATCAATTTGATTGTTATCGATTTCGATTCGATTATTAACTATAGATAAAATAATTTTAAAAAAAAGATTAATTCAAAGGGGAAAAAGATAATAATTCATTTAAAACAAAAAATAGTTCAAACAACTAACATTACAAAATATAACTTTCTCAATTTATTGTGAGTAACGTTTCAAAATTTACCATTTGTCTAAGAAGGAAGAGACAATGACATTCCTAGTCCATAAAAATTATCATAGCCACTCGCCCACTCATATACATGAAACCAATCGATAAATGTTTCCATCTTGAACGTTTTTTACTTTCAAAAATAAATTTTGTTGAAAACAAATATATTGAAATTTATTTATAAAAAATAATATGTTATGCATGTTTATAGATTCCTTCAGTTTGGTTCATTATTTTTTGGATTCTGGTATAAAACCAAACTCAAATCGAATATAGTATGTATTTTTAAAATCTAAAACTAAACCAAACTCAAGCCTAATAAAGTTTATTTAGTTAAACAAAACATGTTTAGACACATGAAAAGAAAGACATCAACATGGGTTGGTTGCATGAATAATATATACTACTTGACTAATGGATAGAATATAGATATACTTGTTTGATGATTTCGTATAAGATAATACGTCAAAGTAAGATTAAAATTTGGAATCATAATTAATATAATCAATAATATGTCAAAGCATTAGAGTCGTGTTCGCAAAACGTAGAAACTTTACATTTGGGTGAAAACGAATATCTATATCTATATCTATATATATATATATATATATATATACTTCCTTCTGTTTAATTGTCATAGTTTCCCCTTTGAGAATTAAACTATAAGAACTTTAACTAACATTATATTATGATATGCAAGAAATTGTAATTTATAGTACTTTTTGTAGAGGTTTTTAATATCTATTATTTGTTTGAAATATCAAATTAATATAATCTAATTTAAATTTGAAAATTAATCAAATTGATTTTCAAAAAAACTCAACATGACAACTAGAAATTAACGGAGAAAGTGTATAAATTTTAAAAATCAAATTAAACATAATCCATTAGAACTGATACAAAAAAGTTTTTAAAAAGACGTTAACGTAGCAATTTTTTCTACTACGAACCAGGAATTTATAAAATATTATAGATATTGCTCCTTCAATAGTCTTTTCTAGAATCACATTTATAAAATTGCTATTTAATTATTTGTTGAAGCTTCGTTCCCTAATTCCAAAATACAAATACTTTCCCTCTCGTGTCTTAATTTAATTTCAAACTTTTCACTTTACTCTTAAGTAATAAAATAAATAATAAATCACATAAATAAAATTATAAGTTTCAAAACACTTTTTTTCTTAAACTGCATGTCTACAGCTGAAGTCAGATTAAGAGAAAGGGTTTACCCGAATTTCCTTCTATAGAAACTAAAGTTACATTTTATATATAAGGCCTCAATTTTTTATATATTTGTTTATATTTTTTAACCTATTTAATGAAAATCTTTATTGTTCCACTATTTGTATCCGATAAAACATCTTTACATAAATTAAAATAAATGAACGGAATGTATCATAAATTATATTTTTTTAATAAAAAGAAAGCACATGATGAGAAATAATGATAGGGCCTTATCTAGACTCAAGAAATCAAAATATTATATTATTATAAAGCAACTTGATGTACCATGCAACCCCATGTAGTACAAAATTACAACTTATAAGTTTTATTCTGGTTGCTCTGAATGATCAAACTTTTGAATTCAATGTTTTCATAGCCGCCTGTAAATTGCTTTTTGTAATCATTAAAATAATAATAGTATTAACCTTTGACATTATTTCTTCAAAAAATTCCTATAAATACATCACCTACAATGTTAATAAAACTCACTAAACCAAAATACACAAACAACACCAAAAACTTCTTTAAGAAAATGTCTTCTTATTCAGATTTATCAAATCTTCCGATTCGTGAAATTCCAGGGGACTATGGTTTCCCTATAATTAGCGCGATTAGAGATCGATACGATTATTTCTATAACCAAGGTGAAGATGCTTGGTTTCATAACAAAGCTGAAAAATACAAATCTACTGTTGTCAAAATCAACATGGCACCAGGTCCATTCACATCTAATGACTACAAATTGGTAGCATTTTTAGATGCCAGTAGCTTTGTTTGCATGTTTGATAATTCCCTCATCGATAAAACTGACACTCTTGGTGGTACATTTAAGCCTGGTAAAGAATACTACGGTGGTTATCGTCCCGTCGCATTTATCGATACCAAAGATCCCAACCACGCAGCATTAAAAGGATACATTTTATCATCATTCGCAAAGCGACATAACTTATTCATTCCTCTATTTAGAAATTCATTATCCGATCATCTTTTTAATAATCTCGAAAAACAGCTTACTGAACAGGGGAAATCGGATTTCAATGCCTTGCTTCCAACTATGACGTTTGATTTGATTTTTCGTTTGCTTTGTGATCAGACTAATCCGTCTGATACAGTTCTTGGCGCTCAAGGACCAGAACATCTACGTAAATGGCTTTTCCCTCAGCTAATTCCGTCCTTGAGCGCCAAGAAACTTCCTAACATCATAGAAGATGCACTCTTCCATAATTTTTTAATACCATTTGGTTTTATAAAAAGTGATTACAACAAACTTGTTGATGCATTTAGCAAGTCTGCTGTGTCCATGTTGGATGAAGCAGAAAAACTTGGAATCAAAAGAGAAGAAGCTGTACAAAACATTCTTTTTCTCGTGGGGATCAATATGTTCGCGGGGTTGAACGCCTTTTTCCCTCATCTCTTCAGGTTAGTATTGTTGACGTGTGTGATCATCTCATCTAAAAGCTTAGTTAGACAGAACACACTTTGATTATTTGAAAGTAATCCTCTCATCTCAAAGCTTAAGTTGTTAGAGATTTGTCTGCTCTGATAACATGTTGCAGTGTATGACCATCTCATCTAAAAGTTTAAGCTATTAGAGAGAACACACTTTGATTATTTGAAAGTGATCATCTCATCTAAAAGTTTAAATTGTTAGAGATTTGTCTGCTCTGATACCATGTTGAAGTATGTGACCATCTCTTCTAAAAGCTTAAACTGAGTGAACACACTTTTATTATTTAATTATATTTTCAACAAGTATCGCGATTCAGACTTAATCAAATGTTGTTTTCATCTCTTATGTGATTAGGTTTGTGGGCGAAGCAGGGGCTAGTCTACACACTCGACTTGCTAAAGAAATTAGGACTATTATTAAAGAAGAAGGTGGTGCAATCACAATATCAGCGATTAACAAAATGAGTTTGGTCAAATCCGTAGTGTACGAGACATTGAGACTTCGCCCACCAGTACCATTACAGTATGGTAAGGCGAAGAAAGACTTCATGGTTCAGAGCCACGATGCATCTTACAAGATCAATAAAGGACAATTCGTAGTTGGATATCAGCCCATGGCTAGTAGGGACCCTAAGATTTTCGCGAACCCTGATGAGTTTGTACCTGATAGGTTCATGAATGATGGTGAGAAAATGCTGAAACATGTTCTATGGTCTAATGGAAGGGAAACAGAGAATCCAGCACCAGATAACAAACAATGTCCAGGCAAAGATTTGGTGCACCTATTGGGTAGGTTAATATTGGTTGAATTTTTCATGAGATACGATACATTCACCGTGGAAATTACACCTCTATTTCGTGCACCAAATGTTGCGTTCAAGACGTTAACTAAAGCAAGTAAATAGTTTGTTATGTGATCAAAGTGTGTGCGCGCTCACATTGCATATTCTCGTATTGAATTTTATTAATTTGTATTTTATTTTTTTGTTGTATTTATTTATTTTTTGTTGTAAATCTTCTTTATGATTCAAATGAATAAATGTTGATTCTAGATCGGGTCAAAAATGAATATTACATGTTGTGGATATATATCTTAATCCCTTTTATTTCAATTTATGTGATACTCTTTTTTTAAAGTTTATCTAAGAAAATAGCTTTTTATCTTTTCATAATTACAAATACTCTATTTTGAGATTTCTCTACATAGTTTTGGTAAAATAATTTATAGTCACCTAGAAATTTAAGATTTATTTTAAAATACAAATTTCAAATGCATGCCTTCCTTTTTTAGACTTGTGTGTTAAATACCATAATTCACTATATTAAAATTGGTCTTTAGCTACAATTAATTAGCAATTACTGTTAAATATATATTTTTAGTGACAATTAGCATTTTTTGTATATGTCTCTAAAGGCTTTAGCGATATTGGATCTAATGTCACTTAACTAATATCGATAAAAATTTTAACACTCTTTATTTATGTGTCTATTTATTATCGCTAAAAATTATTTTTATTGTAGTAATACCGCATTAATTTGAGAAAAGAAAATTTGAAATACATCATTGAAGTAACTTTTGCGATTTCAAAATATTCTTCTAACAAATTTTTACGGAAATTATTATTATTATCATTTATTTGTTGTAGTAGTAGTGTATATGTACTAGTATATTGGTGTATTGTATTGGTATTAGTATATTAGTATTATTAATTAAAGTGGTTGACTCCGTCACTTTCTCGGCATGTCTTTGACAAAGACTAGTAAACCTGGGTCCTAGGTTTTTTGGTTTTTGTTTTCCATTGTCATATGTAAAGATAAAAGATTACTATTAAAGTTACAAGATGGACGACTAGTGCAACTTGCAAAATTTATACATATTCCAAAGCATAATACGTAAATATGTCTTTTAACTTAGAGAAAATATATTAAAAATATATTAAATCTCTCCTGAATTTGGCAGTAAAATTCACTTTAGTACTTTAACTATACTGGCGTTTAAACACCCCCTTAACATCTTTAAACTGTATTAAATACAACCCTTATACCACTCTCACCCGCCACATCGTAGCCATGTAAGTACCATGTCACAGCCATGTAAGCACCATGTCATTAATTTTTAATTTTTTTTGCTTATTCACCCTTTTGTTTTCTTAAACTCATTACACTAATCAATTAATTAAAAATACATTCTAAAATCAAAAGTGTCACATATTCTTCAACCCCTTCTCTTCTACCCTCCTCCCCCTTTCTTCTTTCTTGATTTTCACCATTTTCAACCTTCACTAGCTTCTTTTTTTTCCGAATTTTCATCTTTCAATGGTTGTTTTCTTCTTCAACATTCATCAAATACTTACTTTTTTTTCTTCGAACCGTCTCTCTTCCACAAATTTTCTCATTGAAAAATAATATTTTTTGAAAATTATTTTTTTCTTAATAACTTAAATGAAAAATGAAGAATGTGTAAAAAAGTTGATAGACCCACATTTTTTTTACATCACAACTAATAGAATTCAAAGTGGTTACTTAAAATTCAAGAAAGTTTGCATTCAATAAATATGAATTTGGTGTTGAATTTTTGTGATTAATGAAGGACGTGTGAGGTGAATGATGAAAATGAAGAAATTTTAATATGAAAGAAGAAAGGTATAAGGAGTGTTTCAATGGAGAAGAAGACATTTGGGGAAGACAACAAAATAAATAGAGAACAAGAAAATTAAATATTTTTTAAAAATAATTGAACCCACAAATTCAATTTACTTCTAAAAAAGAAATTTCACATTCTTTTAACTTTAACTTGTAAAAAAAAATTAAAAAAATATTAGTTAGATATTGGCTAATAAAAAAGGGAAACTTTCACATATAGCCACTTAAAAATAATTAATTACTCTCTATAGCTATAGTTTGATAATTACAATTTGTAGCTACATGGGAGAAAGAGGAGAGAGGCGAGCGAGACTGGGAGAGAGAGGAGAGAGGAGAGAGAGAGGGGGAAAAGAGTGGAGAAAGGTGAATTGTATATATATATTGGTTAGATAATTGTATATTATACATATATATTTGTATATATGCCAAGAGAGATTGGGAGAGGGAGGAGAGAGGCGAGCGAGACTGGGAGAGAGAGGAGAGAGGCGAGCGAGATCGAGAGAGGCGAGAGAGAGAGGGCAGAGAGTGGGAGAGAGGTGAAATTGTAAATGTATATAATTGTATATAATTGTATATTATACATATACATTTGTATAAATGGCAAGCGAGATTGGGAGAGGGAGGAGAGAGGCGAGCGAGATTGAGAGAGGGAGGAGAGCAAGCGAGAGAGGGTAGAGAGTGGGAGATAGGTGAATTGTATATGTATTAAGGTTAAAATATTGTATATTATACATATGTATTTGTATATCTTGGTGAATTATACATATACAAACATGACTAATTATACAAACTCGAAGCCAGCCCACGTAATTAATGTATAATGTTAGTCGCGAGTGGTAATTATAGCAAACTATAGCTATGATGAGTAATTAAATAGTATAAGTTTGCTTAACCGTGTAATTTTCCCATAAAAAAATGCCATGTTTATGATTTTACCTTTCAATTTTTATTTTTTTTATTATTTCACGCGCTTTGAGGAGAGTGACTACACTCACTTTGTCACGTCAGCTCTTAGGGTGGTATTTAATTAGTTCAGAATTGTTAAGGGGGTATTTAAACGCTCGTATAGTTAAAGTACTAAAGTGAGTTTTGCTGCCAAGTTCAGGAGAGATTTGATGTATTTTCCCTTTAACTTGGCTTCAAATCACATTTATGCCCTTCAACTTTGAATGTGTACAAGTAGACACTTAAACTTGTATAAAGTTGAACAAATAGACACGCATGTCCTACATGTCATTTTTTGTCCTACGTGGTGTCTTACATGTATTGTGTCATGTAGGATTCATGTGTTTATTTATTTAAAAGTTGGATAGTTAAAGTGCCTGTTTGTGCATTATGAAAGTTGGAGGTCAAAGTTGAAATTTAAAGCCAAATTTAGGGTCTAATATATGTATTATGCCTTATTTATATATATGAGTTTTTTTTTGTCTTGTATATATAGTGAAATAGTGAATTGTGTCTGTCGTTAAGCAAACAATGCAATATGTGGTGCATCTTTCATGCATAACGTTCCCTAGCTTCTATGTTAATGTAAATTAATGAATTCTAGCGAAATTAGTATTTTCGGTATCAAATAAAATATCTGAAAATTCATAATTTAAAAATTATATATGTATTTCAAAATTCTACTAATAATATCTTTTTTAAAAAAAAAAAAACTTTAATTCTATAAGACGAAGAGATCAATATTACAATCGTCTTCAAGGAAAAATCATATAAAAATTGTATCATTATTATATAGAAAATATCATTATAGTACATTTTAGAAAATGAAAAAGTCATACTTGTGGATATTGTATCTTGGATGACTTACTTTCTCTTAACCAAAAAAAAAAAAAAAAAGGACTTAAATTAGCTTTATGTGTATTTTGAGAAAAATCTTTTATGCACATTATTAAGATTCCTAAATGGAGGCTATCCAAACTGCGGTCAAATGTCAAATTATTTAAGTTACTTATGCTTTACTCTTCCAGAAAGATGATAAAATTTATTATGTGCTTAAAATATATGAAATTTTTGTATGATCATTTTATTCCACTTATGTTTAAGGTAGATCAATTCACCTCATTAATCAACAAGTTCTTTATTGAGATATAACTATTACCTTATTACTATGTTTCAACAATAATGATATCTTTTTTGAGAAATAATTTAAACATAAGTAAGCTTCTCATTTCATCTTTAATGACAAGTTTTATATTGGCACTCATTAAGCTTTTGTTATGTGCAGATTTCACGGAAGGACTATTGGAAAGGGTATCTTGTATTAAACATTATCATGCATTTCATCAAGAGGTTGTTTTTTATCATTTAATGATATGAACTCATGAACCTCTAGTCACGTGACAACAACTAATTAAGTCAATACTTTATAAACTTATGGTATATCTAAAATTACTGATTTCAATGTCTTCATTTTTTTAAAAAAGAAAAACTTTGTGCCTAAGGTAACAAAATTAACTCATAAAAACATAATATATATGTAAGTTCTAACCCTTCAAAGTTTGGACAAATCATTTATTAGCTCAACCCAATTTGATCCACCCAATTCGGCTTATTTAAAAAATGGGCCGTTGCAATCTCATTGCTGTTGCTTCAAGACTCTGCGGAATGAGTAAGTTGTAAAGCAAGATAAGTATACTAATAATAATATCCTAATTTTTGTTGATCTGTTTTACTTGAGTCGAGATTAATTGAACATAACCTCTCTATTTCGGTGAGATATATTTAGAGTTGTTAACGTCACAAGCTAAAAGTGTAACGTACTCGTTATGCCAGCAGTTTCATGGGCTGGGTCATGGATGTTAAAGAATAGAACTTAAGAGTGAAATTTCAATTGGGCTATGCGATCAGCCCAATAAACTTAACAATTCTCCATAGTTATAGTTTGCTTATTTACAGATTGTGCCTATAATTTAAGTTGTCTCGTTTGTATAACCTGTGGATTTATATAATTCACGAATATATTTGTATAAATCAATTATTTTTGTAGAAACTCGAAATAACGAATTTATACAAATATAAACATCAGAAGTGTAAACAGTTATACATACAAATTTATAATTATACAAAAGTTATACAAGTTATATTACACAAAATTCAAATTATACAAACGTGCGAATTATACAAAATTTAAAAGTTGAGCCACATTATATTAGCTAAAAGTAGATCACGAATTATAACTAAAACAAGCTATAACTATATTAACTAATTAACTAGTATATATTTACTTATAGACATAAATTTCCCTATGAGATATTTAAATTCTTAAATAGACATATTAAAATGATTCAATTAATATCTCCTATGGTCAATTAACTAATAACTTTTTCCACAGTCACTCAACTTTCTTTTATAACCGTAAAGTTACTCTACTATGAATACTTACCTACAAAGTCAATTAACTATTTGATATTTCATTTAGAAAGTCACTCAGTCAATTTAAATAATTTCTTTTTTATTGAAATATAAATTTTGTTTTAAATTAATTTTTAAAAAATAATTTTAAAAAATCATGTTAATTATTTTATTAAATTCTGTTGGAACACAATTATTTCATTGGCATATCCACCTTTGTACTGCCAGCATAATGGTGGGTGCCAATGAAATAAATCATTTCCGAATTTGTATTTTTAAAAAAAAAAAATTGTGTTTCAACAAAATTTAATAAACTAATTAAATGAGCATCTTATTATATTCTTTACAAAAATAGTTTAAAACAAAAATTGTATTTCAATAGATTTAATGGAACATTATTTATGTTGAGTGACTTTCTAAATGTAACATTAATATAAATTATTTTATAGATACATTATTTATAATTGAGCGACTTTTAGGTTATAAATGAAAGTTGGGTAACTTTCTATGAAACTAATCTTTATTGTAGTAACTTTATGTGAATAATTCATATTTGAATGACTTTAAAGTTATAAAAGAAGGTAAGATATTAACTCGAAAATGATTGTACATCAAATAGTATAATTTTTAAAAATTATTGATTTTGTCTAACAATATTTGTTGACTAGTGACTTTGCACATTTGTTAAGAAAGTTAAGATATTAGCTCAGAAATGATTGTTAATAAATAGATAAGTGATTTTAGTATAATATTCTTTGAATATAGTTAATATAATGTCTTGAAAATTATAATTGAAAAATGATTATAATTAATGATAGAGTAAATTAAGAACTAAATATAAAATTATTTATTAATTTCATAAAATGAAGTAATGTTATATATCTCCAAAATAATATAGAGAATAATTATCGTTGAACGGAAGGAGAAAGTATTTGATTGTAACTCAAGCGTACGACAAAATCTTTAAATTAAATTTAAATATTCCTATTGAGAACATTATTAAACTCCACGTCACAAATGGGAATTCCTTCCCAAAATGGATACCCATTCATTATTTCTTCCGTTTATTAATAACTGTCAATTATTAATTTTTGATAGGAATAAAAAGGTAGTATATGATTGAGATAATTTTACTAAATTAGTCAATATAAATTATCTAAATATTATAAACTAAATAATTTTTAATAGTACAAAGTAAATTATTTATTGATTTTATAATTGGACATTTTAAAATAGTATAGCAGACAAATAAAGATAAATTAAAAAAATATTTATTTAGGATAGATGATAAACTCATTATATCAATATTGTTCTTTTAATACTTCCTCTGTCCCTAATTACTTGTTCACTTTTAAATTGACACACCTACTAAGAAATCAATAATAAACACAGTGAGTTACCAATTTACCTCTATTAGTTATGAAGTAGATGAATTAAAAACTTAATATTTTCGAGAAATTTTATATTTTTCAAAGTAATCAATTAAGGATATAATAGATATTTAAAAAATAATCTTTCTTGATCCGTCATAAATGGACAAATAATTAAAAACAATTAAGAAAAATATTAAATATGAACAAATAATTAGAGACAGAGAAAATAACATGTTTGGGCTGATGTCTAAGATTTAAAAATCCCAAGTCAGACATCTAAACTGTAATCCGAAAATTCAAATTCCGATATACATATTATACTATTATTCTATGATCGGTAGAGTATCAAACATAGAAAAATAAGTTTCTTCGTAAAAGATATGATTATTTGATTAAAATGATGAGCAACAAAGTTGGTGATGTTATTTATTATTTATGTCTCAGTCTCACCAATTTCTGTTATTTTTCCTTTCAAAACACATGAATTCAGAGTGATGGGATATACAGACCATGAACTACAAAACAGCAAAATGCATATGGGATAGTGCCATCACTAAAAATAATTCATCACACCATGAGCAACAACTATAAGTAAAATTACACTTCCATTTTCACTTTGAAAAAATAGTTAATTGAAAAAAATTATTTTATTTTTAGTGATAATTGTAAGTGTAAGAATACCAATATTTTAATAGAGTAATATTTAATGAAAAAAATATTATAACAAAATAATTTTTTAACAATAATAAATATGTATATTAACAGATCGTGCTAAAATTTTACCCGATATTAATTAATTGTCATTAGATACAATCTTGTTATAGACTTTAGGGGTATCACACCTCTTTTTTTATTCTTTTCAATTCAAGTGACAATATTGAAAAGAAAATATTTTTATCTATTTTTCAGATCTGAGTCGTCACTTGAATTTGAGTTATTCATTATCACTTTTTTAAATTCCTAATAAAAAAGAGATGACTATTTGTTTTGGCCAAATACATAAGCAGGTCCCTAAAGTTGTTCGCGTTTTTCCCCCAGGTACCTCAACTAACCCAGATTCCTATTGAATCCTTTAACCCCCTATAATTTGATCCTTTTAAATATTCTTGGCTGATGTGGAGCCAAACGTGATCTCACGTGTTTTAAGCGCGTGTAGACGCTTTAAAAGCGCTGATGTAGATCTTGAACCACCCACCAACGGTCTTCTTTCCCCTTTTAGCCCTAATTTCTCCCATTCTTCCCTTATTTCTCCTCTTTTGTTTCTCTTCATCATTATTTCTCCTCTTTAGCTCATTATATTATATCTCTTTTTCATTGATTTCTTCTTAATCATCAAGTTCCAATGTCGAATTTATCCTCTTCATCGATTTCTTCTTCTTCAACTGCGAAGGTACTATGTCAATGTGGGAACGTTGTGGAAATGAAGACCTCATGGACGCAATCCAATCCTGGACGTAAGTTCCTTTGTTGCAAAACTTCAAATGTAACAACCCTAAAAATGAATAGGGTCAAGTCTTAGGTTGTCAAGAATACTTACGATTAAACCAAGGTTCACACGGATTGATACGCGTAGAACCAGACCTTAGAACCCTTACTACGACCAAGTCAACTGACTTGGGGAGTTAGTTGGGCTTGGAAAGGTGAACCAACCAGGTCAACCAACCAGGTAAGGCTCTCGAAAAACTAAGATTTAATTGAAGGAGTCTTTACCGGACTTAAAAGAAGAAATCTTAAGTTTTGAAGGTCTAGGGGTAAAATGGTCTTTTACCAGGCTAGGGGTAATATCGTAATTTTTCTAAATATATAATTAATTAATTATATAATAAGACGGAGGGGCAATTTTGGGAGAGAGAGAGAGACAAAATTTAACTCTTGGAGTAGGGTCTTGCTCCACCCGGGTTCGAACCTAGGTGGAAGCAATGATTTAAATTACTTTTGTTTAAGGTTGATAAATTAATTTAAGTAATTAATAATTTCTAAGCTGATTTAATAAAAAGGAAAATCAGATTTTTTTTTTATTTTTAGTTAATTAAAATCCTAACTTTTGGCTAAGTCTTAAATTTAGTCTCCTAATCCTAAACCAACTCTCTCTCTCACGTTTCTCAACTCTCTCACGTTCTCAATCTCTTTCTCACATTAGTTCTGCCAAGAACAACAAGAAAAGCAGAAAATACATCAAGAGTTCTTCACACTTGAAGAACTCACAAGAATTTTTTTTATTAAAGACAAAGGAATCAAAACGACAAGGCTAAGAGAGGTTCATCGAGTAGGGTGTGCATTGAAGTAAATTTGGCGTGGTTTGGAGGAGTTTCCGGGCAGCAGCTTCAAGCTTGAACAACGTCAAAAGTTATGGGTTTCTCTCATGGAATTCTTTCTCCAAGAGTACTTTCTTTCGAACGCTTCTTAAACTCTTGAAACTAAGGTTGTTCCCCTTCGTATGTCCTTGTCCTTAGCTCCCAAACGATTTCATAGGATGGGTATGTTGTGCTGCTAGATTTAGGCATGATTACGTGTTTATATTAAATGTGAATATGTTTTATGTGAGGGAAATTTCGAAACGATATTCGAAGTGCGACAGAAATATGTGTGTGTGTGCGCATCGTGGCAGTGGCTTTAGCCACTGTTTTGGGTCGATTATACATGAGTGTATTTGGTGCATTTTATGTATGTAATGTGTGTGTAATGTGGTGTGTATTATAATGAAAAATGTTGGGTGGGATAACACTCTTTTAGCTAAGTAAACTCATGAAAGATGTGACTAAAAATGGATGAAAAATAATGAGAAAAATTTCCAGAAATCTGGAAATTTCACACGTTTTAAAGAAGTGAGGCCATCAGGTTTCGAACCTGTGACCTCCTTCTTTATTCACAGAGTCGCGAGAAATAAAGAAAAGAAAGTGGGGGATGGAGGAATCAAACTCGCGACCCAGCCCCTGTCTTCGCAAGAAAAGAAACGAAAAAATAAGGGGGGGGGGGGCGGGGAATGGAACTCGCGATCCATTTGATCACTGGAGGTCGCGAAAGAAAAAAATAAGAGGGGGCTGGGGGAATCGAACTCGCGATCAGCCCTACCCTCGCGAAAATGAAAGAAAAATAAAGGGGGGCTGGGGGTTCGAACTCGCGACCAGCCCCTGCCCATTGCGAAAAGAAGAAAAAAAATTAAAGGGGAGGCGTGGGATTCGAACCCACGACCTCCCAATAAGCGCGAAGAGAAGGTGTTGTTTTTTTTTAAAAAAAAAATAGAGGGGCTGTGGGGGTTCGAACCCACCACCTCACAGTCCCCCCCCCCCCCCCCCCCTTCAGCGAAATTGAGGAAAAATCAGGGGGGCTGTGGGGGTTCGAACCCACAACCTCCACATTGCATTGAACTTTTATTAAATTAAAAATTTAAGAGCTTGTGGGGGCTTGAACCCTCAACCCTTTGATTAATTAAGAGGGAAATTAAAATAGAAAATTTATCCTTCACTATAAATGTTGAGATTTAATTTAAAGTCTAATGTTATGAATATTAAAAAATAAAATTAATGAAAAATATAAATGATATACAAGTGATTCAAGATTTGGGTTTCCTTGCCCAAAATTCCGTATTGATGCATAAGTCATACGTGAGTAAATTATCCAAAAATAATGACATCTACTTAGATCAAAAGAATTAAGATCTTGGCATATATACAAGATACATAAGTCTTGTACTACCAAATTTTAGGAAAGTAAGAATCACTTATCGAATTATGAATGAAGCCCATGGCTTGTATGTGTGGACACACAAGTCTAACATACGTTCAAAAGTAAGTGAACCTAGGATGTATGTAATGGAATGACGAACCCTAGAAGGGTTAAGTATGAGGGTAAAATACACTAAAAAGCCAAGTGCATTGGCATACGATGAAATGAACATTCACGTAATAAGAGGTGAGTAATTATGAAAAGTAAAAGTGCTAATGATGAAGAATATGGTGACAACATGATGTGAGGCTAATGTAAATGATGAGAGTAATCTCATATGAGTCTAAGTAAACGTTACCAAAACGTACTCACCTATGAGAGTGTAAGATAATGAAGAGACCAGTCTCTATGGACACTCTAATGAGAGTATTGAGCTTAACACACTCAATACTAATTATGAGATGAGAAATCATCTAATGAGCTATAATGTCCTCATACTAGAAGCCAGCTTCCATGACGTATGAGATGAATGAAAAGGAACTTTATACTGAGCACCGATAGACTAGCTATGAGCGGTGATGCCTTTTATCGGGAAGGGCGAAGGTTCACGTAACTCTCATGAGATGAGACTGTCCGGATTGCCGGGTATGGGTCTCCATACATCTCCTAGTCTTTGAACCTATACTGCCAATATAGGGATCTGGCGGGGTTAAATTTCCATGTACGCTAGCATGTTATTGGGTCACTTTGGCCGGTGATTCCACCTCTTTTCGGTGTGGGGGAGACACTGGATTTCATGATGCTCACATGATCTATGTCGGTTAAAGTTAAAGTTCCCAATGAATGAAGGAAGCAGACTCTGTGTTTGCTAATAAAGACTCCCTAGTTGAGGTCCCATATGTTGAGCCCTCATTTTGAAAAGTCTTAATGTTAAGTCCATGATTCCAAGGTCTCATGGCATATGAATGAATGATACGAACGAAACTATGTGTTATGTGCTATATAAAGATTATATAAATGATATGTGTTGTGTGCAATGCGATATTTAATATGATGCATGTTACTCTCATGGCATGACCTTTCTAAATCTCAAATTGGCAAGTCCACTGACTTGACTTTCAAAAATCATGTTGTTAGGAAAGAGTTATTCTTTCTCATGCATGTCCGTGGCGTGTGCTTGCATATACTCATACTTAGTACAAGTGTGTACTAACCCCTATACATCTATACTATTTTAGGTGCAGGCACAGGTGGTCGATAGAGTTGCAGGATCATTGTTGCAGCTATCCGGACGTCAATATTTATCCGGAGTTTGGTAGGTCCTCATGCTTTCGAGGATACTACTGTCTTATATTCTAGCGTAGCTTTAGAGTTGAGCTAGTGGAGCATGTTCCACTAGCGTTTCTTTCCTGCTCTTTATTCAGACTTCGTATTTGGGCCATTTTGGCAATTAAGACTTATGAACTATTTCCTTCAGTTGTTTATCTCTTTAATGTTAGATGGTTGATGATGAACGATTATAAAATTTTAAGAATGTTTGGCAAGCATTTTTAAAGAACAAAAAGTTTCAAATTTTCCGCTAAAATTAACCTATGTAAAGTAAGTATGATGTAAGTAGGCTTGTTTGCGACCTCTGAGAGGTCAACGACGCCGATCTCGTCTGGGGTCTAGATTCCATTCGTGACATCAAAGGTAAATCAAATTCATTTTTTTTGTCCAATATAGTAAAGAATCACCTTATTTATAATTCATTTTTTTTCTTTAATTTTGTAGGCACGAGGTGGATGTGGATATTTTCGATGGTATGATGATGAAATCGCAAATGAACTCCAAAATCGTCTGCAATCTTCGATGATTCCTTCAACAAAACACTTGAAATCACTTTAAAATCTAAAAATTTCAGCTGTAAAAGTCATTGAAAGGGAGAGATTCTTAGGGTTTTCTCGTTTAGAAACGGGTTAGAAGTGTTTTGGGGGGAAATTGGTTTTTAGGTTTGATGATTTAATATGTGACGTGTAATTGGGTTGGAGTGCGAAATTTCCACGTGGGGAAGGTTCATCTCACACGTCCAATTACCAAATATAATTTGTTGAAATTTGGCTCCACATCAGCCAAGAATATTTAAAAGGATCAAATTATAGGGGGTTAAAGGATTCAATAGGAATCTGGGTTAGTTGAGGTACCTAGGGGAAAAGCGCGAACAACTTTAGGGACCTGCGTATGTATTTGGCCATGTTTTTGTTCGAAGGAAAGGTATGAGGCACCTTTTAGTCTTGTGGTTCTAGCACAATCACTTTTATCAACTTATACTATCTTTAAGTTATTTTTTGGATGGATCGTTACATGCATGGTACAACTTGTTACGTATTTTATTGTTGAACTTTTATGGATCTCAATCTAGATGCATAAAGTACATTCTGAATTTTGACATTCGAGGCATAAATGTCTTTTTCGTATCTCGCTTATTGATTCTGTCTTATTTTAAATTAATGAACGTTAATTATATATTTTTGAACAAGATGTATCTCTCCATCCTTGAGTTTCTTTTATTTGTCTAAAAAAAAATATGCAACCTCATTCTTAATTGAAAAAAATATTTTAACGAACCTAAAAGTTAATCCAATGTTCAAATCAAATATGCATTTCACATAACGAAAATCAAATTACCTAAATAAATCTAACTCTAGGACACAATATTAAATTTTGAATCATTTTATATATTTTAATTTATTTACTCTTAAAATTAATGTCAAAATTAAGCATGCACATATTAAAACGTCTTACTAATCCAACAAAATAATAAAATAAATCTTATCTTTTGTTTGTTAAAATAAAAGCGACAATAATTTTTGTGTGCATGATAATCCTTTCTTTATTATTATTGGCATATAAATCAATACGTGTATGTCACCATGATCGATTCATTTTTAAGAAATAAAACGAATAACAATAAATAAATAAATAAAGGTATCCTTATTCATTAAATAGAGATACAACTTAACTCAATATTCATTCACACAAAATTATAAGACATTAAATTTATCATATGATTACATCAAATCAATATATATATATATAAATTTGAATCCAAAATCATTGATGTGGCATACCTCTAAGAGCTAGAAAAATATTCATATTTTTATGTTTTTTTTAACCTCTTTTTAAATTTTAAAATACAAAAAAAATCTCTTAAATATTGAAGATAATCACAATTAAAGTCATTGAATTATAATTACTCCAATGGATGTTATTTATCTTTTCATATTCATATGTTACTAATTATTTTACTAACTATAAATACTAAAGCAAATGTCTAATACTACATAACATTTTGTCTTTTTTATTCATAATTTCCTTTCAATTCTTTCTTCTTTTCTTTTCATTTGAAACTCTTTTTCCAAGAAGTCTCTTTCTTTCTTTTTTCCTTTTTTTAATTGTTTTTTATTTTAGCATTGTCAGTGTTGTCCACAATTTATTATCTTAGTATGTAATTTTCATGCCTGATTTTTGTTTTATCTTATTTTCATCTTAATATATTGAATAAATTAAGTAAATGCCCTCTATTAATTATTTTTGTTTAAATTCTTCCATTAATTCCTTTATTATTTTGTATATGTACGTTACAATATACCTAATTGGGCAACGATACGTGAAACTCATTTTATTGGTTGCAAATATTCAATTTTGTCCCTAAATTTCATCTATTAATTTAGTTATTATTATAATTTACATGTATGAATGTCATATTTAATCTATCCATATTTAGAATATTCTTTACCATTATTATTAATCTCTTCCCCTATTTTTTTTTTACTTTTTTTGTATTACTTATGTTTCTATAAGGCAATGTAAAAATGATCAATGCAGTAGTTATGGAATTTAAACGTAAGTTTCATTGTAATTTAATAAATACAAAAATGTGAAAAGTCATTATATTTAATGACATTTACATATGAGTTAATATGTATTGTAGTTATATCATATTTGCACGTATAAATATAAGAAACATTGCAAATGATTGAGAAGCCCAGTCAATGTTGGGTGCTGGTGATATTTTACTGTTTATTTTAAAGGTGAGATTATCTATTTTCTTTTATATAAATTGATGATAAGAATATTTATCTTTTTCTATTTATGCATTTTTCAGAAGGAATTTATTAAAAGACATGGGTGTTTATGAATTGTTAACCTTGAATTATGATACTATATTTTGAAGGAGGAGTGTTGCTTGGAGGCTCAAATTTATTTTCTTTTATATGAATTGATGGTAAGAATATATATCTTCTCTTATTTATGCAATTTTCAAAAAAAAATTATTAAAAAATATGAGTTTTTATGAAATGTGAACCCTGAATTATGATTTTATAGTTTGCAGGAGAAAGTGTTATTTGGAGTATCAACCTAAAAAGGTTGTTAAAAAATTCACACATATCAAAAGAAGTGAGAAAATCTATTTTCTTTTCTATATACATTTTTCAAAACTATAATTTATATTTTGTAGGAAGAAGTGTTATTTGGAGTCTCAATAACAAAAAAAGATTGCTTAAAATTCACACATACCAAAAGAAGTGAAAATATTTAATTTCTTTTCTATATACATTTTTCAAAAATAGCATATTAAAAGATATGATCATCTATAAAATGTGATTGTAAGTATAATATTATATTTTTGTAGGAACAAATTTAAATTCAAGTTCAACAAATTATTTTAGAAGCCAATAAACAAAAAAGATGTTGCTCAAAAATTCATATACAAAAAGAGATTGTTCGTTATTTATATTATGAATTGTTAATTCTTTATTCTTGTAGTTGCAAGAAAAAGAGAAAGTAAAACGAGAACAAGACACCAAAGAAAGTTTGCTTCAGTATATTTTTTTAGATAAATTTCTTAAGACACAATGAATATGACCATAAACCAGAAAACTTAATAGGCAATTGTCCACTTTCATCATACAATTTTAAAAAAAATAATTGTTATATTAAAAAATGAAAAATAATTTATGAAAATTGGAATTGTGTAATGCAAATTACTTTTGACTTTTTGTCAATGATTTGGATTGAAAACACTTTTTATTATTTCTCAAAATTTTAAAAATTATGAGTTAAATTTTGAACTTTCATGGTCAAAATGAGTTTTTCATAGTTGAAATCCAAAATAAATAAATAAAAATAATGATTAAATACCTCCTTTAGTTACTTATGATTGGATGGACATGACATATATGAATTTGTAAAGGAATGAAAAAATATAGAATGTTTAATTTTTTAAATTATTTCTACCATACTATATACATTCATTATTTTTCTAACGAAAGTTTAATTTCTTATTGTTCATTGTTTCTCTATTTCTTTTTTAAATTTTAAGTCGTGAAAATTTAAAATGGTAGAATCATAAAAATGAAGGTCAAATGATAAATTTGGTTTTCACAATTCAAAACTATTCTTTCTTATGTTTCTACGTTTTTTATTTTTTAATTTTCAAGTTTAAATAACTAATTTAAATAGGTTGTTGCATTTATATTGAAATGTGTTTCATCAATGCTTCCATATAAATGAATGGAAAAATTATGTATAGATAAACATGTATATAAACTTATTGAATCAAATTTTCTTTTACTTACAAAAATAAGGAGCAAAAGTTTAGCGATATAAAAAATATTATTAGAAGATAAAGACTTTTATTTAAGATTATAAAAGATATAAAACTTTAATATAATAATAAACTTAATTATAACTTGAAATCTGATTTAATCGTTAGGATGTCACTATAAAAAATATATTTTAAGTACTCAACTATTCTAAAAAATTAGTTAATGAATTTAACGAGTTATTATGACCGCGCGAAGCGCGGCTGAATTCACTAGTTTTATAAATAAGTTAAAGAGATATAGTAAAATTGAAACTCAAATTAAAAAATAATATCGCAAAATCATAACTTAAGCTCGATCATTACACCTTTAAATATGTTTTTTGTAAATAGTATTATTATTATTTTTGGTAGGTTATGAGTGATATATATTGGGTTGGTACGGAAAATAATGTTAAAGAAGAAAAGATGTGAACGTGTTAGATCTTATTCAAATAAGAATAAAATAACATGTGAGCATTTTTTTTTTCTCAGCGTGAGTTTTGATTTTATTAAAATAAGAATAAAATAACATGTGAGCATTTTTTTTTCTCAGCGTGAGTTTTTATTTATTTATTTTTTAAATTTTTTTTGGAATATGTCTGATTGAGTGGTGTGTAGGGTAAGTGGGGGTAAGTTGGTAGGTGGAGGAAAATGAGGGTAATGGGGTAGGGAAAATGGGTGTATCGGTAGTTTAGGTTAGTGAATTTTTTATGATATATATATATATATATATATATATATATATATATATATATATTAGCTAACTATATAAACTAATAAAAGTAAAAGAAATTTAAATAGTTAAAATAAGAAATATTGATTTATTTTTTAAATTTTAATTTAAAAAAACGTATTTTTTTTAATAAATTAAAAACAAAACTTGTCTTAAATGTGACTCAATTTTTGTTGTTTTAAAATCTTTTTTAAAAAAATTATTAAAATAGGATAAAATTCAAAATATTTAATTTAGGTTTAAAACAAATATTAAACACTATAAATGGTGTAAATCAACTAGTTCAATAAAATCATGTATCTACGACAGGCATTCTCAAAGACTGCTAAAATGTGATTGTCATCAATAGTTGCTTCTATAAATAAAAAAGCTTAACGGTGTTAATTAATTGTGACTGAAAATTATTTGAAGTATAGCAAGATATTATATTTTAAAATATAAATGAGGATAAAATAATTTAAAATTATATATTTTAATTGATATTTTCTTAAGAAACGTATCAAGTAAAGTAGAGATAATTTGAGACAAAGCCCCGGATAGTAAGTAGTTCTTTAGTTTAATGAATACGTGGATACCATAATTATGATTATAATTTAAATAAAAAGTGGTATTATATCATCTTATATACGTTTGAGATTTGAAAGATTTCTAAAATAAGAATTTATAAAGATATTTGTACTAGTGCGGAAAAAAAAATAATTCCACTCCCCCCAAAAAATAAAAAAAGGACCACGCAATTAGTTTTAAAATATTTTGTATCATCTTCTCAACTCACATTATTAGCATCTCTAAGACATAATTATTAAAGTCAAACTTAGAACATTAATATCAAAAACAATTTGTGTACGTCATTATTAGATCAACGAGGATTTATTCTTCTCTCGATTTAAACTAATATTCATTTCTTAATAATTCATAAACAGTGGTTTGCTGATCATACTTAGTGGGATACACATGATGATTAATATTGTGCAGGAAAATAATAAGAACAAAGTTGTCGTATTTTGAATAGTTCAATGACAAAGTTGTTTTTTTCCCCCTTGTGTTAGAACTTAGAACCATTCTTAAACTAAAGAGTATTTTAAAACTATTCGGTCAGTTGAATGTATATACTTTTGAATATAAATATAATGATAAAAAAAATATATAATCGAAAGATAAATTTAATTATTATCGCGACTCTGTTGCTTGCTATCCTACTCTTTCTTTTTATTGTATGTTGTTACTTGTTTCCATCAATTTTCTATGGTAATATAAACAAATCAAATTTAATTTTAAAAAGCATGTATGAAAAGGGTTTTATTAAATAATCTTGCTAACTAATGAATATGACTTTCAAATATTTCTATGACATAGCAAAGATTATCAATTATTATTGTCTTGTGCGTGTATTTGTTATCTTTTTGTTTTACACTATCCCACAAATAGACTCTAACAAGGAGTCTCGGAAGTCGTAATCAAGTGTTAATTGATATTTATTTCCAAAAAAAGGCTAATAATGAAATTTAAGGAAAAAAAAACAAATATTTAAGTTAAAAAGAATATTTTCCAAATTGTATATTTATCCACGTTTACCCTACCAAACTCCACCTCAACCGAAGAGCTACCGTTTACTTTATTAAATAATATAAGTTAAGTTCATAGATGAATCATTCAAATTTTCATTATTGTATCAAAATTATTACTGAGATTATATTTTTTAATAATTAATTTCTTAAAATTTTATCCAAGTATGGCAGTGTGACAGTGTACACGATATTATTTCTTATGATAAATAAAATAAAATAATCACATTAGAAAATGTTTGATGTACTTTCTATGTTTACTTATACAAGTATAGTCATTTTTCGTTACAGACAATAGTTATAAATTTGTAATAATACTAATAATTACCCAATGTCAGATAAAAAAAAAAAAATTATACGTGAAATTAATTTGTATTATTCCCAAAATGCCCATCATCCGCTCTTCCTTCCTTTTATAAGTACTAAATACAAACTACCAAATTCAACACACACATTACTATTATTTTTTTAAAAAAATGTCTTCAATTTTCTCCAAATCTTCCGCCATTGTTAACTCTTCAGACAATGAGTTTTCAAAACCACTTCTTCAAGTTCGAGAAATCCCAGGTGACTATGGTTTCCCATTCTTCGGAGCTATTAAAGATAGATATGACTATTACTACAACCACGGAGCAGACGAATTCTTCCGTACAAAATCCCTAAAGTATAATTCTACTGTATTCAGAACGAACATGCCACCAGGTCCATTCATTGCTAAAAATCCCAAAGTCATTGTTCTTCTCGATGCAATAAGTTTTCCTATTCTTTTCGACGGTTCAAAAGTCGAAAAGAAGAACGTTCTTGATGGCACATTCATGCCATCAACTGATTTCTTCGGTGGATATCGTCCTTGTGCATTTCTCGATCCATCTGAACCAAATCATGCAACACATAAAGGGTTTTATTTATCTATAATCTCAAAATATCATACTCAATTTATTCCTATATTTAAAAACTCTATTTCTGTAATGTTTCAAAATCTTGAAATTCAAATGTCTAGAAATGGAAAAGCAAATTTCAACCACATTAGCGATGCAATGTCATTTGATTTCGTTTTTCGTTGGTTGTGTAACAACAAAAATCCTCACGACACAAATCTTGGCACTAATGGACCAAAATGTTTTGATTTATGGATGTTGCCTCAACTGGCTCCATTGGTCACTATTGGTCTAAAATTTGTCCCCAGTTTTTTGGAAGATTTAATGTTGCATACTTTCCAATTGCCGTTTTTTATAATTAAATCGAAATACCAGAAGCTTTACGATGCTTTTAACGAGCATGCTGGAAGTACACTTGATGATGCTGAGAAGAGTGGGATCAAAAGAGATGAAGCTTGCCACAACTTAGTTTTCCTTGCAGGTATGTCAAATTTACAGGGTGAAATTCTTAATTTAGATCTCATTTGAATTATATTTATAGTTATACATTTGTTTCAATTCTTAAAAAATTATGGAATTTCGATTTTGTATGATAGAGGTTGAGTTACATTTTGACCTGACATTTAGAGCAGTCAATATAGGCTAGCTCATTCCATCCGGACTAATCCATACATGTTTTGATAATTTATTTATAGGTTTCAATGCTTATGGTGGAATGAAAATTCTATTTCCGTCACTGATGAAGTGGGTGGCAAGTGGAGGAAAGAGTTTACACACTCGTCTAGCAAATGAAATCAGGACGATCATCAAAGAAGAAAGTGGGTCCATTACTCTATCAGCAATCAACAAGATGAGTTTGGTTAAATCAACTGTGTATGAAGTGTTGAGAATTGAACCACCAATTCCGTTCCAGTACGGTAAGGCTAAAGAAGATATCATGGTCCAAAGTCATGATTCAAATTTTTTGATTAAAAAAGGTGAAATGATATTTGGATATCAAACATTAGCAACAAACGATGCAAAGATATTTGAAAATCCACAAGATTTTATTGCAGAGAGATTTATGGGTAGTGAAGGGGAAAAATTGTTAAAATATGTTTATTGGTCAAATGCAAGAGAAACTGATAGTCCAACAGTCGATAACAAACAATGTGCAGGGAGAGATCTGGCTGTGCTGTTATGCAGGTTAATAATCTTTTACGAGTTTAACTTATATATACTTATTGATCGAGGACTAAACAAATTTAATTTAAACGTATGCAGGTTGTTGTTGGTGGAATTTTTCATGCGTTACGACACATTTACGGTGGAGTCAAGTAAATACTTAGCTGGACCATTAATAACTTTCAAGACATTGGAGAAAAAGACGATTTGAATTGATTAATCTTTCACTTAGCCAAGGTGTGGTTATTCTGAACGTTTGTTGGTGTATTAGTGATGAATTTAGTGGATGTAATAATTAATTAATTATTTTTATTGCTGAATTAATTCCAATTATTATTAATCAAAACCTTTATATATTTCATATATATAAATCTACTCACAATATTCACATGTTGGAAAACATTCAGGCTAAGAAAACTTCAATTGTCATGATTCATGAACACAGTAAAAGTTGTAGAAAAAAAAACCATAGTTAACGTCGTACAACTTCATGAACCCAAATGATTGAAAATTTGGAATACAACTCATAGATATCAAAATCTTTTGGAAATCAACTTTAATGCCTATTTAAGATACCACATATCTAACATGTCTGATAAAGTTACTTCATCCTTTTAATAATAGTTATTCGCTATTTTATTTGAGATATTCAATAACATTTGTTCATTTTATAAAATAAATAGATAATTTTACACGTAATTATTAATTTTATCCTTGTCATTAATTATATTTATTTTCTCTGTTACATTTTTCAAGACATTATAGTTATTATATTCAAAGAGTGATATAATAAAATTACCTTTCTATTTATAGTTTTAAAATAAGTGTGCAAAGTCAATAGTGATCAAATATTGTTGGATTAAGAGAATATTTATTTCAATAAAACACTCATTTCGATAACTAAACATATACTTTCTCTATTCATTTTTATTTGTCACTTATTCCTCAATAAATATTTACTATGTTTTACCCTCAACATACTTATTTTCCAAGACATCATTTCACAGGAATTGTTTGATAAAATACCTAAATCAGTAATTATTTTCTTATAAATATGTTAAGTTAAACTTAAATTGTGACAAATAGAAATAAATGGGGAAACAATTGATGTTCTTTAAGTGTCTGTAACAACTCATAGTTTTTCTAGTATATACATGTCCGAATTGTAAACACTGATGAATCTGTGTGTTATTTGAGGAATAAGTTGCCAATAGGTAACTAAGCATATATAAAAGGAACCATGATAGTAAGTCATTATATTTGAAGTGTTAAATCAAAATTTGAAGCTAAAGCTAAGGAAGGCTTAAAACAAAAGTTCATGTTTTAAATACCTAGTAAATGAAAAGTATGCAAGTCTTTATTATAGAAAAACAAATCGTTTGTTCATCTAACTCTAAATGGTACAATGATATCTATTTGAAATATTTAAAATGAATAAAATTTAACCAAATCGCTCAAGTAAAAATTGATGCACTAACTTTAAAAAATTATCGATAGATCATGTCATAAAAACTCGTTAATTTAGCATAGTAGGAAAACACATACAAGAAAGATACACCAAATATTGACAATATTTAGACAGTTTATTCTAATACTAATAATATAATCACCAAAAAGGTGAAACACGTGCATTTTAAATTCTTAACAATAGTATTATAGTTGGATGTGATCTCAAAGTCGTAATATAATAAAATAAAAGCAGGAAAGTGACAAAACAATGTGAAATGGTTATTCTAATTATTTCAGGCTATAAGTATTTTGGATCATGGAATTAGACCACCTTTAAAATGCATCACCAACATTCATCAAGAAATTCATGGGTTATCGATCCATATATTATGATGAATAATACTAAGTTTATTTATTTTTTAACTCATTTTTAATAATTGAATAATTAACCTATTTAAAAATAAGTTAATCAGAAATTTAGACTCATTTTGCCATCCTTAATTATAAGTGTCAAAGAAAATTTATAGTCTTGACAGTATGAAATTTTCTAGGATAATTGTTTATGAAATTTTTCATGTTCAGATTGTACGTTATTTATTTTTAAATATATGATCTTATCGTTTAAGTAGTTTAATTCTTGCAAATAAGTTCATACGACTACTTCTTTTTCTTTAAATATTTATATTAGTTCGAGTTTACATATATTGAATTTTTGAATTCTCGCATATTATGTTGTAATTTCACATACAAGATAAATATACTCTGTTGCAGTTTTTTTTTTCCTTCATATTTTAGCCCAGTGGTATTATTCAAATTTTATTTTCGTACTCACAATATAAATGTTTGAATACAACTCATAGAATTTTTTTACCTTTTCTTTTCTTTTTTCTCTTTTGAAGTTTTCTCACTTTATTTGAAAATCAACTTGAAATTGTATTCAGAATTTGAAAAACACTCGAAGCTTTGTTTCACCTTCTTCATATATAATTTGTCGTTTTATAAAAATGACCCTCGACAAAAAAAAAACAAAAAAAACATGGAGGTATATAGGAACATAAAAATCGTACCACATGCAATCTACATCAGGTAGAGTAGAAATTTTCTCATTCACATATTTTATAAAGGCTTAAGTCATCGACGCTTTCTTAAAATTATCTGCATAATTTATTTAGACAACCCAATCAACGCTAGTATTTATTGAACACCTAAAATATACAAAATGTTTACCTATTAAACACAAAATATGAATGTGACAATAAATATGAATCTCACATATGTTAAGCGCGTAAATAGATCCAAATAATATATATATATATATTATTTTTTTTTGATTAAGAAACTTGGATTTTTTTCTTTTATTAACGCTTGGCAATACTGACTATTATTTTTTTAGTTTAAAAAATCACAAAAGTCTCCATTTTTTAGTCAAACTTCTGCCCTCCTTTTCCTACATCTTCTTTCTCCATTTTTGGGTCTCAGACTTCTGTATTTTCTTTTTAAATTCTTTTATATTAAGAAAACTGAATATACAAATTAACTTTGTAAGAAGAAGGGATAATGCACAAGTATCTCCTCAACCTATTTCTAAAATTAGAGACATAATTATACTATACTAAATCTATTACTTCCCTGAACTTATTTTATAAATAATTTTCTACCCTTTTTCGGCCTACGTGGTACTATCTTGTGGGTCTATTGTGTGTTGACATTTTTTTTCAATCTAGTGCCACGTAGGTCGAAAAGGGTAGAAAATTATTTATAAAATAAGTTCAGAGGGTAATAGGACCTTCGTATAGTATAAGTGTATCTCAGAAATTTCGGACATAGGTTGAGGGGTACTTATGCATTTTCCTTAAGAAGAAAGAAGTTTTTGATATTGGAGTTTAAAAAGTTTGGCCAAACATATGTCTATTTCCTATTTCCGGTCATTTTAAGCAAATATCACCATTTAAATTAAAATATAAATCTATTAAATTTATTAAAGTAATATTAGAAAATTCTACAGAAATAACTTGAGTACTCTCGATTTCTCTTCGCCTTCTTTCACTAACATTAATTTATTTTCCACAAACGTTACTCCGCTAAGCCACACATACGTCATAATATTTTGAATATTTATATTATGCTTAATCCCATATTTTATACTAAGAAAAAAATGAATCTTGCTGGAATGAGGTGAGAACGGGGTAGTGGTGGTGAACCGGGGAAAGAAGAAAGACCGTAGAATTAGCTGGGTTGGAGACAAATTTTCTTTTTCTTCTTTTAGTTGATTTACATTTTGAATTATTAATAATTGAAATTTGTTTTTATTTCTTAAAATTGAAAATTTATTTTTTATGATTAGATTGAACCCATATGTTACATGTAAAATTAGGTATTACGCCTAAGTCACACTTCAAAAGCTAGCTCAAAGGCAGGAGGATTGCCCAAGCCTTATAAGGAGTCCACCCATCTCATTAACCACCGATGTGGGACTTTTGTCATTCTTTAACACCCCACCTCACGCCCAGTGCTTAACATCTAGTGCGTGGGCTATTTTGATTTTGGGGCCCCAACATCGTGTGAGACGGACCCTGCTCTGATACCATGTAAAATTAGGTCTTAGGCCTAACTCACCCCCCAAAAGCAAGCTCAAAGGGAGGAGGATTGCCCAAGCCTTATAAGGAGTTCACCCATCTCATTAACCACAGATGTGAGAATTTTTTCATTCTTTAACATTACATGTCATAGTTTTATTTATAACTTTTTCAAGATAATCGTGTGAATCACAACAAATTATTTTTAAATTTAGTTTTCATTTTGTGTTCAATAGATATAAATTTATTAATATTTAAAATATTTAATAGGTATTAATCTTAATTAAGCATATCTATTTATTAATATTAAAGTATCTAACAAATACTAATCTTAATTAAGCTGTTTAAATAAATAATGTAGACAACTTTGAATGATCACAAATAACTTTAAGCCTTTTATAAAAGGGAGTTAGCATGCCTGCTTCATTTTAAATGTAAGCTGGTCATTTTATGTATTTGACTGCTTTAATGATTTGTAGATTGTTTATTAAATATAGGTGTACAAAATTGGATGATTGTTGAAGAATAAGAAAGTTACATATTCTATTTTGAAAAAATTACATAAATTGATACATTTTAATAAATAATTACTGATTTTAATAATATATTTTATTTATTACCACTTATAGCAATATTATGTTAAATCTTCAATATTGTATTAAAAGTAAATTATGCATGCAATATATATGAATTATATATGAATTATAATTGGTTTTTAAAATATATTATGTTTATTTGGTAAAAATTTGACATATTGTATTATAAGTGTATTAAAATGTGTGATAAATGAATTATCTATCATTAAAATTTGTAATATATGTGAATAAAAAATTGTTCTTGTAATATGAATTAAACTTTTATTATAAATGAATTAAAGAAAAAAAATATTATTGCTATAAATGATAAATATTTTTTTAATATAGTATATTTATGTAAGTTTCCCTTTTATTTTCAAGACTTTGTGTTTAATTCATTTTAAAGATGCTAAGGAATATTTAAATACTTGTGTAATTTAAATACTAAAGTAAATTATCCGACCAAATTCAAAAATATTTTTATGTATTTTCTCTTTAAAAAATAATAATTGACATAATTATTCTATCGCACTATCTTTTCTTGATATTAACTACCAAAATTAAAATGAGAGGCTAGGGTCATTTTTATTGATACTTCCACCACATTCTTTTATTTATATATTATTTCATTCTTAAATTAGATAACATTTTGGAAATCTAAGATAAATTAGTATCAACCATAAATACATGGATCGTTTTATTAATTATCCTTCAATCTTTTTTATTTGTTTCAATATTGTATGTGCTTTTTTTTCTTCATGAAAGTGGATTTTATTTTTGTATTCATATGTGAATTTGTGGACGACGAATCAATTTCGAAAATTCAGAAATTCCATACTTTTTGCTTATGTTTTCTTTATAAATAGTTTTAAATACGGAAAAGGCTTAAAATACCCTTAAACTATCTGAAATAGCTCATATATACCCTTAAACTATATTTTGGCTCAAAACTACCCTTCCCGTCAAACTATTGGATCAAAAATGCCCTTCTAATTAACGGAAATTGTTAAATGCCATGTGGATGCCACATGAATGCCACATGGCATGCCAATAGGATTCCACTGCCACGTAGACTAAATAAAAAGGGTCAAAAATACCCTTAAACTATCCGAAATAGCTCATATGTACCCTTAAACTATATTTCGGCTCAAAACTACCCTTCACGTTAAACTATTGGGTCAAAAATACCCTTCTTATTAACAGAAGATGTTAAATGTCATGTGGATGCCACATTGCATAACAATAAGGTTCCACTGCCACATAGACTAAATCCCTAAATCCTAATTACTCCCCCCCCCCCTCATTTCATTATTTCCAGAAACGATATATTCACCCGTTCTCCCTCATTTAGCGGCTAGGGTTTCACAGTTCTCTTCATCGCTGGGTTTCAAGTGGATATTCTTGGTTGTAGGTTAGTAAAGCTTTTTTCTTATTTCATAATGTTTATGATTTCAAAGCATAATAGTTAAGATTTCACAACTTTCCCCTATCAGCTAAGGCTTCGTAGCTTTCTTCGGGGCTGAGTTTCAAAGTGGATATTCATGCTTGTAGGTTAGTAAATATTTTTTCTTATTTTATTATATTTACGATTTATAAGTATGATAGCTAGAATTTCACAACTTTTCCGTCATTTCGCGGCCAAGGTTTCTTAACTTTCTTCGGAGCTAAGTTTCAAAGTTGATTTTAGTGGTTGTAAACACAATAAAATAAGAAAAAAGTTTTACTAACCTACAACCAAGAATATCCACTTTGAAACCCAGCGATGAAGAGAACTGTGAAACCCTAGCCGCTAAATGAGGGAGAACGGGTGAATATATCGTTTCTGGAAATAATGAAATGAGGGGGGGGGGGAGTAATTAGGATTTAGGGATTTAGTCTATGTGGCAGTGGAACCTTATTGTTATGCAATGTGGCATCCACATGACATTTAACATCTTCTGTTAATAAGAAGGGTATTTTTGACCCAATAGTTTAACGTGAAGGGTAGTTTTGAGCCGAAATATAGTTTAAGGGTACATATGAGCTATTTCGGATAGTTTAAGGGTATTTTTGACCCTTTTTATTTAGTCTACGTGGCAGTGGAATCCTATTGGCATGCCATGTGGCATTCATGTGGCATCCACATGGCATTTAACAATTTCCGTTAATTAGAAGGGCATTTTTGATCCAATAGTTTGACGGGAAGGGTAGTGTTGAGCCAAAATATAGTTTAAGAATATATATGAGCTATTTCATATAGTTTAAGGGTATTTTTGAGCCTTTTCAATTTTAAATATAAACAAAATTGAAGAAGTATTAATTAATACATATAAATACTTTAATATTTTTTAGTGTAAGAATATTAAATTTTGAAGAAATAATAAAGAATAAATGATCTTGACCTCTCATATTTATATTTACGTGTGGCCTTTGTCCACTACACCATTGAGAAGTAGTTTACAAAATCGTAATAGAGGGTATCCTTTCATGTCTAAGTGATGATTTTAGAAATGTAATGTTCCTTCATTTTATTCATTCTCAAGTTAATCTCTCTATTACAAAATATTTGTTTCATTATATAATTTTTTTCTTTAAGAAAGAAAGAAAATATATTTTGAGAACTTCTCTTTATGTTGTGTAATTGCGTATTTATGTTTTTCTTGTGTTTGTATATATATTTTAGAGTGAGTATATATTTGAGTATTTAGCTCGTTCTAGTAAGATTTGAGTTTAAAAAATAAACACGGTAAGTCTCTTGGCTTACTCCTAATAATATATACTCTTCAACTACTGATGGTGATTATTTATATCCTTATATCCCACCTGAAATATATTTGCTAATTAAATCATACAAATAATTAAATTTAATTAGCTCTTTTATTCTTATTTATTTCTATTCATCATCTTATTTTCTCCTAAACTTGATTCTATAAAGTGCTACATTCTTTTTCAAGTTCCAATTAATCTTGTACTAATACAATGTAAAAAGTTCCCTTCAAATTTCAGCCTCATCTGCTTATTTATTACATTTTTTAAAATGTTTTTTTTTTGTCAATTTAAAGCAACAAGTTAATATTTACGTCAAGATTTTAAAGTTTATTCGAGAAAAAAATAATCAAATTTTGTTATTACCACCTCTCTTTTTTTTTTCTCTCAAATTTAGCTACATATCTTATCTCTAAGAATATACAAAATTTAAAAAAAAAAAGCTTTTGATTTCCCAAAAAATTGCCTAAAGAAGCTATAAATGCCAAAAAGTAATTTTACAAGTCATTTTCGATTATCAGTATATTTAAATTAGTCAAGTAAAAATATAATTTTAAAAATATTAATAATCTAATGATAAAACTAACAATTCATACAAATTCATAGTTATTTTCAATACTTTCACAACTTATATCTATAAATAAGAAAGTTGTGTTGGATTATTTCTCTCAAATCCAATACATACATTAAAATTTACTTTTAAAAAAATGTCTTCATTTTGCTCCAAATCTCCCGCCATTTCCAACTCTTCAAACGATGAATATTCTAATTCGAATCTTCAAGTTCGAGAAATCCCAGGTGACTATGGTTTCCCATTCTTCGGAGCTATTAAAGATAGATATGACTATTACTATAACCTCGGAACAGATGAATTCTTCCGTACAAAATCCCTAAAGTATAATTCTACTGTATTCAAAACGAACATGCCACCAGCTCCATTCATTGCTAAAAATCCCAAACTCATTGTTCTTCTCGATGCTATAAGTTTTCCTAATCTTTTCGACGGTTCAAAAGTCGAAAAGAAGAACGTTCTTGATGGCACCTACATGCCATCAACTAATTTCTTTGGTGGATATCGTCCTTGTGCTTTTCTTGATCCATCTGAACCAAAACATGCAATACTTAAAGGGTTCTATTTATCTATTATCTCCAAATGTCATACTCAATTTATTCCTATATTTAAAACCTCTGTTTCTGCCCTGTTTCAAAATCTTGAAATTCAAATGTCTAGAAATGGAAAAGCAAATTTCAACGACATTAGCGATGCAATGTCGTTTGATTTTGTTTTTCGTTTGTTGTGTGATAAAACAAGTCCACATGACACAACAAATGTTGGACCAAAATATTTTGATATATGGATGTTGCCTCAGCTGGCTCCATTGGTTACTCTAAAATTTGTGCCCAATTTTCTGGAAGATTTAATATTGCATACTTTTCCATTACCGTTTTGTCTAGTGAAATCGAATTACCAGAAGCTTTACGATGCTTTTAGCGAGCATGCTGGAAGTATACTGAATGAAATTGAGAAGAGTGGGATCAAGAGAGATGAAGCTTGCCACAACTTAGTTTTTCTTGCTGGTATATCAAATAAATAAGGAATCAGTTGTGGTATTTTTATTAATAAACTTTAACAAAAAGAAAATTGCTCCCCCATTCACCTCCTCGGGCAAAGCCCAATCCCAAAACAAGCCCAATATAAAAAAAATAAAAAAATAAAAAAATAAAAATCAAAAATCAAAAAATCTCTAATCCACCTTTCCTAATTATATGAAAGGAATAAAAATATACTTCATTTTCAGTTTGGCTCAAAAATAACTTCACAGTCAATATTTTGATTGCAAAATACCCTTAAACTATGCGAAAGAAACAAAAATGCCCTCGTTTATAGTTTGGTCCAAAAATGTCCTTTTGAGCCAAAGTATTGACAGTAAAAGCATTATTAAGCCAAACTATAAACTGATGACATTTTCGTTCGTTTCACATAGTTTAAGTGTATATTTTTGATGCTTTTTCCAATAAATAAATATGTAATTTGATTGAAGTTAAATGAATTGAGTGAATTAATTGATTTAGTTTAGGGTTCAATGCTTATGGTGGGATGAAAGTTGTGTTCCCATCAATGATCAAGTGGGTCGCCAGTGTTGGTAAGAGTTTACACATGCGGCTAGCAAATGAAATCAGGACGATCATGAAGAAAGAAGGTGGGTCCATAACTCTATCATCAGTCAACAAGATGAGCTTCACTAAATCAACGGTGTATGAAGTTTTGAGAATTGAAGCTCCAGTGCCGTTCCAATACGGTAAGGCTAAAGAAGATATCATGGTCCAAAGCCATGATTCAAATTTTTTGATCAAAAAAGGTGAAATGATATTAGGAAATCAAACATTTGCAACAAACGATGTAAAGATATTTGAAAATCCACAAGAGTTTATTGCAGAGAGATTTATGGGTAGTGAAGGGGAAAAATTGTTAAAATATGTTTATTGGTCAAATGCAAGAGACACCGATGATCCAACGGTGGATAACAAACAATGCCCCGCGAAAGATCTGGTTGTGCTGTTGTGCAGGTTAATAATCTTTTAGGGGCCGTTTGGTTACTGGTTAGAGTTATGCAGGTATTAGTTATGCAGAGTTAAATTATGCAGGTATTAGTTATGCAGGTTTAAGTTATGCAAGTATTAGTTATGCAGGGTTTAGTTATGCAGGGTTTAGTTATGTTGAGTTTAATTATGCGGGTATTAGTTATCTATGTATTATTTTGCTATGTAGAGATTATAATACATAAATTATTAACTATTGAATATTAAACTTGTTGTAAATTACTAATATATATTATTTACAAAATAATAATATATGCTAATAATATGTGAAATATATTTAATAATATATAATGCTAATATTTGATTAGCATATGTACCGTCAAAAAATATAAAATTAAATTTTTAATATTAAAAAATATTTATATTTACATAAATAAATAAAAATGGTAAGTATATAAAAAGAAATGAAAATAGTCTATATATAATAGGAAAATAGTAAAGTTCCCAATTAATTTTTTTAAAAAGAAATGAAAATGGTCTATATATAAAAAAGAAATAAAAAAACATATATAGGAAAAAAGTAAAGTTGCCAATTAAAAAAAAAAAATTATAGGGTAAATCTATAATTTATCATTTTAATACATGTATAACTAATACCCACATAACTTATTTCACCTTCTACCCTGCATAACTTTATACATAGATTCTCTCATAAGTTATGTTGGTATTAATTATGTAGGACTACAAAAATGCAACCAAAAACCATATAAATTAATACATGAATAACTTTTATACAACATTTAAATTCTTACCAACCAAACATGGTATAAATTATGTTAACTTTTATACCTAACACAAAACTTCTATCAAACATTGTAAAACTAATGTAACTTTTAATACATGTATAAGATGTTTCTTATACAATAACCAAACGGCTCCTTAATTTATTGCGTTTAGCTTATATATACTGGCATAACATTAATCATGTATACATGCAGGTTGTTGTTGGTGGAATTTTTCATGCGTTACGACACATTTACTGTGGAATCAAGTAAATTCTTGCTTGGATCATCAGCAACATTCAAGACTCTGGAGAAAAAAACGACATGAATTATTCGAGTTCAAAGCCTAACGGGTAAAAGAATTAGATAAAAATTCCAAAAGGGCATAATAAGATTTTTTTCACTAAAGGGGTTTGTTTTCACGCCGTTATTCTCGTTAAAGTTAAAAATCGCTGACCCACTAGCAATTTTCTCCAAAACGTCTTTCATTTTTTTTTTAAGAATATCGCTGCACCTGCAGCGATTTTGGCCAAAAAAAAATCTTTGAAAAGTAAAAAGATCTCGATTTTGGTGGAATTTTTTTTTCTTTTTTATAAAGTGGGAATTTTTTTTTAAAAAAAAAGATTGGCTACACTGGCAGCACTTCTGGTGGAATTTATTTTTTTGGAAACTTTCACATATAGCCACTTAAAAATAATTAATTACTCGACATAACTATAGTTTGATAATTACAATTTGTAACTACATGTTATATTGAGGAGAGAGGCGAGCGAGACTGGGAGAGAGACAAGAGAGGCGAGAGAGGGGAGGGGGGGAGGGGGGAAAAAGTGGGAGAAAGGTGAATTGTATATGTATATTGGTTAGATAATTGTATATTATACATATGTAATTGTATATATGGCAAGAGAGGTTGGGAGAGGAAGGATAGAGGCGAGCGAGACTGGAAGAGAGAGGATAGAGGCGATCGAGATCGAGAGAGGGAGGAGAGAGGCGAGCGAGAGAGGGCAAAGAGTGGGAGAGAGGTGAATTGTATATGTATATATAACTGTATATTATACATATACATTTGTATAAATGGCAAGCGAGATTGGGAGAGTAGGCGAGAGGCGAGCGAGATTGAGAGAGGGAGGAGAGAGGCGAGCGAGAGGGCATAGAGTGGGAGAGGTGAATTGTATATGTATATAGGCTAAAAAATTGTATATTATACATATTTATTTGTATATCCTAGTGAATTATACATAGGAAAAATTTTTAAAATGTCAATATTTTGACATTTAATAGGACTCAATGTCAACACTTTCAATATTTAGTAAAAATGATAAATTTTTAATTTATTATGCATCTTATTTAAATTTTTATTATTTGTTTTAATTGAATGTATACAATTGTTAAATAACAAAAAGGAGAGATTTAGGGGAGAGAAGTTTTTAAAAAAGAAAGAACTCCTTAAAAGTCTCAGCGGTTACAAAATTTAAAAACTAAAAACTAATCGGTCTTCTCCATAACTGATGAGTTCTCTTATCATCGATTATTAATATATTTTGATTTTTTTTTCAATTTGTTAAGTATTACTTTAACGAGACGGGACGACAAAATCAACGACAAACAATTTTGTATTGTTTTCTTAAAAGTGATGGATGATTTTGTTTGCCTGTGTTTTTAATCATATTTAGTAAATATTATATTTAGAATTGTCTGCCGATGTCAATTTGTATTGTCATTATGCATTTGTTTAAATATATTACTTCAAGTTGTCCTATTGAATTGCTTTTCTGAAAATAACATTGGATACATCTATATTGATAAATACGCAATACAAAACTGTTCAAGTTCATTATATGTAAAATGAATACAATTATGTATTCAGATGTCAATTTGTATTGTCATTAATTATGCATTCGCTTAAATACTGACCTTGTGTGACTTGCTTTTCTAAAAGTAACATTGGATACAAGTACATTGATCAGTACGAAATACAAAACTGATCTAGTTCATTATATGTAAAAAGAAAACAATTATGTATTCAATTTCAGTTAGTATTGTCATTTATTATGTATTCTTTTAAATTTATTACTTCAAATTGACCTTATGTAGTTGACATGTCTTTCTTAAAGTAACAGAGGTTACAACTATATTGATCAAAACGAAATACAAAATTGTTCAAGACAAATTGTATTCGGGTTTGAGAGGTCGCCGACCTATATTTGTATTTAAAATTACAACAATTTGTATTTAAATACTCTATTGACAACAGATGATTACTTTGCATAATGTATTTTTTAGAGTTCAACATTTCACAATCAATTAAATACAGAAATATGTATCAAAACTATTTATTTACTAATGAATCAACACTTCATAAGATCAAAATGATGATTTTGCATAATATAGTTGACAAAATAGTTCGTAATAAAAAAATTAGACAAAATAGTTAATAATAAAACAAGATTAACTAAACTACAAATACACAAGTAAGGTATTTCAATTATTTCACTATCAACCCGAACTATCTGAAGCCTGTTATGTCTTGGGGATGCCTCATTATCAATAATGACTCCAACATCATTCTTCTGTTGGCCATAGTTACAAAAAAGTGCAGCGTATCTTGACCTTAAAAACATTAAATCAAATTTACTAGACAAATTTCCTTGTCCATAAGACAACCACTCAGCACGAGCAAGCATCTATGATTTAATGAATACACCAAATATGGCGTTTTGAATACAAATAATGAAACAAAAGTGCATGAATATAATGAATACATTTAATACATATCTTTATTTATAGAGCACATAGAGCATAATGCTCTATGTGTACATAACTAGAAATGGATTATTTCAATAATTTGGTACATTATAAGAGCTAATAAACATATCTCCAAAATAAGAAAAATAGCATAAAATAAGGAATACGAAATACATACTAATAAAAGTGTACAGCTCCACAAAAATTTGCTGATATATTCAATATCAAAACATAAAGAACTAGAAATGGATGATTCCAAAAATTTGGTACATTGAAAAAGCTAACAAAATATTTCAAAATACAAAAAAAAAAATTGGAAATATCAAATACATACTAACAAACGTATACATTGTCCATAAACATTTGCAAATCTAATCAATATCAATACACATATTAAAATAATATTGAATACAAAAAAAACAAACTAAAAGTGCATACTAACATTAATCTTTTAAATTTTCGATTATCAATCCCTAAAAGAGGTTTTAAGAACAAAAACAACTCAAAAAGATTTTAAACAACAATAAAATCAATAAGCAATAATAAAAATATGATAAACATGAATACCCAAATCAATGTGAATCTTCAAAATCCAATTCTTGAAACAAAAGTAAAGGAAAATAAATAAAAATAAATGATATACTGAATCTGAAAATCTGGGGATAATTGATTTGGATTAATCTTGGAGAGAGAAATTGAAAAAAAAAACATAATTAGGGGACTTTAATATTGCACCAATTACCCAAATATAGGGACTCGTGTAATCCAATGAGAGAGAAAATAGTAATTGTATCAGAATACCTTTTTTTTTTAAAAAATAATGATAATTTTGACATGTTTGCTAATATTATTAAAGTATGAAGGTTATCACTAAATAAGTTGGTTTTTTTGACTAGTTGACTAATTTTTCCTTATACATATACAAACATGACTAATTATACAAACTCAAAGTCAGCCCACGTAATTAATGTATATTGTTAGTCGCGACTGGTAATTATATCAAACTATAGCTATGATGAGTAACTAAATAGTATAAATTTACTTATTCGCGTTATTTTTCTTTATTTTTATCACCATAAAAATAGGAAGAGGTGTATATTATAATTATACTAAAAAAAAAGTAATAATAATAATGGGAAGAACACCTTGTTGTGAGAAAGTAGGTCTTAAAAAAAAAATTAATTCACCAAAAGATTTTATAAAAAAATCCACGTACTACTAATAATTAACTCTTCACCTCTTTAATAAAATCACCAAAATGGCTGCCATGCGAGCCACTTTATAAAAAAATAACCTTTTTTTCACCATTTTTTTATTTTTTTAAAAATAGTTTTTTTTGCCAAAATCGCTGTAGGTGCGACGATATTCTTTAAAAAAATAAAAAAACATTTTGGAGAAAATCATTTATGGGTCAGCGATTTTAACTCAGTGTGAAAACAAATTCGCTACGTTAGTAGCGAATTTGCCCCTTTGGTTAAAAAAAATATTAATGTACCCTTTTGAAATTTTTATCAAATTTTTTTGATCTTTAAGCTTCGAACTCTGAATTATTCGATCTAAAATCAGGCAATTGATTTGTCTCTTTCCCTACCAGCATTCAGATCTTTTCTGTTGTTTATTGTACGGAGTGTAAACCTAAAATGATGTTATAATTGTATGTTGTAAACTTATTTCTTAGTAAAACAATATAAATGAGTCATAAAATGGGTATTTATTTGTAATTATTTTATTTTTATAGATATTTGCTTAGTTTCCTTTTATTTCAGTTTGCCTACAAAATTCAAATGGGCTAACAATAAAAGTCAAAAGATCAGGAAGTACTAGCATTTAAATTTCCCAGGTTACGTTTCTGTTTATCTACTAAAAAGTATTTGTAATTATTTTATTTTTATAGATATTTGTTGGAATGAATGATCACACATGTATATTTTTCCACCTAATAGTTGTATCTTTTAGCATGAATGTGATATGTCGTTCACCAATAACAATACTTTATGCATCAATCAATTACCCGTTCCCATTATTTATTTGAATTAAACAAATAATACAATCGACGTGACAAGGCAGGTGAATTAAATTCAATGAGAGGGATATTTCAAGAGCTGACCAAATTTAAAAATAAATATCTGCATTTTAGTTCTTCCAGATCATTACATATGGATATACTATTCTCTTTGCCCTGACGTGGCATAATTCGAATCACAAAATTTTAAAATTTTATAATCCATTCGGAATATTTATAAGGCATATCCAAATTGTAATACATAAAAAAAAGTCACAATAGTTACATCAACTGGCAAAGTTATTGTTATTATTTTTAGATGATTGGATACGTAACCTATAGGAGAGCGATTCATTGGGTTCCACGTGGTACACAATGTGCATAAACTAACAAAACTGTCACACTCATTGCAGGCAATTATTCTTATAGATCAAAGTATTTAAAATTTAATTGATTGTCACAACAATATATTTGAATGTTGAACAAGTTGTGAGAATAACTTGTAGAGAAGATGGGGATGAAGAAGAGTTATTTGGCAATGAAGACAGAAGCATCAGTAGGCAGTGATCTGATTGATTCAGATTTGAAGGAAATTGGGATTGCTGCTAAAAAGTTAGCTAATCATGCTATTATGCTTGGTGGAATTGGTTTTGGCACTTCTTTTCTCAAATGGATTGCTTCTTTTGCTGCTATGTATGTAATCACGGCCCCCTTTTTCTAGTGATTCTGACATCATGAGCTAGCTTTTAGTGTTTGAGTTACGAAGCATTATGTTCACTTGTATTTTACAGTTACTTGTTGATCTTGGATCGAACCAACTGGAGGAGCAACATGCTCACAACTCTCCTAATTCCTTACATTTTCTTGAGTTTCCCTTCATTACTCTTTGGTTTGTTCAGGTAACTATATTTATTGGATCGAATTTCCTTTTTCTTTGAACAAGTTTTGTGTATATCTCTTTGCCTTTGTAACCCTTGGTATATATATATATTTATGTATGTTGGTGCTAAATCTGCAGGGGAGATTTCGGAAAATGGCTATCTTTGATTGCTGTTATAGCGCGTCTCTTTTTCCCAAAACACTTTCCAGGTTCAATATATATACATACCTTCTTATAGAAAGGCTTAAGCCATGGGGCACCATTGTTAATTTTGAGACTTGTGAGTACAGATTGGCTTGAAGCGCCAGCAGCATTGGTTCTTCTGATGGTAGTATCTCCAAGTTTTTTTGCTGATACTATAAGGGACAATTGGATCGGTACGTTCATTTGCCTTGTAATTGGATGCTATCTGTTGCAAGAACACATTAGAGCATCTGGTGGATTCAGAAATTCTTTCACTAAAGCTAATGGAATTTCAAACACTATTGGAATCATCCTTCTTCTGGTATATCCAGTCTGGGCATTGATTCTCCACTTCCTATAAACAACTAAATTCCATAAATCATGATTGCTATTTGTTTGGAGAAGATTTCAGTGTGATTGTTTTTCTACAATATAGATTTGTCTGGTCATTTTGTGAAAGATTGCTTGTTTGTTATGTGTTTATGTACCTAAAATTCATTATCTTCTTATCTATACCATGAATTGTGGACGTTTTTTCGTTTTACATTTCTATTTTTGGATCTGTGTTTCTTTCCCTCATAAAGTTTCAATCTTCAAGTGAATCAATAGAATTTTCTTTTACTTGTTTCAAGTTTTTATATTAGAGTGAGCAGTTCAAACAAAAAAAACTTAAGTCAAAAGGGCAGTCGAGTGTACTAAGTTCTCATTATGCATGATGAGAAAGACGAGACCATAATAAACCAAGTCAGGACTTCCTAAGCATCACTCTGTTCTATCGTGTGACAAATGATATGGCGTATTCAGATTTTGTAGACTCTGAGCTTAATTCAAGATAATTCATTTTCATAGCTTGGTAAATATATGATGGAGTTCATATATATACATAAAAATAAGGGAAAGGACTGGGACAGTACATATATTTCTGGTCTTTCTGATGTATCAATTTATAAATGTAGATTATACGTAATGAGCACTCGATAATAGCATTGAGCTTTCCGAAGAATCAATAGAAGCTTGCAAATTGATTAGCACTTCTAATTTCTACGACTTTTATGCAGTTTTTGCCTTTGCTTCTTTGTATAGTTGATCCACAATATCCTGCAAACGTTAACATAGTTGTTACTTTCATATATAGTCATTGATAACTTCATTCACAAAACCATTTTTTGATGTTGAACTCTATCCACTATAACAGTAAAGTCACTGAACTTTAGCAACTGTAACAACAAAACATGCTTGAGTTGAGCTTGTAATACCTTGTAATAGTTGAGCAGTTGTGGTCTTTTGAGTTTGAATGTAGGGGTAACTAATTCTCTCTCAATGTCAAATGGATTTGGTTCCAAATGAACTGCACGTAACATTTCAAAGCCTCGAAGCTGTGGAAGTATTTTCTATATCAGAATAAGAACCAGAAAGAAAAAAGAGGATTTGAAAGTTCAAACATTACATACTTGGTGTTTCCTAGCAGTGCTGTTGAGTTCATCCAATATGTACTTCCTTGCCTTTGTGTTAGTACATAGAGATGAAAAATCTCCGGTTTCTTGATTACTCGATGCCCAGTCTTCAAGTGCCTTTCTTTCTGGAACTACCACAGCCACTAGGAAGGATTCAAAAGTGTTTCCATATATCCAAATCTGTGAACCAGATGATGAGTTAGTTTGAGTATAAAACATACATAATCCATGTCGAAAAAACCTAATTAGCATTAGGGAAACAGAGTAAACAGGGCAGATAGACCACCCCAATGTTTAAATGTTTAGGCTTACTGATGTAACAAGAGGGCATCTGGAGTATACGCCTTCAATGTTTTCTACAGCTACATACTCCCCTTGGGACAGCTTGAATATATTCTTTTTCCGGTCAATGATTTTCATTGCTCCGTCTGGTTGCCACTCACCAATGTCACCTGAATTTTTTTCTCATGCTCAGAGTTATTACAACTCAAGTTCAATGATTTGAAATATCAGATCATTGATAATTGCATTGCAACTTTCATTCATATAGCAGGAAGAAGTTTCTCTTACCTGTATGAAACCATCCATCCACAAGAACAGATTTTGTAAGATCTTCTCGTTTATGGTACCCCGAAAACAAGGTTTTTCCCCTCAGACAAATTTCTCCTCGAGGCACGCTAGCAAGAGCATCATATCCCATTTCTGGCACTGACTCAAGTCTTGCCTCAATTGTAGTCATTGGAACACCAACAGTTCCTGTCATGGAGTGTACATTGGCTATGGATGTGAGACATCCTCCACAACTTTCAGTAAGCCCTAACAATTAAGAATAATATGTCAAAATAAGCAGATAAAAAGGTGATAAAGAGGTAACAATAGTGAAGAAGATAATTCAATACCATATCCTTGTGATAGAGAACAGCAACATGTCACCCTTAGAAATTCTTCGACGTGCTTGGGCAAAGGAGCAGCTCCAGAAAGCATCAGACGAACACGTCCACCAAATGCTAGTTTGATCTGGAAAGAAAAGTATATGCAAATACAGTTAACCAAACTACATATCGACCAGGTAAATGCTGGGGATCAGATAGCGAACCTTGTCAAAAACAAGCCTGTCAAAGCGCGGAGCTGCTTCATCTTGTCTCAGTCCTTTCTCCATATTCCTTAATTTGCTGTAAAATAGATAATGCTTAATATATGATGGCAATGAAGGGAACCAAATGCAAATGACAGGACGTACTAGTTGTATGCAAACTGGAAAAGCAGCTTCTTCAATGTACCTCCAGCTTCGATTTTATCCATCACCCCTGAGTTGCCCACACCGGAAAAAAAAACAAAAATTAACCGAAAAGAAATAGGAAGCAACATGAGACAATAGTTTCTTTTATATGTCAATTTTGAAGCTTTGTTTACTGAATTAGTAGATCAGGAACCTGTGTATATCCGGTCATAAACTCGTGGAACTCCACAGAATATAGTCGGCTTTAATACCAGAAGATCTTCAATCAAGTATCTAATGTCCTGTTATTCAGTTGCAAATATATATTTGAATCAATTGACTTTGAAGACACAGCAAATTTTTAAAAGAAAAGCTATAAGTAATTCAGTGCAGAAAGAATATGTGTCTTACGCCTTGCCAAAATCCTATTGAAGCACCTCTGTATATGCAATATGTCTCAATGATTTGATCAAATATATGAGCCAGTGGAAGGAACGAAAAGTAAACGTCCTCCCCCGTTCCCTGAAATTGAGAAAAACTCATAAGAGTGAGATCACACTTGGCTCTTTATTGCACTAATGAGAATAAGATAGAAAACATATAAACCAACAGTAGATTTTCTTATCTGTTTTAGCCAAACAGGATTTCCTGGTAGCTTAATGATTACTATATGATGTCTTAAGTTCAAGCTTGATCGAACTAATTGCTCGTGATGGATCAAGAATAAACACTAACCAATAACAAAAATTTATATAGTAGTTAGATTGAAAATTATTACTCAAAATTACCTCTTTGTCTGTTTCAACGAGAAGTTGATCCATGGACAGAACTTCTCCCATGAAAGCACCATTAGTCAGAATGACACCTTTTGGTTCTCCAGTAGTTCCACTAGTGTACATAATTGAGGAAATATCACTCTTCCTTTTCTGAGGAAGTTCATGATCCAAACTTCCCTACATAGAGTGACACAACGTGTAAGTGAAGGGAGCAATAACGAGTGATCAGAATGCATCATTTTACATATTGCCTTTACCATTTGAACAAACTCTTCCCATGAGAAGCAAGCTACTCCTTGTTCCTCGGCTTCACTTTTCTGTGTGCTTGAAATGTTTCCAAAGCTGACGATAGCTTAAGAAAAGATATACAAGTTACTCTTACTGAACTTGCAAATACCAGCTTATTTTCAAAAGTTAATAATTTCACCTACTTTTTAGATAAGAATTGCACTTAGACAAGCATGATAAGATCTGCAAAAAGAATTCAATGATTAGGTAATTTTGAGTATGTTACTTAAAGCTAATTTTCAGTTAAATTCAGAAGATATATCTATCAGACGTATTAAATATATTAGATAATTCATCGGAAGAACAGTTCAATGAAAATCCACATAGTACTTTCAGAACCATCACTTCAATCCTTTGTCTCAGTATAAGTGTGCAATGTAATTTGCAGTTCACGAATAAGAAAGCATAGAAGATAAGGAAAAGAGTATATACAGCCGGTATCTTGCTTTCTTGGGCAAAAGCTATTGAAACTTCAGCGTGGTTGATGATAAATTCAACTGCATTTGCACCTGCAATTCAGGCAAATTCACAGAAAAAAATCTACGATTATAACTTTTCTTTGTTTCAAAAGCAGGAAGATACGAGGACAGAAAGATAAAGAGCAAGAACATACCAAGAGAATCATAGAGAGGTACATATGAAATTGCTTGGCTGTTACAAGCCTGTGATCAAAATCAACAAATAAAATTATTGCTCCAATATAAACAATAAACTGAAGGTAAAACAAGTTTTTGCTATTAGATGAACATATTTCTTCGTGTTCGTGATGAAACAGATAATGCAGACCGCAAGTGCATACCTCCATTGCCATTATCCACTCAGGACAGTTCACACCATAGATGCCACACCTGTCTCCCTAAGTAAACAGACGCATACTTTAAAGTTCAGATGCAATTTAGCCTAAATGTGTGAATTATTTTCAAAATTCATCGTATATTGTTTGTGATTATGATAACAAGGGCTACAACTCACCGGATTAACACCACGATTTCGGATGGCTGAACCAATCTTAACTGTAGTTTCATAAACCTCCTCATATGTTAGCCAACTGTAGGGACCTGCCTGTAAACATTTTTCATTTTAT